>JAQFVV010000127.1:1877268-2565855 GCA_028023455.1 Epiperipatus broadwayi | reverse complement strand
TTTATAAAATATAGAATTTTATTCAGAAATTTAGTTACAATATATGATAATAGTTAAACATAGGATATATTACATGATAATCAGTGGGATGAAAGCTCACTATTGATATCTTGTTTGACACCAGCTAAAAGGACTAATATGAAGCATATCAGCAAGGAACGAGTCTGGAATAGTATCCTGTTGATATAGATGACCAAGCTTGCATGTCTCATATAGTTCAGCGATAGGTCTAATCCTTTGTCCATGCTCCACATGACCAAATTGACCCTTCATACTGGAGGTTACTTCCATAACAACTCAGGATCTGGGCAATAATCATGCAGAGCAAGGTAAGTTATCACAAAGGGATGCAGGCCATTCAGCCTCAAATTACTCTCCAGGGAAGATTTCTATTTAGGAGTGAAAGGGATCAGCTTTGGGGGCCAGATCAATAACCTCCATGTGGAGTCATAGATGTAAGAGGGGGCCAAATTCTGGTCCCTTTTCCGAATTTTTTCCATTTTGTTAATATAGAGTTCAAGCGGACGCTCTAGTGCATGATTAAAGGTGAGCCAGCACCGTGTGTACCATAGCAAAAACAGTACAAATGTTGTTATTCGTATCTCTGGGATGGATCCACATAGTATATTGTCAATGAGAGTCGACAGGGCAGGCGTATTGTTATTTAACATGGAGGCTATAAGGACTCTGTAGGGGTGAAGGGAAACACAGTGGCAGAGGAGGTGAAGACAAGTTTCATCCTCTCTGAGGCATAGTGAGCAAGTGGACTCTATGTTTGAGAATCCTCGGTGATGCACCAGAAAGTGTTTAGTAGGCAAGGCGTTAATATTTATCTTCATCAGGAAATCAAAATATTTGGGTTCAAGAAACCATCGCTTAAATTTCTTGATTAGCAGATGGTTGTTAAGCCTGAGGATAGTTGATCCTGCAGAAACATCAGGATTAAGGATGTAGTATGCATCCCAGAACTTGATTTTCATTGAGGACGATTTTATAGGAAGCATAGTATGTTTGGAGATAAGACATGCGAGGGCTGCCAGCCAGTCAGTACCAATAGGGGGTGGCTTATCTGTGGGAGTGACCTCTCTGGAATGTGAGTAGTTAGGATATTGCAGACACATTCTGTAGAAAGAATTGTAGGAACATTGGAATATGAAAGTATCTATGGAATGTAGGGATAATCCATTGAGTTTTGTGTGTTTCTGTAGATTTCTCAAGCTTATGGTTGCACTTTTCCCCCCTCTAATCAGATCAGTGCACATCTTGTGTATTTTCCTGATGAAGACTTTGGTAAAATTGACTACTGGGGTGAAATAGGATATTCTAGGGAATATTAGTATGTTGATGAGGGAGGACTTGGTGAACATGGACATAAAATTTTTTTGGGGGGGGGGGGGTTTTTTTTTTTTTTTGGAGGTATTTTCCTTTTGAGAGTTCCCTCTTTGCAGACAGGGATTCAAATATAGGGAAGCCCAAGAAGTTCTGAGGCTTTGCTGCAAATGGTCCTGGAATGGTCTTACCCGAAGATATATACCAGGCAGATGACTTGGCCATATTAAATTTGAGGCCGGATTGATCGGAGAATTCTTTAAGTATTGATAAGAGTCTTGGAATTAATTTTTTTGATGGAAGGAAAATGGCCAAGTCATCCATATAGGTGATGTGATGAATTGATGTATTTAAAATTGGGATATGAATGCCAGGAAGAGATCTCTCAATTTGAAGAAGCAGAGGGTTGAGGTAAGTAATGAAAAACAGGGCACTCAGAGGAGAGCCTTGTGGAATGGAGGATGTGGTGTAGAATGGGGGAGAAAGCTTCCCATTAAGTGAGATGCTCAATTCACGATTGTAAAGGAGGTTTCTAATAATATTTATGATTCCAGTAGAAATGTCATGCTCACCAAGTAAGTTTAAAAGGGTATTGAGTTGAATAGAATCAAAGGCAGCTGCAATGTTGAGCTGCACAACCACTGGTCTAGATTGCCTGGGGGATCTGATGTGGTCAGTAATGATTTTAAAAAGATTGATAGCATTTGTGGTTGAGCTGCCCTTTTTTGCAAATTGATATTGCGAAATAAGGGGAAGAATCTTGTTTTGAATTTTGTCCTTGATGATAGATTCAATGACCTTGACCATCAGTGGAGTCATAGAGATGGGCCGCAGGTTCTCCAGTGGGGACAGAATTATGTTGCACTTTAGAAATGGCTCTATTGCTATGGGATAAAGACCACTGATTTCATGGACACCAGAAGAAAGGTGATTAACCAAGTTGTACATGATTGGAACCGAGAATTTAGACAGGTGCAGTAGAAGGAAATGGGGAATTGCATGGAGCCCTGGATGGGTCCTTTCAGGCATCGAGGTTAACTTAGTCAGAACATCTCCCTCCAAGATGCCATGGTCAGAGGGGGAAGAATCCCATATTGAGTCCTGTTTAGAGTCAGGTGCATGAGTGGAAAACTTTTCCCTGAAGAACAAAAAAAATTTTAGAAGCATGTTAGATCCTGAGTAAAGGTTATTTCCAACTGTAATAGATGAAGGGGTGGGTTTCTTGTCTCTATGGCCCAGAGCCCACCTAATGTAGCCCCTGGACCAATTGTGGGGCTGGTTCAAGAAAATTTTTGACTTTTTGATAGAGAGATACTCTGCCAAAATCAACTGTTTATTTTTGTATTGGGATTTCAGGTTGATTATGGATTCTATAGGAATTGTATCAAGGGGAAGATTTTTAAGGGTGTTGTTGAGTGATTCAAGTTCTATCAGGAGTGAAGATGGCCCTTTATTATGTAATGTATAGTTTGAGATTAATGACATTAAAATATGGATGAAGGCAAACCAGGCATCGACTGGTGGCAAAGACAGGATATGAATTTTGTGAAAATATATGTATGCCTCAGAGATGATGGCTTCAGGTGATGTGGACTTGAGAAGGATTCTCGTGGTTGTGCTCAGACCTGGAATATTGGATGACTCAAGATTTAGAGATAGTTTAATGGATAATGCCAAGTGGTCGGAAAAGGCTATAGGTTGGAGTGAGGGGTCAATCAGAAAGTGTAGATCAGGAGTATAGTAGATTAGGTCTATGAGAGAGGTATACCTTCTAGTATAGAAGGAAAAGGCATTCAGAGAGAAGAAGCCCTCTCCACTCATGAATCTGGTATTAAGACGATGTATATATTTGGCTGTAAATTCCTGGTAGGAGGTGTTAAAGTCCCCAAGGAAAATCATTGGATAAGGGTTGGAAGCAATTGTGATGTTAATCTGTTGGATTATCTGTTGAATTAGTAATTCATTTTGGTAGAGGTACACATAAATTATATTTAAAGTGAAGGCTTTGTGGAATAAGGTGGCAATAATTATATGTGGGTTTATATAGTTAATTTTAAAAGATTCAAATGGGCTACTATTGGAGATTAAGATTGCCACTCCAGCAGCAGATGAAGGAGAAACTGAGTGATGAAAATATCCCAGATTGCCAAGGAGGCTCAGGATTTTGGGATTTGAAAATTGGTGCAATTTGGTCTCAGAGAGACATACAATATGTGGTGAGTATTGCTTAAACCATTTGGCCAATGCATCCACTCTATTTAGGGAATTCAGCCCCCTTATATTAAGTCCCGCTATATTGAGCCTCATGAGGCATTATTTTAACAGATAAATATTGTGTATTTATTGGGCAATTGGTGATAAATTTGGAAATGATTAAATGAGTTTTGAATGTGTGATCATGCACTCAGCAACTATTGGTCCTACCAAGAGGACATATCCCAGCTTTTGCTTTTGGTGTTCTGGATCGCAAGCCATCCATGTAAGAAACTCCAGTACTAGCTTGTTGCAGATCCACTATCTGGCCAGAGGCTCCCTCCCCAGACTCTTTGTAATGCAGGCCTTCAACAGAGTCTGGTTCAACATTCGATGCCCTGGAGGTCTTAGGTAGCTTTAATTTAATGTCCTTACCTGGAACAGGGGTTTGGCAAGGTTTGCTTGTATCTTTATTGGGTAATTCACAATTTCTTGTTTGACTATCTGCCTTAGGAACAGGCTTGCATTTTTTCCCAGGTTGCTGGGGGATAAGATATTCGGAGTCTGAGGAGTCCATGCTTTTGTTATTTATTTTTTTCAAGTATAATTTGTTCACTGAAGATTTGGAATCCGTATTTTGTTCATTTGCCTTCCTTTTGTTGGGCAGAGGCAAAGGGGAAGTCTCCTCCATGACCGAACATGTTGACTCAAAAGACTCATCCAAAGCACATGTGGAGAGAGCAGGTGAAGGCAAAGAGTCAGGGCCGACCTTATCAACAGGAGATGATAAAGAACATGTGGAGTTTTCTACTGTTTCAGATGCTGAAAGGACCACTGGAGATGTTAGAGAACAAGTGGAGCTTTTCATTGGTTCAGGTGCTACAAAGTCAGGCATGGACATGGGAGTCTCCACAGTCTGCATCACTGGACTAGAGTTACAGAGGTGAGTTTTGCTTTTAATTCTTTTGCAATTGTGGCAAATTCTGGCTGGGCAGTCCCTCACTAAGTGGCCTCTCTGGTGGCAGAAGAAACACTGTGGAGGAATGCCATGGAAGGTAATGACAAGAGGGGAAGTGTCCGCATAGTAGAGAGTGGAAATGTCATTGGGGTTTGATTCCTTATTCAGGGAAAGATCAAAGAAGGCAGTATTCAAATAAACTGGAAGGTCTATGCCCTTAATCAGTTGATATCTAAAGTTTGATACTTTGCCATAGGGCCTGAGTATTTGCTGCAAATCACTCTCCCTGAATTTAAGGTAACAATTCCTTATTTTTCCTGACAAGATTGTAGGACAATTCATATTAATATTACAAATGATTTTCCCATCAAGATACTTGAAGGATTTTTGGAAGATTAATTTCTGAGTGGGATTGTTGAACTCAATTACCAAGTATCGATTATTGGGATGTTGCAAAATTTTATGAATCAGATTCCATAATTTTTTCTTTGTTATCTCATAATATAGTTCATTAATTGGGAATTTAAATAGATCACAAGAAGTGTTGGTGACAGCTAAGATTGAGGTGCTATCACTGTGGAAATTAAGAAATGATTTATGTAATTGGGGAGGAATAGTATTATTGAATCTGTTTACTATTAAGTCAATTTCTTTTTGCTCTAGATTTAGATTGAGTGTGTTGGGATTGCTACAAATATCAGTTAAGTTCTCCTCAATCTCTTCATCAAATAAATTGAATAAATCTTTGTGATTTTTTGAAGCTTCCCATGCCATAACGTTAGGCTCAGTAAGGCCTGCCTGTGTAATGTTAGCATAGGAGGGTTTGCTGTTAATTAATATCTTAGGTTGATTTTGGGAAGGGGAGGCATTTAAATTGGAAGACTTTATGTTAGTTTTGCTTTTTTTTTATCAATTTTTTTTGTTAATATTTTGAGAAACTTTTGATTTATTAGAAAAATTAAAAGAAAATTTACCGTTGCTATTTTCCAAGCTTGGGAAATCTGAATTTTTAACGATCTCACTGGAGGCTTCATTTTGAAGGTTATTGGTTTGAAATTTGGACTGTGGATCCTCTGTGGTGAACTTTTGAGAACATGTAATTTTTATTGACAGTAGCATCTGTGGATGGAGTGGTAGGCTGCAAAGAACAAAAACCTGTGTTATTTTGCATTTCCAAGATGGCTTTTTCTTCAGCTTGTTCCATTGAAGGTTCTGAAAACAGCTATCAGCTTCTTCAGAATCAAGCAATTTAGCCACTCTTAATTAAGCAGAAAGGTAGAAAGTTCAAATATCAAAGAAAATGGTTTTCACAAGGAAAGACCCAGAAAAACACAGAAAAAACTAACTTTCTATAAGAGCCTAGGAATCAATGGTCAATTCTAAGCTATAGAGGGCGCTTTGTGAATTTACCTATTATTATTGTAGTCGTTTTTACGTCTATTAGAAAATAGTAGATAGAGCTCTGTATGCAATAATAGATTCTATGATTAAAACAGCGTTTTATGTTTAATTATCAATATATATATTATTTATAATATAAAGTAAAGCAATATGCTTAAAAATTCACACCTAATTTTAACATGTAAATTTAGGTGATTAAAATCATTCATACGTTTTATTGGTTTTAATTTTTATTTTTCCAGTAGATTTCTCAATATAATATGTAATTATAATAATATGTAAGAACTAAAACTTAATTTTATATTTTATCTAATTTATAATGAAATTCATAAGGTAAACATTTTCCGTGGTTCATTATAAATCTTAATTTCTTATTAGATATCTTATATTTATTTAATATTATTTCACTAGCATTGATGGTAACTATTTTTGATAGAAAACTGCATGTACTTCAATATTCATATTGTTATTTTGATATAAATCAAAATGCTTAAGGTCTAGGTTTTGTAGACTATTGGACAGGGTTAAATTATATTTTAAGTTATTGAAAGTATAATAATCAATATGAAAATAAATATTTCTTTGATTGTTCCACATAAATTATTTCTACATCCGATTGCCATGATGAAAGCATCTCTATTCAATGTCTCCACCAGTGACATAGTTATTTATGCCAAAAGTCAAGTGATTTCTTGAAAAAAGTCCACAGATATTTTTTTAAGTAATAATTTTACAATTTTACTAGCTTCAGTAGAGAAAACTCAAATTTTCTTTCCAGAAATCAAATCCAATGTCCAGTCAGAGAAATGCAAATGGCAGCAATGGAAAAAGCTATAGTAAGAAAATTTTAAAATAAAAACTCAATTATTGAATTCAAAATTGAACATTGGGATATAAACAAAAATAGACAGCCTAGAAATACTAATTTTAATCGTAACTATAATGTAAAAATCGTCAGTGACCAATTTCCATTGAAAACGGCAGTGAAAACTGTACCAAAAAAGTTAAATCCAAAAAGACCCATGTTAAACCAAAAAGTAGCCACATTAAACCTATTTCCACTTCTTTAAAAGACATAATTATATCAAAAAACATTAAGAAAAACAATCCAGTGAAGAAACCAAACGCTAAAACCTTGAGAAAATAAAGTTATGTTGAAAAAACTAATCAACTTCCAGAGTTACAACAAAAATGTATCTTGGAAGGCGGAAGTGAAACTTTGTGGAAGGAAAAGTGACAGAAAACATCAATATGACCTCAGTTTCAAAATTAAACAATATAGAATCCAGGATCAGCTACAATCTGGCACAAAAATTATATTTTTCCAATAACTCTGAAGGGAGTTATATACTAGAAACCATGGGAACAGTGGCACCCTTAAATATTTTTTTCAAAAATCACCGATAAAACATAATGGAATAAAAATTGACAATAAAAAAAGACAAAGCTAAAAACAAGGATCAATCAAGCTCACTCACAGGGACCCAGAACACAAATCCCAAGGGAATATAAATTATGCAGAAGCAATGGATTCCCCTATGTTCATTGGTGATTGAAAGTCAAACCAAGATTCTCTTGACAATAACTCAGCTTTAATAAGTAACTGTGACAATCTGAGTCCATCATTAAATCTTAAGGGAGGGTCAAAACAAAAAAGTGTCAACAATGAGTCTCCAACCCTCAAAATTATGCAGAACTTAAACACAAACACAATCATTCCTACCACTTCTAAACTTGTGTCATACTCTAAAATAAAACCACATACCCTTGATTTTTCCATGCCTGATGATAAAGCTAATGCTTTGGACATAGAATCCAATAAAATCTCAAATGACAATCACATGATTCATCAAATTGTTGTCAACAATAATAATGTTAACTCAGAATTCCCTGCTTTGAGAAACAAATCAGATCCAAGAAACCAGAATGAAACAAAGTTTAATAACAACACTACAAATCAAAACAGTAACCAAATGTCACTCTCCTAGGCACAAAAGGCAGTCACTGTTCCTAAACTAATAGGATTGGAGAAAACATCTTGTCCCATACAAAGACAGTTTTAAACACTTATTCCAAGACATTTCTAATTATGGACAATAACAATATGTGCATGGGTAAAGAACATGCAGAAGATGACTTGCTTGGAGTGGCTGCAGCAACAGGAGACTGCCCACAGCATCATTCTTCCATCAATGACTACTTCAATCTGTCAATCCCTGCCTCCTGTTTCAACCATATAAACACAACAGTACCCTCATTTTGTCAAATACTGACAACATCAGTTTCTACAAGTTTCTCATCCAATGATTACTCGATCTGTTTAAGGCAAAGGGCTTATGGACTTCAATGTTTAAGGTATTATTCCATTCATATGACCCTATGTTGTCATCCAATTTACAAATACCTTTGCAAGGGAGGCCTTTAGAACCACATACAAAATGGTTTCAGGCTGTCAACTAGTTATAGTTGAGGTCGATTGATCTATGTGCATAGATGAGGTTGTCAGAAATTGTGGAGTGAGCTTTCAGAAAGGTGGACCTCCAGCATATCCTATCACTATATGGAAAGATAGTTAACATTCACATACAGACCATTGCACAATGTTGAGATAGAGATACTTACCAATATTGCCAAATTTAAAATCCAACTTGGCAAGGGAGTGTCTCCTTTGGCCATCCCTGGCATAGTGAATTATAGTGAATTCCCACTAATAGTTACTCTTCATGGGGTCTTCCTGTAGTGTTTTCACTGCTGTTGGTGGGGACATCTCATGGGGGAATGCCCTGACAGAAAATGCTCACAGTGTGGGACAACACATAAGAAATCTCATAGGTGCAATCCTGGCAGGCCACCACTCTCAGTAATGCTGCCTCAAGTAACACAAGTCATAAGAACAAAGCCCAACAATGAATCAAAAATAAGAGACTTTCAAGTAACTACATATAGACACCAATGGTCTATGCATGGTCTCATGATGCAACTAGAGGCTCTGGTCTTAATGGATTCTTCTGACATTGACAGCACCATCTCCAAGTATGTAGGGACAAGGGCCCTTGAGAATAAACCCAGTCAGGAAGTAAGGTACAACCTCAAGACCCCAGCTTCAGCTCTTCATCAGTAAGGTATGAAATACAGGTCCATGAGGCACAAACCTTCACCCATCACTCAATATCTTCAGAGAAAGCAGAGTTTGTTGGGGACTTTGTGAAATTATATGAACAAGTAGATAATGAGGACACTCACAAAGGGGAAAAACAAGGATTAATTCCCCAATCCCAATTGATTATCTCAACAGCCCAGTGCCATCAGCACTAGAAAATTCTCAGAGAAAGATAATCCTGGCAAAAACTGAATCCCCAGAACAAAGCATCTTCATTGAGAAGCTTAGATTATTGTCCATACCAGTAGAATCAGGACCTTGCATAGTTGTGGACTCCAGTAGAATCAGGACCTTGCATAGTTGTGGACTCACAGCTGAGGTAATATACAGTCCGTAATCATTGACAGTGATAGTCAGGATGGGCCACAGAGATGGGCAGAGATTTAACTTACATAAGAGTGCAAACATTAATCTTGTAAAAATATAAAGCATTGTAGCCTTGCCAATTTGGAGTACCATTTGTCAGATTAAAGTAACAGCACATCGGGCTTCATGTTAATAGTTGTAATTCCCTTTTATGTGGTTTCCTTGATGAACAAGGTTTCCTTGATAAACAAGTGTATATATTCCCCATGTTGTTTATGCAAACCATTGACAAGGTCTGCTTAATTACAGTAGGCCTCAATGTACCTCAAGCAAATGTGTTGAATGTAATTTAAAAATCATTGACAGATTTAATATGTAAAGCATTGTATCCTCTATGATCTACATGGGCAGATAAACAATGTGGTCCCTGCCCATTTGGATTGCCCTTGGTATTATTTCTGAATTTTAAATCCTTGAGTGCAAATGGCCAATCATAGGGGACGATAATTTTTATGCATACACGATTTAGTTTATTCTTATTCCTTTTTGTGTTATCCTGATAGTTTGTAACAAATGATATTCAATTGATATAAGACTTAAGGTATGGTCTTCAATCATTTTGGATTTTGGGGCTTTAATGCTTGAAGGGCAGATTGGCTCTCACTGGATGTTCCACTAATTCAAACAACATAGTACCTTAGTTGCATTTTATTGGTGTCTCGGAATTTGGAATTTTTAAATGCTATGTAATACTAATCATTGACCTCTTAATATTGTGCAAGTACTAACTAGTACATATTGTTGGAAAGATTTTGAATTATCATGCTTCAAAATTAAAATGATAGTGGCATTCATCATATTCACAAATAATGGTCTTTGTTCTTTAAAATAATATATTATACATACTATACTTCAACAGCTATTAAACACTAAAATTGTGAATTTAAACCTTCATGACTATTATTACTGAATCATGTAATTCTCTTAAGGAATGTGTTATGTACTAAAGCAAATCTATTTTTGGGTTCACTATAAAGGAGAATTAGGACTGTTTTTTAAATGATCTTATTAATAACAATTTGATTAAAAGAAAATGAGCATTTTCTGTTTGAAAGAATAATAGATTTAATGTCAAAAGTCATGATAAATATAGTGATCAGAAGATAAAAATTCACCAGCTCACAAGAAAGTTTAAAAATGATTGGTGGATAAAAATTGCAAAGAATGTTATGGACATTCACTGATTATTGCTATTTCAGATCTTCTTTATTGCATTGTAAGAAACATAATGTCCTGAGAAATAGTATCCTAATAAATTCAACAATGAGATTCTTGTATACAATGATAATAATAATTTAAACAGATAATGAGAATATTTTGATCAAATTTTGCATAATGATATAAAAATTGATAGAGATTTTGGTGATAATTTAGTATGCACTTTCTGCCATTTTAAATACCAAAGGATGTTCCAAAAACACTGCTGACACAATCAAGCAATAAAGGAAATGAGATAATAACACTATTTTTTTCTGGATAATAACAAAGCTTTTCAGATATTTTGTCCATTATACATCAAATATTGTTATTTTATTCAAAAAAATATGTAAAAAAAAAATAAAACTTTCATAAAGATAAGTGCTATTATGTGACCAAAAAGTCAAATAACTCAAAAAATTCAAGTAATAGAAAATATTAATAATTAGCAAATGATCAAAATAATTAGTGCTTCATGTGACCAAAAGAAAAAACCCAAATATTTATATAAAAAAAAAATTTAACATATTATTCATTAAAAATTAGTGTAATAAAAAATTGAAAACAATATTAAATTATTTTAGTTTTAAATTATGGCATATTAAAAAATAATATTTTAGTAATTATAAAATGACAAAATAAATAACTGCTTGTATGAAAAATATATTAAAATCTTTTACAATTAAATAAACATGGTTAAAAATTAATAAACTAACTTACAAAAGAATAAAACACATTTGCTTATGGCAGCAGAAGAGAATGATATATTCCATCAAAAATATATATTTTTAATTGTGTTTATTTTTTTCTGTAATTATTAAATATTAAGAATAAAACATTATGGATATTTTCTTAAACATACATAAAAAATTGAAGAACTTTTGCAGGACGAAAAAAATGTAGTGAATGGAAAATTAAAAACAATAGTTTACTAAAGAATATTTAACTGGAAAAAATAAATTAATTAAGGGATGTAAACCCAGATAATAAATATTAAAATTAATTTTTCAACTAAAAAATACAATAATAAAAGCATACCACACAATATAAAAAAAAATTAAAAATTTCAAAACAATATTTATGCAAATATTAGTAATTATCAAGTGACAAAATAAAATAAAAATCATGTAATCAACTTTCCACATTACTATCAAAATGAAATAGAAAAAAAAAAAATTCTCAAATAGTAAATGATAGAAATTAGCATCATCATATAGCAAAAAAAAAAAAAATCAAATAACTCTAGAAATCAAATATCAAAAATATTAATAATTACAAAATGATCAAAAAATAGCATACTTATGTGATCAAAGGAAAAATAATCAAATAATTCTAGAGATCAAATATCAAAAATATTAATAATTAAAAAACAATCCAAAGGAATTAGTGGAATCACATGACCAAAAATAAAAAATATCGCTAGAAATCAAATATCAAAAATTTTAGTCATTAGGAAATTACCAAAAATATTAGCATAATTATGTGATCAAAAAAATAAAAGAAATAAATTACTAGCATTATAAAAAAATTAAAATATTAAAATATTTCACTTTTAAAATATAGTGGCCAAACATCGACATGTGCTGACAATAACATAAACATGCAGTCAAAAAAAATTGCCAAACTAACCCAAACAATAATGTACTTAAAATATTTTATTATTACAAATAACAAAAAGGCAATAAATCCATATCAAAAATAGCAAACACTAAAATTAAAGCACAACTGATATTATTTTAGACAAATTAAATTTTTTTTAAACAATGTTAAGAGTTTGACAAAATATTTTAATTTCACAATCAACAAGAACTATATTTTAAATTATCATCAATCTTTCAATTGTGAGAGATATATTTATTAAAATCCTACAAAATAGTGGGAGAATACAGAAAAAAAAATAGCTAATAAATTCAATTATGAAAAAAATGAATTGAAATTAAAATATTTTACAATTAACAAGCATCACATTTTAAATATAATCAAATGTTTAATTATGAGAAGAACATTACTAACAAATATAAGCTGTGTATAATAAATATTAAATTTAATAAATAAGGATATAAAAACATTACATATGCTTCAAAAACAAAAAATTCCTAAACCAACATGAAAATTAAAATACATTTTATATTATCTCAACTGATAGATAAAAGGTTGTAAAGATTAAATGTTGAGATAAACTACTATTATTAAAGCACATCATTCTAAGGAAGGAATTTTAATAAAACAAGAGGAAGAGCAGAAATTTTGTTGGACAGACATATCAGTTACTAAAAAAAATGTATGGGATATTGGATTTGCTATAAAATCTAATTTATTATTATCTTTATTTGGAATTTTTCAATAATATCACTGAAAGATTAATATTAAAACATTTTGCACAATGTTATCACAATTAATTTAATTAGCTCCTATGAGCCAACATTAGTTTTAAAATACTAAATAAAAAATATTTCCCCCTGATGAGTAGCATTATTACAAAAATGCCAAAAATTTATTTCTTTTCTTAGAGGCACTAATGCACATGTTGGTATAAATAGTAGAATTTAGTTAAATAGTTATTTAAAAATAATATTAGTGCTATAAAGTCAATTATTTTGCTGTTATTAAATTTTTCACAACACATGGATTGATTATCACTAATACTTGGTTTAGACATAAAAATTGCTACAAAAAGTGTGTATGAATTCATGTCAAAAAAATGACATTGGATCTTTATGATTAGAATTCACAATACAAAAGAAATTGGTACTTTTCTATTAGCATGTTGATACTGCTTAATGGTGTTGTTTTTATGCAAACACACATAAATATAACATTACTGGGCCCACCGCATTATTTGTGAAATAATAATAATAATATGGCTTAATGTAATTCATTAATTTTTTTAATAAGGTGGGCTTTGAGCATTCCATCATCAGATTAGAAATGGATGGCTGAAGAGTTGTAAAGTGGAATAGTTTGAAGCCTGTCCATTAAAGTATGAAGATTGACTATCTTAATATAAGCTGAGCTTTGATAGATACAATGATAATCTGGACTAACTGATGAGAGCTGGTTTGTCATGAAATATGTATATTGATGATTATTTATCCTTTTGCCATGTATGATCAAGGGTATCAGCAGTATGAGGTAGCATAGATGGTTAAGGGTCATGTGAAAGTGTGAGTTCAAACCCCTACATATTACCTATAAAAGTGCAGGCATGAAAAAGCCTGTACTGTAGAAAAATTCTTATTTCAAAATATAGTGCTTTAAGGTCTTCCCATCCTTCATATATGTATGTAAATGGATTATGTCCTGTACATGAGTTGTCAGAGTGACTTGTGGTCAACATGGATAGGATGAGAAGATTGGCACTAAGGTGGGCTTTGAGCATTTCATCATCATATTTTCAATGAAATGGATGACTGAAGAGTTGTGCATTGGAGTTGTTTGAAGTGTGTCTATTAAAGTATGAAGATTGGCTATCTTAATATAAACTGAGCTTTGATTGTATATATGTGTGGAGATGATAATCAGACCCACTGATGAGTGCTGATTCAGCATAAAATATGTATATTGGTGATTATTTATCTTTTTAACATGTGCGTGATGAAGTGTATCAGAAGTATGAAATAGCATGAATGGTTGAGAGTTATGTGGAAGTCTGAGTTCTAACCCCCTATATATTACATATAGAAGTGCAGAAATGAAAAAGTCTGTACTGTATAAAAAAATTCATATTTAACTGTAATTCTTTTTACAATTTCTTTTTGTCTCTGGATATAACTACGAAAACTTTTACAGTCAGACATTTTACCATATGGGTTAATGTAATTCATTGATTGATTGATTTTCTTAAGAAATTTAAAAAAAAAAAAAAATTTTACTATGATAAATTTAAACCTTTAATAAGTGCCTATAAATTACATATTAATCCTGCAATGTAGGGGAGAGGTGGTATACTTTTTCACATCTGCAAAAATTAAAACTTATAAATTAGCAGACATTATTGCAAATATTCTATTCTAGTAGAATTCTCTGTGTACACCAGCACTTTGCTTTGGAAAAATCATCACCCCCTCCCCTCAAACTTTAAAAAGTCTACTATCAATGCATGAGAGATAACTAACTACATCGTGGTGGAAAAAATGAGAATGCTTTAATTACTGAACTGTATTTGACTCCTTTTTTTTTTGTAATTTTTGAAAAGAAAAATTAATCTTTATTTATTCCAATAGCTATCTTTGAAAGAATATGTAACTAAGGTATGGTGAATATCAGTGGCACACTTATTAATAACGATTAATAATTTCCAACTCGATTGGTTACTATTTTATTTTTTGTAAGATTAAAAAATGTATTCTTTTTACAATTTTTTTTATCTCTATATAACTACGAGAAATTTTACAGTTCAACATTTTAATTCTCATAGGTGTTCTCACAAACCGTGCCTTTTTTTTTTTTTTTTTGGAAAAACAGTGAAATTGTGATCTCCTGTAATCTTTTTTAATTATTTACACTTACATGTTGGGTTTGTAAATAGGTTAATGGGCTTATAATTATTACTTTTTAATAATACATTAGGTAAGTTATACCATGATTACTTTTCAATGCAGATTGCAATACTTCTGCAAACTTTAAATCCCCCCACCATGAGATGGTATGGTAGCAAAGTGTTAACATTGTTAAAAGATAGGATTGTGTGCACTTGCATAACTGCACAAGACAAAGCAAGCCATTACTGACAACAGAAACAAAAAGTTGTGGCTATTGGTTTGACTGTAGTGCGGCCCACTAAATGGCATATTTATATGTGTTTGGATGTGATCAATGGCATCAAGCGGTATCAACACTAATAGAACAGCACCAGTAATCATCCATTGATTTCTTTAGCTTGCACTGAGTGGCAATACATATAGAGTGTTTTGCCTGTTTTAATATCAGAAAATGTAACTAAAAAAAGAAAGAGAAGAAAATTAACAGGAAAATACAATCCCATGATAGTTCAGTGTTGGAGATTTAGTGCTAGTAAAAATAACTCATCAACAACCCATAACAATATGAATATAACAGTTTTTTTCCTTATATAAAATTTTTTACAGAATAATGGTAAGATAAGAATACCTTCTTAGACATTAAAGGTGCATATAATTCATAGTTTGAAGCAATACAAAGAAGAGTCATCAAGATATGATGTAATTTAGGAAGAGTAATATTAGGTATATGCCTTTAAAAAATAAACCACAAAATATTTTAGAACTAAATAGATGCATTATGAACAAATCTGTACCATTAAATAATTCCCATGCTCTAATTGTTAGACCAATTGTATGTGTATATTATTCATAAATTACCAATAAAAAGTTAAGAGTAATCTTTGGTACAATGTTGTTAGTTAGATATTACAATGGTTTATTACGAGATTAATGATAATAAAATTGTTAAGAGATAATAAAATATTTTCAAAAAATAGAGAAGTAGGCATAAATATAAAAAAGGTTGACAAACATATGCTAAAGATACATCAGTATGTTAGCAGAAACAAAATAACTTTGGAGTATACAAGTAATATTATTAATAAGGAAGTTTTGAGATTTGATAGTAAAAGAAATAAGAAAAAATATTTACAACACTCATAATATAAACCATATAATGATGAACCAATGTGTAGTCCATATTGTCCTGGATAAATAATAGTAGTAATAATATATTAAAATATAAAATTTCAAAATATTTTTAAATAAATTGATTTTATTGATGAAGTAGAATTTAACAAATGTAAATTTGAAACAGAAATACTAGAAAATGGTTTGTGAAAAATATATAAAAAATAAGTATGGTAAAAGCTGAAAAATGATCATAAAAATGAATAAAAATTCAAATGGACAAAGTAAAACCTGGAAAAGAACAAAAATGTATTATGTAGGTTGATCAAATGAAAACTTTATATAAAATTAAGGCATGAATAGAAGTTTTCAAAAGTTTGTAAAATAGATATGATATTATTAATGTTATATCGCTATAATGTTTAATCTAGAAGGTGTTTGTAGAAATTAATAAATTTTGTTATTGTTAATATTTTATAAATAGGAAAAATGTAATGAAGGATGCATAATTGTTAATTTAAAAAAAAAAATTAATATCGGAAAAAAATAATAAATAGTAAAAGTTGTTTTTAAAAAAGTGTGTTTTCATTATATATATATTGAAAGAATGCTTGAACCAAAATTTTTGAATTTCCTACTCAAAATTAACCTCAATGCCCTTTTAACAAATCATTTCTTAGTTTACCATCGATGATTCAAACACATTGATCCAATATGCCCTCTATGCTTCAGAGAGGATGAAACCATAATTCATCTTCTCCATCACTGTCAAGCACTTCAATTCTACCAAGACATCATAGCTTCTTCATCCAAATCTATGAAACTCACACTTAAATTGTTTAATAACAATTATTGTGCTAGTATAAGATAGTGATCATGTGATGTTTAGTGGAAACTCACACTTCCAAGTCTCATTGACAGCATCAAAAACGGTATATTCTCTCTTGTAAGACTCTCCACATTTATTCTTTTTACTTACTGGAGTACCAGATACTCTCTCATTTTCAATAAAACCACAATCTTTGGGAAAACATTCTGATTAAGATAGGGAAAATCCAGGAAAGGGATAAAAAGCTAGTCTCTTCACAGCCACATGGGAATTTCTCTCATTACCTAGCCATGGACACCAATCACTTCAATCTTAATCTTCATTCCATAGTTACCTCTTGTATTGTTGATTGGGGCCTTCACTCCTGCAGTTTGTTCCTTCGGTTCTGTTTTAAAAAGAAAGGAAGACCTTTGAGGATCTACATCCTTTGTAAGAACTGTCTT
Organism: Epiperipatus broadwayi; assembly: GCA_028023455.1. Lineage (NCBI taxonomy): Eukaryota > Metazoa > Onychophora > Udeonychophora > Euonychophora > Peripatidae > Epiperipatus > Epiperipatus broadwayi. Next base: position 2,548,388 of record JAQFVV010000127.1, on the reverse strand, counting down.
ATCCAATATTAAAGAACTCTGCTCCTATTATCTAATCAAGAGACTTTTGATCTTCACCTATATTATTCGATTATGTTTGCTATAGCCTTATATCTACCTTAAGTCATTATAGTATTTATGTTAACATTTGTCAAATCTGATATATTTAAAGATCGTTCCTCACTGTAAATATCACGTCTCTCTATAAATTCCCCATTCCCTAAAACTGCATATCCTACTATATGTACAATGACTAAATCTAATAAAGTATACTTTAATTTTAAAAAAAAAAAAGAATGGGAAATTGTGGTTATATATGTGTGCATTTAAAAATAAATGTAAATAAAGAGCAATAATAATAAAGCTTTTAATTATTATAACTTTAAGAACAAGTATTAGTATGTAAACTTTTATTATTTTAGTTTTTCTCATTTTAATTAGTTTATTTAAAGAATGTATTGAGTGTGAGAATATGAAAAAATATTCTTGAAATGCTGTCTGATAATGAGAGGACGGGGGAATGCTAAGCGGAGGCTAAACAATGTAATTGAGCGGAAACTCAACAATAGAGTTGAGGAAAAAGATTAAAAAGCATGAACTGGTAAAAAGAGGGGAGATGTTTGTTTCTTTCTTTAACCATATTTTCCAAGGAAGTTGAATAAAAATTAGTCAATAAAAAATAGTGGATTCACTTTGGTATCTCTCTCTCTCTCTCTGTCATATTTAATAATGTGTCAAATAATAATTCCACTATAAACAAAAAATGAGATGCAGATGGATTAAATTAATATAATTATTATACTACATTCACCTAATATTGGCATGAGGGAAGCTTTAATATTAAATCACTTTGGGGCCCGAAGAAACATCATATTGGGAGAACTGAGTAAACCGTTTTTTTTTTAAATAGTGCACTTTACATTAAGACTAAAGAAAGAAAAGTGGTATTGTTGTTTATTTAATTTTTTTTAATTATTAATGAGTTAAATGCATTCCAAAAGGAAACAAAACACAATAATCATTTTGTTTAATGATTGTTTATTTTTAAAAAGAAAAAAATATTCTGAAAAAAACTGATAAACAAAAAAAAATGTTTTAACTAATTAGTTATATACACATTCATAATTTTATTAAAATTTGACATCCCACACTTTTTAAAATAAGCCTAAATTAATATCAAATAAAAAACATATGCTTATAGATAACAATTTTTGAATTTTATGATATGGACTTCTGAAACTGAGCAGATATTTTTATCTATCTGTTAGTGTTGATTGATATAAAACTTGAGCTCAGCTTTATGATTTTAACATTTAATCAAAATAACTTAAATTATGAACGTTAATTAAATACACTAGTTGGTGGGTGTAATATTCAAAAAATGATATAGATATTAGTTTTCAATATTAAAAATTGTCCTTACTCATGTGCGTTTCTTTATTTTGTGATTATAGGATTATTTTAGTTTAAATAAATTACTTTTCCATGCTGATTATCTTATTCTACAGAAGTCTGTATGAATATCCGGTTGAAAGTGTAAAATGTGGCACTCTGTTATTAATTTTTTTTTTCTTTATTGTTTTGGTTTTAATATAATTCTGTATTATATATTACTCACACATGTTTTGTAATAAACTGTATTTTTATCAATTGCCATGATATTCCTTGTTTCAGTTTTGATTTATGGATTTATCTTATTTTTTAATGTTTAATGCAAATCTGTCAATGATAGATACTGCAATGGTTTGTAGTATTAGTTCATCAGGTTATTTTTATTCCCATTATTAAAACAATTAACATTTATATCATGATTTATAGTTTTATTGTGGGCCATAAGGTTAATGTAACAGGGTATGAGAAATAGGACGAATTATGTAAGGGTAATCAATATAATTTGCGTGGCACTCATAATTTATAAATAAATTAAAATTGGAATATATCAATCATAATTTTTTTCAGTTATAACATTCACATTTTGGGCTTTCATGGTTAACTATGTGTGATTGAATTTTTTGAGGACATCCATTTGTTTTATTTCCTTTTGTTACAATTTATTATTATTAAAAAATCAGTCTGACTATTTTCGTTTGTTACAATTTGCTTCTCATTCATGAGCAATGAAAAAGTGCCCTAATTAAACAATTGATATTAAAAACACTTAACCATTAAATATAATAAAAATGAAAATATTCAGCAAATTAAATTTTCATCTAGGGGAATTTAAAGATGGTTAATGGGTGACTGTAATCATGGTGGAGTGACAAGTAGCTTCTAGTCCCAAGTAATGATCAAATTGAGCCTACATAAAAATAAGTTTCCCCGTATATCCAATTATATTTCCTGCTTGTCACTACTCTCCACTTAATAAGTTATTACATTAACGAATAAGTAATTAACTTGGTTTGGATGAGAAATAATAAATACAAAATTATTAATAGTAAACAATAACTTTAATCAAAAAACAGTATTACATTATAATAAAAAATATCTATTTACATATTTTCAAATTAATAGGCTTATATAGTGATCATGCATGAGAGGGAAAATGTTTATAAATTAAATCTCTTTGAGTATATCTTTAGAAGTTCAGTTAATTTACTTTAACACCTTTATATGTACATCTTGTATCTTAAACATGGAAACAGGAACATTTAACTTTGAATTTTAATGTTTTCTGGTAATATAAGATTTTAGCTTCCTTTGGTTCCTTCCAAGGCAATTTCCTTCTGAGAGTTTCTACTATAATTTTCTTCTGAGCATTTTAAAATAAATATATTCACAAGTTAATTCATAGAAATACATTTTCATGGAATAATAATATTAGATGGCTAGTTTTACTTTATAGCAATTAATTGCTAAATATTTCTTCAGCATTCAATAATGATAAATAGAGTGGTAGAATTAAGATTAAATATTAAGGCATATTTTTTGTCTATAGCTCGATATTCAACTACATTACTAGAAAGATCAGAGAAAGCATCCCTGAAAATTTTCTACTCCATGAAATGCATAATATTAATTAAAAAATCTTTATAAAAACTCCTTGACTTCTTTGACAGTAAGAGATATTAAGTGAAGTGGTATTACAATTCTTTCCCCAGTTTCTTGAAAAACAGATGAGTTTTGAAGGCATCTGTTGATTACCATAACAACATATTTGTTTTAAAAGAAAAAAATATTCTTTATTTTTAAAAGAATAAAATAATAACACATTTTATCTATACACTTATTTTCTTTTTATCATATATAAAATTTATTCTAAGTACATGAATTTAATATTTTGTTATATATAATAATGAAAAAATATTTGCCTTAAAGCAACACATGTAAACTCAGACAAAAAAATTATATATGCCCTTCTCCATTTAAGAATAAAATAGTCAATTTACCATAAACACCACATGATTTTAATTTTACACAGAAAGACAATTTATTTTAATTTTATAGTAATGGCACACTTAACCATACTTCTTTGAAAGTGTCTTACAAGTTGGTATGAACACAACAAATAATGTCATCTTTACAAATTTAGTACATTGGTATTCAAATATATATAAAACAACTGTTTCATTAATTCAATCAAAATTATTATTGGGCCTGTAATGTTGAGAACAAAGAGAGCCATTGATTGTTAGTATATCATGCAATATGAATACCAAAAGAGCTAACTCAAGCACAAATATAATATCAAATAAACCATATAATGAACAATACATTTAAATGAAACCTTGCTATACTACAAGAGTTAGAGGCTGACAAATATCAAAATACACTTGGCTCATTTTTGAGGCTTAGAGACTCATATGACTATACCTAGCTCACTTTGAAGACTTAGAAACTTATAAATATAAAAACAATAGGGTTGTGAATAGTACTAAGATAAGAATTCTGAAATATCAAATAGACATGGCAACCTGAAAAGATTGAAGTGCTCTCCATTCATTATCAAGACAGAAATCAACCATCAATAAACTCATAAAATTAATTTTGGTTTCTTAGTAATAGTGTTTTCCTATAATTATATATTGTTTTCTTATACATGCTTAATCAACAATGCAAGGAATAGAGTGATATCATTTAAAACTCTGAGCTCTGATATTTTTATTTAACTATCTAGAAGAAATTATGTTTTGATTAGCTTGTTCTATTTACTGTAATGTTTGTATCCATAAAACCAATCAGATGAAAATCAATAAAAATGGATTGCTAGATTTAAATACATTGATATCTGTTTCCTAAGGATCATGGATTTAAAACAAAACCATCTAAGGAATAAAACCATGACTTCCTGCACAGCACAAATTTGTTTTTACCTTTAGTCACATATACATTCAAATTGCCATTCAAACTTGGAACATATGCATATAAAAATGAAATAAATGCACTAGAGGGTGCAGTCCTGATAAGTATTCTGCTTTTCTGGTGCTAACTTTTGTATTAATTTTACCTCATATTAAATGGTTTTCCATACAAAACTATTAAATTTTTTTATTAATATCCATTCTTCCTTCCAACTTAAGAATGGAGTCTTCATTCATCATAGAAGAAGGATTTGACAGTGATAATAATTGTCCTATGGATTTAGCTGGACAAGCCATTTTCACGTCTAAGAACTCTTTTATATTCTCAACTTATGCATGGAACACACCAGTTAAAGCTAATTTCATGAATGAAAACATTGATCTCAATATAAAGCTACCTCCTGAGGACCCAACCCTAAATTTTCATGAAGACAGAAGGAAAATTAAAGACACAGAGAGGAAAATTTTAATGGAGGAATTTCCAGCATTAGAAGTGATTAATGTTAAAAAATTTAATTAAACATTTTAAACAACAATAAAATAAACTTTCAGCCAATGATAATATAAAAAATAATATTTCCAATGATATAGGTCCTATGAATATGCAGCTCCCCCCAAACTCAACCCAATTATAGTTTCTCTAATAATATCTCATATGATGCTAATGCTTTGCAAAGAAACTCCAACAGGTCTGAGACAACTGCTTGGAAGAATCTTCAGAATGATAAAGATATGTTCAACATGTATGAGGATGAAATAGCCTCATTCTCCCAGGTTGAATCTACCAATATTGAGTTTCTTTACTTAAATTTGGATCAACAAGCATTAAATCATTTAACTCGTGATTTAATACAACAATTTCTTCACAACTTTATAGATCGTTTCTTAATTGCAATAGTAATAAAACCTTAATCCTTGTTGTTACAAACTTGAATTGTGATTTATTTACTTTTCCAGTACATGAGTTTTGTAATGAACTTACAAGGAAGAAATTATGGAATCATGTTTTCAAGTTATTAAGTCATCCCAATAACATATACTTAATTGTTGAATTTCATGATTCATCACAAAAGTTAATTTTCCAAAAATTCCAATTAAATTCATGGGTAACAAAATAATATGTGTGGTGGATATGAATAAACCAACAATCCTTAGTGGCCAAATCTTCAATTGTTACCTTAGCTTGAAAGAGGTTGATGTTCAACATCTTCTCAAGTCATTTGAGATTGTTTCAAATTTTTTATATCTTTTGGAATGAAGGGCCGAAATACTGATCCTGACCAATACAGTGACTTTCACCATTACTATTAATAAAGAGACTAGTCCAATGTTTGTTCCTACTATGCACTCAGCTGATACTGCTCTGCTAATTATATCTTTTTGAGATGGGCTATCATAGTGCTTTAATTATAAATTGCAGACACATCTCATTAAAGACTGCTCTTCTAAAATATGTCATACTTGTAACATGAAAAAAGCAGGTGTCACAATTGCAGACTAATACCCCAGGTAGCATGGACCTTACTTCTCCAAGAATTATATTACATGATATTATCAGCCCTGGTTTGTTTTTTGCTCCAATTTTGACCTGATGAAACTTAAGATAGCTGGTTTTAATGTTCAAGGTCCCAACTAAAAGGGAATGCAAGGCCTTAACTAAAAGATAATGCAATTTCAAATTGGATTTTTCAATATTCACCACATATAATATGCTTTGCTGAACCAAATTGCATCCCTTTTTAAATCCACAAATTCCAATTAGATTCAGCAAAATAGGTTCTCTACATCATTCCATTTCTTTCCACCCCTCTGCAGGGTTGCCATTCTTATTTCCAGTAATTCCCCTTTTAAATCATATGGAATAAATATTAATCAATTTCTCCTAATTGCCACATTCTTATATCAGTCCTTTAGATTAAATGTGATTTTTATTTATTTAAAAAAAGACATATATCACAAATTCACTCATTGTTACAACAAATTAACTTGATACTTAGCTCTAATCCTTACCCTATGATAATGTTGGGGGATTTTAACAGTACATACCAGCAACTTAGAATTATCTAAGTATATTCATCTTATAAATGCCCACCTTATGTGTGCAGAGGGCTTCTTTTCTATGGATGTCTTCTTTTTTATATACTAAACAATATTCATCCCTCATTGATCTGGTCTACTATTCCTCTGGCCTTCAATTTATTATTGATCCCTGCCTTCAACCCATTCCATTCTCTGATCACCTCTCACTTGTAATTAATTTATCAGTAGTTCTCCTCATCCTGTGAAGGCTTGAAGTCCACCAATTGAATCCTCCTTAAAGCCTTGGCTTCAGAGGCAATTCTCTCAGAGACCTACATCTATTTTAGCAAAATTGACATACTGGCCCTACCTACAACAGAAGCATGGTTTGCCTTCATGAATATATACTGAAGTCCATCATTTCATTTTATGCATCCAGAAACATGGATCCAATTTCACTTTTTCAAAAGTTGGAGTCAATCAATTACACTTTTAAACATATGCCTCTGATCCCAGTTTCAATAGAATCAGAGTCTCAAACAACAATATAAGGACAATCAACAAATCATTGCAGATTATCTATCCAGAAAGAAGTCAGGATCTTCCTCAGGCAGACTCACAATTGGTCTAGTGGCTATATTAGATAGGCCTTTGGACATAGAGAAAAGTTAAATACTTTGATAAGTTGGGAATAAACTCTACTCAGGGAATAATATGATTAATAAAATCTTCCCCATTTCTTCAAGGCCACACTGACAAATTGGTCTTATGAGCCAAATCAATTGTTTTTAATGAATCTGCAATTAAATCATGACTTCTCAGAAAAAGACAGTAGAACCAAATTGTCTTCAATGCCTGAGAAAAAAACATTTAGTTCTCCATGCTATTCCTCAAATCATCCTGGTTCACCTTGAAAAATTTATGGTTCTGATCATTTAAGGATGGTTAACTTAATCTCAAGACATTGATGGCCTGTACCCCATAGGGATGGTACCTTTCCTCAAAAAGAACATATTACCATTACCTCTTGAGAACCTTAGGCCCATCTCCATGACCCTGTTGATGCTAAATATTATCAAATCAGTTGTTAAGGACAATATTCAGGCTAAGATCCTCCCATTTATTTCTCAGTATCAATTTGCCAAAAAGAGTTCATCCACAGCTGATGCAATCAGTTTTTTTTAATAATCCTACACTACAATAGAATCTTTAAAAAATCTAAAATGGTAGTCATCCAGGTGGACATTACTGGAGCCTTTGACTCAGATCGGACCAATTAACTCCTCAACCTACCTGGAAAGTTTGACATCCCATCTGACTTTATTAATATAATAAGTAATCTCAATAATAGGGACATTTCCATCTTCCTAAATGGGAGGACTTCTTTCTCTTTCTCTCCTACATATTCCATTCTACAGGGCTCTCCACTTAGCACCCTGCTTTTTATAATTTATATTAATCCCTTATTAATTAAATTCAAGCAGAATCTTCTCAGTATATACATCCCAGCTCTCAAGAAATCAATTCCCCATATCACTTTCATGGAAGACTTGTCTGCATTTCTCCCTTTCCAAAAGCTAATATCCAAACTTGTTGAAATTCTGCAGATCTTTTTCTCCAAGTCTGGGTTGACTTTCAACATGGCAAATCTTTGGTATGGAAGTTATCTTCAGGGAACACTATCACTTCACCATTTACTGCCAAATGCCAAAAATTTTTGGGTTTTCCAATCTTTAATTCTTCCTCAGCAATGAAATAAAACCATTCAAGAATCAATCCTTCACTGCACTCACAAGATCACATCTTCATTATCAAAAGTCTATATGTCTCTATTTGCAAAAACCTCACTCCTTAGCATCCTTGTGTTTCCAAGGATTTTTTATTTTATGTCAGTCATCAATTTCCCATGAAAATTTGTTAGGAAGATAAACACATTATGCTCAAAAATTTTCTGAAAGGGAAGGACTGTAACTATTAGCCTCAGAAACCTACAGAAGCATACAAAGCTCAGTGGACTTTTACTTCAATACATTGCAATGTTCCAATTCCAACAAGCCTATAATACCATCCTAAAAATTTTTTATTGATTCCCTGATGCATTATGCTTTACTGCTGTTTTCTGTATAAAAATCCCTGTCTCTCCTGAGAAGAACTGGCTGTCATGCCTATTAGAGCACATCTCAAAATTTACCACTATACCTATTCAACCAAATTCTCAAAAAATTAACTTTTGGAAGGCATATCATCTTTTTAATAATGATACTACTTCTTTTTTCCTTTTATCCTTTTCTAATCATATCATTATTAAGAAATTCATGTGGTGGCATTTGGAACTGAAATATTTAGACTTTCTGATCAAGAGAAACATAAATGCTCTTACTACAAGTCATTTTTATCACCTGTAGGGGTTTCTCATGCATAGACCAAGTCTTCCCTTTATATCAAAGGGACAGTGAGATCATGTTTCATGTTTTCTGTCAGTACCTCACTTCATTTTATAAAGACATTATAGCCACCATCTATGTAAACCAGAAGCCTGCTTTCACTACCCTGGTTAGTAGTATTGGAAATGGTATGTTGCCATATATTAGGATTTCCACTTACTCTTTGCATATTGGTACATTAGATGTATGCTTATCTTTAATCCTCCCTGTTATAATCTCCATCAATTATTCATATCAAAGCTTCAGATTATCTATGATAGAGACAAAAATATTAGCTCCTTTATTTATTTTTAAGAACACATGGGACCTTCTTTTCAATGCAGATTTTCTTTCATAATCCTTGGGCTATACATTTAGTTGTTTTTGAATGCAGGACTAGATGTGTAATCCTCATCCCAGATTTGACATTAACTGTATTGTTTCACCATTGTACTAATGTAATCATTTTATCTAAGTAATAAAGTTCTTATGGGAAAAAATGTGCATATATTAGAAGTAAAGTATTAATCATTATAAATATGATAAAATAAAATGTCAATTTCATAGAAGGAACCAAATCAATTTTAAACAACTATCCTAAGAATTATTCACCAAAGGAAAAGAATAAAATACAGAATATCAAATATACTAAGTTTTAGTCATGAAACCATAACACCACATACAAAATGTCATTTATTATATTCAACTGTAAACATACATATTATGCACATGTTGGAATTCTAACACTTTTATTACAATGTTTGTAGATAACATAGTAAATAGATGCATACTTATAACTGATATTAAAAGGGAATTATAATACTATACATTTATTAGATAACCCTGACATCACTGATTATTAAAATTTACCTTTGGGTAGGTTTATATATGTATTGAAAGTGGAGTATATAATTATCAACTACTTACCATATATACAAAAAAGTTAAAACACTAAAAGTATTATGGAGTAGATCATAATTGGATTATCCCAGGGACTTCAATCAAATTATTAGTGCTTTTATCATTTCATTTTGGATATCTACAAATTCTTATACCAATTTGATTACTTTATGGAGTATAGTAAACATTTGAATGCTAAGAGTTTCAATGATGTTTTTGAGTTTTGTTTTTAATTTTATTTAAATTATGTTATATACAAGAATAAAAGAATGTTTTCATTTACAGTGTTATACAGAGTAAACAATCACATTTACATTTTCAGTTAATAGAAACTGCCTTAAATTACAAAAGAATAAAGTTTAATTCCTAATATAGATCATGATAAGTTAATGATTTCAGTACTAAATTATTAACCTCAAAATTATGCTGAAAGTGTATCTTTCTTTAATTCAATTTAAGTGCCTTGTTTAACATCACACATAGTGTAGATACACACATATTAGTTATTTTAAGCTAATGTTATTGTAATATGCAATTTCATGATCCTCATTCTAGTTACCAATGTAAATATAACATTTATTTATTAAATTAAAATTCTACCTTTAGTTATTTCAGTTTATATTACTCAGATAGTTTTATACAAATGAACACCACTTTACATCACCAGAAATATTTACCATTGGTAGATTTAGTCATAAGGGCTAGCAATATTTACTAATCAAATGAACTTAAATTGTGATTGTGTAAGTAAGAGAATTAGGTTTTCATACATATACACATGATTTTATTGTCACCAAACATAATTCTGTAATCTTAAATTACAAATTCCATAAATATTAATATAGTCTCTAGCTTCTGGGTCATATAAATTATAGTTTCCTTATATAGGTCTCTCATTTTGGAATATAAATGAGGTAGGTATTTTTAAATCAACTCTATAACCATACATATCTACTTTCCCAAATCATGCCATTACTATATATATATATATATATGTTAAAACGAAGATTTGCATGGGTTAAATATATAAAATACATATTTTGTAGGTTCATCCGTGTTAAAAACTTTTAATATTAATATACTGACATTTTGACTTAGTCATACAAGCCATCCACAAAGTTATAAAAGGTAGAAAGACAGTTGTAGAGGCACTACAATCACTGATTTGAATAAAATGTTAAAATTCCACCAATAGCAAAAAATGTTAAATTAAGGAATGTTTTTTAAAAAAATCTTTCCAAATAGGAGGAAGTTTGCATGTATCATCTCGCTTATTGATACAATCTGGCTTGGTCGAAATGTCAGTATATTAATATTAAAAGTTTTTAACATGGATGAACCCGCAAAATATATATATCATCAACCATTATCAATCCCCTGCAGGATGAAGGTCTCTCCAAGTTTAATCCATCTTCTCAGATCTTTAGCGTCCCTTTTCCACAATACCCCTGCATATTTTCTTATTTCATCCATCCATCTCACATGTGGTCTCTTTCTGGGTCTTTTACAATCTCTTTGAATCCAGTTTAAAATTTCAATTGTCCATCTATTATCATTTCTTCGAGCAATATGGCCAACCCAACTCCATTTCAATCTTTTCATTTCTTCAATAAGGTCAGTAACACCCATTTGTTTTCATGATGTCTTAACCATACATTGCATTTTCAATCTTTTCTTGTTACTCCCAACATACATCTCTCCATACTCCTTTGAGTGGTCTGAAGTCTCTGTATTGCTCTTTTATTAAGTGACCAAGTCTCAGAACCATAAGTAAGAACTGGTAAAACACATTTGTTAAAAACTATCCTTTTCAAACACATAGGCATATTTCCTTTTAGTATCAAGTAATTTCTACCAAAAGCACTCCAACCAAGTTTAATTCTATGATTAATTTTCTCCATTATGTTTCCATCTGTATTAATAATCTGACCAAGGTATTTGTAACTCTTAACTTCTTCTAATTCTTCATTATCAATCTTTATTTTCATATTTTGAGTAAATCGATTAAACATTACTTTAGTCTTTTTAACATTTATCATTAGTCCTACTTTTCTACATTCATCTGCTAACTTCTGCAACATTTCCTGCAGCTCTGAAGCATTATTTGCAAAAACAACTACATCATCTGCAAAATCTAAATGACTTAAATACTCTCCATTTACTTTCATTTCTTTAGTTTCCCATTTTAATCCACAAAATACTTCTTGCAGCACTGCTGTAAAAAGTTTTGGAGATATGGAGTCACCTTGTCTTACACCTTTCTCAATGTTGATTTTTCCAGTATCATTATGTAATCTAATTGTTGCTGTGGCATTTTTATAAATATTCTTTAAAATGTGACAATATCCTGGATCTATACCTTGATGATCCAATGCTTTAATCACTGAAGAAATGTGTATAGAATCGAATGCCTTTTCATAATCTACAAATCCAAAACATAATGACAACTCATATACATTTGTCCTTTCTATGACTTCTCTCAATACCTGGATATGATCTATTGTATTAAAACCACTTTTACATCCAGCTTGTTCTCTTGGTTGGTGGAAATCCAAAGTTCTCTGTAGATGAGTTGTAATTATCTTGGTAAAAATTTTATATAAAACTGATAAAAGACTGATAGGTCTGTAATTTCTAATATCTTCTTTATCACCTTTTTAAAATAATAATATTATTACTGCATTCTTGCAATCTTCCAGTACATCTTTATCATTTAGACATTTGGTATATAACTTTACTAAAATTGTTTCTATTTCTTCACCTGCTTCTTTTAATATATCAATTATAATTCCATCATTTCGTGGAGACTTTTCTTTCTTCATACATTTAATTGCATGTCTCACTTCTTCATTTAAAATTCTGGGAAATTCAGAAGATGTAATAGATATAGGAGGTACTTGTTCTTTATTACTATATAATTCTTGTTTTTTTTATCTTCTACCAATTTCATGATGTCATCTCTCTTTTTAGTAATAATTCCATCTTTTTTTCTTATTGCAGATATAAATTTCCTCCCAATACCAAAATGTTGTTTAACATTCTTGAGACTTTTATTTTCTTCTACAGCTTTCCTAGCTATTTCACTGTTATACTTTCTTATATCATTTTCAAGTTTTTTTCGTACCATTTTACAAAATTCGAGATATTCAATTCTTTTTAATACATCATTTTTGTATATCTTCATATTCCTTCTTTTCTTCATAAATTCTCTAGTCTCGGTAGAAATTTTATTAGTCAACTGCTTTTTTCTACCAGCTATCTTTGTTGCAGTATTTAAAAGTGTATCAGTTATTTTCATATTAATTTCATTCAAATCTGAATCATGTTCAAAATCTCCTAACACTTGAAACTTATTTGTAAGTTCTAATTTAAATTCATTAAAATGTTTCTGAAGATTAGGAATATCAACTGTAAATATTGGTTTTTCTTAATAATTTTTGTCTTTCTAGTTTTACATTAACACGCAACTTACACCTTACTAATCGATGATCACTTCCTGTGTTAAATTTATTAAGAACATTACAATTTTGAAATATGTATTTCCTGTTAGTCAAAATATAATCCAATTCTGCTGTACCTTTATTTGGATGCTTCCATGTCCAGTTCCTTTTAACTTTTTTCTCAAAAAATGAATTCATAATGTAAAGTTTTTCTTTTTCTGCAAACTCCACAAGTCTATGTCCTCTCTCATTTCTATTACCATAACCAAAATTACCTACAGCAATTTCATCTTTCATTTGTCTACCAATTCTAGCATTAAAGTCTCCCATAACAATTTTAAAATGTTGTTTACTCTGATCAAAAGCCTTTTGTACATCCATATAAAAATCTTCTATTACTTCATCACTATGAGAACTTGTTGGGGCATAAACCTGAATTATCTGCATTTGATATCTGCTATTAAGTTGTATAACTAATCTTGCAACTCTGTCCGATACACCATCAATCTCCACAATATTGTTCTTCCACTTTTTATTTATAACGAATCCTACTCCACTTGTATTTCCAATATGTGTGCCTTTATAATAGATCCACTTTTTAAATCAATTGTTTTTTCACCTTTTCTTCTAACTTCACAAAGTCCAATAATGTCCCATTTAATATAAAACAATTCTTCTTCTAGTGCTTGCAATCTTCCTTCACTTGAAAGTGATCTGCAGTTGTAAGTACCTAAATAAAAAGTCATCATCAAATGGCAGCCTGGGTTCACAATCAGAGGATTCTTAGAACCCTCTGCCTTTGGCCACCAACCATTGCCTTGGTTGGTGACTTTACAGCCTCCTGGAAATAAGGGCCATACTTTATTTTTGTCTCTCATAATTGCATATATGTATTGGAAAAATATTTATCATTTACACAAACATTCATTCTGCCTTATCAGGCACTGAGAAGAAAGACCATGGTGTTACTTGATCTTAAACTCAGAGGTAAAAAGCCAATAAACTCACCACACTGGCTAATGCATGTTGGTGAGCAGCCCATCCATGTTCTTATACTATATGAATAATCACATAGTAATAACAGCTGCAACAACAGGAAAGTATGGAGTGGACATTAGAAATTTGCCCTGCTCCGTTCCTTTAAGCCTCCAAGAGGAATCAAAGGTCTCCTTTCAGTTAATAGCAAACTCCTTTCTGTAGCCATATATATATATATATATATATATATATATATATATATATGCTATCCTTTCTGTAGCCATATATATATATTGGACCAATATTGAAATTGTCCCATAATAATTTTGTTTAAAAAAATTATTAGAAATAAAAATCCTTCCTTAAAACTGAAATAATAGGGAAAAGTTTAAAAGTTTTATTGCAGTTTGTTTTCATGAAAATAAGATTTAGACGTTGAAGAGGTCTTGAAATAAAACTTACAATTGATTAATTAAAAGAGGGGAGGGGAAGTTTTCCTATAGAAAAAACTAACATTCATGAAAGAAGTTAAAGAGTTTTCATTATTATAAATTAAAAGTTAAAATATAAATCTATTTTCATTCGAGTTTATTAGGATGAATTATACATGTGCATAAATGTAGCTTGTTAATGAGTTATATAATAAATGCATGTTAAAATCATATTGCAAAACACATGAAAATAAATATTAAAATGAAATGTATTTAAAACCACAGTGGTGGTTACTAATTAAAATTATAAAAACAACATGCTTGTCATGGCTGCTAATTGAAATACCCAACAACAGGATTAAAAATAATTAGCTACTAAAAAAACTTCGACAACACATATTGCCGGCGGACATTAAAACACTTCGCATATATAAATAACTGGATTTTTATCGGACGTTGAGTTCCAGTTTTGTTTTTAGTCTAGTCTAGTCCAGAGATAACAGTGCAGTTTATATTATGTATCCAGAAACAGAAATACAATGCTGAGCAGCCTTTGGAAACATATGTTCTTACTTTAACCCTAGTTCAGTGAAACAGCGAAACCTGCCCGTATAATAATATTTGCATAACAGCTCAGAAATCCTCCATCAACATTCAACTGTCTTCAGAAATAAGACCGATGAATAAGAAAGACACCTCCTCAAGAAACTTCAAATCTAACCGGTTAGATATACTTCATTAGAATCAGCTAACAGCAAGCAATATCCACGTTCCAAAAATCCTAGGTAAAACATTTTCTTATTCTCATTTATATATAGTAGCCACCACATTAATTCGTGAATCCTCCAAAGACAAGTAATTTGAACTCTATAAACATGCATAAAATGAACTATTGATGTGCGTGTTTGTGAATGCTATATAATTTTATAAATGTCAAATATTTTTTATGCTTTCTCATAAGATATATTATATTGTGTTAATTTAAAATGTGCATGACAAAAAAAATACCAATATTATGTTAGTTAAAAATTATAAAGATATTTAAATTTAGTATAATTAATGTTAGTTAAAATAAATTGTTTTTAAAATAAAACTTTATTTGTCGGTCAATTCTTTTTATCAATTCTTTTTATCAATTCTTTACCAATCTTTTATCAATTCTATCACCACTATTTAAACTATATTTTATTATTGATTAAAATTAGCTGGGCTAGTTTTTGAGATAAAGTGTTTGGATAGTAGGGGTTTGAATCTAGCAGATGAGGTGGGCCATGATCTGATTGTGGATATTGTTGATTGTTAAAGCTATCAATAATATTTTCCATTTTGCTCAAATGTGCCAGTTCGTTCACCTAATATTTATAATTAAATAAGATTATAAATGTAATATGAAAAAGTTTGAAACCAGCCAAAACATTTACAGTGTAAGTAAGTTCATCGGAAGATCGATCAGGTACAAATGTCTCCCAACATTTGGGGCTTGACCTAAGAAACAACAGTAATTAAATACTTTGTTTCTTGTTTAAAAATAAAAACCTTAAAGAAAAGCTAAATTCCATATTTAAAGTGGTTTAACTTTAAAAAAAAAAGAATTGACCAAAATCTTTTTTTTTCTTTAAATGAAAAGAGATTTATGCTATTTACGTTGGTTAAAATAAATCATCCTGTTAAATCAGAGACAGTTGATATTTTGGGTGGAGCTAAAGTGTTAGGAACAGGTAGAGAAAAATGGACAAAGGGGGTGGAGTCAGCGTGTGTTTCCATTTGAGTAAGAAATATAAATAAACAGCTCATATTTAAATTTAGTAAAAAAAATTGTTGAAAAAAATGGAGGAAAAAGAGAAAGAAGAAGTATCTGAGATGGGAATGATGATGAAAATGATGATGAATATGATGCAGAAATTTAAAGAAGAATTGTGAAAGAAATTTAAACAAAGCCAGTTAGAAATCAAAGCAGAATTGAAGGAAGAAATATGACAGGTTAAAGGAGAAATTAATGAAGTTAGAATAGAGATTAGAGAAGTAAGAGAAATAAGATGTGAAATTAGAGGAAAGATAGAGAAAAATCAAAAAATCGTAGAAGTAGATTTTGTCAAAGAAAATAAGGAAGTTGAGGTGATCAAAGAGATAGAAATTGAATTAGAATCAGATAGCTTTGTGACCAATAAGGTAGAAACAAATGTAGACCAAGAAATAGAAGAGAGACATAAGTTCAAGTTAGAAGATAGTGTAGAAATGTTTTTACAAAAATTTAAAAAGATTAAAGTAAAAGTTCATGTTCATTCTAAATGGAGATTAAAAATGAAGAGAAAGAATATGAAAAAATATTCATGGTTAGGAAAAATATGAAGGTCTGTGAAGCTTAAAGGTTTTCTGATTTACAAGGCAGAAAATAGAACAAAATGAGAAAGAGATAAAGCAATAAATTTTACTCGAGGAAGAAATGTGAGAATATGGAGTATAATTTATATTAGTGAGTTAGTAGAAAGAAAGAAGGAACCATCTGACATAATTTAAAAGTTAGTTTATGGGTGGAATAGTAAAGGGAATAAACAAAAAGGACTGGAAATGAACAATGAACATGAATATGATTATTCTAATGCAAATTATTTGATAAATTTAAAACTGAAACTTCTATTTAAAACTAAAATAATAAATTAAAAATAAATGAATAATGATAAATTATAAAAGATTTTTTTTTCATGCACATATTAAAGAAAGAATGACTCATAATAAACTAATAGATTTTTTTTTGGAATACATGCAAGTTAATAAAAGAAAGTAAATAAATGGTTTAAAGTAATTAAGTCAAGTCAAATATCTGTATAATAATGAAGAGCAATAAAATAAAATAGTTTTCTAAATATACGCACATTCAATGAGGAAGTTAAAGTAATAGTTTAAGAAAAAAATAATATTGTAATATAAATAAATATGGTTAATGTTCATAGGGGTTTAAAATAGTATCATAAGACTAATATTTAAAATGTTCGTAATGGTTTGAAATAATATTGTAAGATTAGAGTAATACAAATAAATTTGTAAACTAATGTCCATGATAGTTTAGAATAATATTGTAAAATAAATATGTAAAATAATATCCATAATGGTTTAGAATAAAGATTAATAAGTAATATTTACTGAGGCTATAACCTCGATAATATGCATGTAAAATGTGATAGTAGGGACCTCTACAGGTGTTTTAATCACAAGCTTATGCTAGGGAAGAAAAGAGGGGAACCCTTCTTTACTTCAACCTACTTTCTATTTAAATAGATGAAGCTGAAGCAGTTAGATCTGTGAACATGAAGCTATTCAATACTTCATTGATTAAGTCCACATTTCTTATTATACATTATTTACAATGAGTCAATAGAAAGATTTTATAGTTAGAAATCTATTAAAGTAATTTAAAGTTGTAATTATAAATTTAGTAAATACACATTGTTTATGTAAGTAAAATTTACTGAGGCTATAACCTCAATAATATGCGTGTAAAATGCGATAGTAGGGTACTCTACAGGTGTTTTAACCACAAGCTTATGCTATGGAAGAAAAGAGGGGAACCCTTCTTTACTCCAACCTACTTTCTATTTAAATAGGTGAAGCTGAAGTGGTTAGATCTGCAAGTGTGAAGCTATTCAATACTTCACTGATTAAGTTCACATTTCTTATTACACATTAATACTTGCATATTATTACATTAATACTCACATATTATTACATGCATATTATCGAGGTTATAGCCTCAGTAAATATTACATACGTAATCAATGTGCGTTTAATAAATTTATAATTACAACTTTAAATTACTTTAATAGATTTCTAACTATAAAATCTTTCCATTGACTCGTTGTAAATCAAAAGATTTCATGAGTATTAATGTGTAATAAGAAATGTGGACTTAATCAGTGAAGTATTGAAGAGCTTCACGCTCACAGATCTAACCGCTTCAGCTTCACCTATTTAAATAGAAAGTAAGTTGAAGTAAAGAAGGGTATCCCTCTTTTCTTCCATAGCGTAAGCTTGTGGTTAAAACACCTGTAGAGGTCCCTACTATCACATTTTACACGCATATTATCGAGGTTATAGCCTCAATAAATATTACTTACGTAATCAATGTGCGTTTAATAAATTTATAGTAAAGATTAATATAAATAAATGTTTAAGATAATGTTCATGTTAACTTAAAAATAATATTGTAATGTTCATAAATAAAATATAAAGTCAATCTAAGTTATATTAAGAGTGTATATGGGTTTGAAATTAAGGGAATGAGGGTAGTATTGAAATAAGCTTTAGATAAGATTAAGTTTAAAGCTGTTGACTGGATAAATTTTAGTACCCATAATGGATTGGCAGGGATCATTCCTCTTTTAAAATGCACACAAGAAAAATCCAGCATGAGCCACAAGTCACTTCCTCAGGGAAGAATCCTCATATCTTGTACCTCATTTTCCAAAGTGTAAGTCGAAAATGGACAGTTGATAATTCCTGCCATTCGCTGCGACCCTTTCTTGTTCCAAGTCTGTTAGAAACATGGCAAATGAAGCTTCGTTTTTCATAGGGTAAGTCAGTATAAGTCAGCAAATCTGCATCCGCCTCATTTCCAAAAGATCCCTGTGCCATAAAATTAATTTGTCCCAGTGGTCACTATATAGGACTCAGAACATTGTAAGCAATGTAGCCAGCATAGAAAGAAGTAAAGCATAATTGAAGATTGCCCTTAGTATGAAAAGTTAAAGATATTAAAAAAGCAAACTTAGAAAAATAATATTTGGAATTAAGAATTAAAGTTCTCAGAGATAAAATGGTCAAAAATGACACATTTTACTCTCAAACAAAGGGGGGTTGCAATGCACCAATATTGAAATTGGCCCATAATAATTTTGTTTAAAAAAATTATTAAAAATAAAAATCCTTCATTAAAAGAGAAATAATAGGGAAAAGTTTAAAAGTTTTATTGCAGTTTGTTTTCATGAAAATAAGATTTAGAAGTCGAAGAGGTCTTGAAATAAAACTTACAATTGATTAATTAAAAGGGGGGAGGGGGAGTTTTCCTATAGAAAAAATTAAGAGTTCATGAAAGAAGTTAAAGAGTTGTCATTATTATAAATTAAAAGTTAAAATATAAATCTATTTTTATCCAAGTTTATTAGGATAAATTATACATGTGCATAAATGTAGCTTGTTAATAAGATATATAATAAATGCATGTTAAAATCATATTGAAAAACACATGAAAATAAATATTGAAATGAAATGTATTTAAAAACACAGAGGTGGTTACTAATTAAAATTATAAAAACAACATTTGTGATGGCTGCTAATTGAAATATCCAACAACAGGATTAAGAAGGATTAGCTACTAAAGGAATTTCGACAACACATATTGCCAGCGGACATTAAAACAAAAACACTTCACATATATAAATAGCTGGATTTTTATCAGATGATGAGTTTCAGTTTTATTTTTAGTCTAGTCTAGTCCAGAAATAACAGTGCAGTTTATATTATGTATCCAGAAACAGAAATGCAGTGGTGAGCAGCCTTTGGGAACATACACTCTTACTTTAGCCCTAGTCCAGTGAAACAGCGAAACATGCCTGTAAAATAATGTCTGCATAACAGTTCAGAAATCCTCTGTCAATATTAAACTGTCTTCAGAAGTAAGACCGATGAATAAGAAAGAAATCTCCTCAAGAAACTTCAAATATAACCTGTTAGATATACTTCATTAGAATCAGTTAACAGCAAGCAATATCCATGTTCCAAAAATCCTAGGTAAAACATTTTCTTATTCTCATTTATATATAGTAGCCACTGCATTAATTTGTGAATCCTCCAGAGACAAGTAATTTAAACTCTATAAGCATGCATAAAATGAACTATTGATGTGCGTGTTTGTGAATGCTATATGATTTTATAAATGTCAAATATTATTTATGCTTTCTCATAAGATATATTATATTGTGTTAATTTAAAATGTGCTTGACAAAAAAAATACCAATATTATGTTAGTTAAAAATTATAAAGATATTTAAATTTAGTATAATTAATGTTAGTTAAAATAAATTGTCTTTAAAATAAAACTTTATTTGTCGGTCAATTCTTTTTATCAATTCTTTTTACCAATTCTTTACCAATCTTTTATCAATTCTATCACCACTAATTAAACTATATTTTATTATTGATTAAAATTAGACTGGGCTAGTTTTTGGTATTGTTTCGAGTGCTGGATTATGAGCCTACTGACCAAATACATTAGACTTAGACTAGCTGGTGCCTGAGGTTTACTCCGAAACAAATAAAATGTTTGGATAGTAGAGGTTTGAATCTAGCAGCCGAGGTGGGCCACAATCTGATCGTGGGTAATGTTGATAGTTAAAGCTATCAATAATATTTTCCATTTTTCTCCAATGTGCCAGTATATTCATGTAATATTTATAATAAAATAAGATTATAAATGTATTATGAAGAAGTTTGAAACTAGCTAAAACATTTACAGTGTAAGTTCATCTGTGGATCGATCAGGTAAAATATATATATATATATATATATTGTAACCTTCTATCTCATCATTGGACAGTTAGGCCCACACATTTCTGGGTGCCATAATCCCATAAAACCTAGATACATCCTTAATCAATCAATCAAGCCACTATGTTGCACCATAATCTCAATTGTAACCTTCTCACTGGTCTAACTGGTCACAAACAAATCATGCCACATGTTTTAGTGACTAAATTCTTCTATGCAACCTATCATACTCTCATTATCAAGAATATAAGCATAAAGAAACAAAGTAAAATTAACGAAATGATTCCTGAATTGAATAAAACTAGCATGAAACTATACATCTGAAGAAGATCACAAGGTGATTAATCAAGATAATAACTTCTGGTCAAACCAGCTTTAAAATACACACAAAAAAAATGTGATGAGTTGAATTTGATATTCAGCAAACTAATAAATAACTAATAATTATATCTCTGGGATGATTATAAAATTAAACTTATGAATGAAATTATAAGTAAATTATAATGTAGATGACTAAATGGATGATGGAAAGAAGTAATAATTAAATAGTGGAATTAAATGAGTCTAAGAATGAAGAGAAAAGAATCAAGATGTATGAGGATAATGAATAATTATGATGATGATAGAATATGAGTTAATGAATAGTTAAGATAATAAAAGAATAAAAGTTAATGTATGATTAATCAATTATGATAATGAATTAATATCAAATGAAAATGAATAAATAAAAGAACGATCAAGGTGAAATTGAAGAACAATGTTAATGATGGAGATTGAAATCTTAAACTATAAACTAATATGGTATTAAATGATAAAAAGATAAGCTAAATAAAAATAGGGATTTCAAACTTGACACAACCAGAATATTTATCATGAAGTTAAAATAAGTTATGCATTTTATGCCAAAAGAAGTAATTTACCTCCCAAAGTTTGATTGACTTTCAGAAAACAGTGGAAGCAATCTAATTCAAGTCCAACTATTATAAAAAACTCACTATAAAATTTACTACAAATTCAGATTCTACCTTGAAACTTAACAACTAATTCTTCTCAGGGTTTCAGCATTTCAAAATTATTATACAACATATATTTGGGTCAGTGAGAAGAATTTTGCCACTACCCAAACATAATGCACATGATAGCTCTCAATAGACTCTCAAATTAACAACTGTATTTAGCAATTCTAAAAAAACTTTATAACTAATATAAGCTTTAAAATTTAAGAATAGGAATGATTTTTTAATAATTAAAAACAATAACTTACCAAATTCCTTTTCTTCAATAATGATAAACCATGTGATTAAGATCAATTAAATCAATATTATATTTATCTTTTAATCTATTACTTAAAATAATCTGTACTCTAAGTTATTAACATTTTGATTATTGTGTGATGATGCATCAGATGTACTAATAAATTATAAGACCTGACAAAATTATTATGATATAACATAATATAG
The DNA here is from genome assembly GCA_028023455.1 of Epiperipatus broadwayi. Classification (NCBI taxonomy): domain Eukaryota; kingdom Metazoa; phylum Onychophora; class Udeonychophora; order Euonychophora; family Peripatidae; genus Epiperipatus; species Epiperipatus broadwayi. Next base: position 2,525,917 of record JAQFVV010000127.1, on the reverse strand, counting down.
TTAATAGTACTATATTGGTCGATGATTTCAATTTATAATCTTCTGATGGGTCGATAGCAATAACAATAATAGTGTATATATATGTGGTAATTAGAAATAAGACTACAGGCAACTAAATAAAATTTTAAACACAACAAACTTTATTTACAATATTTACAAATTTTAATTCAAAAACATGGCATGAAATAAAACAAATACATCAAAATAGATTCGGAATGGGAAAAATACCTGATATACCATTGACCATATGCTTAATCAATGCGACTAGCTTATGCAATGACATTAAGAATATCATTTATTACTCTTTAGCCTATCTTAAGGAATGAAATAATGAAACTTATTTAAGCTGCACTAGCACTTAAATTACAAAACTAGCAGTATATTTAGAACTTTAGGATATGCACCAAGTTTAAATTTAGTATTAAAAATTATCAAGGGTTGTATTATACTGAAACCATTTTTTTTATCATAATATAATAAGGGCAATTATCATATTCTGTGCAATTACTAACTGATTAAGATTTGAAATGAATAAGTTTGGTGTATTAAAGAACAGACAACAAAAGTCAAATACACACATGTCACTAACGCATTATCTTTGTCCACAACCTGATTATTGAATACCTAACTGATCTTACCAATCCATTGTTAAATTATTATTTGATGAAGATGAATCCATACTGCCCAGGTGCATCTTTTACTTTTACATCTAAAAATTTCTACAATCATTAATAGATCTTGGTTTGGTCTGTCCATAACTGATAAAGATCCTACAACATAATAAAACACTATAACAATTAAGCCAACACTATAGATAAATCAGTGTTCTTAAATCTAACATTTTATTTTATACTTGTTATATGATTTTTGAACTACTATACTTCACCATACATGGTGGAAAAACTAACTTTATATCATCATGAGGGATTTACCAGTAAAAGGGAGGTTCTATAAAAAAAACATGACAGTTGTATAATAATATGGCTAATTCTACTACCTCTCTATGAGTATACATATGTGTGGGCTTTGCCTCATCACAGAAAAAAATAGAATTCAGACCATGGATATCCTTTCTTTTAGAATTATTTATACTAATAAGCATTAATTATTACTTAGCCTCTACCAAAACTTCCTTTTATGGAATCAGCAATAGGTGACTCTCCATCAGCCCATGCTCAATATTAATATTAATCTATTGGATACCATTCTATTGGAACATCCTATCAGCTAAAAACTATCACAAATTATTCTCAATATTATAGCAAGGTAAAACAATACTAACAATAATATTGGAGATATGCATATTCCATTTCACAATGCAGAATCATTAATGTATCAATAGACAAACCAAAAATACATATGTCAAATGATTTTTAGTTATTTTAAAATTTCAACTATACTTTTGTTAGAGAGAGCACAATGTATTTAAAATATAAAGACCAACCTGTATTTGTATTCAAAGTGGACAAGTTCATTTCTATACAAAATTACAAAATGAAAAAAAAAAAAACTTATATCAAATTTTCTTTTATATAAGAAAATAATTGGATCTTTAGTATATCTTTGATAACAATGTCTGCATGTTCACTCTTTAATAATACACATTAAATCTGTTTTAAAATATGAGAGAAGTAAATATCTCTCTCACTTTCTCTAAATAAACGATCTATGTAAGATCATGTTTTCCCTTAACTAAAAATAAAAATCCATGTTCTATATGTATCTATTTTACACATTTTTTTCTCTTTAACTCTAGATATATATTTTTCATGCCACAATAAAACATATATATGTTTAAAAACAAAATTTCCAAATAACACATGATGTAAATATTATACCTAACACAGCAATAATAAAAAATAATTTTTGCTATCAGAGTTTATCCTATTAATAAAGTTTATTTTATTCTGGTGAGCTAAAATGATAGGCACTGATATTATGATGAGCAAACATTCCAGATAACACATGTATATATTTTTATTATCCCTTTCGATGCATAATAAAGCAATATTCAATACTTATCAAATATATATATATATATATATATTTATTTAATGGTTTCTGTACCGATAATTAATGAGACAATTAAAATTCACACTTCCAAGTGTAGCATACTTAAAAGGATAGATTTATCCACTTTTCTGGAGATAATTTTCCTTAACAATTTTATAAGTTATTGTAGTCTTCTAAACAAACTTTTTAAATACATTTATTGATTTATTCAGTTTTACATAGTAAGACCATATTTAAGCATTTTTCCAGTATAGCACAATTAAAACTGGTTTATTCACTTTTAAAACCATATAGTTTTCCCTGAAAATGACTTTAGAGTTTTATTACAATTAACATATTTAACTTTCCTAAAATTATTCATTAGTTTTGTTCTTTCCTCCACGGCAAATGTAACAACTTTAAACAATCTGGGCATTTTAAAATCGTTTTTCAAAAGCTTATTTATACGTGTTGCACAGAACAATTCTAAAATTAAATATTTATTTAATTACATTTCCATTGGCAAAGTAATAACTTTTTAACAATACTAAGACAAATTTATCCAATTATAAATATGATAATCCTTAGCATTTTAGTGAATCTGTAATTTTCCATTTTTTATAATTAAATAGGTTGGCGCGATAGCGATCTGGCAGACGAGTTTGACTTCTTAATAAGAATAAACAATAAATTTATACATTTTCCTTTTACTTTATTAAATCTTATATGATATAAAATGACTTTTGATTTATTTATAATATCTTCTGAAATCTTTCTTTAAAATTATTTTGAATTATTTTTTTGAAATTGCGATTTTCAAACGAACATATGTTCTGCTTTATGATCAATAGTGGCACAAAATACAAACATTATCAGCTCTTTAGTTTAATTATAAATAATTTATGTGTCATTTTTAAAGATAAAATTTTAAACATATGAACAAAACAAAAGCAAAAGCTTACTTTTTCTTGAATTTTTCTGGGTTTGAAGCAATATTTATGGTAGACAATTATGAAGCACAAGGTTTCCATTTTTCCTCCAGTATAACTTTTAAGAACTATCAATCGATGAAAAAAATGTTTAAAACAATAGCAAGGTTTGAAGATTTTCTATTCAGTCATCTTTGGATATCAATATTATAATCTCATTCAAATAGATTCCAAAATTTTCTGATTTTTAGCTTTTTCCCCCTCTTTATTTTTGAAGATCAGAGTTGAAGTCTGTGATTGCTGAGTTCTTTTTCTTAATCCACTCCCCTACAACTTTGTTTAAATAATATATATCTTTTATCCCAATGCATTCTGGTAAGAAATTCACCAATAATCTTAGTGTTAATAATTAATATTACCCCCTCTGGCTTCATTTTTAATAACTACCCATAATATTCAAGACAGCTTTAGATTCACTACATAAAAAATATGCTTAAGTAATTGACTATAACCATTTATTTTACAAGATTTAATACATTTAATTTATTTGTTTATTTATTTTAATTGCTATTCAACAATAATAAAATAACAATAGATTTATCTCTCAATTAATAACAATATTTTTTAAATTGTTGTTTTATCCCTAGTTTCAAACCTATACTGGGTTTGAAATCTCATCTCTACTCACGCAATTTCATAGTGCATCCAGAACAGTCTTTATTGAAAGCCACTCATTAAGATTTCCATGCTAGATATATTATTATGATTTAAAATTTTGGATTATTAAATACAGGGATCTAAATAAAAGGTCACAATATATATATATATATAAATGCATGTTGAAAAGGTAAAATGAAATAGACTTTAAATAATCATTTGCAAAACTGAAAGTTTTCCAATGGTGCATCATAAAAACAGTGAAGAAAAAATTAATATTCATCATTTTTCACAATTTCTGATGAAATTTTAAATAATTTTCTATATTTGTTTTACTCTCTATCTAAAAATCAATAAAGACTTATTTATCAAATACAATTGGATTCCTAAATAGGTTGGTTACATAACATTTACCTGAGAGTTAATCATTAAACCAGAAAAAAGTTTCAAGTTCATTCAGCTTGCATTCTAAACTATGTTGTAAATGTAGCAGGAAGAATCATCATTAATACACCATGAAATTTTCTGTCGATTTTTAAGAACACATTTTTTTATTATATCTATTTCAGAATGCTAATGTTTGAAGTTTTATCAATTACTATAAAACAATTACTATAAAACAATAATCTGAAACATTAAATACATTTAAATTATAATCATACAGAATAAATAGATAGTGAGTTGTCATGAAAATAAACATCAATAAATGAAATAAGTAAATGTGTAAAAAATTAGCATTAAAAATTATATAATTAATAAATGTAATTAATATATTGTTACTAGGAAATATTCCACAATCAATAAACATTCTCTGTAAATGGATTTAAAAGAGAGGCAGTATATCTTTTGATAAATATCATCCAGCCAATACCAAAATGCAACATAATATTATAAAAAGCATTCATCAATATTTATGATTCATGCAATACCTAAAATGTAAAAAATATCCATAAAAGTAATTCTTATAAAAATGTTAAGGTCATTAGAACAATGCTGATTATCATCAATACCCTGGGCAAGCACGTAACATCTGTATACTAACCATCAATGAATAAGTAGTCATAACATACAAATAGAATAAGTGGACACTAATGGTAGGTTTTTATTACCTTAATATATCTAAATAATTGTAAAAGAATCATATAGATTTTTACACATACATATATTTTAAATACCATTAGTCCAAAGCTAGCTTAGAGATTAAAAACAGTGACTTGGAAGAAGAGAAAATATACACACATTTAATATATTCAGCACTAATTATCTTTTCTGGTTAATGATTAATATGTTTATTAATTAATTAGAAATTAAAATAATAATAAAATAAACATATTAGATTATAAATAAATCATTCTGACTTAGACTATTAGCATTTACAAATATCAGATTGCTAAATAAATCTATAGTATTATAGGTTACAGAGATATAAATTGTAAATTGTATTAAATAAACATATGTGTATGCACACTTATGAGAATCTAATAATATTAAATACTCCAATTATTAATAAATCAAAAAATATGTTTTTTTTAATATATAAAGAATGAATAATTGTAGATATGTGTGCACATATAGACATTCTACTAATATAAAAAGAATATATCAATTCTTAATTTTTTTAAATTTGTAAACAAAAATATCTTCACATTCTAATTTTGCAATAAACAAATTAATTCTTTAAAACACACTTTATGAATAATATAATAAAATTCAAAGAAATTACACAGAGTTTTTAACCTTTAAAGACATCAAACTACTTAGTTAATTGCATCCACTGAAAATGTTTTCTCCTTATTTAAATAATTTGTGCAATTCGTTCAAAAAATATTTACTGTTTAGACAAATCAGAATAGTATAAGTTAGTTAAATAAGGTTTGCTTTGACAATAAATATAAATAAATTTTCATCATCTGTCCTGCTTTCTATATATATAAAATAATAGTTTTTGATTTACTTTAATAATGTCTTATTTAGAATCTTCTATTTGAGATAGATTAATGATAATAAAACATGGTTTTAAAAGTAGTAATGTCCATTTTATGAGCATCTAGGTTTCAACATTATATTCAGAGAATTTAAAAAAAAGTTTTTATTTTTTGATGAATAGCATAATACAGCAATATTAGTAAAGATATTTTTTTCTGCTTACTGACATGTTGGTATACATATTAGATTTTGACAAAAAAGTTCGAAAGAAATGGCATTGATGTTATAAACTACTACCATCACATTAATATGAAAATTTGCACAACACAGATTGATTATCACACTTTTCTTATGCATAAAAAAATCACTATAAAAAGCATGGATGCATAAACTTCAAACAATGACATTATATTTAGGAATCAGAGTATAAGAGGGTTTATAATATTCGATAAATTATTAATGCAGATTGTTTGATAGATGCTCCTTTGATAAGATTCAATAATAGAATCATAATAGGTGTTAATTCAATCACATTCACAAAAAAAATTGATATTCATTTTTTTGGAAATATCTACTATTCACGATCAGTTTCAATAGCTACTAAAAACTACAATTTCTAATTTGCACTTTTAATAGTATTATAAGGCATTTTATTATCTTAAAGTGTGTATTATAAATAAATCTATTTTGGGGTTCAGTAAAACAAATAATAATGTCTGGCTTTCTGACTATGGTATTATTTATGACTTGATTAAAAGGAAATGTGACATTTGATATTTTCTTTTTGTTATAATGATAAACTGAATTTGAAGTTACACAAATGTGCACATTCAAAGATGGAAATTAAATTACCAACAAAAAAATGTAAAAATAATTGGTGAGGTAAAACTGAAAAAAAAAAAATATTAAGACATGTACAGATCACTGGCACTTTATATTCCCACATATATTTAAACACAAATATTTAGATTAGTAAAATCAAAATATCTATTAATTATAAAAATGAAAGGATTACATGTTCTTATGAATAATATAAAGAACTTGTAAAATATGTTTGAAATATATTAAGTAGCGAAATATAGAAATTATTTAGGAATATATAAATTTGAAAAATTGTGCCACCAGATCTTTAAAATATTTTTATTATTCTAATTTTTAAGAACAAAAAAATAGATAACATTGATATTATTGTTGTAAAACTTCATTATTATCTATTGCAGTAAAGATACTTTTAAGCATTTTGTTGAAAAGGCTGTTTACAGTCATAGACGAACAATTAAAAGAAATTCAATATGATTTTAGAAAACCAAATAATAGTAGAGGACAGAATTTTTGTTATCAGGCAAATGAAAGAGAAATGACAGAGACAGAAGAATGATTATTATATACTGGTTTTATTAATTTAGTCAAAGCATTGAATAAAGTGATTGACTAAGACTGAAAAATTATTTTATAGTCCTCCAATGTTTATTTATATTATACAGTTTCTGTATGATTTAATAAGAAGAAATATAATTATTACAGACAGAAAAGACAAAACATTTGAGATGCAAAGTTTTTTTAAATAAAAATGTAAATTTGATTCAACAATTATTTTAATCTTTCTTACTGTGATCTTGAGAATTGTAATACAGGCATCTTAGTAAATTGGAAATGAAGATGTTATAAAGTAGATTTTTTAATTTGTATTAGTTAAAGGCAAAACAAGATATATTATTTTACATTTTAAATACATGACATGCCAATGAGTGCATATTTTTTTCAGTTCAGTAATGATTTATGGAATGTATTTAATGTTTTAAATGTGTTATAAAGACATTGGTTTAATATTAAAAACTTGTTTTTATCATCCCTTAATGGGAAAAAATCTTTAGTAACATTAAATTAGGTAGTTATCAAATTGTAATGTAAGCTAACATAAATATATTGATATCTTTTTTTTATATATAAAAATAGACTTAAGCATTTTGCACAGTACAGATTTCAAAGCACTGCTTTTCCTTTTAATAAATTTTATGACAAGATGTTTTATCTTACTAAAATAACTATTTTAATTACATTAGCTTATCTATAGAGTTGCTATTTTATCAATTTTATTGTAAGAATGTGATACTCAGCTGATTATCCATACAATGTAATAACATTGGAAAGACTTAAGAATGCTATATAAACTGTTAAATATACAATGGCAATATCATAAGTCCAGTCATTATGTTTTTGGGCTTACAGTGTGGAGTACTATAGAGTCTGCTAATGTAAAATCTTATTTTCATTGCATTGAACATGCTATTTAAAAACAATACAACCCTTTCAAAAACCAAATGTTTTTGTTTAACTTAAGTATAATCTTTGTGGAAGAGTTACACTTCATTTACATATTTTTAATAAAATAATAAATATTTATGATTGCTTTTGCTAACAATATGTGACAGAAAATAGACTTCATTGGAGAACTACAAGATTAAGTGTTGAATTATTTCAAAAAAGAAAATTTTCTGTATAAAAAGTTAAATAATATTTGCCATATTAAATAAAAAATATAATGCACCAGTAATCTTCTGTATGTGGATGCCATTGTGATTTATAGATTGATATAAATAGTCATTGCAAATATTGTTTCTACAGTATTAATATATATTTTTTTTGGAATGAGATTAATCATAGTTGTTTGTGATTGGCTGCTCACAAATAATACTGATTTGACAGATCCATATATGCTCATTAACAGTAAAATAATTTATAAAGCAATAAGCATGGCACTTTCTGATTACAGTTTAGTCTTAAAAAGGAAATTCCTTTTTCAAGCTATCTACAGCTACAAAACTAAATCTAATTTAAGACGTTTTATTTTCAAAAATGCAAGCAAATGCTTCTTTATCATATCGTGAATAAGTACACAAATTAAACTGAAGCACTTAAATTAATTTAAAATATATATTTTATATTCTTTTGTTAGAGGGATTTTTTTAAATTTGTAAACATCATTAAATGGTTTTGGATATCAGTAATAATCTTCATGATGTGGAAAATATGATATGAAAAATTTTTTATATAGTGCAAAAAAAAATTAAAAAAAGATATTTAAAACAGAAAAACAATTATATAATGCTGACATACGATGTATATATAGTATATTAAGCAGTGTAAGTAATATGAAATGTAGTCAGCAAAACCAAAATCCTTTAAATGCATCAAAGAACAATATAAGATTAAAATGAAATTAATTTTAGTTCATTACAAGTTTTTATTAAAATGCCTTAAACAGACTATAACACTGGTAAATATAATATGTAAATCGTTGAAGATATTCAAACAGCCTCACTGGAAGCAGGCTTATAATAAAATTTTAAAGGTAGAGCTAATTGTTATTAATTTTAATAGTCTTGCAAGCAAACAAAAAAGTAAAGTGACTTAGAGAGAACAGACAATATGAAATATAGTTGAAAATATAGGTTCCTAAAGTAAACCAGCTGAGAAATGCAATTCATTAAAATTATTCTTATATTAGCTCATTTAAATTTCATGCTTAGATATCTTTTAAGATTTCATTATAAAAACTTTGGAAAATGATGAAAGTGACATTAATTTTTATTGTAAATCTGACATGATTTTAATTAGAAAAAAAAAAACATGTGAGAGATTGAGTCTCATGTCAAATGAAAGATTTTAGTTTATTCTTGAAATGGATCTTGGAGAGTCATTTAATTTTTTCATACGTATTTATGTAATTAAAAACATATAATGAAATGAAATGTTAAAAAGTACACGCATAAAAAATTTCAGTGTTTAATTTTAATAACAGAAGCAGAAAAAGTCCATCTACAAAATAATCTAACAACATTGAAAGAGAAATAAATCATGATTTGCAACAAATATTTACACATTTTTATTTAGTGCACTAGCTAAATTTGAAATAACCTAAAGTAATTTTTCTAAATTCTTTATGAATAACAAAGTATATATAAAATGGAATAACATAGCTAAAGTATTCTGCAATCAATGACATATAAAATATTAAAAATATAGCATCAATATTATTTTTAGCAAAAAACAAGAATGAAGATACTATCAAAGTCATTCCAGAGGTAATCTGCAATGAAAGCATTCCATTTAATAATATGAATACGGATGTTTTGACCTTGTTATTGTAATTATTTTTGTCTTTTATTTTAATATGCATTTGATTTTGCTTTAAAACTTTAAAAATTAAAACAATATTCAAAATAAATGAAGACAGTAGAGGAACGGCACAGAATAAAAAAAAAAGTAATAATAAGAAAATTGTAAGTGAAGACAGAAAATATTTCTGATTAACATCTATCAGGTGTATTTCATAATTATTTTTACAAATAAGTACCTTGGTGATCACAATATCTTTTATGTGAAAATTCAGCAAACTAGCCAAAGCAATAGTAATACAAATTATTGCTTTTATTCGTTGTGGAGTAAACCAAGATTTATAGTTATGAGGACGGTAAGTAGAAAAAAATCGATATAATGTTATAAGAAAAATTAACAAAATGTTGCAGTTAAATAATACTGCCTGGACCACACAAAAAATTTTGGTAACATAAAAATGAAGAAAGGTATTTGTCTTATGAAAATAGAAATAAAACATCATTAAGGGCCAGAGTGAATTAGTCATTAGAAAGTCATAAACTGATGAAGTAAGAAATGCAATTTTCATTTGCTCATCCAACTGCATTTTTTTAAATACCAGCATACTTAAAATATTTCCTATTACTCCTATAAACCAGAAAACAGGAAAACCATTCTTCATCAAAGAAAGTAGAACTGGAAATAATTTATATGTTTGAGTTGAATGTTTTTTTGGAAGTAAGTTATAAGGTTCAGTTATATTTTTTTTGTAGATAAAGTAACAATTTTCAAAATACATATTATAAACTAATAATATATATTGTTTAGATTTTAGTAATAATAACCTATAACTGTAAATAGGTAAATACTATACAGGAAAATCAAACTTAAAACATATTTAACTATTCAAAAAATCTAAAAAATTCTTGCTTTTTATTTAATTCTCTTAAAAATCCTCAATGTTGTCATGTGTACTTTTTACCACTGCTAAATTTTAAAGAATGGATGCAACATAATAAGAAATTTTTTAGTGAAAAAAGTATTCCATTTAATTATGATGTTATGCTAAAATGCCTTCCTGATTGTGAATTGGAGATTTAGTTGAAAGAGTATTGTTATCAACAGCATACACACGTAATAGTGATTTAAACAGAGCTTTCAAGATCTTAATTAATAATAAATATAGATAAGCAAAATTAAATTTGCAAATGGTTTTATACTATAGAATTACGATTTAAACCAACAACAGAAGAATATAATGCAAGTTTAAAGTAAATGGAAAATAATGAAATGGTTAATTTTTTAACTGAAAATATTTTGTCTCTTCAAAAATAAACTTTATTTTAAATAATTAGACTTTACTGATAGAAATTATAAACTATTATGTCTGGGTTTAGTTTACTCTAAATAGGATTCTTATGTTGTTTTTTTATTTACTATGGAAATAAACAATAATATTACATATTGAATATTTAATGTTTGTAAAAGTAAAAATATTTTAAATTTTCATTATTTTCTGAAAACATTATAATATCTATTCAGAATCATGTTTTAATAATCCTTGATTCTTCATGAAAAAAAATAGGAATGGAAATAATTTATAAGTTTCAGTTATATTTTTTTTATAAATAAAGTAACAATTTTCAAAATACATATTATAAACTAGTAATATATATATTTTTAGATTTCAATAATAAATTCTTATAACTGTAAATATGTAAATCATCATCATCATCATCAACCATTATCAATCCATTGCAGGATGATAATCTCTCCAAGTTCAACCCATCTTCTCCTATCTTTAGTTTCTATTCTCCACATCACCCCTGAACACTTTCTTATTTCATGCATCCATCTCACATGTTCTATTTCTGGATCTCTTTCAATCTTTTGGAATCTAGTTTCAAATTTCAATTGTCCATCTATTATTGTCTCTTTTAGAAATATGTCCTGACAAATTTAATTTTTTCAAAAAGGCTGTAACATCTGTTTGTTCTGTTACCCAAATATTGCATTTTTATCACTTTTTTATTCCTAATATGTATCTCTCCATGCTCCTTTGAGTGATCTGAAGTCTCTGTATTGTCTTATATTAAGTGTTGAAGTTGCAGATCCATAAGTAAGAACTGGTAAAACACATTTATTTAAAATGTTTTCAAACCCATAGGCATATTTCCTATTATTATCAAGTTCTTTCTACCAAAAGCACTTCAACCAAGTTTAATTCTATAATTAATTTCATCCATTATGTTTCTATCTGTAGTAATAATTTGACCAAGGTATTTGTAGCTATTAACTTTTTCTAACTCATCATAATCAATCTTTAGTTTCATATTTTGAGAAAATCCATTAAACATTACATTAGTTTTTTTAACATTTATCTTTAGTCCTACTTTCCTACTTTCATCTGATAACTCCTGCAACATTTCCTGCAGCTCTAAAGCATTATTTGCAAAAACAACTACATCCTCTGCAAAATCTAAATGACTTAAATAATCTCCATTTTTTTTCACTCCTTTAGATTCCCATCTTAATTCAAAAAATACTTCTTGCAGCACGGCTGCAAAAAGTTTTGGAGATATGGAGTCACCCTGTCTTACACCCATCTCATTGTTGACTTTCTAGTATCATTATGTAATATAATTGTTGCTGTTGCATTTTTATAAAGATTTTTAAAAATATGGCAATATCCTAAATTTGTACCTTCACGACCCAATGCTTTAATCACTGAAGAAATGTTTATATAATCAAATGCCTTTTCATAATCTTCAAATTCAAAGTATAACAGTTATAGATAACTTCTCTCAGTACCTGGATATGATCTACTGTACTAACACTATTTTAAAATCCAGCCTGTTCTTTTGATTGGTGAAAATCCAATGTTCTCTGTAGAAGAATTGTAATTATCTTGGTAAAAACTTTGTATAAAACTGATAAAAAGCTGATAGGTCTGTAATTTCTAATATCTTCTTTATCAACTTTTTTAAATATTAATATTCATAATGCATTCTTCTAATCATCTGGTAAATCTTTATCATTTAAACATTTGGTATATAACTTTACTAAAAAAAATTATATTTCTTCACCTTCTTTTAATATATCAATTATAATTCCGTCATTAACTGGAGCCTTTCCTTTTTATATAAATTTAATTGCATGTCTCACTTCTTCATTTAAAATTGTGGGCAATTTAAAAAATATAATAAATATAGGAGGGAGTTGTTCTTTATTACAATATAATTATTGATAGAAGTCTTCTACCCATTTCATGATGTCATCTCTCTTTTTAGTAATAATTCCATCTTTTCTTCTTATAGCAGATATAAATTTCCTACCAATACCAAAATGTTGTTTTACACTCTTAAGACTTTTATTCTCTTCTACAACTTTCATTGTTAGTTCACAGTTATACTTTCTTATAGAATTTTGAACTCTTTTTTGCACCATTTTACAAAATTCAAGATATTCAATTTTTTTTAATGCATCATTTTTGTATATCTTCATATTCCTTGTTTTCTTCATAAATTCTCTAGTCTCAGTAGAAATTTTACTGGTCAGTTGCTGCTCTTTTCTACCAGCTATCTTGTTGCAGTTTTTAAAAGTATATCACTTTTTTTTTCATATTAATTTTATTCAAATCTGCATCATGTTCAAAATCTACTAATACTTGAAATCGATTTGTAAGTTCTAATGTAAATTCATTAGAATGTTTCTGAAGATTCGGAATATCAACTGTAAATATTGTTTTTCTTAATAATTTTTATCTCTAGTTTTGCATTAACATGTATCTTACATCTTACTAATCAATGATCACTTCCTGTGTTAAAGTTATTAAGAACATCACAATCTTGAAATATGTATTTTCTGTTAGTCAAAATATAATCCATTTCTGCTGTACCTTCATTTGGTTGCATCCATGTTCATTTCCTTTTAATATTTTTCTCAAAAAAAAATCATAATATAAAGTTTTTCTTTTTTTGCAAACTCCACAAGTCTATGTCCTCTCTCATTTCTATTACCATAATCAAAAATACATACAGCACTTTCATCTTTCATTTGTTTATCAATTCTAGCATTAAACTCTCCCATAACAATTTTAAAATGTTGTTTACTCTGATCAAAAGTATTTTGTACATCTGTATAAAAATCTTTCACTACTTCATCACTATGAGAACTTGTTGGGCACAAACCTGAATTATCTGCATTTGGTATCTGCTTTTAAACTGTAACTAATCTTGCCATTTTGTCCAATACCCCATCAATCTCCACATTGTTCTTCTTCCACTTTTTCTTTATAATGAATCTTACTCCACTTGTATTTCCAATATTTGTGCTTTTATAGTAGAGTACATTTCCACCTTTTAAATCAATTGTCTCTTCACCTTTTTTTCTAGCTTCACAAAGTCCAATAATTTCCCATTTAGTATAAAACAGATCTTCTAATTCTTGCAATCTTCATTCACTTGAAAGTGATCTGTAATCATCTTAAATGATATCCCAAGTCCACAATCAGGGGATTCTTAGCACCTTCCACCTTCAGCCACCAACCACTGTCTTGTTTGAAAACCTTACAGACTTCTGGAAATAAGGGTGATTATTTATTTTTGTCTGTCATGATTGTACATATCCAAAAATATTTAACATTTACACATATCTTTATTCTGCCTTACCAGGCAACTGAGAAGAAGGGCCATGGCGTTTCTTGATCTTAAACACAGGTAAAAAGCCAATAAACTCCCATGCTGGCTAATGTGGTTTGTGAGCAGCCCATTCATGTTTGTATACTATATAAATAATCACATAGTAATAACATAAATAATCACATAGTAATAACAGCTGCAATGACAAGAATGTATGGAGTGGAAATTAGGAATTTGCCCTGTTTGGTTCCTTTAAGGCCTCTAAGAGGAATCAAAGGGTCTCCATTCAGTTAATAGCAAACTCATTTCTGCAGCCAATATGTAAATACTGTAGAGGAAAATCAAACTTAAATCATATTTAACTATCCAAAAATCTAAAAAAAAAATCTTGCTTTTTATTTAATTATCTTAAAAATCTTCAATGTTGTCATGGCACTTATTACTACTGCTAAATTTTAAAGAATTGATGCAAGCTAATAAGACATTTTATAGTGAAAAAAGTATGCCATTTAATTATGATGTTATGCTAAAATGCCTTCCTGATTGTGAGTTGGAGATTTAGTTGAAAGAGTATTGTTATCAAAAGCATACACTGGTAATAGTGATTTAGACAGTGCTTTGAAGACCTTAACAATAAATATAGCTAAGCAAAATAAAAGTTGCAAATGCTTTTATACTATAGAATTACGATTTAAAGCAACATAAACAAACAACAATAGAAGAATATAATGCAAGTTTAAAGCAAATGAAAAAAATGAAATGATTAATTTTTTATTGAAAATATGTTGTAACTTTAAAAATAAACTTTATTTTAAGCAATTAATCTTTACAGATAAAAATTATAAACTGTTATATATGAGATTAGTGTACTCTAAGCAGGATTCTTGTGTTTTTTTGATTTAATATGGAAATAAACCTTAATATTACATATTGAATATTTAATTTTTGTAAAAGTAAAATATATTTTAAATTTTAATTATTTTCTGAAAGCATTATAATAGCTATGCAGACCATGTTTTAATAATCCATGATGTCATGCAACATTAATAAGAAAATAAATTATACTTTGAGCAACATCTTTCATTAGCATATAATATCTAATATATTTAGTCATAATCACAAAACTTAAAATATAAATACACAATTAGAGATTTAAAATAATAAAATCAAGATTTCAGTGAAGTGATTTTATACAATAATTAATTGCTTCTGCAGAAAAATTAATTTTCACTCTTCAAATCAATTTTACATTTTCATTCATTTTAATTTATTACTTTCTACTAAACAGTAATAAATCTGAAATTAAATATCAAGATTCATTGTAAAATTTACAAAGTATTTTTGTAGGGGACTTGAATTCCAGGCAAATAAATTATATTTGTATTCAAATTATTAAAGTATTTTTCTAAGAATCAGCCATTTTAACATAATTTTAGATTTTGTTCTGGTTGTTTTTATTACATTAATGAAGCCTGTTAAAATGCTATAAAATATTTAAACACATTTTTCACTAAACTGAGAATTGATTAATTAAAAACCCATAGGATTTGTTTTAATATTTAATATCAAAATATATATCATATACTAGCCAGTTTACTGTGTGTGAGTTTCATTCAAAATTTTTGTGTTACAATGATAAAAACGGGCATCATTCATCCATAAATTCCAAAACTATATTCATATATTTTTTTAAAAGAGTCTTTTCATTTCACATATAGAATGAAATTTGAGTTTTTATATTTATATTTATATTTTTCTAGAGTAAAAATGGTTATATTTTTTATACGTGGTTTCTAACAATATAATAAATATTTTAAAACATTAAATTTTTTGTATTAAATATTAGCATAAAGTCTAAACATTATATATAAATTGTAATGTTTTGATCAGTTATCCATGGTAGGAATACAAAATCTATACTATAGTTACAAAATTTTAAATTTATATTTGAGATGATAATAATGCTATAAAATTTTAGTATAACATGAATACATAATTTAATCCATAAAGATTAAAGAAAAAATTCTGTAGAGATGTAATAATCATTGTTATTTATAATCATTTATATTATAATACACTATATAATTTTAATATACTAGTTGTCAATCTAAATAAATATTGTTACTTGTAAATGTGAGTTTAATTTATTTTTATTGCAATGTTTTTTCAAACCTAAATGTATATAAATTGCAATCAGTGAAAAAAGGAACAATTATTGATTACAAGATAATAATTCATTTTAAAATTATTGTAATAGTGGTATATTTTTTTAAATAAATATTTATCTTGAAACTTTGTATTTGGATCCAATTAATAATATCATATATTAAAGAAATAACTGGAGTTAGAACTTTCATTTTCAAGTAATGATTCAAATTAATTATGTTTATAAAATGTATTTTTGTTGATTTCAATTATTTTAAAATAGAAACAGAAAAATCTTTAAGTTAAAAACTATACAAGATATTTTGGGTTATTGACTAATGAGAATTAAGGAAGTAATTTTCTGACATCAATTTATCCTGGGAATTTTAAACAAACATACAGATGATAAAAGAATTCAAGAAAACTTAAAAGCAGATAGCAATCTCATTTTTTCTCCATAAAAATAATTATAAAACTTAAAAATATTTTTAAATTCTTAAGTAGTAAAAATCATCTGTAAAAAAAGTCTAAGGATATAAAATATTTTTAAAGGAATTGTTAATACTATGGACTAAGTAAATTAAATCTTTATTATGACTGTGTTCCAATCCTGATCATCTGCTTAAAGCCAACAGACTATGACAAAAAAGTTTTAAAAAAATCCAACTTATTATTTTAATTGTGCCAATGATAACCATGAAAAAGGAAACACAACTGCATTGCTTTAGATAAAAACATAATGATAGTCACATAAGAAAACATTCATATGTCTATGCTAAATTAAGTATAATTAATCATAGATTAAATGTGAAAAATAGATTTAAAAAATCCTAAAAATAAATTTCTGAAGCTGGCAGAAATATTTCATAAAGCATTAAAATAATTAATCAGTCATGAGTGGTGAATGCAAGAAAAGGTAATCTTCATTCAAATTAAACAGTTGATATATAAAAAAAATGATTTGCAAAATTTAAAGCAAATATTTATTCTACACTTAATAATAAAAAAAAAGATAAATAAAACTTGAATTAAGATTTCATCTGTTTAAATAGAAGATAAACTTTTATGACAAACTTTTAAGAACTGAATATTAAAAAAAATAAAATCTGTGTTAGTTTTGAAGGGAGATGATTGACAAAAGGATAAGGTACTACAAGGTAGAAAATTAAATGAATGTATTCAATATGTGTTTAAAATTTTTACAAAACTAATGAATAAAAGAAGAAAAAAAGTAAACTTATTGATGACTTATTTGAACATGTTTATAAGTTTGTGCAGTGTGGGAGAATAAAGTGGAAATTTATTTAGAATATTCATTCAACTTTTTGTAGTGGATTTGAAAAGCAGGATTATATGCAATGCCACTTTAAAACTAGCTAGGAAAGAAGGGCACATCCAATTTAAAATTTTGTCCCATCATTTGTGCTTGTTGTTGAGTGTTTTGTTTAACTATACATCTTTTAGCAATATTAAGATAGGAGAAATGCAAATGCATGATGAATGGTAAAAGCTACCGAGTAACCATGATAATATTAACTAAAAATTTTGAAATGAGTTTAAAAAAGATTTTAATTTTAAATTTATTACTAATATTTTTCTTGTTTGATATGAAATATACATACAAGGTATTTTTTATAATAGTGATTTAAAGAATTGCTATATGCAATTTAGTATATAATGTTAAAAGTATTATAACACAACAAATGTACAATCACTTTTTTCTTTAAAATATATATGTTCTCCAATAATATCAACAAATTAAAAAAAATTCTTCTCCTTTTTTTTTCAAAAACTTTATTTTCTATATCAATACTGAACATATATATATATATATAATACCAACTTCAATGTTTCTACTGTTTTTATCTTCTTACAGTCATTTTCAAGGATCTGTAACAACAACATGAAATACATATTTATAAATAAATGTCAATTACATAAGTGCCTTCATCTTACATTAACATAAACAGTAACAAACATATTAATCTTACATAATTATATTTTACATAAATATACTCATCTTACATCAACACAAACATCTCTCTCCCACTACTATTTTTTATTACACTTTCTTTTACATTATTTAACTACAAATCTTAAAATCACCCAAGAAACTTTCTATACAAATTTAAAAACCAACTCTAATTTGAAATGACCTTCCCTTTTTTAAATCTTATCTAAAAACCCTCTCAAAATTACATTTCTAATTTATAGCTTTAAATGTATATAAAACAAATATCTTTTTTTTAATTTATAAAAAAACTTTTAACAATTTACCTAAATCCATTTAAACAATCCATTTTAATTATACATTATTTTACATTCCTTATCTACTTCGTTAATTCTATTTAAAATAGGATTGTATTTTTTTGTGTAAGAAGGGAAATGATAGTAAAAGAATATTTTTACACAAAAAATGCAATCCTATTTTAAATAGAATTAATGAAGTAGATAAGGAATGTAAAATAATGTATAATTAAAATGGACTGTTTAAATGGGTTTAGATAAATTGTTAAAAGTTTTTTTATAAATTAAAAAAAAGATATTTTTTTATATAATTTAAAGCTATAGATTAGGAATGTAGTTTTGGGAGGGATTTTTAGATAAGATTTAAAAAGGGGGGTCATTTGAAATTAGGGTTGGTTTTTAAATTTGTATAAAAGTTTCTTGGATGATTTTAAGATTTGGAGTTAAATAATGTAAAAGGAAGTGTAATAAATAATGTTACATTCGCACTTCTGACTGTGCCAATGTTATAATCTTCCAGTCATACTGTGTGGCTATCCAATAACATTCGCTAATGTTCAACTGCGTATGCTTTCCAACAAATGGTCTGCACTGACTGCTCTCCAATGAATGGTCTGCAAGTGGATGCTCTCCTAACGAAATGGTCTGCAATCTCTCCAAACGAAATGGTCTGCAATCTCTCCACTGAATTGATCTGCATCGAATGCTCTCCATGAATTGGTCTGCCACGAATGCTCTCCAAACGAATTGGTCTGCAACGAGGCTCTCCAACGCATTGGTCTGCAACAAAACTTTCCAACGAATTGTCTCAATATCTCCACTGTGGTCTCTTTCAGCTACACCCGTGAACTACATTTCCACTGGGTGCTGATCATTAACCACCAGCACTAATGCGAGATATCTCTACTTAAAAACTGCTTACTCAATTGCGTGACTGCTCTCTACTGCTCTCTATATTACACTGCCTAGTTATTACCCAGTGTTCCTATCGCTCTCTGACAACTGCAACAATCAATCAATGCACTGACCAATAGAGTAATGCCTCTTATCTAGAAATATTTGTAATCAGCAAATATTTCTAGGAATTGTCGATCACCATCACGTCAATGCACTAATTAAATTCCTCTGCTATCAGAGTGCGATCTAAAAACAGCCTTACGAATAAATTCTAGTTTTTCTGGAGTACACAAAAATGTCTACCATTTTTACAAACACTACAAATAATAGTAGTGGGAGAGAGATGTAAGTAAAATATAATTATGTAAGATTGATATGTTTGTTACTGTTTATGTTAATATAAGATGAAGGTATTTATGTAATTGAGGTTAATGTATACATTGGTGTTTATATATACACTGTACAGGATGGAGAATCCATCCTTTCCTTTCTTTTCTTTTATAGTCCCAGAATAGTTTTTTTTTTTTAAAAATCTCTTTGATTTAGTTTTTGCTTAAGGAGTTGTAAATAGATTTTTATTATTATTTGGTTTACATTTATTTATTTATTATGATATGCTTTGTTTTGAGATAGGTCATTATAATGGGAATATATATATAATTATGAGTGTGTATTTATAAATAATTATTAACTATGATACTTAAATTGCCAGTTGTAATTAAATTGTATTTTGTTTTTAAAAAAATGTTTTGAAATGTTATATTATTGTTATGGTTATTTGTTCATTTATTTACTTAATAGATTGTTAAAATAAATTTTTACGATATAATTTTTTTTTTTTATTATTGATATTATTTGTTCTGTTATTTAAAAACACATTTTAAAACTAATAATCAACAGTGTTGGAAATCTTAAAATCTGCATGTGAATTTACAACAATAGGCTAAAAGAAATTGCTTGGGAAATGCAGAACATAATCGTCATTATTATTAGTTAATAAAAACAAAGGAAGGAAGAAGACATAACTTTCATTCATCATTTCTCAAATTCTTATTATAAGTCTCATTACAATAATTATTGGATTAAAGTTCAGTACTAAAATGGTTGGCTAAGTTCAATCTTTATCATTTTGGGGCAATTTGCCTCTCCTTCTTGCCAATCTATTGCCATTGGAAGCTCGTGAAACATAAAACCTAAACATAAACCGGTGTTCATAAATAAGTTTAAAAATATAGCTATTTATATAATTGTATTTATATATCCTGTTATAACTTCCAAATTTCTTAATGATCCAAAGTAATATTCAACTTAATCATGTATCTAATTGAATATCAAGGAAATGACTCGAAACAAATCTATTAATTTACTAATATGTACATATTTTAACATCACTTCGAACTATTTTTAGGATAAGTAAAATAAAAAATAAAATGCCTGGAATAACAGGCTTATTTGAAAATGAAGAGACACTTAAAGCAATTAGATGGTAACTAAAATTTATCTTCTTTTTTTGTTTTTGTTTTATCTGTCTATTATTTTTTTTATAACATTTTAAAATGTCTTTATAAAAAAAATACAATTGTAATATTCATAATTAACTTATAGGTTTATTTTTAAAGGTTAAACTTATTAAGAATAAGGAAAGTCAATTTCTAATGTATATCTGTTTATTTATTTTAAGAAATTGTATATCTTAAATTGGCAAATATATATATATTATTAAATACCAAGCTAAAATAATGATTGCAAAAAGGTGTGTGTATATTTTTTTTGTATAATATTTAATTCACATTGTACATACATATATATTAAATAAAAAATGTCATTTGTCAATTTAAATTGGAAAGCAATAAATTATATTTAGTTGCATAGGAATTGTATAAATATACAAATTTTATAAAACTATATTTATAAATTATTTCATTATTTAATAATTATCTTAATTCTTCAATTATTATTCTCACAATTTGATTGCATTTTATTCATGTCCACTAATTCTCATAAGTTAAAATATTTAATATTCCATACTTGTGTGCATTATATCTTAGTGCCAATATTTCATATGCTAGTCATTATCTTTATTTATATTTCAGTCGGTTGACTTTTAAATTTATTTGTTGGTGCAGACATTACTTAATGTTTATTGAGGTTAAAATTATGGTTATAACTTTAGTCAACTATTGTGAAGTTTTTATCTTGGTATTGTTAGTTGTAGAATGCCTTAGTTTGTCAGGCCTTATTTATTATAGTTATTATTATTGTGCTGGATGGAGTGGATAAATCCCCATCTGTATTGCAATTGTCCATGAATTGATAATGCTTATGTTTCCAGTGATTGTAATCACATATTTCTAGATACCTATTGTTTTTGGTAAGCCTTTCCATATATTTTCTGATGTGCTGAGACAAAGGTCCAGGCATTGTATTTTGCCTCAAATGTAGGTGTTATTTTGGAAGCCACCATGCTTTTGATATATTTGTGCTAGCTGCTCTGCAGAGTCTTCTTTTTGGGCCTATCACTCATGAGGTTTAATTAAAACTAAATTTTCCACCATAGTAGGTGAGGTTGTTTATATTTTTAGTATGTAATGTCAAGATAAGTTTGTTTGAAGGATGTGATTCCTTCAGGATGCACTCAGTTATGTTAGTGCTTTAAAGTGTAAGAATGTCTGTGTTTTGTGCTATCATGATTTGTAATCATTCACAAACCAACCAACAATATTTTGTAATTGTAAATGTTTGAATTTATAAGCATATGGCCAGTTGGTATAATCCACACATGTTATGTATATGCTATGATCATCCAGAACTTTTCCAATGGAGGTGTAAATAACTTAGTTATTTTAAATGTTTATTTAGATGATTTACATTATGTGGACATTGAATTTATAACTTATGTGTGTGTAAATGAATTCTAATAATTGGCCCATTTAATATTTGCTTAATTCAGTCATTTAGTTATTTTCTACTTTAAAGTAGTATTTATGTTTTAAAAAATATATTAAAGAAATCCATCTGTGGCCTATATTACTGGTTTATTGAGATATCTACAGTGTGTTTATCTATTTGTATATTTATTTAATTTCATAACAGTTCATCCAATTCCTATGTTAATATAAATTGCAATTATAAGTGTTATTGTTAAACCTAGTGCTTGATTTGCATATAAAAAAATTGAGTATTTGAAAAACAAAACCATTATTATGTTTCCCAAATATATATGTGTATTTATGCTATTATATAAATCTAAGATTGCAATCTTGGAATAAAGCTATATCATTTATTTTATATAAAAGAATGACTTTGAGTTTTATTTGAGATTTATTAATTTTCCTTGTCTCTGTTTTTAGTGCATCAGTTCCACAAGCTAGCAGATATGAAAATATTAAACTATTGGTAATTTCAATTATGAATAAATATATATTTTGGATACAATAAAATTCCTTTTGTTCCAAATTATATTTGGTATATAATTAATTGTGAGTTAAGTTAACCCTGAGAACTAATCAGTAATGTATTCTAGTTAATGCTCTATATTATTAAGTTTGTTTTATATAGTTAGCCATAGTAACAGTATATTTTTAGTATATTCAATTTGAGGCAGTTTCTTTCTCTTAATATGTGTATAACATGCTATATATAGGTTATTACACTTCTTATATGTATCATATTTATATTGAGTTGAATAATGAAAGATATGTTATTTCTTCTTGCATGGCACTACATTTTGTTGTAATTGGCAAGTTACTATGAAGCTTGATTAATTTATGGATGCCTCATAGATATATCTTATCCAAATCTTTTCTTATTTATAACATATGCTATCCATTATAAATGGTGCAATTTATAGATTGAATTTATAAATTAAATAATTTAGAAGATAATATATTCCATTATAAATGCTGTGTCATCATGAGGCTTAGTCAATTAATGATTGTTGATTACATATAGAGTTTCAAATTGTATTTTCTATTATAAATGCCACTCAACAATTTAGGCCATATTTTTTTTTATTTATGGCATATGTATGATCCATTACAAATGGCCTTCCAATGTCTGGTGCCTTCTTTTCTCATTGTATCTATATGATATGTCATATCCTGATCCATTACAAATGGCATGACATCATTAGGGCTTGGTTAACTGACGATTAAATTTAATGCTGTATCATTTTCCATTACAATTGGTGCCTAAAACATGAAGCTTGATTCATTACAATTCATTTACGAGGATGGAAATAATACAGTTATGTTATTTTTCATTATATATATATATATTGTGCCAGAACATCTATAATGAGCTAATCTTTAAAAAGATTAGAATTTAATATAAAATCAATTAAATAGATCGTAATTAAAACACGTGTATAAATGTTTATATATGTGAAGTAAATAACTGGGTTTGGTCTATACTATATTTTTATTTCACCGACAGTACAAATGTATGTGTTGTATATTATTAGCAAATTTATCTTATAAAACAACAACAACAAAAAAACTACATAAAAAACAGTTTTAAGTTTGTAGTGACTTTTGTTTACGTTGGGAACATTTTTTTTATATTAGTAATGTTCCAATATGCATATCCAGAAACGTTTGTTTTTTGATATTTTTAAATAAATGTTGTTGGTTTTTTTTTTTTAAAAAAAGCATATAATATCATATTTTATATTTTTATTATAATGGATTTTGTTTTTGGTAATTATAAAGAAAAAGTTGGTAAATTGAAATTTAATTTAAAGAACAAAAGACGGAACAGAATGTTTTATGGTAAAAGAAAATTTGTTCTTTGGATCTGTTTTAAAGATAAAAATTAAAAGTTGGTTATATCTAATGTAATTAAACATAATGGGTGCTCTAATTAATTAAGATGGAAACTGTACAATTTCCATGATTAAAAAGGTATACTTTGTAACAAATAAAATTAAGGAATGTTTAAAGTATATTTTAAATTATTATAGGCTGATGCAATAGCTCATAGGGGGATAGTTTAATTGGTGGAAAGGGGACCATATGTGCTATCTATTAGGTGGGGAGTGTCAGTCGCTACTGAGCAGTCCAAGCAGGCAGATCATAGATTTTGGAGAAAAATTAAAAGTCATTCCTGAGCAGTCCAAGCAGGCAGACCATAGATTTTGGGAGAAAATCAAAGTTGCTTATGAGCAGTCTAATGAAGCAGTAAGATCCAATATTAATTATATCACTGTGAAGAAATGCCTAGTAATCAAAATGAATTTTGAAACTCAACCATATCAGATATTATATTATCATAAAGAAATTTAAAGAAAGCTGAATAAAAAAAATAAGAAAGGTGTGAAAGTGGTAATAAAATCAAACGTATTAAAACCTATCTACTAACAAGAAGTACAACTATAAATTTTCGAACAAGTACCTATTAGAGATGGCCATTATAAGTGTTCCAGTATACAAAAAAAACATGGAGTAGGTCACCAGCAGCAATACACCATTTGTTTATCCCTGAAGCCATACGATGTCTTAAAAGAAGCCACCCAAAAGCTGATAACAAGGACTATTTGATACATGTAATGGAGAAAGAAGCCCTGTCTGCCCTATAGAGTAGTTCATGTGGTCCAATCAAAACTGAACTTTATAACAGTTGTAAATACAGATGAGTTTAAATCTCTTGATATTTATTTATTTTTTATTCTAAAACTCAGTAATATGTTTTTCTTATATACTCGTAATTATAATCTTTTATGTAATCTTCATATCACTTATATTATATAATAGTTGCACACATGTCTCATTTAGATTTTCTATGTGGGGAATCTCTACCTCATAATCCTTTATTATGGTCATATCTTACGTAGAATATCCTTTAGCCATATTATTTCCTACTAGGCATCATTTTATACATTTAAAATAAATAAATGTAGATGCATCTCATGTATAAATATTTAAGCACCAAACATAAATATGCATTAATACCTATATGAATTATGTTTCTTTGTAAAGAAATTCATTACATACATTTGTTTCTTAAACTATTATTTTTCAAGTGGGGAAAGGGGTATAGATCACACCCATTATGCAATTATTTTAAAATGACATTTTCTTTGTGTAAATCTCATTTGTAAATAGATATTTAACCTAAATATTTTTTTTATTTATTTTAACTACACCTGGGTCTCGTTTTACGCGATAGATAGGTTCCTCAGAAAACATGTGCAAATGAAATCGTGCAAAAATAGATGTAATTTACATTGAAAAAGGGGGGATGCGGTCTGTGAGTTTTCAAAATTCGCATAAAAGCAAAGCACCAACGTAAAATTACTTTAAAATTCGTGCAAAAAAAAAATAAGGAAATAAAATATGACTAATAAAAAATTTCAAATTTGAAAAAAATTGATACAAGACAAACTTTTTTTAACTATAATATTTAATTTTATTCAAAATAATATATTTTTATGCATAATTTACAGTACAGTAATTGACATTTTTTTATACATGTTTTAATTATTATAGCTATTTGCTGAAAAACACGTTCGTTTGCAAACAACTAGCACTAACTTCACACTCATGTTGTGCCAATGGTTTTCTGGTGACAACATAATTAGTAATTAATCTTTGAGATGATGATTTTATTAATTGTTTATGAAACTAACAACTAAAAATTAAATTCTTATTTTTGTCTTTAATTTTCAATTCCGTTTAAAAATCCAATTTCACATGACATTATTTCAAGTTGTCATAAGGAATTTTTAAATTGTTAATTACAATTAAAAATCAGATTTTAATTTTTAATTGTCAAATTTAACTGTGCCCACTGCTATTACTGACCTTTTAAAAATAAACTTGTGGACACTAAATGATTAATAATTGACTAAACATTCTTTTTTAAAAAGCAAAAACAGAATGTGATTTAAAATGCAAAATTAACACGCACAATGTTTGAACAAATTTATATTATAATCTTGTAAAATTTAATGTGTGTATACATAAAATGTGGAAATCATGATTTTAATTTCATTATTGCATAAAATCTTACTATTATAAAGCATTGAAAATATTGAAATTACTAAGTTGAAAGTCAAATTCCAATAATGAGCTATTACTTTCAATATAACATAAGTGCACAAAATTTATTATTTAAAGTAATAGTGCAATATCGGACTTTGACTTCCGGTGAAACATGAATCATGTAACTTCAAAATTGTGTTAAATAAGTCCACATAAAAAGAGACCCAGGTGTATATGAAATCTTTAGCCAAATAAAATATTTAAAAGTTATAATAAAGAGTAAATTTTTTTTTGTTTAAAACAAAAACTGGTTTGCCACTCTTACTTGCTTAGTTCAAATTACTTCTTCAATCATTAGCATATGACCGGAGTTATTTCAAGTAAATGGATCGAACCAATCATTAACCTAAGATAGGAAAAATAAATTATGAGCTAGATAGGGATAACTTACTGGGGGGTTATATTGTCTCACATTTTATGTCCGACTATATTTAATTTGGTCATTTTATTTGCACACTCTCTCGGGAAGAAAAAGGGAGGGTCAACAACACATTTTTTGTCGAGGGTGACGCTAAAGGCTAAATAAAAATATTTTAGTACTTTTAAAGGTGTGTAAATTAAAAAGGTGACCACCATTAGTTAATCAGACTGGTGTGGGATGATATAATAGGGAAGGTTCTGATTGACCTCATTTTCTTTAGGTTGTATCTCCTTCCTCTAATAATTTTTTGGGGATATTTGTTTTTCATATTTAACCATCAATATCACAGGGAAATTGTTATCGCTATTTCATTTCATTACATATGTCACTTTTATGTTCAGTGCGTACGTGGGTCGAAAGATTTATAAGACTGTAAAGAGTGAAATGGGTGGACCAGTACAGAAAATAGTGCACCAACATGGTTTAAAGAGAAAATTCGGTATAGAAAATGGCCCTAATGTTATTAAAGATAAAAGCAATACAGAAAATGGCCAAACATGATAGTCACAAACCAATATTATAGTGTTTACAAAAATCTATTGATTTTCTTTTCTTAATAAACGAAAAGTAATGTAAATATAAAAGTAATGTTAGCAAAAAAAATCTTATATTATTTTCGTTATATTAAAACCTAATGAAGAACTAAGTTAAGTAAAAGTAAAAAGAGGGCATTTTGTAAATAATATGCAGCTTTAATTATTTAGTTGAAAGATTTTTTTCCCAGCAAAAGTTTATTATTGTGAACAAAATAAATGTATGAACAGAAGTTAAAGGAATAGTTCTGTCATTGTTATCGCATATAAGTAGAACGGGGCATTTGAATTTTTTTTTTATTATTACACGTGAGAGCAAATTATTTATAGAAATCAGAGAAATGTGCTTGAAGGAAAGGGCAGTTAGTAGGGGATAACGTAATGCGTGGTGTACTGCATATTTATTATATGAAATTAAATAGAATTTTTTTTAAAATTGAGTTAATAAACGTTAGTGTAAAAATAGTAGAAATAAGATAGAATACTTTGAGTTTTAACTTAAATAAAATAAACTGATAAATGCTTATGAGAGCAGGAAAAATCAAAATGGAACAAACAAATAGTGAAATGCCAGTAGATCAGTCTGAAAAGCAGGGAGTAGACTGTCAGAAAAATGAACAAATGAAGGGGCAGGAAGGTTTAAAAGCAATGATGGAAGAATTATTAAGCTCTGTAAGAAATGAAATGGCTAAATGGCCAGAAGAGTTAGAAATATTGAGAACAGAGAAGGCTAACAAGAGAAAGATATCATTCAGAAAATAGAGGATGTATGAAGTGAATTATTATGGGAAATAGAGTTAAAATTTCAAATGTTTGAAATGAAATATGATAAATCTAATTAAAGTATGGGGAATGGGATAGAAACAAATAAAATAGATAGACAGTCAGTTAAGTTAAAGCAAGAAGAGACAAAGCAGGACACAGAAATCAAGGACAAACAAAATATGATGGTTGAAAGTGTTAAAAAGGAACCAGACAACCATATTATGAATAGTGGAGATAATCTTGATGTTCCTGTAGAAAAGACTGATGGAAGTTATCAGCTGCCACAACCAAATGTAAACCAATTTTTCAAAATCCAAACATGCAAAGGAAAAATGGGAGAGGCTCTGGTGGAACATATAAAAAGTTTGGAGAATTACTTTTGTATAAATAAAGTTAATGAAATCAGTAAATTGGCTATTGCCAGTGCTTATCTTAACGGGGACGCATTAGCTTGGTGGGAGTCTTTATTCCACCACCCTCCAATATTTAATCAATATAAAGACATGATTATTAGAAATTTCTGGAGCATAGAGCATCAGGAGACCATTCTATATCAAATAATGCAGGAAAAAATACAAAAGTAACATGAGCGAAAACTATTTACAATTTTTTCGTAGGCAAGCAGCCAAATTAAGAAATTTAAATGCCTGCCAATCATCAAAGGGCCAAATTATTAGGATAATTAGACATAATTTTCCTTTCCAAATAGAATAAATGTTATTGACAGCAAATTTAAACATGATGGAACAGATGGCGGAGTTATTAATTGTGTTGGATATGAACCAACTGGACAAACCACCAGATAAAGTCAGGGAAAATCTGCATATTAGCTCAGTAATATGGGATCGAGGTGATGATAATCAAAAGGAAGGACATAGAAAAGCAAGGCCCAGAAATTGGAATCCAGAAACGGATGTCAAATATAATGAAAGCCATGTAAATGATCAGAGAAAGAAATATGAAAAAAGCAGGGGCTATAGGCCAGTTTTGCCTAAGCCTGGGGGGAGTAAAAATAAATATTAAACAACTAGCAGTTGCAGTTAAGTGAGTGCATCATTGAGAAGTTGAGGTGTGGACTTTGTGGTTTTTTAAGCAATGTGTATGGGGTTCTGAATAGGTCAGTTTACTCATGTTCTGTTGGGAGATGGTGAGAGTTTAGGGATTGGCTGGAGATCTATACATAGTTCGGAATTTTTGTGGTTTTATGTCAGCGTATGTACTCTGTCACTAGTGAGGAAATGTCAATTTGCTGAAAAAAGTGAAAAAGTTGTTTTTTCCCCTCTCGGAGACCCTCAACCTTGCTGTGCAACAAGACCCTGTAAGCCTTCAAAGGAATGAGCATGGGTGCATTCATTAATGTTATACATATTTTCATAAAAC
The DNA here is from genome assembly GCA_028023455.1 of Epiperipatus broadwayi. NCBI lineage: Eukaryota > Metazoa > Onychophora > Udeonychophora > Euonychophora > Peripatidae > Epiperipatus > Epiperipatus broadwayi. Next base: position 2,496,247 of record JAQFVV010000127.1, on the reverse strand, counting down.
TCTTTGTAAATAGAGTTCATTTCTTCATTATCTAAAATGCAAAAAGCTCCTGTAAGTCTCCAAAAGTATGAATGTGGATGCATTTATTTAGATATTACAGTACTTTACATACATTGTCCATCACAGAGTTCTGGATGTAGTAGAAATCTGTAGGCTGAAGCTCTGGATTTTTCATGGTCTTGAGATAGCATGCAGGAAGATGATGTAATCTGGGCCATGCATATTGGTGTTTGAAGCACTGTAGGTTTACATTTCTGCCGATTGAACAGTATAACTTTCATGCTAAAACTAATAATATATAAATGTTAAATTTAAAATGTAAATAATTAAACAAAATATTAAAATAGTTAAATAAGATCATTAAAATGGGTGAGCTCATTTTAACAGTCTCATCAGGGATGGGGGTATTGTGCCAGAACATATATAATGTCCATGCAGAAAATGGCTGTTGCTGACAATTCAGTGCAGCTAATCTTTAAAAAAATTAGAATTTAATATAAAACCGATTAAGATCATAATTAAAACACGTGTATAAATGTTTATATATGTGAAGTAAATAACTGGGTTTGGTCTGTACTACATTGTCATTTCACCCACAGTACAAATGTATGTGTTGTATCATTAATGAATATATCATATAAAACAACAACAACAAAAAAAAAAACTACATAAAAAATAGTTTTAAGTTTGTAATGACTTTTATTTACATTGGGAACATTTTTTTATATTTGTAATGTTCCAATATACATATCCAGAAATGTTTGTTTTTTGATATTTTTAAATAAATTTTTTTTTTTTAAAAAAAAGAATATAATGTCAAATTTTATATTTTCATTATAATGGATTTTGTTTTTGATAATTATAAAGAAAAAGTTGGTAAATTGGAATTTAATTTAAAAATAACAAAAGACGGAAAGGAATGTTTTATGGTAAAAGAATATTTGTTCTTTTGATCTGTTTTAAAGATAAAAATTAAAAGTTGGTTTTATCTAATGTAATTAAGCATAATGGGTGCTCTAATTAATTAAGATGGAAACTGTATAATTTCCATGATTAAAAAGATATACTTTGTAACAAATAAAAACAAATAAAATTAAGGAATGTATAAAGTATATTTTAAATTATTATAGGCTGATGCAATAGCTCATGGGGGGGGGGGGTAGTTTAATTGGTGGAAAGGGGACCATATGTGCTATCTATTAGGTGGGGAGAGTCAGTCGCTCCTGAGCAGTCCAAGCAGGCAGATCGTAGATTTTGGAGAAAAATTAAAAGTTGTTCCTGAACAGTCCAAGCAGGCAGACCATAGATTATGAAGAAAAACTAAAAATCACTCATGATCAGTCCAAGCAGGCAGACCGTAGATTTTGGGAGAAAATCAAAGTTGCTTATGAGCAGTCTAAGGAAGCAGTAAGATCCAATATTAATTATATCACCGAGAAGAAATGCCTAGTAATCAAAATGAATTTTGAAACTCAACCATATCCAATATTATATTATCGTAAAGAAATTTATAGAAAGCTGAATAAAAAAAAGAAAAAAGGGATGAAAGTGGTAATAAAATCAGTCGTATTAAAACCTATCTATTGACAAGAAATACAACTATAAATCTTTGAACAAGTACCTATTAGAGATGGCCGTTATAAGTGTTCCAGTATACAAAAAAACCATGGAGTAGGTCACCAGCAGCAGTACACCACCAGTTCATCTCTGAAGCCCTATGATGTCTTAAAAGAAACCACCCAAGACCTGATAACAAGGACTATTTGATACGTGTAATGGAAAAGGAAGTCCTGTCCACCCTATAGAGTAGTTCATGTGGTCCACTTGAAACCGAACTTTATAACAGTTGTAAATACAGATGAGTTTAAATCTCTTGATATTTATTTATTTTTTATTCTATAACTCAGTAATATGTTTTTCATATATACTCATAACTATAATCTTTTATGTAATCTTCATATCACTTATATAATAGTTGCACGCATGTCTCATTTAGATTCCCTATGTGGATAATCTCTAGCTCATAACCTTTATTATGGTGATACCTTATGTAAAGTATTCTTTAGCCATATTATTTCCTATTAGGCATCATTTTATTTGTTTAAAATAAATAAATGTAGATGCATCTCATGTATAAATATTTAAGCACCAAACATAAATATGCATAAAATATTAATAATTTATTGATCCTAGAGGTAATCAGTAGACATGCATGTAAACTAGGATATTTTTTAATGGATTTAATACCTATATAAATTGTGTTTCTTCTTAGGGAAATTCATTACATATATTTGTTTCTTAAACTATTATTTTTCAAGTGGGGAAAGGGGTATAGATCACACCCATTATGAAATTATTTTAAAATGACATTTTCTTTGGGTAAATCTTTTTCGTAAATAGATATTTAATCTAAATATTTTTTTTATATTTATTTTAATTATATGAAATCTTTAGTCAAATAAAATATTTAAAAGTTATAATAAAGAGTAAATTTTTTTTTGTTTAAAAAAAAAAAACTGGTTTGCCACTCTTACTTGCTTCGTTCAATTACTTCTTCAATCATTAGTGCATAACCAGAGTTATTTCAATTAAATAGATCGAACCAATTATTAACCTGAGATAGGGAAAATAAATTATGAGCTAGATAGGGATAACTTACTGGGGGGTTATATTGTCTCACATTTTATGTCTGACTATATTTAATTTTTTTTATGATATATAACTGTGGTCATTTTATTTGCACACTCTCTCAGGAAGGAAAAGGGAGGGTCAACAATACATTTACTTTCTCAGGGGTGGCGCTAAATGCTAAATAAAAATATTTTAGTACTTTTAAAGGTGTGTAAATTTAAAAGGTGACCACCGTTAGTTAATCGGACTGGTGTGGGATAATGTAACAGGGAAGGTTCCGATTGCCTTCATTTTCTTTAGGTTGTATCTCCTTCCTCTAATATTTTTTTTGCGATATTTGTTTTTCATATTTAACCATTGATATCGCAGGGGAATTATTCTCGCTATTTCATTTCATTACATACGTCATTTCATGCTTGGTGTATATGTGGGTCGAAAGATTTATAAGACTGTAAAGGGTGAAATGGGCGGACCGGTACAATATATATATATATATATGTGTGTGTGTGTTCAGTATTGTTAAATAAAATAAAGTTTTTGAAAAGAAAAAGGAGAAGATTTTTTTTTTAATTTGTTGATATTAATGTTAAAAGTATTAAATTTATTTTGTTACATTTTCATGTTAGAAAAAAGAACTTAAATATAGAAAGACAGTAGGCATGAGTTATATTATAAAGGTGTGTCTTAGTGGAATACAGTATTTTAACTATATTTTGATCAGTATATACTCTAAGAAATTAAGTGTCATAGGATTTTATGGAAAGAATAATGAAGATATTATAAAATGTAATCTTTATGAGAGTAAGAAAGAGTAAATGTTAAGATAAGACAATATCATAATCTTATTTGTTATAATATATATATTATAATGGTCAGGGAAGAAATGACACTACCATATCTGCCATATAGGGTGCCACTAGGTTATTCGAACCTAGAATATTTATATAGTAGGCAGATACACATTTTTAAAGATCCAATTTTATTTTATTCTAATTATATATTGACCATTAGCCCATGCCACTAGCTCAAAGAGATACCGAGATTTAATCTATAAATTCTTAAACATTGTAATATTTAAAAAAAAATGAATGAAATAAGTCACTGCTAGTAATAGCATACAAAAAATCATTTATTGATGCACATATATAAATATTTAAAATTGAGTAACAAAATGCTCTGGTTTAGATTTTAACTTAAAATTATTATTTTATGCTTTACATAACAACCTGCACAAATGAATAGTTGATAGATGTTTGTTTTTTAATGTTGAGTATAGATATGCTACATAGATTACTCAGTAAAAAAAACTTTTCAAAAACCATCATTCAACCTCAGGCTAAAAGTTCATAGCCAAACCAATGCTTGCATCCTGATATATGGATGCAATCAATGAAATATGAAGATGCTAGCATAAAACCATGCTGACAACAATGTGCATCTGCAGCATGGTATTATTTAAACAGAAATAATTCTCGTCCAGAACAGGAATGAGCATCTGTCTGGTGAAGGAAATCATTTGGAAAATATATATTGAAAATTCTATGAAATGATGAATTGCAGTCTTGGCAATCTTACTATTAACACCCAGAGTAAAAAGGAAAACAATGGTGTGGGGAGCACATTCACATCCATTGTAATGCATCGACTATGCCTTTGGGTCATGCATTCATCTGGACTTTGCCCTGTATGATAAACACACTTCACATTACATTGATATAAACACCCATATATCCCATTACCAGCATCAACCCAACCATGAAACACTCATCATAAGATGCCGCATTGACAACAACAACTTAAAAAATATATCAGTAAATGCGTTGACACTCAGCATGAAATGTCATATTTACTAATATATAATCTATGCAACTACCTACACCCAACTTAAAATTTAATACATTTTAATGATTTATTTAATAAATATTAATAAAGAAAATGGAAATGATATAATTAGCAAACATATATAAAATAAATATTGATAACTGATTTGGAGTTCTGTTCTTGGTCAGATAAGAATTCATGGTTTAAACTTGATTAGATCTTAATTGTTTAAGAAATGATTTAAAGTTCATTTAGTAAAAGTTTATAATAATTAGAGTTCATAATTTATAGCTTATACATTACATTAAAGGAGCTCCTGGTTCCTTGTGCCAATTCCCATGAAGTCTTTCACTATTCATACTTTCAGGGAAGACCGGTCTTTTGTTTCCCCCTTAGTTATCAATATGGAGGCACCCTTAGCTGGTTCAAGCCTGGAACTATATTATTGCAGAACCCATGCAATTTGGGTTCTACAATAGTGCCATTCATATTTAAACAGTCTCTTCATTTGAAAATAGTAAGAGGGTAAAAAGGGTGTCTTTTCCCCCTCCTCCTCAAAAATAAAGCTGGAACTGTTCTTAATTTGAATTTTTTTTATATATTAATCTTTCAGATTCACTGACCATGGTTTCCTGTTCTGGTGGTTTTCATTAGGGTCTGAGTGTTGGTTAACCTTCAACAAGCAGTAACACAATCATTTGTAAATTTTTTTATATCTTTTATCTGACCTTTAATTATAAATTTTCCCCAAGGGCTCGTTTACTTTAGATTAATTAAAAACAACAATCATTTCTATTTTGAGTTTTAACACAATAGAAAGTAATTTAATTATTTTATATTCTTTAAGATATATTTTTATCTTTAAATATTTAAGTTTTTGCTTAAAATTTAGTTTTAAAATACTTTTTTTTTTTACTAAAGTTTTCTTTTAATAATTTTCCATCTGTGCGATTTATACATATGTTTTTGCAAACTTTTAGTTTTCAATTTTTTAAATTTTAACTTTTATTTGTGAATATTTATACTTTTATTTATTTATTTTAAATAATGTAATGTCATTTGTTCCCTCTATTTGTTGTGTAACATGATCACAGATAAGGATAGAAAATATTTCATGGAAAGATTATATTATAAGGTAGGTCTAGAATTAGTAGAATCATAGATGTTGAATATACAGAGAAGAGGAGTTAAAATGCCAGGATAGGATAAAATGTAATCATGAAGAACTGATGAATAGTTAAGTGGTGGTAATCTTTGTGATACCCATATAGTTATTGGAAAGAGATAAAAAAGTTTTCTGCAAACAAATGAGGGTAGTACATGACATAAGTGCTTAGAGAAGAAGCCAGGGTAAAATCAGGGTTAAATCATAAAGAAGGTGATGCCTGCGAAAAATATGACATCTCATATTTAAAAGAAACATCCATCATTTTTATTTGTATATAGTATTTAATAAAATCACTTTCTTATCAATAAAGTTTAAGGTCAATAATGGTATAGAATGCATTAAAGGTAGATTAAATAATTAAAGGATTTTTATAATTTCTTCCTGTATGACAGATTTGCTTGAAGGTAAAACCATGTACAGGACAAATATCTTATATTTGTAGAGTAATTTGAATAAATTACTAGATGAGTAAAATATATAGGGTATATAAGCACAGACTTTCACATGACCCACTACTCTCCACACTATCTCATAACACTGATACACTTGAACACATATTGGTAATTATTTATCTTTTCAACATATATGTGTTAAGTGCATCAGTGTTATAAGATAATGTGGAGAGTGGTGGGTCATGTGAAAGTCTGTGCTTATATACCCTATATATTACATATATAGACACAGGTATATAATAAGCCTGTGTGTTTCAGTTAGATGAGTAAAAATAACTGAGATCAAAGACAACTATAAAATATAAGTGAGTAATGAATGCATAAATGAATTGTATGATATGGAAACAGTTCTTAGCTTTACTATTCATTTCAATTACATTATAAATATTGTTTTATATACTTTTTAATTACCACAACAGCAATAATTTTGTTAAATAAATTATAAATTAATATTTCATGCCAAATTTGGGAATATGAAATATAATTTAAATTGTATATTGAGAATTCTAAAATATCAGGTAATAAAAAAAGAGGCTGAGAAGATAACCATGAGATGATTCATGAATGATGTAACTATAGCATATTAGTTATGAAAGCATACATAATAAAAAAGTAATAGTAATAAACTTGTGATTAAAAGAAAAAAGGACTAAATACTAACTATGGAAAGGGTTGATTGTATATAATGATCATTATATCTGTTTGTAAGTAATGTAACTAATTTGTTGTAAATGTGTAAAACAGTTTAATGTGTATATTTTTTTTAATTCTTAATGAAGTATTTACTTTATGTGTATAGGTGTTGTTATTTATTGTTAGTGCTGTAAATAAATGAATATTTTGACTTAAACTTTGTCATAGTAATTTTATTGTGTCTGAGAGTCATTTCCATCATCAGGGCATATCAATAAAGCACATTGTTCACATAGAATTACACATATCATATTTTGATCACATGCCTCATTTGAGATGTTACACTTAAGAATTTATAATTTATACATTAACTGTTAAATGTTTTTAAATTATACTATATTCAAGAAAGCTTATGGTACTTCATATTTATTTAGGTATAAAAGAATCTTGAAGAGCCATGTGAAAAATACTATTAAGAATTACAAAAGGGAGCGCTTATAATAGAAATCATTACTATGTTTAAAAGTCACATTCTAATTTTGTAATTTAAGTTGAAATATATGTTATATCATAAATTTAAAATAATTATATTATTTCAGAGCACAAGTTACTAATCAAATATATTTGAAGGTCTATGGTTTTGAAGGATTTGATTACTGTAAGTGAATGACATCTAATTATGAGACATATTTTAGTGAACTAGACTTTGTAAATAATAATAGTGTAATGAAGCATCGATTATAATAAAATGAGTATTCTAGAGTAATGGATTAGTACAAGTATGAGAACAAATCTTAGAAAAATTAAATTAAGTTAAACATTCAACCATGTGTTAGAAAATATATATTTGTAAATGAGGTCAAAGAGTTGATAGCCCTTGTTAATTGCCATGCTTTATAATTATTATTATTATTATAGTTGAATTAATTATTCCAATAGGTGATTAATCATAGTTTGTAACAGTAAGTATGTTTTTATTTAAAAGTTTGGATCCCAGTAAAATCCCTCTTGTGATTCAATTATTTAATTATCAATCTAATGGTTATATTATATTTAGAATAATATACTTATGATCCCTGAGATAACCGTAGGATAACCCTAATTATTTTAAGTAATGTAATTTTGTTAATGTTCTTATTTTGATTTTCTTAAATCATAGAAGAATAGTTTAAATTATTGTTTAAATAAAATATTATGTTAGTCAATGTTTGTTGTGGGGATTTTCTTAATGATTATAATAGGATAGTAATAGAAGAATTTTGACAATATAAATGCCGTTGTGGGGGGGTATTTCATATACTTCTCAATGGTAAAACCACTCTCTCGTAATCATCCCTAAAGTCTATCTTATGTTTTGATGCATTGAAAGTTTTAAGCCCATAAAGAGTCTTATACTTTATTGTTGTTATACTTGATTGTTTATTATTAAACTAGTTTAGCAGAGGGTAAATAGAGAATGTAGAGTAAAATAGAGGTATGTTGGAAAAACAGGAAGGGAAAGTTGCAATATATATAATAAGTTTTGGTACTTTATTTTCGTGACAAAATGTCTACAATAAAGTAAATATATAAATTTATGTTGGTTTGCAATAGTTTTATTTTATATAATCACTGTTTTAATTAACTGTAAGCAGTACAGTTATGTGACACTTATGCATATATACTCACACACATATATATAATCAGTATAACTTGGTCATCATACAAAATTTAAATTCTAATTTAACATTACTATTAAAATTGTAATATATTTGTGTCATCATAGTTAGAATTAATTACTACTAATTAGAATACATAAAACAATTTGTTTGTAATCTCAACTGTGACTCAAATAAATACTATGTATGGTGAGAATATGTCTTGGAATGAGTAATAATTTTACATCTATATTATTTTTTATTTATGAATGTTTTTCTTTTTACATACTTGCATTATAAAACACAAGATCTATCTTTTTTTCATGATTTAACATGACAGAAATGCATTTAAAGTCAGATTGTGGATGGTTGTATTGCTGGATATTCTATTAATTCTTGTATTCAAATTAATTTTTGCTTATCCTAATATGTTTAATAGTGTCAGAGAATTTCACATTTACAAATATACCTACATCTTATATTTTTATTAAAATATTAATAAAATTTCAAATGTAAATATTACAATCATTATTCCAAATATTTCTGATAGTTTATTGTACTCAAATTAATACATGGTCTAAATTTATTGTTATTGTTAGATTTTATACTTAATTTAATATAGTAATGAAATGATTTTATTATTCCTTTTATTACTATGAGTTTTTTATTATATATTTCCAACATTTCATATTTATATGATTTTGGATATGTACAGGTAATTATTTCTACTCCAAAGTACTTTTAAAGCTTACAATGTAATGTGCATGCTTTCTTTAATTAAGGTGGACAATAACTTAGATATTACTCAGGCTTATGCAACTAACATCTACAATATTCTGACAGTGGGACATGTTCAAAAAGTAGTCACGTTATTATTTCATCCATTTTTTAATTTCTTTCTTTTTTTGCCCAGTTCTTCAATTCCCAGTAACTCTTTCCATCTCTTATATTATCCAACATTGTCAATCTCTTTCATTCTTCTCATTTCCACTCACTATTCCCTCCAAAACATGCTTCATTAAACTATAATTTCTTCTTAATAAATATCTAATTTAATTTCTCTTTCTCTAATTTCCACAATCTTTTTTATTTTATTTATTCTTTTCATAACTTCATCAGTTGCTATTAAATTCATCCAACTGATTTTTTTCCATTCTTCTCCATGTCTATATCTCAAAGGCTTCCAATAAATTCCAAATTTTATTACTCATTATTCATGCTCTCACAACCATACATTAGAACACTCCACACATAGCATTTAATTAATCTTTTTTTTCTTTTTTCAAAGGTTCATTTTTTTTTCTCTTAATAAATGCCTCCTCTGCCAATGCTATACTTACTTTAACTGGATCATCACTTCTTTCATTCTTACTCAACCAACTACTCAAATATCTAAATCCCTTTACCTGTTGAACTATGTTATCATGAATATCAATTTGAAGTCTCTTAGCATTTCTTCCTATCCATAAACACATAGCCTTCTTAAACATTAATCTTCATTCCATATTCCTTATTCTTATTCCAATTTAGTCAACATATTCTGAAGAATTTTTTTATTTTCAGCTATAAGAACCATATCATTTGAAAATCTTATACGTTTTATAATTCTACCTCCAACATTTGCTCCTGCATAGTATAAATAATTATTTAGCATGTCTTTTAAATAAATATTAAAGAGAACAGATGAGATGCTGCATCCTCGTCTAACTTTATTGTTTATATTTACTTCATCAGTCTCATTAATCTTCAATTTAATTCTTAATTTTTGCCCAGCATTCAGATTCCAGATCAATCTTCTCTCTATCCAAACATGCCCTTTTATTTTTTAAGATGCACACAAGTTTATTCCAGTCTACTTTATCAAATCATTTGTTCAAATCTACAAAATGTATACCAGTTCCATTATATTTTTCAATATATCTCTGAAATTGCTCTAATAACATCAGTATCATATCTTATACTTTTCTCTTTTCAAAAATTAAACTGTTCTTTTACATAGTACTCTACCTTCCCATAAATTCTTTAAGTCAAAATCCTCAATAAAATATAAGACGCGTGAGATAACAAACTTATTGTTATATATTCTACACATTTAACAGCTTTCTTCTTTTTAGCAATTGAAATTATTATAGTTCTTTAAAAAATCTTTAGGTCAAACTCCATTGTTATATATCAAATTGCAAAGTCAAATTATTTCCTTCACAGTAAATTCTCCCATTTCTTTTAAAAATTCTATAGTTATTGCATCAAATCCAACAACCTTATCTCTTCATTTGAGCAATTGACTTTCTTACTTTAGTAGGCAATTTGTCCATACATTTGACACCTATTTCAATACTTTAATTTTTTATGTTCATAATTAATTAAATAATCATCTCTACTAAATAGACACTGAATATAATCTTTATATTTTTTTAATATATGATTGCTATCAGTTAATATCTTTCCAATTTTATTTGCAATCTCACTTGCTACTAATGTCTTTTTCTCACAAGTGACATTTCTTATTCTATCAAATATCAGATCATATCTTTTCACCTGCTGAAGTCTTTCTCTCTCTAAATACTTGCTTTAACCATTTTTTTTTTTACTAAAACTGTTTCTCTTCTTATATCAATAATTTTTTTATATGCATTTTGCTCTTCTTCAGTATTTACATTTGTTCATTTTCTCTGTACTTCCTTCTTTTCAACATACTTTCAGTTATCCAAAGTCATTTAGCTTTCCTTACCTGAATAAAATCTATTTTATTTTTTTTCTGTTCTTAAGAATTGCATTTTGCTCTTCTTCAGTATTTACATTTGTTCATTTTCTCTGTACTTCCTTCTTTTCAACATACTTTCAGTTATCCAAAGTCATTTAGCTTTCCTTACCTGAATAAAATCTATTTTACTTTTTTTCTGTTCTTAAGAATTGCATTTTGCTCTTCTTCAGTATTTACATTTGTTCATTTTCTCTGTACTTCCTTCTTTTCAACATATCTTCAGTTATCCAAAGTCATTTAGCTTTCCTTACCTGAATAAAATCTATTTTACTTTTTTTTGTTGTTCTTAAGAATCCTTTAATTATATACCAATACTTATCAGGACTACTAATATATTTTTCATATTGAACAATGTTTGTAATTCATTTTCATGTATTAAACCAAATTTTCTTTTTTTCTTTTTCTCAACATATTCAAGAACCATTTTACATATATTTTCCCTCTTTTAAATTTTTTAAAACTCTACTTTCATTTAGTTATAAACAAATATTAATCTGAATTTATACCAGAATCAGGCAGAGCATGTGTTCCCTTAATAGCATTCATGTATCTATTCTGAATCAATATATAATCAATGTGGTAATATTCTTTATTAGCTGGAGCTGTCCATGTATACAGTCTTCTAATACATTTTTTAAAAGAAGTGTTTGCAATCATTCATTCCCCTTACAAAATTCTACAAGCTGGCTATCCCTTTCATTTCTTTTTCCAATATCTTAATTTCCATCAATTTTCCATTTTTTATCATTCTTCATAACAGCATTCTAATCACTCAGTAACAATATATATGGTATTTTTTTTCATATTGGATAATTTCCCCTATCTTCTCATATATTTCATCAATTTCCATATCATCATGACTAATAGTTGGCATGTAAACTTGTATGATTACCAATTCCTTAGGACTTACATTTATTCTCATCATTATCTGCCTATCATCAATATCATCTATCTTTGCCACACTATTCTAAATTTTCCTTCCCACAGCAATGCTAACTTTATTTATTTATCTATCATCATCCAAATAAAATAACTTAAGATCTCCACTACTTATTTTCTTACATCCCTACCACCTCACTTCACTTAATTATATAATATCAATACAACTATCTTTTAAATTTACAAATTTCCCAACTCTACTTGAAAATCTAACTTTCCAAATGCCAATTCTCAATGTAACTTTTCTCTTAATAAATTAAGTTTATTGAGGATTTCATAGGTTCATAAACTGAGTAACCTCATAACTACTAGTGCAGAGCCAGACTCTATAGCCATTTTCAACTATGGACTCACTACCAAATATAAAATTTCATATAGACATACTCAAAATGAAGCAAAAAAATTATAAGGCAAAGGGGTTTCCTCTTGCCATCTTTTCCCAGAAATAGTTTCCATAACCAGCTTAGTGCCCTAGAAAAATCTCATAAAATGAACATCCATCTATTACTCCTTTCTCACCATTGTCAATTATAGTGATTGTTCACTGTCTTGGAAGAATGCTGTTACTAACTAAGCACACAGTAGGTTGTTGACTTATTTAATGGCAGTCAGCACTCTACATTATTCATCTACTGTTATAGGAATTGTGGTAATTTATAAAACAACAGATGCTATGGTCTCCACCACTTACCTGTTAGTGAATGTTGTTCCATTATCAATGACTGCTTATTTACAGTACTTTGGTTATTTACAGCAAACCTTGATATCTGAAGGCCATTACCCGATCTACAACATGTGGATGCTCTGGATGGCATGGGTCCTATATCCTGTTATCCAATCCAAGTTTACTATTATTTTAAAATACAGCATATATTAGCTATGATATTATTTAAATGTAAAATATAATTTGTAAATAAAAATCTATATTGTGTAATATTTCATGAAGCTAAGATAATCTACCAGCCATCATCATAAAAAGTGTTACATACACATACATATTAAAGGAAAACTGTTTTTTCATATATATTATAAAACAATAATAGCTCTTCACTGTAGTGCCATCTACAATAAGCATAAATAATTATTGTTTAAGAAGTGATAGGGCATTTAATTCTTCAGATATCAAGCATCTTAAACATTTTTATATGGCCACTTTGGAATTATTATTGTGGGTCTTATTTTTTCAAATTGTCTTCATTAAAAATGTACATTTTAAAAAATATTTATTAAAATTATAACTTCAAACCATAAGACATATTAAGAATAAGATATCAAGCTCACAAAATGAAATAATATATGAATACAAAATAATTTATTGTAATCTGTCTTTAGAATAAAAGTATTTTTTTATTAATAATAAATAATTCTGCATCAAGTTTATATTAATAATAATTTGAATTTTTAGAATATTACTTTCTATACTGAGCTCTTTAAATATAGCACATAAAATATTATGTATATTTTGTACATTGCATTTGATTTGGCAACAATAACAAAAGCCACAATCTTCTGTAAGTCCAAAAGTCATAAAGCTGAAGTTTCTGTATATAAACAAATAATTTAAAATTCCACAATCAAATCTGCATCTTGTCTTTATTTTTATTTATTAAAGCATCTATAAAAGATTGGAATTAATTCTCATTCTTGTTTCAAGGCTGTTTTCATTTCAAATGACTTAATTTTTTATATAGCCAATTTTAGTTTTACAAACATGTTTAGATATATAATATATGTTGATTGAATAAATAAAAGTGATATATAAATCATTCTCTTGTAACAGTGACATATAATTTTTTCTTGTTAAATCCACACTGAGTCTTTATATAATCAATCATCTATACCTAAATAGTCTACTCAAGAAAATTTTGGAGTGTAACTTTGTTGTAGTAAATGACTAATATTTTATGATAATTTCTGCAATCATATCTATTCTTATTAGTTTTCAAAACATATATCAATAGTATTTTTGACATTAGGCATCACAAATTTACTATTCCATAGCATCATTAAAATCCGGCATCACAACTTTATGCGACATACATTCATAAACCTATTTTGAAGACAATATATCACCACATTATTTTAAAACTAATACAGATATGTCATGGACATCTGAAGCCTTTTCATTTTTATTATTACAAAGAGCTAATTCAACTTCACAAATTTGAAACATGTGACTGAATAAAAAGCTATTATCTTAAGATCTTGTATAATTAATCAACATATTACTTCCATGTATTCAATATTTTATTACAAATATATAAGAGAATTTTATTAATGAATTTGGTAGCATTATAATCCATTTCTCAGGTTTATAGGTAATTTTTATTGCATCAAAAACTATCTAAAGTAATTATGATCAGTAGTGATATTTATGTCTGTCTTGCAATTTTAATTTATCATTCACTTTTAGTCTTTCATGTTATTTATTGAATTTCTGTCTTTAAATCTTTATTTTAATTATGAAGCTATAGATTAAACCACTAAACATCACATGATCACCATCTCTTATGCTGGCACATAAGTGTTATTAAACAGGCAAAAATCTCCATACAGTAGTGCCACTTTGTGCCAACCAGAATAATCAATGGATACCAAAAGGCTTGTGCATAAAATCCCCATCCAGTTCCTACTCATCTAATATTCCCAGACTTGTTTCTGGCTTTTAGCCTTTGTCAGTGAGCAGTCTTGGATTTGAGAGCACTGCACCTAGATCTTAGGATCTAATGCAACTCTCCAGCAGCCACCATTTATCTTTACTTAACTACAAAATGATGAAAATGAAATAAATAACACAATAGTATTTTTAATCTAAGCTCAATAGCTTATATAGTAATATGGGTCTGAACTCAGTTCAGCACCTATACAGTTTAGTGCATTTATCTCTTTAACAACCATAGCCACCACTATTATATCAGACAGGATTGGTGATAGAATTTGTGTTGGCTCTCTAATATGTTATGTGCTTGGCATAGAAGATGGTGATCATGTGATGTTTAGAGATTTAACACCAATCCTGCCTAATATGATAGTGGTAGCTATGGTTGTTAAAGAACCAAAGACACCAAAATGTATGGGTGCTGAACTGAGTTCAGACCATATGATTATATAAGCTATTGAGCTTAGATTGAAAATATTGTGTTTTCAATTTCATTCTCATACTTTTGTAATTAAGTAGAAATAAAATGTGGCAGCTGGAGGGTTGCATTAGATCCTAAGATCTAGGTGCAGTGCTCTCAGATCCAAGGCTCCTCACTGATGCAGGCCACAAGCCAGAAACTAGTCTGGGAATATTGGATAAGTAGGCACTAGATGGGGATTTTATGCACAAGCTTTCTGGCATCCATTGATTACTGTGGTTGTCACAGAGTGGCACTACTGTATGGACAGTTTTGATTGTTTAATAGAAGCTATACATTCAATTTATTATTCTTCCAGAAATAAAAATTGCTCTCTGTTTTCTTATTGTCAGAAAAACAAACATGATTTATTCAAAAGTCAATCCAACAATATATTTATTTGATCCAAATTCCATCCCTCAATAATAAGACATACAATAGATGTTTTTTTAAAAAAACTTTATTGTGAAAATAATTGAAATAAGATACATTTTTATACAACTGTCATTTTAATCTTATAGCTACTAATCTATGATTTGTCAAGAAATCTACACTTGTTAAGTGCTTCTGTGTTATTAACTGTTTGTATTATTATTTTCAACTACAATGTGCTTGTTTATAGCAACTTTTCTATCCACACAAAATATTTGTAATAATAAATATATGTGTTGTTTAAAAATCCACTAGCGCCGGAACATTCAAATTTATTGCATTAATATAATTGGATCTGACAAGTTTGGGCCAAAATCTGGTTTTTTTTATATTAACATATCAATGAAAGACTTCCATAAAGTTATTTTTTTAAAATATGTTAACAGAATAATTCTAAACAGCAAAGAAAAAAATATTTCTTCTCTATATTATCTGAATAAAAGATTATAGCATAAGCATTATAAGATGCATGCCATGTTTAATAGCATTAACTATTCATTGATACACTGAAGAATTACAAGAATTGGAGATATTAAATGATAGTGTAATTATTACAAATCCAAAACCATGCAGTCTTCTTTTATTGATTAATTTACTCTTCCAAGAAAACTTGTAGCCATATGCCTGTTCTACAAAATTTTCTACCCTAGAAGTTGTGCACAACTAACAGTACTAAACCTAATCTTAACAGTATCAATAAACATACAACTCATATGATTTTTAGAATTTTGCAAAACTATAGTGCAACAAAAGAAAAAAAGTGTGATAAAAAATATGTAAAGCAACAAAATTGCTTTTCATAGTCCATAGCATAATAAAAGTCTACAACATCCATCTACAATGAAAGAAAAGAACATTACTTATCAGATAGTTATTAAATTCTGGGCAGAAAGTTATTTGAATATTATTAATTATTTTATCTTACAATTAAGAATAGTTAGATTTTCATTTAATTAATTTATTATAAATAAGTCAATACCTATGATTTAACTTATAATTTGACTATGTGGCATATATACAAAAATACATTGAAAATATTTTTAAATAACATCTTCTAATAATGACATTTTTTTGGAAACATTTTTGAAACCAAACTATTTTACAAATTTTTAATATTTGACTGCAAATTTTTTTGTTGTAGCTGTTATTAGAGTGGAATTAATTAGAGGTTATATAAACATAAAAGAATTGCTCAACAATGATCATCATTTAGATGTTTTTCAATTTCATTTTGTCATTGTTTTAGCACTCTCATATCCAAAGCTCCTCACTGATGAAGGCCACAAGCCAGAAACTAGTCTGGGGATATTGGATGAGTAGGCACTAGATAGGAATTTTATGCACAAGCCTTCTGGCATCCATTGATTACTCTGGTTGGTACTGAGTGGCACTACTGTATGGAGAGTTTTGCCTGTTTCTTTTTTGTAAGGGCTTTTTAGATACTCACAAATATTGGTGAAATTTTTAGAAGGTATTTATGACGTGATGATTTTTTTTTATAGATACGAACTGTCGAAGATATTTTATTATGACTATTATTAAATTACCTCAACTTCCTTTAGTATTATAATTTGTCCATGTCACGTTATAAAATATTTATTAAATTACAATTACTGAATTACCTATAAATAATTATTTTCTAGAGCAGGTTTTAAATTTTAAAAAAAAAATTCAAGAAAATATAGAGAAAAAAAAAGAAAATTATTGTTTTAAAATTTTATTAAAATAAATTAGATGCAAATTTTACAAACAAAAAAAATTACGAAGTAAAAACCAAAATATTCTTTTTATTATTTTGATGACCCTTGACATTGCATAGTTTCAGCAAGTTTGTCAACATTTGGCTTTTATGAACTTAAACTAATTCTTAAACATGATTCTAAATGTAGATCCGATAACTGTGGCTTATGTTTAGTTTTTATCATCACATTCATTCAGGAAAATGCTGGTGCATACAAATGTATTGAACCAAAAAATGCATTGAAATATGCAGCAACTCTCCAAATATTTGTATATTACCTCTTGCTTATTAATATCCAGAAGCTTGTCATTTGAAGCCATTGATTTTAAATGTATATCACATTTAATAGTTACTATTTCTTCTTCCAGTCCTGCTGAATCTGTATGTAGAAATTGACTTCATTTCATAGCAGTATCTTTGATATTGATGTCAACATTAAATGGATAAGACAATAAACTAGTGATATCTTCAAGTTTGTCAAATTCCATGAATCTTCCTTCAAATTTCTTTATGAGAAGTATTTTATTATCAACATATTTCTTGTAGATTAGATTCTTTCTATCTTTAGACTCATCAGTCATATTTTTAAATGTTTTAATTCACAATAAACTAGTGATATCTTCAAGTTTGTCAAATTCCATGAATCTTCCTTCAAATTTCTTTATGAGAAGTATTTTATTATCAACATATTTCTTGTAGATTAGATTCTTTCTATCTTTAGACTCATCAGTCATATTTTTAAATGTTTTAATTCACAACACTTCAGTTGCATTACAAACATACTTAATTTTTCCTTGAATGACTTCAAAGTTCTTATCATAACTATTATTGTTTTATTTTTTCCTTGTAGTTCTACATTTGAGTTTTTTTTTTTTTTTATATCACAGAAAAATATGAGGCCAAGAATGGCTTCCATTCTTTGTCATTTCATTCTGAATATGAATCACCTTTAGTTTTCAAAAATGATCTTATTTGTCTCTGAATCTGATAAAAATTTTGCTTAACTTAACTACCTTACATCAGTATATAATAACAATTCATTATGTTCAATCTCATATTCCTTTAGCAAATCCCGAAATTGATGACATAACAAGGTTTTTGATCTTATTTTATCAACAATTTTGAAGGCAACACTCATAACATGATTAAATTTCAATCCTTTTGAACACAAGGCATACTGATATATAATACAATGATAATCCATAAAACTAGATATATCATTATTGTTTCTCCTCATTTGATCACAAAGTCTAATCAACAATGTAGAAAGATGTTGCAGAAACTGGCATATCCCTAAATAAAGATAAGTGAGGTGAAGTTTGTAGAGTACATTTCCTATTTCAGTTAATAAACAATAAAGCAGTCTTTCTAAATACAGTCCTGTAGTCAATAAATAAAACTTTCATGCCTTTTTTCTAGGCAGGCAACGCAATACTTTTTTTTGGAATATTATAAAACTACAAAGAGCACAACCTGAATAACTAAATATCAAAAGTTGTACTTTTATCTATGAAAAATTATATGGTACACATGGACATTATGGCTGTCTGCACAGATACATAGTTTGAACCCAGTTCCTAATAGCTATCTACCACAGAACCATCATTTGAAATATTTTACTGGTTTTGAAATACATTATTAAATGTTAACTATAATTGGTAAATATCTTAATAGTTGTATCAACTATACTTCTCTATGTATCTAGTCACAGCTCTAAAGTTTTATATTGCAATAGTCATGTTTACATATATAACTGCGATCATATGTACATCTAATTGGCTAAATTTTATTGCAATTTTTATTTTTAATTGGCTTCTTTTATTGTTAAAATTTAGACAAGAAAACATATAAAAGGAATATGATAAATGATTTTTTTCCAACTATTTTTCTATAAAATAACAACTAAAAAAATAGTTAGGAGTGACTGAAAATCTAGTAATAACTTTTAATCGTCAAAAGTCTAATTCATCAGGAAAAAAATCATGCAGTAAAGATAATCTTGACAGCCGCTTTACAACCAGTTGTGCCGGGTTAGAGGTTCGCTTCCCGGCTGATGCTATGACACATGGAAAAGAAAAAAAAGACAATCTCTATATTTATGAGCAAAGATGGCTTGTTAATTCTTTTTCTAAAACATTATAATTACTTTTACTTTTAAGAAATCATTAGCAAAAATTATGAGAGAAGCTTAACCTTGTTAGTTCCATGATGAGAAATCATGAATAATGTTTGAATCTGTTGATTAACCATTATTCTCCACTATAAATTTCTCAGTAAATCTTAAACCATAAGAATAACAAAAATGAAAAAAAAAGTTCTTTTTAAAAAAAATTAAAATCTTTATTTTTTATTGAATGATGCAAACTACACATGTGTAGTGTGTATGGTTTTCACGTTATTGTAAGTTGAAGCTCAGAATCGCTAATTAGAAAGTATAAGCCCTTTACTTTTTTTATTATTTTTTATATTCAAATCAACTCTGAATTTAACTATACTTTGTCAGTGTCCACTTTAACTTCATGGTCTACTTTCAGATCCCTTGCTGGATACCAGTAGACCATGGATGCCATCTTGGACATGTCTGATCTACATAATAGAGCTGAATGCAATAATGCTTATAGCTCGGTATTCATAGACCATGAAAAATAATCTGTCATTCCTTTAAACCTGCCAATGCTAAAATTATTTGTTTAGAAAATAATAATAAATGCATAATAAAGGAAGCTTGGCATATAATTAATTCTAAGAACTCTATAAATATGAGTCAATAACATTCCTCTCAACAAACACTGGTTGTGTAATTGATGACATAGCCAATAGCTAGATCAATTTGTACATGCTAAAATGCAAATATGCTAATATATATAGTAATCAGTGTTTAGTTTGGTATGTGTTTATATGCATGTAGATATGTTAATATATTTAGCAAATATTCATGGTAGCCATGCTTTGAAAAAAATATGCTGTATCGATAGCTTGGATCAATAAAGTAACAAATATTTTTTTGCATCAAAGATTTATTACCGTAATAGATGATAATTGTCTACATACTCTGATAGAATATATTTTATTATATACTGCTTAGTCATTATGGTAATTATTTGTAATAATCTACTTTTTTAGAATATTTATTATACTGCTAGAAGCCACAGAAAAATATATGGCTTTTTAACTTCAAAAATATATATATATATATATACATAGAAAGACAAATAACACTGTTATGTTTTCTTGTCATTATCATTATAGCACACAAATTTTGATTGAATCATGCTTGCCATAATCAAGGTAGTATATGATATTAGCTTAGTGAGAAATGTGTTAAATAATTTTTTAAACATTTATATAAACTTCATTAATGTATTAAAAAACCTCTAAACCAAAACTGAAAATTTGCTGAAACTGCTAATTCTTAGTATTGGATTTTAAGTGATACAATAAAACATGATATTTTAATACATAAACCAAGATAATGCTATATCTTGACAAAGACTTCCTGATGCTCAACATCTCCTTCTCAAACTTCACACTTAATATAATATACTTATATATCAACAGTGAGCTGGTGTTTGCACATTCAACCTTAAACAAGATTAATTCCCTTCTGTCTTCTGACAAGTCTCCAATGATACTTTTTGGAGACTTTAATATGAGTTATACCAAGTTCAATCATAAATATCTTCATCTTCTGAACAGAGTTTTTCTCTGTGGAGAAGGCTGTTTCCCACCTAATGCCTTCTCCTTTTACACGTGTCAAACAACTTTCCTCATTGATCTACTGTACTATTCGCCAGAAATTCATTATGACCTCAATGCAACTCTTCATCTAGTTCCATTTACAGATCATCTAGCCATGCAAATCTCACTGACATTTGATTCAAACTATTCAATTCAACTTTTACTCTCTTCCACAATCAGACTACTAAACAAATCAATAATCCCGGAATGTATTTTTTCGGAGGCATGCATATTATTCCAGAAGGTGAAAATTCTCTCTTTCCACCAATTCAAGGATGGTCATCGTTCATGAGAATTCTCACCTCGTTAATCAACTCATATACCAGGAGAACAAGGTCCGAAACACCTTTTGGGTGAACTGTATGCAATTGCTGGAAGACTTGATAATTCCTCTCCCTCTGACATCTGTCCTCAGTCAATCATTGAAATGAAATCTCAATACCTAGAAAAACAAAGATGCTTGGCACAATATATTGCCACAAAAAAAGAACCAAAATCTTTCTTGCCTCCCACCATAACTGGACCTGAAGCTATATTAGTGGGCACTGGGAGCTGCAACCAGACCCACCCCACAATGCTTACCATAAATCAGGTTCAGTGCAGTGGTCCTACCATGCTTGATGAAATCCACAAGCACTTCAAATCCAAATTACAGATGAAAGATTTTGAAATAGGACACATTTGGAGAGAGACTGAGACTTGTTCCACTCACAATATCACAGAAGCAAAAATTATTCAAAAGCTAAAGCATAACCAGAGAGTATACATCTGGGAATTCATGGCATCCCTAGATTTGTACTCCTCCATCTATCTCACTTTATTGCACCGATAGTCCATCAGCTAATTGGTGTGCTAGCTGAAGATTTCCAAAGCATAACCAGAGTATACATCTGGGAATTCATGGAATCCCTAGATTTGTACTCCTCCATCTATCTCACTTTATTGCACCGATAGTCCATCAGCTAATTGGTGTGCTAGCTGAAGATTTCCAAAGCATTCTGGATCTCTATCCAGTAGCGATGGTCCCCTTTCTAAAAAAGCATATAAACCCATCTGAATTAACTAACATTAGGATTCAATTTCTATGATTCTTTACTCATCAAAAGCATAGAGTGCATAGAAAAGGATTCAAACAAGACCAGCTGTTTAAACACATTTCCCACTTCCAATTTTCTCACAAGGGATTATCAACCACTGATGCAGTACAACACTTTCTCCTCCTGATTGAACATGTCAGGTCTCACAGGAAAGCTAAACCCATAGTAATTCAGCTAGATTTCTTCTCCACTTTTGATGCAGTGGTTCCCTCAATTCTGCTTTAAACCCTCCAGGATTACAATGTTCCAGATGTCTTCATCTACATAATAGAAAATCTCCTCCTCAACAGGTCAGTCATCACTTCACTAGATGGAAAGCTAACTGAAGGTTTCAGACCACATTTGCCAATTCCACAAGGATCTCCAATTGCCACCCTATGTTTTATAACATATCTGAATCCACTGCTTGAACAGACTGAAGCCAAGCTTCCAGGAATCTATGTTGCAAGCTTAAAACAAACAGTACATCATATTTCCTATGTGGATGATGTTTCGATCTTTCTTCCTGATCTTTCTCATCTGTTGGCCTTCCTCCAACTTGTAAATACATATGCTAGCAGATTAAACCTCCAAATTAACTTTATAAAATCATCAATGTGGAACATTAGAATAGGACAACCAATCCCTTCAGTGTTCTCCTCCAAACCTCTCCCTTTTTGGGTTTTCCAATTGCATTATCGAGGCTGGTGATGACAAAGGCAATTCAGAACCTAATACTGGATAAAACAAAGAAAATAGTTGCATCACTCACCAAGATTTCCATATCACTCATTGGCAAAGTTACATTATTAAATACACTGGTTTATTCTAGACTGTCCTACTACCTTCCCATCATCAGACCTACTAAGCTCTTCGAAAAATCAATGAACTCTCTGTGTTCCAAACTTCTCTGGAATGGCAAGGTGGTGGCTATTAGCATGGATAAGGCCCAAATGCCTAAAGAGCTTAATGGTCTTGGTCTGCACTCTGTCTCCACCCTCTACCTTCAAAAATCCATTTCCTGTCTGTGCTCGATATGCTTAAAATTGCCAAACCTCAATCTTCCGGTGGTTATTGACCCTACTGATACTCCACCTCCACTCACAAGTAAGTGGATGGGTGATATCTGGAATCAAGTCAGTATAGCCATGAATCCCAGCCAACTAGCCCTTGATGCTAAAAAGTCTTTCTGGACTGTATACAAATTGAAACACCAAGATCAAGCCCTGACTCAAAATGTATTGAGGCTTTCCAACAAAGCCTTGATACAAAAGCTGTATCACTGGTATGTTGAATACAAACACATCGATTTTCTTCTTAAGCTCAATCTGGCTTCTCTTCCCACCAGTTGCTTTCTTGTGGCCAGGAAAGATTGGACCCCAGTGCCAGCTCTGCCACTCAGCTGATGAGACCATAGCCTGCCTATTATACATGTGCTCCATTCTCTCTCCTATCAGAAACTTTATCATTAACAAAGTTTCACTAGACATCAGAGATATCCTATCAATTCAAAACACAATCAAACAGGGAATCTATGCATCCACCAGACTGTCCATCTTCTTGACCTTCACCTTATGGCTAACCAAATGCAAATTAATGTTTGGACCCACTTCAGATTTACATCAAGCTACTCACACAGGCTAAAGTCAGAGACTCTGTGCTTGCACCTCAGCTGTTACACAGAGACACTTGGGAAAATATTGAGTTTCCAAATGAATAACCCACCATGAATATTAAGACTGTGCAGAATGTGTACCTCTGTTTTTTTTAATCTTATGCTTTAAATACAATGTAAACCTTTCAGTGTAAAAGAACACTTTATGTTTAAATAAAATATTTTTTTTTAAAAAAATTTAATTTAATTTAACCTTTAAACTGATATGATGTGATGAGATACACTGTAACTTCTCCTTAAATGGAGTCAAGAATCTCTCAAGAATTATGTCCAGAGAAACCTGTTAGCCATTTTATTTTCTATTCCCCAGTCTAAGTTTTCCCATACTCTGCTCCATCCCATTTCCAAAACATAATCATTGTCCACTCTATGGCTTTTATATCGAAATTCTTCTTATCTTTTCCCAAACCCAGCATAAAAACCAATAATCCACTTTCTGTATAATAACTTTTTTCATATTTCTTCTTCCATAACTTAATTATATGTGCCCTTTGTGTTTTTAAGCATTTACATTCAATTAAAAGATAACTAATATTTTCTTGCTCCATCCCATTTCCAAAACATAATCATTGTCCACTCTATGGCTTTTATATCGAAATTCTTCTTATCTTTTCCCAAACCCAGCATAAAAACCAATAATCCACTTTCTGTATAATAACTTCTTTCATATTTCTTCTTCCATAACTTAATTATATGTGCCCTTTATGTTTTTAAGCATTTACATTCAATTAAAAAATAACTAATATTTTCTATTTCTTCCTTACCTAATTTACAGACTAAATCACCCATATTTTTCCACTTACATGCATATTCTCTTGTTGCTAAAGATCCCGTTTGAGCCTTAAACAAAAAACTACTTTCCTTACTATTATCACATTCATTAACTCGCACCTAATATTCTGTTTATTACTCTCCACACTAGTTCTCCATCTCTCTAACTTTCTATTCTTTATTAATAAATCTATTCCTTTATCCCATTTCTTACCTCTATAACACTCAACAATCCTCCTAACACAATTATCCCATCTTTTGTACAAATATACTAATATAAATTCTTTATCCAAATCTTTTGCATACCACATTACCTTTCTCACCCATCTTGTTACCTGCCCTTTATTCATAACCCAATTAAATACTATTTTGGCTAATACTTTTTGCAACTTTCATATGAAAACTTGGCCATCCCATTTCTCCTTGAATTGCCTCCCTTGCTGTCCATACATCTGCATCCAATGCATGTCTTCCTATTTGCCTTTGAACTATTTCTAAGTAATTTAATATCTCTTTACTAACACATAATGCAACATTACCATATGTTAACCCTGCTACTGCAACTCCCATATAATTCTAGATACATCATATTTATTATATGAAAACACTGTTAATCAATCCCTTTCTTTTCTTTGCTTCGGTTATCAATTTTTTCTCCCATTCATCCAAATAATTTTTCTGATTACTTAAAATAATTCCCAAATAACTATATCTATTCACCATATTTAACTTAATATCTCCCAATAAAAATTCTACATCTTCTCTTTTCTCAGTATTAACCTTCATTATATTTGATTTTGCTTCACTAAATTTAATCCACCATCTCTTTACCCACCCTTGCACATGTTCTCAGCATAACTTGTATATCTTCTCTTCTTTCTGCTCACATGAATATATCATCTGCAAAAAAAAAAAAGACCTGACAAAATATATACTTCCTTACCACCTATTAACGGTATCTCTATCCCTCTTCCTACTCTTTCTATTGCTCTTTTCATTTCACTTAAATACAACACAAACAAAATAGGTGGCATAGGTCATCCTTGCCTTAGTCCCACCCAATTTTTAACTTTAAGTGAGTTTATATGCCCTAATTAATATATATATAATAATTATTTTCATATAATTTCTTAATAATATCCACTAAAGCTTCTTCCATTCCCAAATTTTCTAAACTTATCCATAATCTATTTCTATTTACTCTATCATATGCCTTCTCTATATCTATAAACCTCATATATGACTGTTTACCTGAATTCCTATTCATATCCATAAGTTGTGTAACTACAAATAAACTATCTCCTATATGCCTATCTAATCTAAAACCTCCTTGAATTTCCCCCACTTTATTATTCTCTTCCATCCATTTTACAACTCTTTTAAACTATCTCCTATATGCCTATCTAATCTAAAACCTCCTTGCATTTCCCCCACTTTATTATTCTCTTCCATCCATTTTACAACTCTTTTAGCCACCATATATGAGAAAACATTATATAAAACTGATGCTACCACTATTGGTCTATAATTATTTAACTTTCTATGATCCTTACCTTTTCTTTTAAATAATAATCTTACTCTTGTATTACTCCAACTACTCAGAAAAACTCTATTCTGTGCCATCTCATTAAAACAAGATAATAACTTTACTTTTGCCCTATATCCTAAATTCATTACCATCTCTGCTGCCCATTCATTTAAACCTCTTGCCTTTCCAATTTTCAATTTCTTCTTTACCTCATTCAGTTAATTTTCTGTAAACCTAATATTTCCATTACTATATGCTTTCATGTTTTCTATTACTCTATCTTTCACATCTAACATCTTTTCTATATTCATTACATATCTATTTAAGATTCTCTCTAAATCTTCTTTAGAGCTACACTCTATTTCCTCATCATCTAGTAATACTATCTCTCTCCCCCCTACATTTCTCCTTTTAATGTAATCCCCAAATTTTTTACTCTCATCGCTTCCACTTTTATTAACATCCTCCAACAATTTAATATTCAATTTCATTTTTCCCTATAATTATCCATTTTAGCCAACTTCTTCTTTTCTAACTACTTTT
Source organism: Epiperipatus broadwayi (assembly GCA_028023455.1). Taxonomy (NCBI): domain Eukaryota; kingdom Metazoa; phylum Onychophora; class Udeonychophora; order Euonychophora; family Peripatidae; genus Epiperipatus; species Epiperipatus broadwayi. The sequence goes on along the minus strand of JAQFVV010000127.1, from coordinate 2,469,579 downwards.
CCCATTTAGCATTAATATCTTTTTCACTTTCCTTGTTTTTAATAGCACACTTATATTCTCTACATGCTTCTTTTCTCTACACTTTTACTAATTCTCATTTTTTATTACTTTTATTTTTCTGAATATTCTCACCTAAATTCCTATTTGCTACTTTTTCTACTTCTTTACACCAGTCCTTATACTCATCCCCAACCAACTCTTCCATGATTTCTTCAACTTGTATTTTATATTTCCAACTTATTCTTATTATTTTCTCTCCATCCACATCTTTTACTATTATTTCTACTTTTATTTCTATTTTCCATCACATTACTAACCATTTTAATTACAATGAAGTTATGATCACTAGTGCATACTTTTTGTAATCATTCAACATTTGATTTTAATAATAATCATTTATTCTGTATTTGAATTTAATAAATTGGACTTTATTTGTTAGAAATATAAGGTTACAAATGAAAAACATCTTGAAAAATTATATGTAAACTTTGCAAATATAGAAAAAGTAATAATAAAGATAATACATAATGAAAACAACAAACTTTTTTTCTGATTGGGCAGTATAAAAAAAAGTCAGTAAGACTGTGAAATTATAAAATTAACCAAATATTTGTTGATTGAACTTTAAAACATGATTAATGAATGTGAAACCATAGTAAGCTTGATTCAAAAATTAAAAATTGGATTTATAATATTTACAATGCAGCAAACCTTTGCCTTATTAAAAAATGTTTTAAAAAGATGTTAATTTCACTATTTTTATTTTTCATTTAATGTTACAAATGTAGTTTTTTTATTTTATATTTTTAAAAATAAAACATATTCAAATAAAATCTATATATATATTTTTGGTTTTAATTAATCATTATAAAATTATTGTGTAAAAATATAGCATAAATATTTAAATAAATAATGAATACAAACAATTATTGCTGATCACAACAGCAAAACCATTCAGAGTGCAATTACTATTACTTTTTTCTACCAATAAGTTTCCTTATAGAGATGGTTCAGTTATTTATACCTTAGTTTGTCTGCATGATTTATATAGACTTCTTCCCTCTTCAGAGTTTTTTGAACTAATATATCAACACATTTTCTGTCAACAAAATGAATGTAAAACTGGCAACATAGCATACAGGTAGTCACATAAAATTGAAAGGAAGTTGACTATCAGTGCCCTCTGCAAAAGGAAGTTGACTATCAGTGCCCTCTGCAAAAATCTCCAAATAAAGCATTTTATATTATTAAACAAAATATAAAAGTGTTGATTTGAAGAAAACGAAAAGGAACTTTTGAGAAGAATGAAATTAATTACTGTACGAAAAAGTTCCATACAATCCAGAACTCATTAATTTACAACACTGAATTGCTCATTAATACTTTGAGTTTTATGCTTATAGTTAAAAAGTTTATAATTATTATATAGTAGCAAAAAATGTTGCTTCAAAGTATAATTCATTATCTTATTAAAATCTAATGATATTATTGGTTGTTAAAAATAATGCAATGTAAACATATCTGGTTTTCAGAAAATAATTATACTATATAATGTATTTTTTCACAAACATTAAATACCCTAAATATAAGATTATAATAACTGATTTTCAGAAAATAATTAAACTTTAAAACTATTTTTCTTTTAAAAGCATTAAATATTCAAAATATAATATTACTGTCTTTGTTTCCATAGTAAATAAAATAACATAAAAATCATGTAAAATAAAGTTTTTATTATTTGAAATAAACTATATTTCTATTTCTACAAAAAAATTTCATTTAAAACACTAACTTTTTGTTGTTGTTTTTAATAGCTTTAAAATTTCATTACATTTTTTTTATCATTTTTTCTATATTTTATTATAAATCTTAATTTAATATTATTAAACCATTTTCAGTTTTATTTTTGTTTACCTATATTTATTATTAATTAAGTGATTAATAGCACTGATTAAAACACTACCAATTCTGTATTGTCTCGATTATAATACCCTCATATCTTAACCTTTAATCAATTTCAAAAAGTGATTTTTGCACATCTTAATTAAAGGAAATACTTCATCAATAAGAAAACTGTTTAGGTTTTCTTTATATTTACTTTTCTGTGTTAAAATGCATACCTTCTTTATCAACTAACAGTATTAAAAATATCCACAACATTAATTCTAAGAGAGGACTTTTGTGAGACTTATATGAAAAGTATAATTCTTATAGACTATTGAATAATATGTTTTACATTCTACTTTGTTGTGTTGAATCTATGTATTTTCAGTTATAAGACACTACTATTAATAAACTTAAATGTATATATAATGTGAGTATATTCTAAATAATGATAAATAACAAAATAAATTCCAATATAAACTTTAATCAATAGTAGTACTTTCAATTATATTCTTAATCATTTTCAACAAAACTGACTTAATTTCAAAATGGAGTAAAACAGCATCAGCCAGAAACCACATCTCAATTTATATATTATATTCATAATCATTTCCAACTAAACTGACTAAAATGTAGTAAACCAGCATCAACTGGAAATCACATGTCAATTTATATATTTCATAATCGACATTGATTTTCCAGTTGATGCTATTTTACTCCATGTTGAAATTAAGACAGTTTAGTTAAATATGATTATGAATATAATTGAAAGTACTGCTATTAATTAAAGTTTATAGTGAAATTTATTTTGTTATTTACCATTATTTGGAATATAATTACATTTTATTACAATATATTTATTAGTGGACCTTTATTGTATTATTGGGTTATATATATATATTATAATGGTCCGGAAGATGAAGAGTCTGCAGTCAAACTGTACCTGCACTATGAGGGCGCCACTAGGCCATTTGAACCTAGAAAATTTATAGAATAGGCAGATATGCTCTGTTAAGATCCCACTTTATTTTATATTTAGACCATGAGCCCAAGTCACTAGCTGAGTGGAACAGCAGATAATTTATATTTTATAAATTCTTATCTAAAAATATTTCAGTATTTAAAAAAAAGCCACTGCCAGTAATTAACACTCAAACAACATTTATTTACGCACATATATAATCATTTAAAATTTGAGGAATAACATTTATTATTTTAGATTTTAGTCTTCTTTTAATTTAAATTATTATTTTAAGATTTTAAATCATTCACACAGATGAATTTTATATTTATTTTAAGATTGTCGAATATAAATAAACTACATGGATTGTATTTGAAAAGAAAATATTATATCCCTTATTTAACCTTAGGCCAAAAGTTCGCAGTCAAACCAGCAGCAATCCATCTGATACATTGGTGTATTCAATGTAGCATGAAAATACGACAGCACTAAATACTATACTGTCAGGAAGGTACATCTGAACAGTATGGTTAGAGAAGATATTGACTCTCAACCAAACAGGAATGCTATATCTGTCAGCAAGAACAATAAAAATAAAAACTCCATGGGAAGGGACTGCATTTCATCTTACTATCCCTTCCATAGGAAAACAGGGGGTGTGTGGCATATACTGTGATTCTGCACTTAGCGAATATCATACTACATCTACTAATTATACCAATATATCCAATTCACTGACATAATTTAATTACAAAACAAATAATCTAATATTACTCTCCCTTAATTAATTAATATAATTTTACAAATCTATATAGCCATTCATGCCTGACTTAAATTTAACATTTATATAAATTCGCACAGATAGATTTTATAAAAGTTTGTTGTTTAATGTTGAGTATAGATCGACTACATAGATTACATGCTCAAAAACATTTCAACATAAACATAAATGATCAAAATATAAAGTCATTGATGTAATTGCAGAGGGAATTCACTAGAAACCCGATGGCATTCATCATAAGATGCCGCATTGACACCAATAACTAAAAAGACATCCGAATAAATACATTTTAGATATTCAACATAAGATATCATTATTTACCAAATGTCTATATATTTTAATCATATATGAAAACAAAAATGTAATTAAATGCAAACGAATCTATGCAAGTGTCTATACCCAACTTAAATTTAATGCATTTAATAATTTCTACAATAAATATTAATAAAAATATAAAAAAAATGGAAATGATTTTTGGAAAACTTAAATGAAAAAAAATTAAACAATAGTTGATTTGGAAAAGTCAGATTATAGTTCATTTTACAAAAATTAGATTTAGCTTGTTTATTAAACTTGTCAAATCTTGACGAAAGTTCTCAATTACTTTTAAATTTTAAAACTGTTCAGTTCAATAGCTTACAGTAGAAGTGTCACAGTTCCCAGTGCCAATTCCCATGAAGTCCCCATTGGAAGACCGGTCTGATATTCTGGAGGTGGCCTTAGCTGGTTCCATTCTGATATCACAGTCATTTCATTTTTTAAAATAGAGAGAGAGGGTGATATGTATATCCTATCACACCTCTCAAAAAAAAATCAAGCTGGAACTGTCTGAAACTGTCCTTAATTTCAATATTTTTCTTTTTATAATCATCCTCTGGATTCAACGAACAAAATGTCACTAATCTATCATTTTCATTAGGGTCCGAGCTGAGGCTTGGTGCTTCCATTGGTCAAGCTAATTTTTTTTATTCTCTTATCTATATCTTTCCTCTGACTTTTTAATTATATAAGAGCCCCAGAGGCTAGTTTGCTTTTCAATTAATTTATAAAACAATCATTTCCATTTACAAAAATATTTTATCTTTTTCTTATAATTTTTTCTAAAAAAGTAAGTTCAAATACCTTTTTTTTTTTTTATTTAAAAAAAAGAAATAATTTTTAAAGTTTTGCATCTGTGCAAATGTATATATATTGAACAACTCTTTAATTTTTTTTGCTTTTAGTTTTTAATAAATTTATTTTTATTTGTGAACTTAAAGTTTTTATTTTAAATTAATGTAACGTCATATTTATATACCGTTATAATATATATATTGGAACCTTTTCAATTTTCACCTATATCACTTTATACACATATAAATAAATGCCCAGGCACCAATTCTATACAAGATAAAATAAAATTTATAATTTAGGTTGCATCTCTAATTATGGATAAGACTATTATAGTATTAATCTACAGATTAGCTCAGTTGGAGGTCATAGGGTCTTATGGTCATCTAGAATGCAAATGGGATGAGAGAATCATTTGTAAACTATAATTATATAATGTTTATTTAGTTATACTATAAATACTTATTTGAGTTATCAAAAGAAAGCAATTTGTGGAATAAATCAAAAATCATGATATGATTAATTCTCCCAACCATCCAGTGCATCCAGACCAATCACGCCACTCATCTAATATGTTTGGGGATCACTGTTACAAGAATTAATCTACAGACATTTGATTTAGATTGCACAGCTATACCACTGTTTATTTAAATGATGAAATGATCTCAGGGCTCTGTTATATGAATTATAAGTCAATCCTATTATAAGATAATAATTAAGTAATGAGGAACTATTGTGAAACTGACAATTATTGCAATGAAATAAAGGATAGACAATGATAGAGATGGGTGCATTTTTATCACACACACATTATCTATTTTAAAGAAGGTAAAATCTATATCTTGGCATTATACAATGTTTGGATTAATTAATTCAGGATTATTTAACTAAATGGCATATACTATTAAACAGATAAGTAATACAATTTCTAAACAAGATAAAATCTATATCACATGATCACATTTCCTATACTAGCACATTAATTGTTGATAAACAGAGCAAAACTCTCCATACAGTATTGCCACCTGTGCTAAACAGAGTAATCAATGGATGCCAGAAGGCTTGTGCATAAAATCCCTATCTAAGGCCACAGCCAGAAACTAGTCTGGGGATATTGGATGAGTAGGCATTAGATAGGGATTTTATGCACAAGCCTTCTGGCATCCATTGATTACTCTGTTTAGCACAGGTGGCAATACTGTATGGAGAGTTTTGCTCTGTTTATAAAATCTATATCTTGGTCTTATACAATGTTTAGATCAATTAATTCAGTATTATTTAAACAAATGGCATATACTATTAAACTGTACAGAAAAAGAATCAGAATTAAAACCAATTCTTTTTTTATGTTGCACTTCAAGTATACAATAGTCAAATATGTTTAAAAATACATATATACAAGCAACAAAGATTACAAATTATAAAATTATCATATAAAAGTCTTTTTTGGCAAATTATGTTTTTTGCCCTTTTCAATATGTCTCCACGATTTAAAGTACATACAGCGACATCTATATCAACACATGAAAGAAGACAGATAAACAAATGGATATCTGACACGATCTATTATGTGATTTTCCCACCTCAATTCTACTACAAAATTACTCTGTTATATATATTGAATATGTGTGGATATATATCAGTCAATATATATAACAGAGTAATTTTGTAGTAGAATTGAGGGGGAAAAAATCACATAATAGATCGTGTCAGATATCCATTTGTTTATCTGTCTTCTCTCATGTGTTGATATAGATGTCGCTGTATGTGCTTTAAATCGTGGAGACATATTGAAAAGGGCAAAAAACATAATTTGCTAGAAAAAGCTTTTATATGATAATTTTATAATTTGTAATCTATGTTGCTTGTATATATGTATTTTTAAATATATTTGACTATTGTGTACTATTAAACTGATAAGTAATACAGTTTTTAAACAAAGTAAAATCTATATCTTGGCATTATACAATGTTTAGATCAATTAATTCAGTATTATCTAGATAGATTGCATATACTATTAAACTGATAAGTATTACAATTAGATTATGTTGAACATATGTGTGTATGTGTGTGTGTGTGTGTGTGTGGAAATAGTCAATCGAACGTACATGGCAAAATAATTCAGAGGGAATCTTACTTCAACAAACATTTATTACAAGACACATTCTTTTACAAACACACCGATGATGATTTAACATTAATTTAATATTAACTACAAATTTGACTAAATATCATTTAAATTACATAAATCCTATACATTTAATATTTGAAGGCTCTTCCTCTTATTTGTTATTTCAATAATATTTATAACTCTATTTATTAAATTATTAGCAATACAAAATAATTATATATTCACATACCAATGTTTATATCATTTATTCTCATTCTGTGCTGTCAATAAACCAAGAAAACGGTATCAAATAATTAACTAATGTCATTGAAATTATTTCCATATGCCTATAAATTTATATTTACTATATGAAATTAAGTAATAATTTTATTGAAATTAGCATTAAATAAAGTAAAATTTTGTAATCCAATATTACAGTCATACCGGTAGACTGAATTACCAGTAATAATAATAAATGACATAATGATAATGTGGTTGATATGAATTGACAAGCTACTTAGAACTTACAATTCCAGCGATGGTCCCTCCATATCTCTTAGTTTATCATATCTCCGAATGTGTGCGCATTTATAAATTTACAAACACAATGCATTTATTGATTATATTTTCTATTGGTTTACTTGCGGAATGAATAAACTTCACAATACGGATGGTACAATGAGCTAATCTTTAAATTATTAATCCAACTTCAAGTATATTACAGAAATCACTAAAACATCTATCTGAAATAACTAACATATATGACATAATAATAAATAAGTGGAGTGAAGAGGGAGAGCAAAATAATATCAAATAAATATTTACATACATGTGTGTGGGGATTAACAAGACTTCAAACATTAACTTAATTCATCAATATAGTAACTACCGACTTTTCGGAGACAAATAGCGTGGAACTCAGTCTACTTATCATGAATAAATGGGGCATTTATCACTTCACTTTAAAGAATATAATTATCACATAAAATATACTATCAAATAAGGAAATATACTACCACCCACAGCTCAATAGATAAATAAGTAAAATGAGTGTTACTCAATCCAAATAGCATGACCAGCCTTTCAATCACCTCTCCACTCAAAAGGCATCTAATGCATTTCATATAGAACAAATCCATAACAGCCAAACTCTTAAAATTTCACAATTTTTAGCGTATAGCACCAGCCACAATCGATAGAAAAACAAACAAGCATAAATCTAACTCTTATAAAATAGCTTATGATAGCAAACACACATGCGAATATATGATCATGTATGAAATATTTTTGAAATTATGTCAGACAATAAAATGTTATATTAGCATTAATTAAATTATAAATGAATCTAATATCTATGAAAAATTATGAACATCGAATTTCAAATTAGCGTAAATATTGTCAAGTAAGTCTGACCATTCGACAATACTGACATAAATATTTTCATGTATCTATTTATTATTACCAACTAATGAATAATGATAAAGCATTCAATTTGTACCAATAATATGAGACTGAGAATATATAATATTTTTACATAATACAACAAAAGAAAATATTACCAGTTTGGTATAACTTATACCAAAATCTCCGAGATGTTAGAGAGGAGGTTGGATACACAAATACTTAATAGTAAACCAAATTAATGTCAAAATAAACATAAAAAAAATACATCTACCTATCTATTATATGCAATGGAAGAAATGCATATCAAACCTTCTGTCATTAAAATAAAAGTTTCCTTTTTATTTATTTTTTGTTCATACTTGAAACTTTAAAAGCAGAAATGCACGTGCAGCTCATGGTGATAAGACAAATAAACAAACAGTAAAACATATAAACACTACTCTCACAGAATAAACATGAATTTGGCAAAACAGCAATAATTTCCAGTGTTTTTAGGGCTTCCTAATGGACGTTATAAGCAGCTTTTGCACATATTTGAATCAATTTATTTTTTTATAAACTCTCCAAAGCTCGGCAAGATCATCCAAATAAATGTTTATGATTCATATTATTTCAACTTTGTCCTGTCTTAACTTTCCAGCATTTAATAAAATTTAATAACAATTAAGATCAGGATTTTTTGGTCATCCATGCTTATACATATTTCTGATAAATAATTATCAAATATCATTAACTCACACATTCTATCACTCATATATAGGTGTAAATGGTAAAGTAATTTAGTATTCATAACTATTCCTATAATGTAAAGTATTAGAATGAATAATTTCTCTTTTTTAGCCTAAAATAGAAAACTTATTAAATGAGAATCAATAAAATATTTCATTATACTGTTCAGCATAACTTTTCTAATTATTATCATTATTATTAATTTACATAATTCCAGTATTACACTATTTATTATAAATAAGTTATAGCAAAATTGTATTAGCAATCTTTCTATATATTATCCTTGCATTATGAATAAAAGCAAATTCAAATTGTTAGTCGATAAAAGTTGGAACTGGTGTACCTTTAAATGTTTAGCCTTCCATATTGGACAATTCTATCCTGTCCTTCACAATTACACGTTGGCATTTATGCTTGAGTAGTATGAGAGAAGTTTCCTTAGTAAAAAGGGAATAGTAAAGAATTTAGTGAAAATATTAGGTTCACTTGTTTTATTATATTTCTTTTTTTTTAAGACAAATATTTCACCTTCTCTAAAACTTTTTCTGAAATCTTCTGTCTACTTAGCCACACCTCTTTTTTTAGTTATAATGAGGCCAACAATATGCAAGAATTTATTACTTGTAGAAAAAAATGTTAGAAATAGTTTTGAAAAAAAAATATTAAATTACAAATACTAACTAATAATAAATAAAATAAATAACTTTTACATTTTCAAATGAAAGATTTTATGCAATAAATAATTAATAAAAAAAATCATATTAACTGATGGTATGTGTGAGTGTCTGTCTTTCCATTAATCCAAAGATCTATTAATGACTGAGCTATTAGAAATATCTATGATAAAATAAATGATATTATTGCAAGATAGATATTCTGAGTGATAATTAGAAATATGAATGAGGTGTGAAGTGTGGGATGATGTGAATGAACATGCACCCACATATACAAATTAGATCTTGTAATGGCAATAACAATCGATTATAAAATTAATGAATAAGCACTCATCATGGCCTTGCAGACAAACAATATTTATTCCCACTGATTGAGGTTTTACAATCCATTCCCCTCTCCCACCATTAGAAATAAAAAAAAAAAAATTTAATGATTGTTTTCATTCTGTTATAATTTTATTATTACTGTTATAAAATTTTATTATAAACCAATAAATTTAGAGTTTATTTAAAATCCAGTGAATCTGTCTGTTTATTTATTTTGGAGTGCACAAGATAATTTTGGTACTTAAAATTTGATCCCAGATTAAACCCACCATGGTGAGTGAAATAAGAATTAGATATATGTATATTTTATACTTCATTATTAAATCTGATTATGTATAACTTTTGTTATTTAGTACTGCATTTAAATATTTGTTATCTTATCTAAGTCAATATTACTAGAAAAAATAATTTCATTAATTCAGAGTTGATTATTTATTTGCTTATCTTGTCCTGTTACAAAAATCTCAATAGATTATATTCTATCATTAGTCAAAATGATTTGTCTTAATTACTTTTAAATTTCTTTGAAATGGAGATTATAAATTTTTTAATTAATATAACTGAATTTTCTCTTTGTCTTGGATAACTGCCAGTTATCATCATGCATAGTTTAATTGTTATAAAATTCATTTTTAATCAATTAGGAGTTTTAGATAAATGAATAACACTAGTGATTGTAAGTAAGTAAATATCCAATAGAAACCTATGGTATATTTTATATAATGTGATTTGGGTACTGTAAAATAGTAAATTAACTAATAGATTTATTGATGATAAATTCTTATGGAGAATTTTATTTTAGATTATAACTGAAGCAGTAATTGCATGTTGATCTGATGTAGGGTATGAATAAGGTGTTTATATCATACTTAACTTTTTATTAAAATGGATATAAAACTGAGTGAAGGTTTATTTTATTTAAACTTTATAAATATTGTATAGTTTACAAAATGTTCTCAAAATGTAATTATAATTATTTAGAAACTAGCTGATTTAAACAGAATGCCATTAAATATTAAAGTAAATTTTCATTACTGTGAATAATGTAAGTTTAGCAGAGTACATTGGAATTTGGTTATTTATTGATTTGAATTTAGTTTTAGTCAATTATCAATCAAATAGATATCTTAAGCATCCATCATGGTTTAGGGCAATGATATATGATTTCACTGCTTGCTTACTTTGCAATAGTGAATAGATTTGTTGATGTCTGAGGCAATGATCACATTTGCTTTATTTCATTTTAAATACAATCTGAATAAAATAGATTTTAATAGAGATTGTTGTTAATATTTTATGATAGTGTAGTAAACAATCTAAATAATTATGTATGAAAAATATTGTTATTGCCTAGTGTGATCAATAACTGAGCTAGATAATTTTATGCATGTTCTAACAGAGTTACTATTTGTTAATGTATGTTTTGCTCTGTGATAAATAATAAAACTCTTAAGGGCATTTCTTTATGAAAAATGTTGACTAAATAAATGTAGAGAGGTAGTGGTGTAGAAAATCTATTATTATCATAAAGAACAGCTACCTCACGCTAACCTACGATGATCATGTACATATAGCAATTATTACAAAATGTTAAATCAATTTTAGGACCATTATAAAATGGCATTCCACATTTAGACTAGATCTATATTATTATGAATGACGTCTCAATACTGAGACAGTAATTTTTTTTTATATTATCATCCCATATTATAATCAATAGTTTGTTACAAAATGGTGACCTACAATTGGGCTGTGTTTTATTCAGATTAGATTGATCATTTTCCCAACATCATTATGTTTATCACGTTACAATATATATGAATTGAAACTAACATTCTCACATGCAAAAGAGGTTTTATAAATTATGTTTTTGGAGCAACCATATTTAATAAAAAAAATCAAAATAAATATTGCCATTTCAACAAAATAATACTTGTTCCAACTGGATAAAAAAAGCTATTATATCTATTGTAACCTTTTACACTATTACCATAACAACCTAAAATAAAAATTATACACACAAATACCTTTATGGAAATTCTATTATTTTACTACTACAGTTGACATAAGATATGTTATAGGAAATGTCACAAAGCATAGGTTTTAACATTGTACAGTATATAGAATATACCTACAATGGAATTGTAATTATAAAAGATTTCCATATAGTATCAGGCTACAATCATTAAAAAAATCTTATAATAAACAATGACTAACATAATAATTTCATAGTTAAATAATTATTAAGACTATTTACAAAATTATTTATTCTCATATACCTATAATAAACTACAATGTAATAAATCCCACAGACACATATTAAATTGATGTAATTGGTTATTAAGCTATCTTATTAATATCTCAGAGAAAATAACTATTGCTTCTACACTAATAATAATGATGATGATGATGATAATAATAATGATAATAATAATAATAATAATAATAATAATAATAATAATAATAATAATAATAATAATTAGATAATTGAATAACAAGAGGTATTTTATTGAAATCTAATCATCTAAATAACAATAATAATTTTATTACAGTTATTAACTAAAACAACAATTTAATAACACATCTAACTTTAATACTACACAAATAATAATAAATAAATTGCTAAACTAACATTAAACTAATACCTTATGAAACAATTTTAATTAATTAACCATACACTAATATAAATAATAACGGCTACGCAGAATAATCATTTACTGGTAATCACATCACTTATTATTGATCAATGTATAATATTGTATACATCAATCTTTAGACATACTAATTATTTTTAGCATTAACCCATTATATTTATCTTTCCAAACAAACACTAGAAATTGTCTTATTAAGTTTATCTAGTTGAAATAATGCAGTCATTAGGACTTAATCATTTTTCAAAAATTTTATTACACTTTTATGATTTTAAAATTTTATAAGAACTAATCTAACTTTAAAATACACATCTGACATTTTAAATAAGATGGGATTTATATAAAATGGACTTTATATAATGCTCTGAACATAAATTGCGTCCTTATATTTAAATTTTAGATATTTATCCATAATAATCAATCATATATAATGTGTCATTGCTCTTATGAGCTTGTATTTACAAATATGCAATATAGAGAGCATATCAATAGCTCAAATAAGCTCTTAATTGATAAGTGCAGTAAGAGAACCTATTTAAAATCTTCTATCCAGAATATTCTTATTCTCAGACCAATTGGTTTCAAGCTTATCTTTCACCTCCATGAAGAGCTAAAATATCCAGATAGGAGCTTTTCACTGAGGTGAGCCATAAGCTCAAAACCAATTCATCTGGGGATAAGAGCTTTCTGGATAGAGATTTTAAATATTTTCTCTTATTGCACTTATCAATCAAGAGCTTGTTTGAGCTATTGGTATGATCTCTATATTGCATATTTATCCGTGTACAAAAAATTGTAAATAAATTAACAAGTAAATTGGTCATTACTTTTATTAAATTATAAATTCAAAATGACAGATATTTGACTTGTCTAGTTTTAATTCCTTACTTGAAATCGTATAAAATATTCAATAAATAAAATTCATTAATTTTTTTTTATATAAATAAAATTTATATAAAAATTTTATTGTGCTATCTACTTGAATATGACATTGTGATAGTTAGGATTCAATCAAGAAAAGACACTAATCAAATCAAAACAAGCATTTATTTACACCAATTAGGTACTTATAACAACCATTTTCTATTTTACATTAAAATTAAACTATTTTTACATATTATATTATTACTATAACATATTTACATTTGTACATAAGAATGAAAATAAATAAATACAATACAATAATTCTTTCATTAGTTTCCTCATATCAGTATCATTTGATGAATTAAAAAACAATTATTTAATATTATTAACATTCTTGTTCATATTAAGAAGTTTTAATTCTCATTCATTTTTCAATAAAATTTCTCACTTGTATTATACCAATAATGTTTAGGTGGTAGATTGCTTATAATTTACCTTTCATAGATTTATTAAAATACAACGTAACACAAAATTTATAATTACCATATTAATATCTTATTATTAATTGAATTACACTTTTAATCTTTATATCAACTAGGCAATATAAATAAGATATTAAACCACTAAACATCACATGATCGCTATCTCATACTAGCACATCCATTGATTGCTCTTGTTAGCACAAGATGGCACTATTATATGGAGTGTTTTGCTTTGTTTTGAATTGTTTAATAAATAAGATATCTTAAATAAACACTTGAATCAAGTCATACATTCATATATCACACTTGTCAAATATACTTCTTTTAAAATCTTCATTTTAAATGATTTCATACTATTATTGATAGCAACGTCTTATTATTTCTTTTATATATAAAATCTAGATGTATTTGTTTTGCATATGTTCATTTATCATACTTTAAAAGCTATCATTATTGCCTATAGGAATAAAAACTATAGACTCTTGTACAAATCATTCAAATACAGGGCTTACTTATAATTCACTATCTAAGTTACTATTTAGGATAAGAAACTAATTTAAACACTGCATTGTAGGAATGAACATATCTAACATTTATTCATTAACAGTCATAATCTAGAGTAATTATTATTATGTCAATGATCTTACCTCTGGAATCATGTTTTTTCTTTTAAGCACTTACAGAATAGAATGGCTATCTGTTAAAAAAACCACACAAATTTCCTAAGATAATATGGGCATATTTTAGCTCACACCCATCACATGTAGCTATCAGTTCTTCAGGATAACACTTCACCATCCTTGTATTTTAAATTTATCCATATACCATTATTAATTTACAGCATCAATATAGATTATATATCCAATCTAAGCATATAATATTTATCTTCCTAATTCTTATAACTGTTTATTTATAAAAGATCATGTCCAAACAAATATTTATCAATTTGATAAACATCATATGATGTACTTTATAATATTTGAAACCAATGTTGAATAACACCAAGAATTACATACACTCTATACAACTCATTACTAATAATATTACACATAGCTTATACGTTCATATTTTATCTTAGAAATAGACTTTTTTTCTTGATTCATAATTATTTATTATGTATCATGTGACATTATCCTAGTACAATAAATTAATAATTTAATATATACTACCTCCTTACTAATATAGTTATTTTCTGCATATTAAAATACATATGATATAAAAATTACCATCCATGAGGCAATTTATATAAAACATATAAATATAAACACAGAATACAATTATAATTTTAAAGTCTTAAAATCTAATATTATATCATAAAATTAATTATTTTCCTCATTGTTCTTTAAAAAATGTATATTGTAAATACATAATAAAAAAACATTTAGATTGAAAACTTTTTCAATCATGTTTTTTTTTTTAAATTTCCCAAACTTTAAACACTTATCACAATGATGACAGTCAGCAGTTTCAACTTTTTCTCCTGTCATCCTATTTCTCTCACTCCTCCAACTTCCAAAATCATTGTTAATTAAAAGTACAGTATTTTAAAGAGAAAAAAAGAAAGAAAAAAAATACATAACTAATAAATGTTTCTAAAACTCCTTAACGCTCTTCAATGTTTACTACAGGATTCTTAATTCGAATTCAGTGCATTTAATTATTTTAAAGTACTTCATTAATTATTCTATATCATTTTATAAACTTGGATATCTATTAGAGGCATCACATAATTAATTGGCTTCTCCTGTAATAATGATTAAATTTTAAGTTTCTATCTGCTCATCTTTTATTCTATATTTTTATAAGTCATATTCTTTTATAATCTATTTGTTTTTGTTTTTAAACTATCTTAATTTATATTCTTCCTTGATATTATTTATCAAAATAAATATTTTTTTCTTTTAAAGATGTCATAATAATCTTTGAGCTCATCTTAAGATATGCATATTAATATAAGCATTAGTTATATTACACTTTCCATTTTCTCATTATATAAAAATATTCATTCCTGCTGCAAATTTATTCATGGTTATTAATAGTACATATTGTTCATTAAACTATTGGTTTTACTTTCCATTTAGCATACAGGTTATTCTATCTAACATTATTCTTTGCAAAAATAAGTTCATAACTATTATTAGATAGCTAACTTAAAGTTCTATAGAGTGTTTTAACAAATTTATTTCTACTATTCTTTTTAAATAAATAAAAGTTCATTTGTAACTGGCTTTCTAAAAATTTTAAAAATGATGAGATAACGAAAGTCATTCTTGCATAAATATATTTGCAAACTAGTTGAACTTGCTGATAACAAACTTTCATTTTTCTTGAGAATAATACTGTTCCTTTGCACTTTAATTAGTAACTATGATTTGACTATAATTTAATATTAAAAAATAAGGTTTACTTACTTTATAATCACTCTGTAATGCTTTTAAACATATTATATTCAATTATCCAGCTTGTTAAAGTGAACTTTTAACTAATTCTAAAATAAAACATGATAAAATTTTCAAATTTTACAGTACTAACAGAAATAGGTTAACTAGTTCCTACTGTTTTTTCAATTCTTCCATTAATTTTGTCTGCTACCCTTTTTATATTGTAGACAGTATGACATCAGATTTCTAATTAAATCAATTTCATTGGTCATCTACTTTTAATTAAATGAAAAGTTTTTGAATGAATTTATTTTGTCTACAATTTTAAGTAATAATAACACAGTGTAATAAAACTAATAAAATATTTAAACAGTTAATCAATAACTATAATTACTCTAAATGTAATTATAATTTTTATATGTTTTTAATACTTATTTATTGGATTTTAAAATACATAATTAATGATTATACGAAAGGTAAAATTATTATTATTTAAAAGATTAAATAATTTAATCTTCCTTTTGGAATAAAACATATCATTTCCAACCAGGAAGTGAAATTTATTCATTCTTTTAAATAAGACTCTGCATGCATATCCAAACCCACACATTTTTAAAGAATCACTGTAATAAAATTAAATAAATGTTCCTATTATAATGTTTAATGAACATTGTAAATTGATAAATATAATTTAAGTATACTTATTACTATTAAATAAAATTATAATTAAAATAAATATAAACTTTAAAACATAGTTTACTATTACAAAAGATTATGTTAGTCCAATTGACATAATCTTTTACTTTATATTATATAAATTAAACTTTTAATAAACTATGCACATAAAAAAATAATATTGATATAACTATTTGCTTTATAAATTACAATTTTTTACCATTATGTAAAACAAATTATTTTTTAAAAGTGCTACCAAAATGAAAGGTTACAGTATATATGGCAAAAAAACTCTTAACATAAATATATTGGTAATTAGTGCAAACTTCCAAGTATTGGATCTGTGATGTAAACAATGTAATTAAAATCACTTGCATTCATTAACTACTTTTAAAAAGACACTCTAGAGAACTCTAATAGTAATGAGCATAAGATTTAAATCTGTTAATTTGAAAGTGATATTATTTTTATTCAATGTGTCTCAGGTCTAACACTAGAAAGTAATGCATTAAATATCACAGATGATTTACATTAAGAGTTTATTTCTTCAACTGTATTTCATATTATCTGAGTTCTTTAATTCAACTTACTTTGTTGCCTACATATGAAGCTATTAAAATGAGTAAAAATTAATTCTACATTTGAAAATTGTATAACAAGTGTGATTTGAATAAAACTGTTTCAATATCTCTACTGATGTAAGTTTCATGTTTGACAGGATTACAGTCTATTTATGGTATTCTTATGAAAATTGGTGAAGAATAAAGGTAATTTCATTTTAATTCATGTAACCAGCTTTAATAATGGAGGATATTTCTTTAGGAGTTTCTCTTGTCAACAATATATATTGTTGATGCCATTTAATATATCATATGTACATATATGTATAACATGTTTTAATACTATATAATGATTTTTTGAAAATATTTTTGTAATTTTACTTCTTTATTATATCATAGTGAAATGGTATTTTCTGCTATCTCATATATATAATAAAATTGTCCAAATTTAAAATAATATATTATCTTTATTTAATCAGTCACAGTTTTATTTTATCTCTCAAAAAAAGAAATCAGGATTTTTTTCTTACATTTTCTTTTAATGTATTTAAATTAATTACAACTCAAAATAAAATAGTATTTTGAGAGAGAATTTTTTTTCTTAAGAGCTTTTTTGTTGTATTCCTGGGAAAACTGTGGGTTGGGAGGGAATAAGAGAGATTTTCAATTAGCTCTATTGTTGAAACTCGAGATACAAAATTTAATTGTAATTAAAAATAATGCTAATCTATATATTGTACTAATTTTTTTGTTAATAATAAATGCTGTAGGAATAAAAGAATGGATATTATAAGTGACAAAATCCTGCTAAAAATAAACTGCAAAGCATGAATCCTGTTTGCTAAAAAAACATATAAATTGTGGAATTTCCTTTAGTTTAAATAATTCAGAAGTTTTTCATTAAAAGTATATATATCCATTTCTATGAAAATATTTTTAAGCTAGAGGACATCAATTCCCTCCTGGGGAAAATCATCTCCCAGTCACACCTGGAGCTGCCCATGTTCAGGAGCCAGAAATGGATTCACACCAGAAATTATGAACTAAGATTATACATAGACAGTGTTCTCTTGGTGAAATATTGAACAGCTGAAGACCAGGGTAAATATGAACTGTCGCTTAAGTGAACTTTTATTCTAATTAGTATGATAGCGGCATAGAATCCATTAACTAGGTCAGTTGTACACTAAAAGTTTCAACAATAGAATGAGGAATTTGTAATAGAAATTAATCAGGATATTTTGATTAAATTAAAAAGGAAATGTGGTGTTATCTTACTTACTTTTATTCATTAAAAGTATGTATAATTTTAATTCATTTTTATTATATTCAATGTTTGTATTGTTTAGAGAATTGGAAACTTATTCCAGAATCAAGAGTATGTAAAGGCATAGGCAAACAGCTGGAAACTTATGCCATTCATTCATGATAAGAAAAAAATTATTTAACATGTAATGTAGAGGGTTTGAGTGGTGCACAATACTGCTCACTTTTATTAGTAAGTTGCCTTAAAGTTCATACCTATTTGGACAGGGTTTCCATAATAAACTTGGGTCATTGTCAGTTGTAGGATTTGTGCAGTGCATTTTTTTTAGAAAAAAGAAATAAATGTTAAATAATTGGACTGTATTAAAATGACAGTGAATGGAATTAAAATTTACACTTGTATTTTGTCTTAAATTAGATTGAGTTACTTGGGAGTGCTATGAAGAAAAAATTGGGGATGAAGTCAATAGTGAAAATGATTATAATAAATATTTAAAGCTATACTCAAGTGCCTTTGTTTTTAATTTGATTATAACTTTGTCAACTAGTGTGTTCTCTGATAAGAACATAAAGTATAATTAGTAAAGTCAGCATAATATTACATCTTAAAATTTATTATGTGACTGTAATACAAAAATAAATTAACACTATGATCATTGAAGAATCTTCTTGATCCAGTGCTAGGCAATATGCCTAGTGATACCCTTGTATCACTTCACAAAATTTAGGTAATCTTGGAAATTTTGCAGTGATATTTTGTTGTATCACAATAGTCATAATTTAAATTATGTCTAACATTTTTTAAATCATGAAAATTGTTCTGTGATATCCAGATACCAATGAATAATTTTCACAAATAAAAATTCATCCAAAAAAAGTAGATACAAATTATTTTTTCAATTAAACTAGAGGTTTCTTGTTTACATATTCAAGGAACACCATTTTATTTTTGAGAATAAAAAGATTTAAAATTACATTAAATTATATTATTTTAAATAGTTTGATTTACTAAAAATGATTTTCAAAAAAATGGAAAGACTTTTTAAAACTAAACCACAAAAAAGTGGAATGCTGATTGTTTTACAAAACCTTATTATTGATAAAAATATGTGGATCTTTGGAGACATTATTGTCATCAGGAGCCAATTATAATAAAGTATGATCATTTTAAGACCAAAAAAATTAAAAACAAAGAAGCAGCAAAAGCAGTAATACTACTACTACTACTACCACTACAACCACTACTACCACTACTACCACCACTACTACTACTACTACTACTACTACTACTACTACTACTACTACTACTACCACTACTACCACTACTACTACTACTACTACTACTACTACTACTACTACTACTACTACTATTACTACTACTACTACTTTAGGAGATTCTGAAGCTATGGATTATCTTAGGTAAGGCATATTATGTATGGTTTGAAATATAATTTTGTGAGGAAAACAAAGAAATTATCACTGAAGACGTAATTTAAACTTAAATTAGAAATTATGAACAAGCAATAAAGTAATAATTATGTCAGATGTTGAAATTTCTTTTTTTTTCCTTATTGTAAAAATGGTAATCACTATTTTGTCTTAGCCTTATTGTTTTCACTAGATATTTTAGTTTCTATCAATGTAAAGTTTTTTTTGCTCTAACATTAACACTGAAGTTATTGTGAAAATTGTGGCTTAGATCAGTTTTTAAAAAAATTCAATATCGTGCCTGGAGAACATAGCAGTTAAGATTTACTTTTCAAATAGCTGATCTATAGACAAATTAATCACCAACCAATACTGATTGATAAATGAGTGCTCAGATTTTTTTATTTAAAAAGTAAAACAAGAATATGAAATAGTTTAAAACTTCATCAACTTAAAATTAGCATATCTGATGAGACCTGTCTTTTCCTTTGTTGATTTTTTTTTATGATGAACCTTTGAAATTTTTTTCCCTGCAATAGGCTATTTAAATAGTATTTAATGTTACCTTCTTCACACAGACATTTATCTATATGTAATGGGTATAACTGTGAGCTTTATTATATAACTCTAAATTGTAAAATGTTAAAATAAATTGGTGGTTGAGAGGTCAGCAACAGTTGCTTTACAAGCAATGTCTCAAGTTAGAGGGTTCACTTCCCAGCTGATGTTATGACTTATAGGGAAAAAATTATTTTAAAAAATAAATAATAAAGATTCAAAATTTTTTTATATTAAATGCACTCAAAATGTTTTTTTTCAACCACAATTGGGGCTTTTAGATTTAACTTGAAATCCCTCCTTGTGGATTAATTAATAAATTTCTAGACCACTCTCCATCCCTTACTTTTATTTCAAGTTAAATCTGAATGCCTCAATTGTGGTTGAGGAAAAAAAATTTTTTTTCTTTTTAATGCACAATAAATAAAAGCATTTAATATTAAAAATATATATATCTATTATTATATTTTAAAGTTTTCAGTCTTCAGAATTTTGTAAAGCATCTAATTTTAAAAAAATTCATTTATTGTGAAGATAGCTTCAAAATTGCTACCACAACAAACCTTAGCCATCTGAAATGATAGATTGTTTTTTTAATTAGCATGTAGAAAGATAAATAAAAAGTTTTTCTAGAACACTTTTGGAAAAAAATAAATGTTTTTATATTTTTATCAGTGTAATAACTGCATATGAAGTATGGAGAATGATGGGTAATTGACCATAAAAAACACACATATATATTAGTAATAAAATTTTATTACTAAGAAAATATCAACCTTGATAAAAAAAGAACATACTAATTTATATATATATGTTGATCATTGTATTGTGTTGATTAAACTGACAATGACTTAAATAAAAACAATAATTATAGCAATAGAAAACAAATCAATATATGAATATAACAGAGATAATAATATAATATTGCAAATTTATGTTATAATTTGTTTTGTTTTTTTAAATGAATTGATATATAAAAAATATTTTAAAAGATAGGATGCTGGAACATTGGTTTAAAACAATAGAAATAGCATGGATATAAAAAGGAAACAAAAATCTTTTTGTCTTCTTGCTCTGCATTCGAT
The DNA here is from genome assembly GCA_028023455.1 of Epiperipatus broadwayi. NCBI lineage: Eukaryota > Metazoa > Onychophora > Udeonychophora > Euonychophora > Peripatidae > Epiperipatus > Epiperipatus broadwayi. The sequence goes on along the minus strand of JAQFVV010000127.1, from coordinate 2,447,649 downwards.
CTCACAAGTTAAGTTTTATTACAACTATTATTTTAATATTTTTTCTGCAAAATGGACATGTTTTAAAGTTGCATCTCAACAAATATCAATGTTTTCCTAGTTAATTCATCATTCAGAAAAAATTAGAGGAACTGAATAGAACTTTCTTATTTTAATACAAGAGTCAGATAAGTTAAAATAATTTATCAATTTAAATTTTAAAAAAAGAAAGTATTATGATTTTTGTTTAAAAGAAACTAAAAAAATCAGAATAGTTGATTTAATTTAAGGTTTATATATAGCCAATATTAAAAACAGTAAAGAGCTTTATTCTGTCTATAAATTCATTTTATTAAATGCAAACCACATATATATTTATATAAAGCTATATATATGATTAAAATATGAGATACATTGGCTAGAAGGCTTAATTGTCATTGGGGTGGAGCATTTTTTATCCACTATGGCCATATGAGTATTAATATTTAACTGTCTACAATTTAAGTGCCTGAGAAGTTTCATCTACACAAGATGGAAATCTATGTGAGAAGTAGCACAAAACTATCTACTGCCAATTTAAATAAATTCATGATATGCTGTATAAAAATAATCAGGAGTTCTTCAACATCTATAATAAAAAATTCATCATCTGTAAGAACTTTGTGCAAAGAGGACTCTGAAAAATAATTATGCTTTAACATATTGATTCATAAAAGATTGTAAAATTATGTTTTATTTTCTGTTGTATAAATCTGTATTTTTGTTTTTATTTATTATCTCATCTTATATTTGGCGAAGTGCTATTTCTAGTGCAACAGGGAACAGTTCAACATAAGAAAATATCAAGAGAGCAGGGGAGGGGGATGGTTGAAAAGCCTATTTTTTTGTTTTAAATAAAATCTAGGTGATTTATTTTCTACCAAGAGACATAGCTATCAACTATGCACATAAAATTAAGTGCTCCACTAGAATACTTAATGGTAAGAGTTTTCTCTTTTTTAAAGCCACTGAAATAATCATTGCCACAACATGACATGACTATTTATTATATATGTATTACTAATGGTATTCTTAAAGATATAATGAGTAAATGATTAACCCTTTTAAAATAGTATTCTTTATCATTTCTATCATATTCTGTGTTATATTATTATTATACTTTTCCACACTAGGTATTGCATACTATATCTGAGGTTGCATTTAAATTTTCATTGAGTTAGCAATCTCACTTTTAATTATTTTTTTTATTATCTTGGATATATAGACTATCTTATGGGTATCTATCATGGGAAATAAGGGTGATTAGTTTTAAATTGTATAAGTAAAGAAATGATAGATACTCATCATAGATATAAAAACTGTAAGTACTTGTATGGAGATATCCAAGTAATGTATGGGCATTTGTAAATATTTTTCTTTATAGAATTTTTTTTTTCTAAATTAATTGGGAATTTATTTTGTTTGAATATATCTTATTTTTTGTAAATAAATATTATAAAGTTTTGTTAATTAACAAGATCTCTGTAGTTTTGTTGATCCAGCATTTACATTCAATCCAATACTTACATTGCATCCTATAACCAATATTTTACACATGCACCCATCCACATTATTGTTTGATAGGTATGTGAGAAGATGTTGAATAAAGGTTATTTCTTTCTAATAGATCAGATGTATTATTTTAGTTTCTGATGAATAGTTTGCATAGATACTTATCTGTTAAGAGAGTCGAATGGGAATTCTTCCTGAGTTTGAATATCTGAGGCAATGGTTTTGGAAATGAGTGGTGAGATGTGAGATGAACTGATTTGAATTACATGTAGATTTGATGGTTAATGCTTAGGCTACTCTATTAACGATAGAAGTAATCATGAGTCAGGTATTTCATTGTGTTATCTCTAGCATCCTACATGAAGACTCTAGGTCTGACCATAGTTAGATGCAAGTTTTCTCTCTTTCTCTTATATGTGTGAATGGAGCATACTGTTACATTTGGCACTAACAACTTTAGGATATGTAAGATAGGTGTACTAACACTTTTAGATTTGATGTAAGTTGATTATACGTTGTAGTCGAACCAGCTGATTGTTGAAGTTGATCTATGTGTTCAAGTGTATTTTTGGACCAAAACGTCTGGGTGCATGTGACCATACCATTACATCTGGTTCCCATTGTGTTATGCATGAAGACATTATAGTTGCAATGGAGGTTTAGCAATTTGACAGAAATTTAAAAAAAAAAATTTTTTTTTGTTGAAAAATGTTAAACTTGCCACTTGCATAACAAGTTCAATTAATGCTAAACCACTATTGTATATATGCCTATAACAAATAAATAGTATACCTAAATATTAAATAAAAACATAAAACACCTAAAATCAAAAATTAGTAAATAAAAAGTGCATATAAAGAATGAATGCAGGATCGATAAACAGAGATTTGTAAAATAATTAAATCAAGAGTAAATTGGCACTAAAGTAGAGGAGTCATGCAATATAAAAACTAATCTAAATGTAGACAGTCAAAATCAAATAAAAATTTGATTCAGAAGTTACATATGGTATAGTTGGGGAAAATATAAAACCCTGAGACAAGTAACTATTATAATATTGTTATAAGTAAAAGCTGTTTAAGATAATTAATGCTATTAAAAAATATAAAACAATTATTGAGTATAGAGACAGAAGTTTGTTAAGGAGAAATAAGTAATATTGAAGTAGAGAAGAGTGAAGTTAGTGATGTTGTGATAGGTGAAGATGAGATTGGCCATGAAGGAGGGTCTTTGCCTAGGCAAACATCTGGGGAGTCTGTCACTGAAGGTGACCACTTTCCACAGACATGTTAAAATGATGAAATGACCATTGAGGTACAAGAAACTACTGTTGAAATAGTTCAATCACCACAAAGTGAAATGGTTTTAGTGATGGAAGATACCATCACAATAGCACAATTGGCTCAGATGATCACAAGCTTGAACATTACAATGAAGAATATGGACACAAAGATGAGTAATATGGAGAATAGTGTAAAATCTGAGATGAGTAATATGGAGACAAGACTATGAAGCTTGATATTGAAATAGATATACTGTTCCATGTGTATATATATTCAAAAGACCCCCCCCCCCATTTAAAAAAGACTAGCATGATTTGATCAAATTAAAAAAGAAATAAAGCAAAAAGTTTATAGTTAAAAGAAAATCATTATTGATTTTATAGTTTTAAATTACGATGTAAATAAAAGCTGGCATTTATTAAAAAGATTACATTTTTAATTTTTGGAATGATGTTTTTAAATAAAGTGTGATAATCGCTTAAGGCAGTCTTAATAAATTGGAAAACATGAATTAATCCTCCTAGTTCATTATCTGTCCCACGAAAAATATTGTCCAAAACTTGGGAAGAGAAAAGAGCACTCGGGCTTAAATGAAAGCAGTGCAACAAATAAAATACAGTGGGCTGAGCTGAATAATCAATCTAGAGGTCAGAATATATATAGTTGAGTTGCAAGTTCAGAGTAGATTTTTAAAAAGTTTTTTTCAAAATATTTTTAAGAGATTCTAAAAAAAATTTTCGAAGAGTTATTTGTTTTCAAAGAGATATTTTTCAAGTAAATGTTAAAGAAGATTTTTGAAAAAAAGATTTTAATTTTAAAAAGATATTAAGAGCAGTTAAAGAACCACTATTAATGATGGAAAAAGAAAACATTATTAAGGAAAACATAATGATGAAAGGCTAAATAGTAACAGCTTTCTCTCTTCATTCCAAAGCCATGTTTCTCCAAGACTTGCCTGGATGATCATCATGAAAGGGAATAATGCCATTCAGCATAAATAAAACAACCTCTTTTTGATGGAACAGACTGGATATAAACAAGAAAAAAAAACAAAGGTAACAATTTTATAAAATATTTAATATTTATATGTGTTTATGAAAGACAAACAAAACATCTTTCTTAGAAAAGAAACTAAAATTATGAATAAAAGTAGCTATATGAAAATACATTTATTATAAATGAAACTAAAACTATAAATAAATATAGCTACATGAAATTACGTTTATTATTGATAAATTACCAATGAAGCTACTGGTCAACTTACATCTGGAAACATACATCTGTGGCAGACCTAACAACAATATTTATGATAGATATTAGAGTAACCAAATAAAATTACAAATAACTATAATTAATTAAATTATAATAATGTATTTATAATTTAGATAAAATTAGAAAATATCAAAATGAAAATATACATACCAAAATGAATGTATTTAGTAGATTTATATTATATTGTGAACCAATTCAAACATGATATATATATATATATAATTATAACATGATATATATATATATATATATATGAATTGAGAAATAAGAATACCAAACCAATGAACCTAGGATGTGCATATAGTATGGATTGAAACCTGGATTTGGATAACCATGAATAAAATATATGTATTATGCTTTAACTAACTTAAAGTTAACTGAAACTCTGAATTAGACATAAAATGTAAATTGTTAAAGAACTTGCATTCTTTAATTCATATTGCCCTACTAATGGATGTATAGCAAGGTATACAATGGACTGTAAATAAATATTTGTTGAATTAAGTGGAACTACAAATTAAATGCTATCAGTTGTCTTCATTATTCTCTCTGTTGTCTTAATATACCACACTCCTCTCTGTGAAGTAACTAAATGATTAAAGATGTAAACTGTTAAAGAACTGTTGAGAGAAGAACTTTATTATACTCTCAACAGATTACAATTTCTAAGCCATCTAAAATGTTATTGGAAGTAGGCCAAAAAGATACAAAGGACTGTCAATGAAATACTTTGTTTGATGGACATTTATTTAAACCTGTTATTAAATAAAATTATAGTTACTTAAAATTCATTTTAGTTATCCAGTTGTTCAATTCTATTTTTTTATTGCATCACTCATCATTCAGTGCACTTGTTCATGAGAATTTCATGCCTCCTGAGCTATGTCTGGCATAACTAGACCTAAGTAAGTCAGGTTGTAGTGAGATGGAGCTCTAGTGGCGCCGTTTGGAAAACCAAACACAGAAATGTCTAGATGCTTCCAGTCTTTATGGTGCTACATCCTCTGATGAGCAGGAAATATTGTTGTAGAGGGGGTTAACATCTGCATTGGGAAATGCCAATCGATAGTTCTTTTCTGCAGCATGCTCATCATAAAATTGTTACAACTAAGGTAATAAAGGGGTTGTATGGTGGTCCAGTTACAATATGAAGGGTATGAATATAAGTATGAACCAGTTGAAGACTAGTATGGTTACCAAAGAGAGTAGAGAAATTAAAAATTAATATAGATAGCATAAAAATCAGAATGGGAGATATGATAACTAAGGCTGATGTGGTTAACATGGAAGCTAGAATTGAGTAAGGGATGAAGAAAAATACAGATTGTATGCAAAAAAACTACAGCAAAAGATTAAATATTTGGAGACATGACTGTCACTAGAGTTGAGTTGTATTCAGAAGAGTAATGTTGAGTTGAAACAAGAAATAGGGGAAATGAGGAAAGAAGTGGAGGGGAAAAATACACAATGTTGACAATGTTTGGAAGAATTTAAACATTGTGTCAGCAGTCAACTAACTGTTAAATACCAAGAGGTGTGTCTGAGTCAAGAGTCCTTTAAAAAGAGATCTGTGAAAGTCAAAGGAAGCATACTAATGAAATGCATGAAGAAATGAAGGTTACCCATGAAATTTTAGACCAGTTCACAAACAAACAAAATACAGAAATGGAAGCATGTCGTAAAATTATAGAAACACATGGTGAAGCTATAGAGACCCTAGAACAAGGTTTGAAATGCTTAGGTGAGACCATGAGCCAAAGACTTGGAATTATTGAGCTATGCTAAAAGACACAAGTTATGGAGATGCAATAGGTTATGACCAGTCCAAATACTTGGAGTAACATAAAAAAAAGCATCTGTAGCAAATGTCCAATTATAACAAACTCCATGGAAATGGAACATATAGAGGACAACACTGAAGTAATCACTATAGTATTTGATAATGATGAAGATAGAGAAAGTACACAGGTAGATGGAAAGGAAATCTTACCTAGTATACCTTATCATTGGCATGATTTGTACACTACTCATGATCAATATTATTTATATAGCTGGATTAGTGCTTGAATCTTAGAGTTATCCAACAGGAGTGTTGGATATTTTCAATTTGTTATGAATAGAAGGTTTATTATGATGTATCCTAGTAGTAGCTCAAAGAATGGTTCAAAAGATTCAGAAAATTATGAGCAGTTCTTTAAAAAATTATAGAATGCATGTAAACAAGTTAAACCTTATAATTTTAGTCAATCTATTCTATCTTTACCCAGTTTAATGCATTCAGCTATTGAATATTGGATTTTTATCTGGGAAGTGGATAATGAGATTGTCATTCATAATTCAAATAAGCAGTGACAAGCTATTATTTTGCAAAAGAGCTTAATTGTTTTCATTTTTGAATCCAATCAAAGTGCTAAGCAATCTGTTATTGATGAAACTTCATTTGACCATGAATTTCCTGATAGAAAATCATTCTGTTATTTTTAAGTTGGCAGAAGTGATTCCAAAAATATGTCAGAGTGATGCGAATTTACAGATATTAAACTTGTCCATGAAGAATGTAGAAGCAGAAAGGTTATGTAACCAAGAGATTAAAGTTAATATGAGCATCGAATGTTCAGAACTTAAAGTTTGTTCTAAATATAAAGTTCATGAATATGGTAGTAGAATCCAAAGAGAATTACTATATGCTCAAAGGTTTACCGCAGAAGAAGGTTGTTACAAAAGGCAATCAAAATTTAAACATAATATTTATGGTTATAATAATCACATTCAGAGAAGGATTTTAACTATTAAAAAGATAATTAGTGAAAAAAACTGTCTTCTTATGAAAGATGATTGCATTAAAGCAAGTGAAATTTATAGATTTTATCATCTTGAAAGTATGTTATGGTACATAAAATGTTTCTATAATCAAAAGAATGCCCAAATCATACATAATTATCAAGTGATAAGGGGGAAAGCCACATTACACAGCAGTATTCAGTACCATAAGTTATGCAATATGTACGAAGGTCCATTTACATTTATTAGGCAAATGAATGATAGTGCCTAGATTAAAAAAAATAGTATATAATACAGGATGGACTTCGAAAGTTGCAAACCAGAAATGTGAAATGGTATATAGTTTTCCAAAAAGGGAAAATTAAATTATTGTATATATGTCAAATAGTTAATGGTGATGTGAATGTTCAAAACAATGTTGAAAGTCAGTTGGAGCAAAAATTTCATACACGTGAACTAAATCATCAAGATTAAGTCATTTCCACACAATAATGCTATGAGTCAACAATACCATTCATGAAAGTATATATATATATATATATATATATATATATATGTTTACTCACAGTTGTATATCGTGACATAAATACTGAAGTAGTTAGAAAAAGTAAAACCCAAGAAGTGCTACATAATAAAGCAAAACTGAGAAAAATGAGAAAGAATATCCATATAGATTTCAGAGAGGGATAGAGTGCTTATGAAGACACCACCAAAACCAAAATGAAACCCCCAAGAAAACATCTATAAGAAATTTTACAATCAATAAATGGATCATATGTCATAGTAAAACAGACAGATCCTAATATTTTGTGTTAAATATGAAAGATTAGAAATACATACAATGCTAGAATATTGAAACCATATCTTGGTCACTCAATAGAATAGTATGAGATGAGTAATTTCATCACCAATTAATAGTTAGCAGTAGAAATGATAATAAAGTTAAGAAAAAAGTGAGAGGACATCAAAAAAAATGTTAGGGTTATAATGATTGAGATATTGTATTTATGAGGATGTGCTTCAGTAGACATACTGGTATACCTTAGAATGGACCATAGTTTTTTGAGTCAATCCATGCATGGTGAGGGATACTCTAGTTCACGTAATCCTTAAAATCCAATAAGTCTCTAGAAGAGCAGAAGAGAGATTAGTGAACAAAGATATGTACCATCTGTTATAGAGATACATAGATGGTCAGGTTCATACCATAAAGTTGAACAACTATATATATATATTACCCTAAGATAGGTTCTCACTTGGAATAATGTGTAATTATTGAGAGAGGAAATGCCAGGACAGGTCTTTGAAATTGAAAGATTGAAGGAAATGGAAGAAAGTCAGTGTTGTGATTTTTCACAGATAACAAGGAAGTTTAATATACCTGAAATGAACATGCTTTACAGTCATTACAAGATAAAATTTTGATTTATAAGCAAAATTTTGATCTTGTGTAAGGGAGAGAAATTCTGAAGGTAGCTCCAAAATCACTACCACAACAAACCTTAGCCATCTGAAATGATAGATTGTTTTTTTAATTAGCATGTAGGAAGATAAATAAAAAGTTTTTGCTAGAACACTTTTGGGAAAAAATAAATGTTTTTATATTTTTATCAGTGTAATAACTACATATTAAGTATTGGGAATGATGGGTAATTAACCTGTAAAAAACACACATATATATTAGTAATAAAATTTTATTACTAAGAAAATATCAACCTTGATAAAAAAACATACTAATTTATATATATGTTGATTGTTGTATTGTGTTGATTAAACTGACAATGACTTAAATAAAAACAATAATTATAGCAATAGAAAATAAATCAATATCTGAGTATATAAGAGATAATAATATAATATTGCAAATTTATGTTATAATTTGTTTTGTTTTTTTAAATAAATCGATGTAAAAAAATATTTTAAAAAATGCAACACTGGAATGCTAGTTTAAAACAATAGGAATAGTGTGGATATAAAAAAAAAAAAAAATCTTTTTTTATCTTTTGTTCTGCGGTTCGATTTGACAAGTTAAGTTTTATTACAACTATTATTTTAATATAATAGCTCTTAGCACATGTGCATTGGCTTAATCACTAATACTATTACATAAATAAACATTCACGCTATATAAAATAATATCTCATTAACTATTATTTTAATATTTTTTCTGCAAAATGGACATTTTTTAAAGTAGTATCTCAACAAATATCAATAGTTTCCTAGTTAATTTGTCATTTGGAAAAAAATAGAGGAACTGAATAGAACTTTCTTATTCTAATTCAAGAGTCAGATAAGTTAAAATAATTTATCAATTTAAATTTTAAAAAAAGAAAGTATTATGATTTTTGTTTAAAAGAAACTAAAAAAAGAAATCAGAATAGTTGATTTATTTTAAGGTTTATATATAACCAATATTAAAAACAGTAAAGAGCTTTATTCTGTCTATAAATTCATTTTATTAAATGCAAACTGCATATATATTTATATAAAGCTATATATATGATTAAAATATGAGATATATTGACTAGAAGGCTTAATTGTCATTGGGATGGAACATTTTTTCTTATCCACCCACTATGGCCATATGAGTATTAATATTTAACTGTCTACAATTTAAGTGCCTAAGAAGTTGCATCTACATAAGATGAAAATTTATGTGAGGAGTAACACAAAACTCCCTACTGCCAACTTAAATAAATTCATGATATGCTGTATAAAATTAATCAGGAGTTCTTCAACATCTATAATAAAAAATTCATCAACCATAAGAACTTTGTGTAAAGAGGAACTCTGAAAAATAATTAAGCTTTAACATATTGATTCATAAAAGATTGTAAAATTATGTTTTATTTTCTGTTGTATAAATCTGTATTTTTGTTTTTATTTATTATCTCATCATATAGTTGGGGAAGTGCTATTTCTAGCTCAACAGGGAACAGTTCAGCATAAGAAAATGAGTAGGGGAGGGGGAAGGTTGAAAAGCCTATTTTTTTGTTTTTAATAAAATCTAGGCGATTTATTTTCTACCAAGAGACATAGCTATCAACTATGCACATAAAATTAAGTGCTCCATTAGAATACTTAATGGTAAGAGTTTTTTTTAAAGCCACTGAAATAATAATTGCCACAACATGACATGACTATTTATTATATATGTATTACTAATGGTATTCTTAAAGATATAATGAGTAAATGATTAACACTTTTAAAATAGTTTCTTTATCATTTTCTATCATATTCTGTGTTATATTATTATTATACTTTTCCACACTAGGTATTGCATACTATATCTGAGGTTGCATTTAAATTTTCATTTAGTTAGCAATCTCACTTTTAATTAATTTTTTTTTATTGCATAAAAACTGTAAGTACTCGTAGGGAGATATTCAAGTAATGTATGGGCATTTGTAAATATTTTTCTTTATTGAAATTTTTCTTTTCTAAATTAATTGGGAATTTACTTTATGTTTGAATATATCTTATTTTTTTTGTAAATAAATATTATGAAGTTTTGTTAATTAACAAGATCTCTGTAGTTTTGTTGATCCAGTATTTACATTCAATCCAGCACTTTCATTGCATCCTATAACCAATATTTTACACATGCACACATCCACATTACTGTTTGATAGGTATGTGAGAAGATGTTGAATAAAGGTTATTTCTTTCTAATAAATAAGTTTTATTATTTTAGTTGCTGATGAACAGTTTGCATAGATACTTACTTATTAAGAGAGTTGAATGGAAATTCTTTCTGAGTTCGAATATTTGAGGCAATGGTTTTGGAAATGAGTGGTGAGATGTAAGATGAACTGATTTGAATTACATGCAGATTTGATGGATAATGCTTAGGCTAGTCTATTAAAGAGAGATGTAATCATGAGTCAGGTATTTCATGTTATCTCTAGCATCCTACATGAAGACCCTAGGTCTGACCATAGTTAAATGCGATCTTGTTCTTTTTCTCTTATATACATGGATGGACTGGACTGTTGCATTGGGCACTATCAACATTAGGATATGTAAGATAAGTGTACTAGCACTTTTAGATTTGATGTAAGTTGATTATACATTGTAGTCGAACCAACTGATTATTGAAGTTGGTCTATGTGTTCAAGTGAAATTGTGGACCAGAACATCTGGGTATATGTGATCATACCATTACAATATATTAATTCAAATTTGCAAAATTATCTCTAAAATATTCCAAAATCTTTCATTTATTTATTATGAGAAAAATTGTTCTTATTGTTATTTAAAAATTCCCACTAATTAGAATGGCAAAAATGCTAATGTATTTTGTCATATTCAATGTGATTTATTTCTCATTCTCTATATTTAAACAAAATTTAATATTGGTATTTGTTCCATCATAATTTAAAATATGAAAGACTATTTCATATTTTTAGTCACTTATAATATATACATAGCGTTATACATTTTAACTTATAGCACAAATATCTAATGATATACATATATATCAACTATAAATATCAAGCCAATTTAAAGTACAATATAGTTTTACATGTTCATTTTCATTGGTGCAGTAAATTACAATATAAAAAGTTATCATACACTAAATTGACTTGATATATATATATATATATATAGTACCTGATCCAACATTAATTTTTTTACAAAAATTATTATACAAAGATTTTATTGGACTTGATTACTTTAAACCATTTTTTTATTTCCTTTTATTAACTTATCTATATTTAAAAAAAAAATCTATTAGTTTATTACAAGTCATTCTTTATTCTTTTAGTACGGATATCTTACATTTATTTATCTAACTTGATTTTATTGATTTTATTTGACCTATATTATTTACGAACATTTTTCTTAATTAATATGTGCATGGAGGAAAAAATATTTTATTTTACGAAGCCTCCATTATTATTATTAATTTCAAACATTTAACTTATTATTATTTACTTATTTTTAAATTTATCATCTTGAGTTTTAAATAGAAGTTTCAGATTTAATTTATTAAATTATTGGCATTAGAATAATCATATTCGAGTTCATTGTCCATTTCCGGTTCTTTTCATTTATTTCCTTTACTATTCCGCCCGATTACTAACTTTTAAACTATGTCAGGCAGTTTCTTCTTTCTTTCTACTAACTCACTAACATAAATTATACTCCATATTCTCACATCTCTCCCTCGATTAAAATTTATTACTTTATCTCTTTCCCTTTCCATTTTATTTTCTGCCTTGTAAATTAGAAAACCTTTAAGCTTCACAGACCTCCGTATTTTTCTTAACCGTGAATATTTTTTCCTACGCTTTCCTTTTATTTTAAATCTACATTTAAAACAAATATGAACTTTTACTTTAACCTTTTTAACTTTTTGTAAAAACTTTTCAACGCTATCTTTTACCTTGAACCGATATCTCTCTTCTATTTCTTGGTCTATGTTTGTTTCTACCTTATTGGTCGCAACGCTATCTGATTCTAATTCAATTTCTATCTTTTTGATCACCTCAACTTTCTGACTTTCTTTAGTTAAATCTAACTCTCTGCTTTCTTGGTTCTCCTCTACTTTCTTTATTATTTCACCCCTCATTGCCTTCATTTCTGTAATCATTTCTATTTTGACCTGATTAATTTCTTTCATCAATTCTGCTTTGAGTTCTAACTGGCTTTGCTCAAATTTCTGACACAATTCTTTAAACTCTTGCATCATATTCATCATCATTTTCATCATCATTCGTGTCTCAGATACTTCTTCTTCCTCTTTTTCCTCCATTTTTTTAACAATATTTTTTTTGACTAAATTTAAATACGAGCTGTTTATTTATTTTTCTTTCTAAAATGGAAATATACTCCGCCCCCTTTCTGTCAATTTTTCTCTACCCGATCTAACACTTTAGCTCCCCCAAAATAGCAACTGTCTGATTTAAAAGAATGATTTATCTTAACCAACGTAAATAGCATAAATCTTTTTTCATTTAAAGAAAAAAAAGGTTTCGGTCAATTCTTTTTTTTATTTTTAAATCAATACCACTTTAAATATGTAATTTAGCTTTTCTTTAAGGTTTTTATTTTTAAACAAGAACAAAGTATTTAATTAACTGTCATTTATGACAGGTTCGGCCCCAAACATTGGGAGACATTTTGTACTGGATCGTTCCACAGAAACGAACTTACTTACATGTATATATGTTTTGGCTGGTTTCAAATTTTTTATAACACATTTATAATCTTATGTAATTATAAATGTTACATGAACAAAACAGCATATTTGAGCAAAATGGACGATATTATTGATAGCTTTAACTTTCAACAATGGCCCACCTTGACTGCTAGATTCAAACCCCTACTATCCAAACACTTTACTTGTTTCGGAGTAAACCCTGGGGTGCCAGCTAGTCTTAGACTAATGTATTTGGTCAGTAGGCTCATAATCCAGCACTCAAAACGATCCCAAAACTAGCCCAGTCTAATTTTAATCAATAATAAAATATAGAAAAAAGAATTGGTCAAAAGAGATGGATTAAAAGAAATTGATAAAAAGAATTGACCGACAAATAAAGTATAAGTTTAAAGACCATTTATTTTAATTAACATTAACTAAGTTTAAATATTTTCTAAATCTAATATAACACATGTACATTTTAATTTAACACAATATAATATGTTTTATGAGAAAGCAAAATAATATTTGACATTGATAAATTATCTAACATTCGCAAACACGCACATCAATAGTTCATTTTATGCATGCTTAAGAGTTCAAATTACTTGTCTCTGTAAAATTTACGAATTACAGTGGTGGCTACTATATATAAATGAGAATAATAAAATGTTTTATCTAGGATTTTTGGAATGTGGAGATTGCTTGTTGTTAGCTGCTTCTGATGGAGTATATCTAACTGGTTAGATCTGACATTTCTTGAAAAGATTTGATGCTAATCCATTGGTTTTATTCTTGGAGACAGTTGAACATTTGGAGGATTTTTGAGTTGTTATGCAGACATTATTTCACAGGCAGGTTTTTATGATCTTGTTGGACTAAAGAGCTGAAGTAAGAGCATATATTCCCAAAACTGCTCAGCACCGCATTTCTGTTTCTGGATACATAATATAAACTGCACTGTTTTCTGAACTGAAACAAGACTGACACTGAAAACTAGGCTGAAACTGAAACTCTGATAAAAATCTGGCTATTTATATATGTGAAGTGTTTTTGTTTTAATATCTTCCGGCAATGTGTGTTGTCGAAATTTCATTGATAATCCTTTGACAAGGTGTTTTTGAAGATTGTTTAATTAGTAGTAGCCATTACAAACATGTTGTTTTTATATCTTTAATTAGTAGCTCACCACTGTGTTTTCAAATACATTTCATTTCAATATTTAATTTCATGTGTTTTTCAATATGATTTTAACATGCATTTATTATATCTCTTATTAACAAGCTTACATTTATTTTTATTTACCATCACACATATATACACATTTATTCTAATAAACTGGAATGAAAAGAGATTTATATTTTTTAAACTTTAAATTATTTATTTTTATGAATACTAATTAAGAAAAACTTTACTTCCTTTTATAAAACTTTTAGTTTAACTTTCTAAAGAAAACCCCCTTCCCACTTTTAATCAATTATTTTCCAACTTTTATTTCATGCTCTTTTACGAAAGATTTTTATTTTAATAATTTTTTTTTTTAGACAAAATTTTTTTATATACATGTGCCAATTTGGCCTTGGCACAATATATATATATATATCATTACATATTTCTTCTATAACTTAAAATGTATATCCCTTATATATACTGTTGTATTTTCAGTTATGAGACTGACTACCAACAATTATCACAAAATTATTAATAACCCAAAACACATTTATTTACACATTATATATATATACATCAATTAAGATTTAACTAAATAATGATCCAAAGTTACTTTATATACACATCAACAATTATTTCTTTAACGTTCTAAATTTTCAATGCTATAATCACCATCAAACAAACAAATACAGCCATTACAATAGTGGTGGACTCAAGTTTATACTCACAGTACTTAAAACACAATCCTAATTGGGCCTTCTCAGGCATACACAAATAATAAAAAGCCCAGTCAAGTCTATAAACATTTTCCCTAGCTGGCTTTTTGTCATCTTCATAGGTACAAGCTCTGGGATACTTCCATCATTGAAAAAAGTCTAGGCCACTTTTCCCTCAACTTTTCTAAATGGTTCTTATGGCAGCAACACCCAACAGCATGTGATGAGTGGAAAAAAGCTGATGACCCCACTCTTTTGTTGCATGCACAATTTATACTGTTTTCTCTTTGCTTAAATTTACTGACAAATTTCTATCATTTCAATGTAAAAATAAATTCATTTGACTAATGCATTAGCATTCATCAGTAATTAGCTCTAAATATTTATTCCATTTGGTTTCTATTAAAATAGTTTAATGGCTCAATTTTAGTTTACTGTGGGGCAAAATATTGAATATTAACATAAATAGTTAATGAAAACTCTTTTCATGTTGATCCGATATTTTTTTGCCAGCTCCTATTCATATACATATACGCATAAGTATTTTATTAAAATCATGTATGTGTTATTTTTTTTAAAAAAATTTAAACAGAATTTTAAAAGTTTTTAAAATAAATTAAATTGAGATAAAAAAAAAAAGATCTTGCTAGTTTTTCTTTAATAAAAATTTTTCTTTTGTCGTGTTTCTAATTCTTAGAAATAGAAGAGTGAACAAATAAAAAAAAATGATAGATTTTTTTTTTGTAATTAGCTCTATCATGGAAACTTAGATTGTGGAGGTATTTTTGTGCTATCTATTATTCTCATCAATTTGGAATATTTCTATAAGATTAAAAGCAACGTGTAACCAAAAAAGGACATATGTTAAAGGTGTGAATCCAGGCTTTAAAGACTTGAAAAACTATAAATTATGGAATTGGCTTTTATTTAGATTCATTGGAATTTTTCTGGAGATAGTGATTGATTGATTGGTTTTTGATTCACCTTGGACTCATCTGCAATTTAAATCCTACCAAGCTAAATTAAATAAATAATATTTTAAACGCAGAGAATATGTTGACTGGTTAAGAAGTATCAGAACTTTCCCCCTTGGGGAACTTCTCATTCTGACACCACCTGGATCCACCAATGGGAATACTAATCATGTTAATGTGAAAATGTAGAGCAACTCAAGGAAAATGGACTAAAATGGAAATATCAGACAATCCATGACAATCATAGAATGAAGAACGTTTTAAACTAAGACCAAGAAACTACACTGATTAATCAGGGTTACTAGACTTTTTTTTACAAGAAATATTGGTGTGTTAAAGTATAATATGTATAATGGCAAAATATAATAAAAATCCTGCACTTTAAATAGATATATTTTAACAATAGAAGGGTTTTTTACAGGTTTGTTAATTATGTATATTGTGCTAACTTAAATTAACCAATATTATAATTATTTTATTAATCTTATCTCTCTTTTCTATCACTGTTATGTTAGCAGTATGTATCTAAATAAAAATTGTATACTCAATCTAAAAGAATAGATATAAAGAAAAAGGGGTACAATGAGTTCTGGAATATGGTTAACATTTTCAAGAGGGTTTGAGTGTGATTATTAAGGAGACTCTTAGAAGTAAGTAATCCTTGAGTTTACTCCTAATCTGTATATACTATACTTATTGGTGACTTTCAATACATTTGGATAAATGCACACGTTCCTTTGAAAATGATATGTTAAATCAATATTAGTAATAGATAGATTGAGAATGTTTGGTTAAATAAATGTGAGGGAAGAAAATAGAAAGGGAGAAAGAAAAAGGATATAATAAATATTTCAACATTAATCAAGTGTTTGTTTGATTTCATTATTATTTAACTAGTTTTATTATTTAACTAGTTAAGTATTATATTCCTCTTATACAATTTAAGACCATCACCAATTGTTTTAAATATTGCATTTGGTGATTGCCATTCATAAACAAATAAATAACCTGATTGTACAAATCTTTGCAATCTGGTTCCAAGTGAAATAACTTGGTGGCACCCTCATTCGTCCACCTAATTTTGTAATTTTTATAAAAAAAATTATGGACAATTCAAAATGTTATGGCACATAGCAAGAATAAATAAATTGGCATACCAACATGTAGGGCTCACTAACTTAATGAATGGTCTGAGTTTAGAGTAAAAAGATGATTGAGGCAGTTTGGGTGGTTAAATTGGGGAGATAGTATCCCAGTTGCGGAAGGTTTTGGGTTAAAAACAAATGAAAAAAAATGAGTGAAGATGAAAATACCATAGAAAGTTCAGTGGTGAGGTTCAAAAACCTGAAAATTGTCAACTGGAAGAAATACTTGAAGCATTCATGGATCTAAAAAACATAATGATCAGGAATAGTGATGAAATTAGGGAAATGATAAAAGACCTCAGAGAAGAAATAAATGAACTTTTACAAAATGAATGAGGTAAATGCAAATGAGAATAAAGTTGAAGGAAAACTGGGAAAAACAGAGTTTTAAGTCAGTAAGATCAAAAGAGAAGAGAAATGAACAGAAAGAACAATACATACAAGAAATAGAGTTGTGTTCAAAAAGAAAATGACCACAGCCATAGAATTAAATAAAACTAGTATGAAAAGGGCACTTAATGAAGAAGAGGAAGCTAATTTTGAAAGAACTACATTAGTGAAATTTATCTAAATAAGAATATTCAAAGGCAATGGAGAAGAAAACCCATTTGATTATTTGGATAGTTTATGTGATCATTTTTACTTCCATAAAACAAGTGAAAATGAGAAGCTTATTATAGTGGCAAGTCATTTAAGTGATCCCACCTGGGAAGGGTGAAAGGTTCTATATTATAACCCTCAAAGATTTCAAGAATACAGAATAATGATTTTGAGGAGTTTCTGGGGTGTGGAAAAACAAGGGACTATCTACATGAGATTTTATCAAGAAAAGTATAGATCAGATAGAGATGAAACCTATAGTCAGTTTTTTCAATGCCAAGCAGTAATACTGAGAAAACTGGAGGCTTACTTGATGAATCAATTCAGATCATAAAAACCATAAGATACAACCTTCTGATAGGGTTCAACATAAGTTGGCTGAAAAGCACTGTTTATTGATAGAGGAAGTGCTTGAAATGTTGGTCAACATGGAATATAGTAATCCAGGAGAAGAAGAAAATTCTAAGGTTAGGTGAGATAATAGTAATGAACCTATAACTCCAAGAAAGGAGAATGGGAAATGATCCCAGATGGTAATTAAAAAGAGTTTTATTGTGTTTTGTTTTTGGGAAAGGGTACAAAAAGCTGGTATTTCTCTGCCAACTCATATTCATATATATATATATATTATGCATATTTTAAAACTATATATGTTATTTTAAAATAAAAATTATTATTTTTAAAATGGAATTTTACAAGTTTTTTAAATAAATTAAATTGAGATAAAAAAATAAGATCTAGCAAGTTTTTTTTTAATAAAAGTATTTTGTTTGTCTTGTTTCTAATTCTTAGAAATAGAAGGATGAAAAAAAGTATAGATTTTTTTTTTATATTTAGCTCTATTGTTGAAATTAGATAGTGGAAGTATTTTTGTGCTATGCATTACACTCATCAATTTGGCATGTTTTCATAGGATTAAAAGGAAAATATGACAAAAAAGAACATATAGTAAAGGTGTGAATCCAGACTTTGAGGACTCAAAAATCTATAAATTACAGAATTGCCTTTTGTTTAAATTAATTGGAATTTTCCCAGAGGTATTGATTGATTGATTGGTTTTTGATATACTTTCAACTCATCTACAATTTAAATCTTTTAAGCTAAATTAAATAAATAATATTTTAAAGCCAGAGAATATGTTGAGTAGCTAAGAAGTATCAGAACTTTCCACCTTAGGGAACATTTTCTTTGGACACCACCTGGAACTGCCAATATAAATGCTGAACTTGTTGTGAACATATAGAGTTAGCTGAAGAAAGTGGACTAAAATGGAAATATCAGACAATCCACAACAATCATAGGATAAATAACTTTCTCCTCAGGATCAAGAAACTATACTGATTGATCAGGGTAACTAAACTTTTTTTTACAAGAAACATTCATGTGTTAATGTGTAGTATGTATAATGACATAATAGAATAATGAAAAGCCTTCACTTCAAATAGATATAACTTTCAACAATAGAAGAGGGTTTTACAGGTTTGTTAATTATGTATATTGTACTAACTTAACTGGTTGATTCTCCAGACACCATATTGATTTTTTTTTAAAACTGACCTGAAATACAATTTTCATAATAACCTATTTTAATAATGTTAGAACAAAAAATATATTAATAGAAACTAGAAAAACAAATGAAAACAATAAGTATAAGACAAATAGTGATAATCATTTAAAAATAGGAAAAAAAAAAGAAATTTCAATATCCAACATAATTATTACTTTATTGTTTGTTCATAATTTCTCATTTATCATTAACTAAGTTTAAATTACATATTCAGTGATAATTTCTTTGTATTCATCACAAAATTATCTTTCAAACCATATATAATATGTCTTACCTGACATAATCTATAGCTTCAGAATCTCCAAAAGTATTCACATAAGAATTCATTTTTATTTTAAACCCCACCAAATCTCAAAGTTATCTAGATGGAAAAGTTTCATCCTAATAAAAGATACAAAACAAATCATTTCCAAAGATAGATATGCATTTGTCATCATAGCAATTGGCTTTTTGCCTATCTAAAACTAGAAATTGTAGGCTACTGTCTATATCACTGATAAAATAAGTTTTATCTCTTCATTTTATTTTTTTGTGTACATCAGTGATGTTTATACTCTTTATGCACACCAGTGATTCTATCTTGTTATATCTATTGTCCCACAAAGATATAATTTATTTGCATATAGCTCATTTGCTAGCTATAGACTTGAAAATAATGTGCTGCAAGATGTGGCAAAACTACTGACTCCACAGCATGAGTATCAAGGAATAGGGAAGAATGAGAATAATTTTCTTTCTGCATATAGCATAACCATTGTGGCTACTACTACACAAAGATCATTTGAAATCTCTCTTTTTTGTTTTTAAGTGTTATATTTTCACATAGTACTATGCCCAGTAAATTTTGTGAATGCTTTATTAACTGCAACCTTTCTGTACATTTGATTATCATTTTTTAAATTTTATATTGCACTTTTCTATATATGTAAATCATTGCTTGTTATACAACCTTTCTGTACATTTGATTATCAGATTTGAAAATTTACATTACATTGCTCTTTATATATAAATTATTACATACCATATAAAAAAATAAATTATTAATATCAAAGATCCAAAATTACTGTACATATAAATAATAATTTAGATACTATATAATAAAGAGCATAGGTGATTTTAATATTACATCATTATAACCTTTCTGTACATTTGATTATCAGATTTTAAAATTTACATTGCACTGCTCTATATATGTAAATCATTACATACCATATAAACAATAAATTATTAATATCAAAGACAAAATTATTGTCATATGAATAATAATTTATATACCATATAATAAAAAGCATAAATGATTTTAATATTATATTATTTATCATTTATATACTCTACACACACACCAATATAAACACAAATTAATAAATCATACAAATAAATTATATTAATAAATGTAAATTATTTAAAAAAATTTAAAAATCTTCTTACAAAATACATATCCTGTGATTACGTTCACATACCATTATAGGCCTTGAATGTGAATGGCTGGCATGTTTTTAATCTATTTTCACTATATAATCAGGCCAATTAAAATTTTCTGTCTTTATTGCTTCATGTAAACTATAAAATTGTCCAAAATAGAAAAAAATTAAATTTGCCTGTTTAAAAAAAATTCAAATTTCTTCTGATTTCAATCAAAAAGATGGCATTAAATAGAAGTTTTAAAGATCGATTGAATGCCTGTATCTCTGTTGATGTCATTCTTATAGTTTTTACATAATTTTTTAAAAAAATGAACTTTTCAACCAATCCTATAAAATGTGTGTCTGCCAAGCAGTGGAGATTCAAGCTGTTAACTAACCAATATTATATTTTTTTATTAACCTTTTCTTTATTTTTTATCATTGTTATACTAGCAGTAGATATCTAAATAAAAATTGTGTACTCACTCTAATGGAATAGATATAAGAAGAAAAGGAGGCACAATGAGTTCTGGAATAGGGTTTAACATTTGTGAGAAAGGGTTTGAATGTGGCTATTAAGCACACTTTTATTAGTAAGTTGCCCTTGAATTCACTCCTAGTCTGTATATACTATAATTATTGGTGACTTTCAATACACTGGGATAAAGTGACAGTGCATGTTCTTGTGAGAATGATATGTTAAATCAATATTTGTAATAGATAGATTGAGAATGTTTGGTTGAGTAAATGTGAGGGAAGGAAATAGGAAGGAAGAAAGAAAAAGGGTATAATAAATATTTCAACATTAATCATTTGTTTTCATTATTATTTAACTAGTTAAGTATTATATTGCCTTATTAAATTTAAGTCTATCACAAATTGTTTTTAAAATGGCATTTGGTGATTGCCATTTGTAAACAAATAAACAACCCAATTGTAGAAATATTCACAATCTGGTCCAAGCGAAAAAGCTTGGTGGCACCCATATTCGGTCACCTAATTTTGCAATTTTTATAAAAAAAATTTATGGACAATTCAAGCTGTCATGGCACAATGTTAATTAAAAAAGTTTTGTTCCAACATACAATATACATACAAGTAGTTTTTGTGTCACTGGATGGCACAATTTATAAATATAAATTGTAGACAGTAGCCAAAATTGTAGACAGTAACCAAAACTGTCTATGCCAATATTATAAGCTTCTTTAATTTAAAATGAATTAATGGGCAATAATAAATGTAATTTTTTCGTATGTTTTTTTAACATCAAACATTAATGTTTTAATGATGACATGATAGTTACCAAATATTGGTTTTTAAATAATAATGTGAATATTATTATAATTTGTTAACAATTGTAAAAAATGGAAAGCATAAAATCAAATAAATAATTTATTTTATCTTATTTTTTTCAGTAATTTTAATTATTTAACAATTTTTTTTGTTTTGTTTTTAAAAAAGTACTAAAGTAAATAAGTAATGTTTTAATTTTAAGTTTAGTAATGCTTTAATTTTAAGCTTTAAAAATTAATAATTAAGGAGATAAATAAGATTATGTTTAAAAAAATAGGATTTTAACATTTGTGTTAAATTTTTATTTTAATTGATTATAGTTTTTTTATTTTTTATTTCTCTCTCTCCAGGACAATAAGTAGTGATTATCAAAGCAGGCATAAAAGAAAAACAAGTACAAGGGTTTTTTTATATTTAGCTTGTTTTGAAGCTTTAGTTTTAAAAAGGAAAATAATTAAACAGTTTTTTGTGTAACATTAGACATAATTGATCAGTGTTTAATTTAGTTATATAGGAGATAGAATTGTGATTGATATGATCCAGAACTTCCAAAAATAGGGAATAAGGTAAATAAGTAAATCTCAGTGTCTGCTAAAAAGAGATCTGGCTTGGTCCAGCTGTTGAGAGCAGCAGGAGCAATGATTTTTAACTCTACTATTATACAAAGGCAGAATTTTATTGCTTAAAATGTTTTCTAAAATGAAGACAAATATGTGCTAAATTTAGCTAAACATTAAATATCAGCCATCTCTATGTAACCTGCTTCACTGGAAAGAATATAACAAAAAGAATATCCCTGAACTAATCAGAAACAAATATTGTCTCCACTAAGAACATGAGTGTTTCTGCCTTTATGTGTTAGCCTGACCTGAAAAATTATTAAGAAAATGGATAAGCTTTTTATGTGTTAGCCTGATGTAGAAAATTATTAAGAAAGAGGTTCTGTTTGGTTCTGTTCCTTTTTTGAGCTGATGAAATTATTAGTCTTTATCAAAATATTTGATTTCTTTTATTAAAAACCTCAGGGTTTTGTTCTTTAAACACTGTTCTTCCTTTCATATAAAGGTAGAATTTTGTTGACACACTTAACCAAGGAATTTAAAGAGATTCAAGTTCTAATATAGAGAATCTAGAGAGAAACCTAAAAAATTTTTGTAAATCTAAGAAATCAAAAAAATTCCAAGGAAAAAAATAATTATCTATAAAACCAATGATTTCCATGAATGAAAGATTTCATATATCCATAGACCAACCTTCCACAAACTTAGTTTTCCAAACTTGCAATGATCCTTCTAAGATTTTGGACTTGAGAGAGATCATTAAAGATGAAAACATCTGTTCAAACAAGAATAATAGTGTGAATAATGTGATAATACAGCAACGGGCTCAAGATAATATTGAAAAATCAATGAAAAACATCAAATGTTACATTGAGAATGTAGATATGAATAGAAAATCACCTGAAAATGACAAAATTTTGTCTAATAGAGGCAAACAATCAGTCTGGAACACAAGGAAGAGGGCCTGAAGGTAGAGCATTTTCCTGTTTTATTTTCTAAAAGTAAGAAAAATCCTAATATCTTTTTAACAAAAAATAATCCTACTAATTCTATAAAATATATATATATATATATTTAATTTTAATGCTATTTCTGATGATAACTCTAATAAGTCCACACTCTTTGTCACTCAGAGTCTTGATCAAAATATAGATGACAACAAAATATCATATGCTAAATTTTTAATAGTAAGAACACCTCTATTTCTTGTTATGATTCACAAAATTTACCTGATTTTTTCAATATGTTGGAGGATGACTGTCCAGTCACTGCTCAAAATGGTGTGCCTAATATGGACATATCTCTTCCAAGATGGGATCAAGGGGAATTGATTAACATTATAGATGATTTTAACTCTACTATTCCACCACAATTACATCGGGTTTTTTTTTAATTATGTGAATGAAAAAACTGTAATTTTTACCATCACCAATCAAAATAAAGACTTATTTACATTTCCAATTGATAAATTCTATAGCTAAATCACAGCAAAAAATTTATAGATTCATGTGCCCAGGATACTGCATCATCCAAACAACCATTATGTAATTGTGGAATGCCATAATCCCACTCAGAAGAAATAATCCAAAAGACAATGAAATTCATTGATAACAATATTTTATATACAATTGACATGAATAGGCCAGTGATATTGATTGGTCATATTCAAAATTGTTACCTGAGTTTTAATAAATTTG
The DNA here is from genome assembly GCA_028023455.1 of Epiperipatus broadwayi. Lineage (NCBI taxonomy): Eukaryota > Metazoa > Onychophora > Udeonychophora > Euonychophora > Peripatidae > Epiperipatus > Epiperipatus broadwayi. The sequence goes on along the minus strand of JAQFVV010000127.1, from coordinate 2,423,513 downwards.
ATCTTCAGAACATCCTCAGACAACAATGGAGTAATATCAAACTTTAGGTATGTTCTCAAGAAAAGGCCAAACATTCCTGTACTCACAAATTCTGAGCTCTTTTCAATTACCCTCAATAAGGGAGTATCACCTACAGACATTATCATGACCACTGCATAGAGTCAGCCCCTCTAATAATATCTTTTTGGGTGTACTGACACAGTGCTTCTACTGCAGGTTGAGGAATCACCTTGTCAGGGATTGTCCCTCTAGGATATGCCTGAATTGTAAGCTTAGGATGACTAAATTACATAACTGAATTTCTGGGTTTACACAAGAGAAGCAACACTTTATATCAAATCAAAAAGAAAGTAAACAGTCACAAACAATTAAGCCAGAGTTATCACAGCATTCAGAACAAATGATTCACACCATTCCACAGTTATTGGAGAAAACTCTCTAGGTATCTACAAATTCTGGCACAGACTCAGACTCTGACATAATGGAGTCTGCAGTCATGACCACTGCCAAAAGTAAGAGAAAGACTAGCAACCAAAAAAGAAATGCCAGCAATTTCCTCTGCAACTCAGTAGTTCAAAAGACTGAAAAATCAAGTAAGAGTTTCTCAGGTGCTGATTCACATGACAGGAATATAAAAGGAAAGGAGTATAAGGTCAGCATCCATGATGAAGAGTCAATTGTACCCCAGCATTTACCTGTCTCTGATAGTATGAAGGAGAATTCTGATCAGATGCTGATGTTAAAGAACAAGAAATTGCTAGATCAGACAATGATTCTTTTGGAGGTTCCTGAAGCAAAGAAAGCACAAAGTGATGGTCATCTTCATGACAAGGATTTAGAACATAAGAAATGTGAAATTATTTAGAGCAGGGCCATTTAAAAACAATGGGTCTTGATGAGCTAGATGAAACAGATTTCAGTGTTTACTTTGATCAAGATCGATATCTAGTGATCAATAATAAATATAAAGGTAAATGGGGGTAGAACAGATTTGAAGTATGGTTGTGATTTATCATCACTTTGGATATAAAAGTTGGATATTAAATGTGAGTTGCAGCGGAGTTATCTAAGAATTTTAATCAAGGATAGTGTAATTATGGAATGAATGCTTCAGCGTGCAATTTACCCTGAGATGACTAAATGGTCTACTGCATCTCAGAGAAGGGTCTGGACAGTGAGCATTTTACTGATGCCAGCTACAGAACATATATGGGCAGATTTTTTATGGAGTCTTACTGTTTGGACTTGCCAGTCTTAGGGCATTTTGGCCATTGGAATCCAGCTTTGAATTAAAGAATCCATATTTTTCTTTAAAAACATTGGTTGACAGTGACACATGATCACAATCATTCATTCTTAGCAGTCAAAAGTTGATACATGAGCACAAACATTCTTAGCTGTATAATGCTCTATACTCCAGTTTAATTATATATATATATATATATATATATATATATATATATATATATATATATATATATATATATATATATATATATATATATATATATATAACTTAAGTATCACATAACTTCACTACTTACATTTAATTAGAACAATGGTCATATCTAATGAGTCTATTGAAAAACCACCATAAGCCTACTTATTTACTTAGTTGTGCATATATTTTGGTTTGAAAATTAAATGACAGAATCATTATATACACATAATGTTAGTTATTATAGTAATTATTTATAATAATTATTTTTTTAGCATATTTATTATATTGTTAGTGGTCAAGTATAAAAGATTATGGCATTATAATGACAGAAAAATAAAAAATATAGAAAAACAAATACCACTATATGTCACTAAAACAGATTTTTCATAGAAAAAGATATGAATATAGTATTGGAATATATCTAATTATATGAGGTTACATGTCATTACTAATTGTATCACACAAGTTTTGAGAGGCACTTCCCAGCCTTAGTTTGGATAATATTGATATTATTTTAATGCCAAAAATATTAAAACAATTACTATATTTACTTAATCCTCAACTCAGTGAGAAATGTGTAGAATGATTTTTTAACATCAACATGCTAAAACGAAAAATTATGTTGAAGCGTATATTCTTAATATGACTTTTTATTTATAAAGTGATATAATAAAGCTGTAATACATAAATAGTTAGCCAAATTTAAATTGCTAAATTATTAGATTCACTTTTATTTAGCAATAACTAATAGACTTAAGTTAACAAAATGTACAACTTTTGAGCAGAAAGGATTAATTACTGTTTGAAAGATTGTCACTTGAATCCATATATCATAAATTTAAAGTACTAATTTCTCATTAATGTTTTAAATTCGATGATTATGGTTAATAAGTTTAGTCTCTGCATCTGACAAAAGATATGGTTTCAAAATATAATCTATCTTATTGAAACCTCGTAATTATTGATTGTCAAAAAATGGTGCGATGTAAATACAATAACTGGATTTCCGATAGTAATTAATTTTTAATATATACTTTTCTTTTACAAACATTAAATATTCAAGATATAAAACTATTGTTTGTTTCCATAGTAAATTAAAAACATAAAAATCTTACTTAGATTAAGATAAATTCAGACATATTAGATTACAAATTCTACATGTAAAGGCAAATTATTTAAAATAAACTTTCTATTTCTTAATCTACAAAAGATTTTCATTGAGGAAGCTAATTACTTCATTTTATTAATCTGTTGTAAACTTTCATTAAGGTTTTATTGTTTTTGTCATTTTCAAAATTTTGCTTTAAATCTTAATTTAATATTAAACCATTTTCAATTTTATTCTTAATCATCTATATTCATTATTAATTAAGCAATTGAAAGCAGTGACTAAAACATTACCAACTCTGTACTGTCTTGATTATAAAACCCTAATCTCTTGATCTCTAATCCACCATCAGAAAGACATTTTAGTTAAAATATTCATTAAACAGTATACTTTCTTCACAAGAAAAGTGCATAAGATTATATATCGCTATCTTCTTCAACAATTAATAATAATAAAAAGTCTACACATGAATCAATTCTAACAAAGAAGAGCTATTTGAAAAACAAGATTCTCCTAGAGTGCTGAAAATTTTAAGATGTTTTAAGTCTTATTTTTTGGTTGAATCTACATATTTTCAGTTGTAATACTATTATTATTATTATTATTAATAATAATATATATATATATTAGAATTAATACATATTTTAATTTATATGTATTAAAGCTAAAGTATGTATTTTCAAAATTGTTATTTTATTAATAAAAACAATTTAACTGAAATTTATACATTATTTCCAATTCTACTTTCTTTAATGAAAGATGGTTTTCCAGTTTTCTGGTCGGTAGGGGTAATAGGAAATATTTTAAGTATGCTGGTATTTAAAAAAATGCAATTGGATAAGCAAATGAAATTTGCTTTTCTTATTTCTTCTATTTACGACTTTCTAATGACTAATTCACTTTGGCCTTGATGATGTTTTATTTCTATAACCAAAAGACAAATAACTTTCTATATTATTATGCTACAACAATTTTTGGTGTCGTCGAAACAGTATTATTTACCTGCAACAGTTTATTATTTTTATTAATATCAATATACCGATTTTTCTCTGTTTATCGCCCTCATAACTATAAATCATGGTTTACTCCAAAACGGATAAAATTAATAATTTGTATCATTATTCTTGTTGCTAGTTTACTAAATTTTCATATAAAGGATATTATAATCATCAAAGTACTTATCTGTAATAATAATCGTGAAATATTCCTGATAGATGTCAATAAGAAATATTTTCTGTCGATGCATATGATTTTATTATTATTATATTTTATTTTCTTCTGCGCTATTCCTCTAGTCTCTTCATTCATTTTGAATATTTTTTTATTGTTTAAAGTTTATAAACAAAATCAAAGAAATATTAAAATAAGTGATGAAAATAATTTCAATAAGGTTAAAACATCTGTATTCATTTTATTAAATGGAATGCTTTCACTACAGATTACATCTGGACTGATAATTATAGGATCTTTTTCTTTGTTTTTTGTTTTCAATAATGATGTTGATATTTCATTTTCAGTATTATATATTGCATATATTGGAGAATACTCCAGTTATGTTGTTCCATTTTATATTTACTTTGTTATTCATAAGGAGTTTAGAAATATTACTTTAGAGTATTTTAAAGTTAACTGCTGTGCCAAATAAAAATTATTTAATATTTGTTATACTACTAAATGAATTATATATATGTACCTAATTTATTTATAAGATTTTAATTTTTTAGACTTGCTGCAAACCATATAATTGTTTATATTTTTTTAGACACACGTTTTTTGCTTCCATTATTAAAATATGTATTTAAGTTTATTATTTATTACATGTTTAAATACTTATAAATTTATATTTCATCACACATTTTTTTAATTACATACATAAAGATATATAAAAAGAATAAAGGATTCCAATGATGCATTTCATGCTGAATCAGTACTTTTCAGTTGGCTCAAATCATAAAACTCTCACATGATTTCATTAAGTTTTTAGTAGTATAGGACAAATGTACAAACACGTGAAATATGCAAATAAAAGTAAAGGTAAACTGTTGGGTGTTTTCTCAATCCATCAAAATTATTTAATATATGCAGGATTCGAACTCAGACTTTCACACGACACACTACTCTCAGTGCCATCTCATATTGCTGACCCACCTGATCACACACATGTTGAAAAGATAAATAATCACCAATATACGTATTTCATGCTAAACCAGCAATCATCAGTTGGTCTAGCTTACTACCCTCACTCATATATATAATCAGTGCTCAGCTTTATATTAAGATAGCCAATCTTCATACTTTAATGGACAGCCTTCAAACTATTCCAACTCACAACTTTTCAGCCTTCCATTGATTTTCAATGAAATGGAAGACTCAAAAGTTGTGAGTTGGAATAGTTTGAAGCCTGTTCATTAAAGTTTGAAGATTGGCTATCTTAATATAAAGCTGAGCACTGTTTGTAGATATGTGTGAGGGTAATCATCTAGACCAACTGATGATTGCTGGTTTATCATGAAATACGTATTTTGGTAATTATTTATCTTTTCAACGTGTGTGTTATCAGGTGGGTCAGCAATATGAGATGGAAACTGAGAGTAGTGGGTCATGTGAAAGTCTGAGTTCATATACCACATATATTACATATATAAATGCAGGTTTAAGCCTGTACAATGTATTAATTCAAAATTATTTAAGTGGAAAGTCTTGAAAATGTACATTTCTTCTAGTAAGACTAGTCAAAACAGTAGTAGCAATAACCTTCCATAAATTACGTATAAAACTGGTAATGTATGTCAATAAATCTAAAGAGTATAATAGTGCTACCTATTCCTTTAGCTCTGATGATATTTAAGCATATATTTATTGACATGTTATAACACAGAGCATGAACTCTGTTATCTAGACTAATTTAATTTGAGTATAAACTATTCTGAAATCCATATTAAACAATTAGAAAGTAAAGGCAGTATCTCATTTTTAACAATCCCTAAATATCAAATGAAACATTTGTTTACTAAATGTAAATCTACATAATCACAACTTAACATATGTATAAACTGATAATTTCATAATAGTTTATGCAAATCTTAAATCAGATTAATATACTTCAATGAATTATAATTAAATATCATCAGCTTCAAAAAATAAAATAAAAATGGTATTATGTGACAAATTCCATCATCTATCATTAAATGTTGAATTTCTAGAAAATTTTAAACTTTATTTCAACTTTTTCAAATGAAAACAGCTGTTAGTTATTATACACAAAGACAAGACATATTTGTAGATTACACAACATTCTGAGTAATATTATTCTCTACTCTTCTTCAGATATTGCATGCATGACTAGTGACAATGCTATTATAGGAGATAAATTTACACCTTTAGTTTATTGAAGTTCAAAATTTTAGATAACATTCAGTAGAAATTTTATAAGCTTATATGTGAGGATTACTTCAAATCCTTCTGCTTTTTACAAGTTTTCTTTGCATCTTTTCCTCTCTATCCACAATTTTTGTATTTTACTCAATTGAGCATTTGTTCATTAGTAGATATATGTTTTTCTAGTGTTGACTTGCCTGGGTTTCTTTCTAATCATTATTTTGTGTTCTTTTAATCACTTTTAAGCAGGGTAACTGATCTAACCAATATACTTCCTTCCACATTCACATGATTTTTCATAAATGCAGTTTTTGCTTTTCAACAATTCAAATATATGTTAGAATTCAATGAAGTGTTATATGGATTTGAAAAGCTGTCCTAATGTTGTATTAATTACAATTTTATCTGCTATTCCTGGTATGTATGGACACAATACGGTATCAATTTTTGTTGTTTATTAAAGATTTTCTTGATAACAGTTGGTAGATAACTATTCTTCAAGAGAGTTTGTTTTATGTAGATCTTTTCCCCAATCACTGTTTTTCAAACAAATTTCCAGGTAGAAATAAAATACTATTTATGCTTGTGGTTTCTCTTTCAACCATGTAAATGTTTTTAAGCAATGGGGACAATGATTTTTTGGAAGAATTTTAAATTGTATTATAAGTAAGTCACTGTTATGCAGAATGTTATACTATCACTGGATAGAGTTGTTCTGGCCTGTAAACTATTATCATATATAATTAATTCCTGACAATAGATAATGCTTTATCACATGGTGTATTTGTAATTAAACTTTCCACATCAAAGCTTACAAATAGATTAGTGCATTCAATTTTCATGCTCTTAATTAATTCTACAAAGCGCTTAGAATCATCTGATAAGAAATTGTGTCCTGTATACCAAAGAACTAAAAGCATTGATAAAAAATTGTGAATTACTAGAGTTAATAATAGGTCTTAAAGGAACATTGTCTTTATGGTTTTTAGTTAGTCCATAAAAATGGAAAATTTTGCTGAAATATGGTAATTTCTCTTTTTCCAAATCACTGGTTTTAAAAAATCAAGAAGCATTATAGACATGATGTTGTTGTATGATAATCCTTGAAAACTAATGGGAAGATCAATTTTATTCATTTGATCAAAGCATTTGACTCGATCCAAAATTTCATGGAATTGTTTGGAATTGATTGATTGTAAATAAGAATTTACCAATATTTTACAACTTATACACATTGAAATGAAAGGAAGTATTATTAATTACAAATGGAAAAGCTGAGACATTTAAGCAAAAAACTGGTATTAAATAAAGAGGTATACTTTTTTCAACATTGTTTTTGATTTTTATGATGTTAATCTTTGGAACTATTAATAAGTGATTTAATAAAATTGAAATCACTTGTGCTATTTTTTTCAGTTTAAAAACTTGTGTACTTAATATTTTGAATGCAATATATAAAAATAATGCTAAAAAACCTCATGAATTTTATCAATTAGTGATGGAAAAAATATCCTTAAACAATTTTTATCTTGGATGGTTATCATCTTGAAAAGTTTTAATAAGTAAAAAGAAGTGAATTTAGATGTTCAAGTATGGAACAAATACCAATATGCTACTGTTACTTTTGGCAAGTTAAAGATAGGGTGTTTCATTATAGATAAATAATTACTGCAACTAAATTAGCTGTATATAGAGTTGTTATTTATCTACTTTATTGCATGAAAATGAGATGTGGACATTCTATCAGTGCAATAAAAAAGCATTAAAAAAATTTTCATTAAAGATGCTCTTTAAAAAAATTTAAATACAATAGCAAGGTCATAAAATCAATATTTTAACATAGTTGGGATGATACTATTGAGGCCACTATTGTAAAATTACACCTTTATTAGATTGAATATATAAGATGAATGATCAATGAAAGACTGTTAAAGGTAATTCAACAGAATTGTTGTAGAAGAAGTAGATTCAATTTTCATTTTAAAAATATTTTTGAAAACATTTCACATATTGATTACTTTCATTGAAAAGATATGGTAGATAATAGAATATATTGGATCATGCAATTAAACACGGTCTTGAATTATTTCAGAAAATTCTTTCTGCTGAACAAATTAAAAATCTGTATCATAAAATATTAAAGAAACATAAAAATTATTTACCATGTTTAGTATGTGGTCCTATTTTTGGTTCACAGTTTAGCTTATATAACTATGGAAAATCTCACCTCTACAACAGTTGGAAAATCTCACCTCTACAGCAGTTTTTTTTCTTTTAAAGTTGAAATGGTCACAGTCGTTTATGACTAACTGTTGCTAAATTTTGAGCCTCATTTTAAATGGTCTATAAAACATGAAATGTTACGCAGTATAAAATTTTACATTCAGAAATTAGCAAAATTAACATATGCTGTACTGCAAGATGACAGTAAGGCTAAATAATATCAAGGATTGTATTCATTCTAATTCATTTGTGCCTATGATTGTAAGTCATCAGGTTTAAAAGCATTTCTGAACAGAAATAACAGCCAAAGCACATACAAATCTGATAAATAAAAAAGATAGAAAATATGCAATAAAAATCATAATTGTTTAGTTATAACAAATATAAAATAAAAGAATGCTAATCATAAAACTATTTAAATATCAAATATAACACTGATAATAAATCTAGTCTGTATCTGAATTCAGTATAATAAACAATCAAATGTCTTTGAAATATTTACTCCAATGTTGGATGTAATTCTTCTATTCATTTGATTAAGTTTATTAATAATTCAAAAGATAAAATATATCTCATACATAAAGGTAAAGTCTATATATAGTTAAAAGAATGGAATTTGATAACATTATTCAATTTATTATTATATGATCAGAGTTAATTTGGAAATATGAATTGAAAAGCATATCTACCAATATAATCATTTAAATCTGACCTTAAATATAATCTATTGTTATTAATTTATAAAAGAGTGGCAATTTGTGTTTAGTAATTCAAGTGTAATGAGTGAAGAGAGAGGCAATCATTAATAAAAAATAAAGTACATATAGTTTATAACTAATTCAAGATCACTTTCAACATATGTTTTTATAGTTTGCAATGGAGTCAATGTTGGAATTTTAATTAATGTAATTCAACTTTTTCTAATCAATATTATTTCAGTTAGTAATCATGAATAATTTACAAATTTTCTGAAGATCTGTTGGAAATTTTGAATTTTAATTCAAATCTTACTGCATGTCACTACTGTATTTAATTATATGTATATGTAAGGGTATCAAAAAAAACTGGAATTTTATAGTAAAAAATTGTTTATTTATTTTTAAGTTTTATAAATTTAATCCCTTTCAAATTATTATCTATTTGATGCACTACACCAGTCTAAACATGCTTTTCATTTTTCAATGTAGTCCAGACGTATTTGCAAAGTGATGCCTTTTAACATTTTGGTCATTATTTCCCCATCACTTGAGACATTTTTTCACTTAAGAGATTAGAAAGAAAATCACATGAAGCAAGATTGAGCAGATAAGCTGGATCATGCTAAATTTAATTAAAAAGTGTTTCACAGTCAAGGCTTTGAGAGATCATACTTTTTTTTTGGGGGGGGGTGAAGCTTGCACTCTTTTCTTTGTCACAAAATAGGATTTTTATATTTTACTGCATTATGTAAATGTTTCTGAAATTGAAGATAAAATACTTGACTGTTATGAACTAAATTTGAGAAAAAATGTCATTTGCAAAAAACAAAATTAGCATTGTTTTGACTTTGGACTACACTGTGACATTTTTAGAGACATGCTAAATTTAACATTTTAATTAAACCACTCATAAACTTGTGTTTTTATGAGATCAGTTTTCTTGTAATCTGTTTCAAGCATTACAACCTTTTGTTTTCTGTAAATAAAAACAGAATTTTACATTGTCAAACTTTTCAGTTATTATAAATAAATTGCCAAAAATGAAAAATGCATTTTACCAAACAATGTATTTTATGATCTCATGACTTCATCTAGTGATGTTATTTGACAGATTGATGAAGAACAGTCCCTGCAAGAAGTATGTGGCAGCTGAAGTATATATTATAACTAGTGCACAAACCAGAGAATGATTTTTGCTATTTTTGGGCCCGTCTTTATATGTACAATTGCAACATAATTTCACTAGCTTATATTTAATTCAAACCATGTTTATATTTGTTGTGTTTATATGCAACAGCAATAAACACAGATCACACAATATGGTTAAATATTTTATTAATCACTTGATTACATACTGTGAGAAAACATATAAAATATATAAACAATATTAAGAAGCAACATTGTCTCATGAATAGCAATATTTTCTTTGTTGGATGAGGCAAATGTAAAGAAATACTAATAAAGAGAGCCAAATGTAAAACGAAAATAAGTTTCATTCACTGAGTACCATACATATTTGGGTAATTATGAATATAATAAAAATATAACTGAATATGCCTATCTGGCCTGCAAGTGCCTCATGGATTTGGGCAATCACCTATAATAAACAAATTTTGAACCAAGTGGTTTTCTTTACTTATATACTAATTCTAAAACATGCTACATAAATGGTATACTTAGGTAACTACAATGTATAGCTAAAATTGATAAATAATTATATTGATTCACAAATGCTCTATGACAGTTTAAGTTTATATTTACAATGCATTTATAAATTTTGTAAGGTGGCCCAAATAATGAGTATCTTGCTTGGCAAAGAAAATACAATTCAATAAATGATGACTCATATGATAATAAAGTATAGTATGTGATGCACAATGAATTATCTTCATTGTAAAATAAAATGTATAATAAAATAATCTTATAATGATAAATGCAATAAGCAAATCAATGGACTTAGGTTAATAATAACATAAATTTATTGAAATAAGCATTAACTCATTGAGATGGATAAAATAAAAATTATAATTTACCAATTGCAATCTAATATCATATCATATATTTTAAAATTTACTTCCCCTTATCTTTTTTTAAGATTGCAATTGACAGACATGATATACATTTAAATTATGAGGCATAAATAGAAGGGTTAAAGATTAAATTCTTTAAATAAAGTAATAAAAGCTGTAAAATTTGTTGTTATATATATATATATAGTGTAACACTAGCAATATATGTGTATAAAACTTACATATATCTGTGTTATATGTTTCATAAATTAAAAATATATAATGAAATTTGTTGAGAAAGAAAAGACTAGTTAAATAAATAATTAGTTAAGAGATAGTTTTTAAAATGTAATTTTGTAAAAATAAAAGATTGCATATATGTTTCTTTTAAAAGAGAACAAAACTATTTATTAAAATCTGGTGGCGAAAAGAATTAGAGATAAAATTTAAAAACTCTCCTTTTTATAAATAAATAAAAAAGTTAAAAAAATAAATGTTTAAAAATAAATCTTAATAAGAAATCAATTAGTGAATGCCGGTAAATCTCATGACTGATAATGATATTGAAATTGAAATAATTAAAAACTATGTAAGCTATCTCTTTAAGATAAAAGTGAAAGATAATAGATTAATCTCGAAAAAGATTAGATTAATGTGAAATGTAAAAATCAATTAAATTAAAGAAATGTAAAATTAATTAAAAGACAGATTCAATTTAAGATAAAAATAAACTATGAACAATGGGAGAGAATAATATAAAAATCACAACAGGCTATTGTTATATGATTCTGCTCTTGAGTCTGTAAGTGATTCTGTTTTTCATTTTGCACTGTTACATTATTCCTTACTCCAGAGAGTCAGAAATCTAAGTACAAAAGACCCAGTCATTACTGCTGCAGAAAATATTGCAGAAGCAGCAGAACTAGCAACATGCATTGCTAGACTACATTGGAAGGGTTCAACTGGGTTTCAGGCCCCAAAGTCATCTGCTAAAATCAATTATTCATACCAGAAACAAATGCCCATGATCATTGTTTAAGCCATGAAATAGACATGGTCACTATTCTCTCCTCCCATTGTCAAGCCAAAAAATGGAAAACAAACCTGAAACCATCAATGGAGACAAAAAAGCCAATCAGTTAGAAAGTAACACTGATGCAAGCCAAAACTAATGAACTATGTCATTTAATATCACAAAAGCCTAGGTAAATATTGAAGCAGTCAATCTTAGTTCAAGATTGAGCTTCACTATTTTTCTACTTAAACCATATTTCACCTTGCTCCTTTTTTGTCATGTGTATATAAGTTATATGTGTATTTCTGAGAAGCGTCTATGAGATTTATAAATATAAAGCTTAAATAAAATTTTCTTTTAATTATTTTAAATATTAACTCTGATAGATGCAGCATGGATATATACATATATTACAGAAGCATATATATAATTAAAAATATTAAATACTGTAAATAATTTTGTGTCTTTTAAAATTCTATTTTTTTTCTTTATATATTAATATTTTGTAATTATTTTTTTTCATATAATTACACAAAAATTCAAGATGAAAGATGCAACTGTTAACTGTCCAAGAGTAATTAAAGGGGTGGGAACATTAGTTTGTTTTATGGTTTTAAAAGGAATTTTTAAATCAAAGTAAATGAAAGTAAAATTTAAAACAAAGCTAATTAATTTTAAGTTAGCATTAACATTTTTATCAAATGTATTTCCAATCTGGAAATTGATTTGAATTTATTTTTGGACAGTTATCTAGCAATTGCATCTTCAATAACAATAAAGAAAATATTTCTGTAGATTCAGAATTCTATTTGAGATAAGTTTAATTAAAACCATTCTTTGAATAATTCAAACCTTGTATAAATAGGACTGAAAATCTATTGTGTTAGAGTTTGGTCAAATGCTGCTAAACCAACTTCCATGTCTTTTTGATTTTTGAAATGGTTTTTGGGTAGAAAGACCTAAGCTGCCATTTCCTCAATTTTCAGCCTGGCTCTTCATCATGCTATGATGTAGCTCCTACTGATCAAAAGTTCCTGTGCTTTCAGAAAACTGCTGAGGTCAAAAAACATGCTTTTAACTTAATTAAAATCTGCCTGCCATGAAAACCAAAGAATGCCACCTTCCACCTAAGATTCATCAGTACTTCATTCCAGAAAATCATGAGGTAACAATCCCAAAGTCATTATAATCACATTACCTGAATTCTAACTCCTAATTCTTAAAAATTAATGTTTTCTTTATGTTGAATCTAGCTTTTAATTTGCTAATCAGTGAGTATGTTAAATCAATAATTTTTTTCTTTGTATCAATTCATAGGGCTGAAAATCTATTGTATTAGAGTTTGGTCAAATGCTGCTAAACTGACTTCCATGTTTTTTTGATTTTTGAAATGGTTTTTGGGTAGAAAGATCTAAGCTGCCATTGCCTCAATTTTCAGCCTGACTCTTCATCATGCCACAGTGTACCTCTTACAGATCAAGAGTGTCTGTGCTATCAGAGAACCACCGAGGTCAAGAAACATGCTTTTAACTTAAGTAAAATCTGCCTGCCATGAAAACCAAAGAATGCCACCTTCCACCTAAGATTCATCAGTATTTCATTCCAGAGAATCATGAGGTAACAAGCCCAAATTCATTAAAATCACATCACCTGAATTCTAACTACTAATTCTTAAAAATTAATGTTTTCTTTATGTTAAATCTATCTTTTAATTTGCTAATTGGCAAGTATGTTAAATTAATAATTTTTTTCTTTGTATTGATTCTCTACAACTTAAATTAATCTTACTGTAAAAACTTTCATCCAACTCACACTTCTTATTCTTATAATTTAGTGCGGTTATAATTTATTATTAATAATATTTTTATATATTTTTACTTAATTTTATTTGTAAATGTCAATCAAACCCAGTCTTGTGAGCTTCGTCTATATCCTGCTGTGAAATAAAAAAGGGGGAGGAAATAATTAATTAGTTCATGTTCTTTATTTCTAAATAACTCATAAGATTGAGTTTTCTTTTAAATGAATATATGTTTTAAAAATATTTTATCGTAAATTTATACAAAATGTATAAATACCTTTCACTCTGGTGTGGATATTGGTGACCGATAATTTTATTGATTTCTTTATCAATCATCATCACTAAAAGGCTGGCGACCTACTTCTGGTTTGTTATTTGCACTTTTAAGTGCATGAATTTTAATTTTTTTATCTTAAACAAAATAGTATTGATTCAAGAAGAGGCAGAAATGCACACTTCATTAATTATAGTTTTAACTTCTGATGAATGACTTTATCTTACATGGGTCATTATTTTAACATATTATTATGCATTTATTAAACCACTTAAGGCTTTATGTTAGTATTGAAACCCAATGATTTCATATACTTATAATAGTGTTGCTGACATATGTCAAAAATTATTAATGAGCCACATAGGGCTTTGATCTGATTCACTCATACCTCACTCTGGGGAGACATGATCTTAATTTGTCATTCTTCTCCTCAAGGTATATATTTCTATACTGCTCATATCTGTCTGTACCTCATTACAGAAGATTACGGAGCCTTCTGTTCAAAACAAGGCTATAATTTTACACCCTGGAACAAGAAGGTTAATGTAGTTAAAGCTCTGCATGGACTTACCATAATCTGGAATCATAGCAACTTCCTACCTACCTGTCCATTTCGGTAATGTCAGCCTGAAGCTGGCATACCACATTAAAAATCGAAGAATGATGTTTTCTTGGCCAAAGTTACCACTTTCTCTTTCACTAACATGAGGCTAGTATCACAATTTCTTATAGTTCATTTCATAATAAAATAAATTGTAATGATGTGTGATACTGAAATGTTTTTCTCTTTCAATATATTTTTCATTGGAGTTTTAGATCCAACCTCTGAAGCTGATCTCCCTTTATTAAAATAAGCCATTCCTGTATTTATAGGGCTTTGCAATCTTTGATCATTAAATGTTGAAAATATGTAATAAATAAATGTTTTAGTATACTTACGAATCATAATATTTTCTTATTTAAATTGTTATAACTGAAACACAGGCTTGTTATATACCTGTGGCTATATATATATATGTAATATAGGGTATATGAGCACAGACGTTCACACCACCCACCTCTCTCCACTCTATCTAATAACACTGAAACACCTAAATACATATATACTGAAAAGATAAATAATCACCAATATACGTATTTCATGCGAAACCAGCAATCATCAGTTGGTCCAGACTATCATCTTTACACACATATATAGTATAAGTGCTCAGATATATATTAAGATAGACTATCCTCATAGTTTAATGGACAAGCTTTAATCCACTCCACACTCCAACTCTTCAACCGTCCATCCAATTGAAAATCTAATGATGGAATGCTCAAAGGCCACTCTGAGGCCGAGATTATTGTCACACCCATGTTGACCTAAGGTCAATCTGAACCCCACATGTACAGGACATAATCCATTTAATACATATGCAAGGATGGGCAGACATCTCTATAATGTAATAACTGAAACACAGGCTTGTTATATACCTGTGGCTATATATATATATATATGTAATATAGGGTATATGAGCACAGACGTTCACACCACCCACCTCTCTCCACTCTATCTAATAACATTGAAACACCTAAACACATATATACTGAAAAGATAAATAATCACCAATATACGTATTTCATGCCAAACCAGCAATCATCAGTTGGTCCAGACTATCATCTTTAAATTGTTATAAATAAATGCTATGAATGAAAATAAAGTTATGTATCAAATGCCAAGGGCATTCTATTAAAATCATATAAACTGTGAAACTCTATTATTATATTTTTATATGTGATTTTTAAATGTATAAAACATTCACCAACCACCCAGATAAATCTGTTTTTGCAACATAAAATAAAATCCGATTTCCATATACACTTTCAGTATTGTAACTCCGCACTAAATTGATATCTGTCAAAATAAAAATAATTGACTCAAGATTGTCAAATATTTGTAATCAAAATAAAGTTTAATTAGACTGCATGAAGTTGATAAAATCATCTTGAATTTATGTATGTTTTTAACTTATATCATGGGTTCATTCAATCTCTCATCATCATCATCACCAACTGAGTTCTCATGCAAAACATTGTAGCATCATAGGTTAGAATTTATGATTGCTTGTGAACTGTGTATCTCGTGCATGATTGGGTTTGGGGTATTTTTGCTCAGATTCTAAATCTTGTTGGATGGACATACATTTTTGAATGGTACAATATATTTTTCCATAATAATTGTCTATAGACCCATTATAATTTTAAAATGAAATAAACTTTAATGAAGGACTATTATAAAAATTAGCATGATTAATCATTTATATTTATGTAAAACATTATATTGTTGTATTATATTATATATGTGTGCTTAAATAAATATTAATGTTTGCTTAATTATTATTTGGTCTATTCTTTTTCTATTATCACTGCATTACCATTTATTTAAAAAAGATAAATGTTTATCTGGGTGTTAAGTTAATGTGATAGGTCCCTGATTAAGAGTAGGAGCTAGCTTAAGATATTTCAAGTGCTGGATAGTGTGCCTGTCATCCAAAGCATGCCAGCTATATATAACAGATGGTCATCTGGTGCCTGGTTTTGATCCTCAAAATAAATAAAATGCTTTCGGCAACAGAATTTATAAAATATAAATCTCTGCTGTTCCACTGAGCTAATGACAATGGGCTAACGATCGGAATCAAAATATATAAAATCAAAAAAAAAAATTATTTTTTTTAACTTAGATATCTGCCTACTATATAAATTTTCTGTGATGTTGTGATGTGATGTGATGTATTTGGCTTCTCCTTAAACGAAGTCAAGAATATCTCAGCAACTATGTCCAGATAAACCTGTTAGCGACTTTATTTTCCATTCCCCATTCTAAGTCTTCCCATATTCTGCACCATCCCATTTCCACAACATAATCTTTGTCAACTCTATGGCCTTTAAATCTAAATCCCCCTTATCTTTTTGTGAACCCAGCATAAAAACTACTAAGTCACTTTCTGTATTGTCACTTTGTTCATACCTATTCTCCCATAACTTCATTATCTGTACCCTTTCTGCTTTCAAGCATTTACATTCAATCAACAGATGCCTAATATTTTCTATACCTTCCTTACACAATTTGCATGCTAAATCACCCATAGTTTTTCATTTACATGTATATTCTCTTGTTGCTAAAGATCCCATTCGAGCCTTAACCAATAAACTACTTTCCTTACTATTATCATAAATTAACTTGCTTCCAATATTCCGTTTACTTCTATATATATTTAAACTCTTCTTACCCTCCATACTGCTTCTCCATCTCTCCAGCTCCCTATTTTTTATTAATGCTTCTATTCTTTTATCCCATTCCTTACCACTATAACACTCAACAATCCTCCTAACACAATCATCCTACCTTTTACACAAGTATACCGATATAAATTCTTTTTCCAAATCTTTTGCATACCGCATTACCTTTCTCACCCATCTTGTTACCTGCCCTTTACTCATAACCCAATTAAACACTATTTTGGCTATTCTTTTACTATCCATAAACTGCAACCTACCAAACATTTTTATTTTACTTTTTGCATCTCTCATAAAGAAACTTGACCATCCCATTTCTCCTTGAATTGCTTCCTTTGCTGTCCACATCTCTGCATCTAATGCATGTCGTCCTACTTCCCTTTGTACTTTCTCTAAATAATCTAAAATCCTTTTACTAATACATAATGCATCATTACCATATGTTAACCCTGCTACTGCAACTCCCTTCCATACAATTCTAGCTACATCATATTTATTATATAAAAATATTGTTAGTTTCTTTACCAAACCTTTTCTTTTCTTTGCTTCATTTACCAATTTTTTCTCCCATTCAACCAAGCAATTTTCCTGATTACATAAGATGATTCCCAAATACCTATATCTATCCACCCCACTTAACTTTATATCCCCCAATAAAAAACTACATCCTCTCTTTCCCCAGTATTAACCATCATTATATTTCATTTTTCTTCACTAAATTTAATCCCCATCTCTTTACCTACCCTTGCACATGTCCTCAACATAATATCCTATCATCTGCAAAAAAAAGACCCGACAAAGTATATACTCCTTTGCCACCTATTAATGGTATCTCTACCCCTCTTCCTAGTCTTTTCATTGCTTTTTCCATTTCACTCAAAAACAATAAAAATAAAATCGGTGACATAGGGCATTCTTGCCTTAATCCCACTCTATTTTTAACTTTAACTGATTCTATATCCCCTAATTGGTAAGTATAATAATTATTTTCATATAATTTCTTAATAATATTTACTAAAGCTTCATCCATTCCCAAATTGGCTAATCTTACCCATAATCTATTTCTATTTACTCTATCATATGCTTTCTCTATATCTATAAAACTCAGATATAACGATCTACCTGAATTCCTACTCATCTCCATAAGTTGTGTAACTGCAAACAAACTATCTCCTATATACCTATCTGACCTAAAACCTCCTTGCATTTCCTCCACTACATTATTCTCTTCCATCCATTTTACAACTCTTCCAGTTACCATATATGCGAAAACTTTATATAAAACTGATGTTACGCTATCGGTCTATAATTATTTAACTTTCTATGATCCTTACACTTTCCTTTAAATAATAATCTTATTCTTGTATTACTCCAACTACCCAGAAAAACTGTCTTCTGTGCCATCTTATTAAAACATGATAATAACTTTGCTTTTACTCTATGCCCTAAATTCATTATCATCTCTGCTGCCCATCCATCTAAACCTCTCGCCTTTCCACTTTTCAATCTCTTTTCTGCCTCATTCATTTTTTGTGAACCTAATATTCCCACTACTAACTGCTTTCATGTTTTCTATCACTAATTCCTTCACATCTAACATCTTTTCTATATCCATTACATATCTATTTAAGATTTTCTCTAGCTCGCCTCTAGAGCTACATTTTATTCCATCATCATCTATTAATACTATCTCTCTTTCCCCTACATTTCTCCTTTTAATGTAATTCCAAAATTTTTTACTCCCATCTCTTCCACTTTTATTAATATCCTCCAACAATTTATTATTTAACTTCATCCTCTCTCTATAATTATCCATTTTAGCTAGCTTCTTCTTTTCTAAGTACTTTCCCCATTTAGCATTAATATCATTTTCACTTTCTTTATTCTTAATAGAACACTTATATTGTCGGCATGCTTTTTTCCTCTCTTTTGCACTTTTACTAACTCTCATTTTTTTATTACTTTTATTCTTCTTCATAGTCTCGACTAAACCCCTATTTGCCACTTTTTCTACTTCACCACACCAGTCCTTATACTCATCCCCAACCAACTGCTCCATGGTTTCTTCAACTTTTATTTTATATTCTTCCAACTTATTCTTATCATTCACTCTCCATCCACATCTTTCACTATTATTTCTACCTTTATTTCTATCCTCCATCACATTACTAACCATTTCTATTACAATAAAGTTATGATCACTATTACACACTCTCTCTTCATTATCAAACACCTTAATTTTTCGTATTTTATTCATTCCCTCTTTCTCTACCAATACATAATCTATTGTGTGAAATACATTATTCCTAGACCATGTGTATTGTCCATCATATACATTTGATAAATTCCCTATGCTCAAATTTACTCTTTGACAAAATTCCTTCAAAAACTGACCATTTTTATTATCTACATCATCAATTTCTTCAATATCTCCATTCATATCCCCTATAACCATTATTCTCTTCCCTTTTCTTTAAAACTCTGTATATCCTTAACTAGGCATTCATATATACTATTGTTCCACTCCATTACAGTTTGACTATCTGGTGATATACACTACAGCCAACATCCATTCTTGTCTACCCAACCTTATTTCAAACCACAAATGTTCTTGACATTTAACAGTATTTAAAATTGTTTTCAATATAACACCTATACCACCACCCCTTTTTCTTTTTCTTTTCTGTTTATACCTTGCCATACTACCTCTTCAAAAATAGGTTCTTCTTCTTCTCTTAGATGAGTTTCCACTATTGCTAATACCTCAAGCCCTTCATTTTCAATTGCTTTATTTAATTCCAGCTATTTTTGTGGTCTCCTTCCACCTTGCATATTCAAAAACCCAATTTTAACAATTTCTTCCTTCCTAACTACTCTTTTATAAATTATTTTGCTTCCTCCTTCTCCATTACGTTTATAACAAACTTTCTTACCACTAATCTTACAAAACCATTCTCTCTCCACATCTACACTTATATCTAAATCAACTATCTTTTGTTTATTTCTTATATCTCCTCCATTCTTCTTCTTTTTGATAATATTACAATTTAAAAGCCTAGTGGCTGGTAGTGTAGATAGTTAAGACTCTACTATTCCCCAATCATTATAATATATATATATATATATATATATATATATATATATATATATATATATATTGTAACGTTTATTTATATACGTTACAAATATATTGGCATTTGGTAAAAGCTAAAAAAGTAAATTTAGATTTTTTTTTTGACTAATTTTTTTTTAAAAAAAAATAACGTACAATGAAAGTTAAATTATTCTTTCGGTTTTTTTTTATGTAATTAGAAATAAAAGTTAGAATTGGAGAGAACAAAAGACACAAATTACCAATCTAGATAAGAGAAAGTAAAAATATTTCAACTAATTAAAGATGGCAGAATTATGCTGAAAAAAATAGAGACTTTGTAACATAAATTTTATAAAGAATATATAAGATTATCAACGGATATTTTGGCAAACAAAAGATATGCGCAGAAGTCGGAAAACTGGGCCTCTAGAGAGTATAAAAGGCAGAGATCAGTTTGAAGGACATCTTGTTCGTTGGTTTCTCTAGTTGGTCTTGGATAGCAATAATATATCCAAGATCGCTCTACGCTGAAGTAATTTGGCATGTCGGAGTGAACCGGAGCTTCTGAAGACATCGTGCCTGAAGATGTATACCAGAAAAGCTTTCGTGACCGACTAGGACAATGGACCACAGGATCAAATAATAACCAAAAAGACCGAGCTCATTCTACCCAAAAAACTATGCATAGTTCTCTACTACTGAATGCACAAAACTTACCGGTAAGTTATACTTCATTACTCCTGATTGTGACCAAATTAAACGTTTTCAAACCATTTCTAAAAGTATGTTTAAACAATCCCGATAGAGACATTAATTTTCTTGTACAAGAGACATCCATTTTTTTAAGGAAATTTCTAGAAGAAATTTAGATATGAACAGTAATTGTAAAATTGTTTTTTTTATTAATTGATTCACATCTGAAATGTGTTCTCTAATTTACTCGATAAGTAATTTATTTCATATATTTTTTTTTATCTATTAGAATAAAAATATTTCTAATATCAATTTTCATTTGTGCGTTATTAATAATAGTTATTATTTTTTATTATTAAATCTATTAGTAGTTTAATAAGATTTAAAAATGTAATTTACCTTTGCCAATGTGTTTGAATAAGCCCAGGAATAATAATCTTAAAAAATTAATTCTCGTTACGGTATGATGTAATACCGATTAGTTTAAAAGTATTTTTTTTTATTTGTGAGATGTTATATGATGATTTCAGCGAATTCTTAGGAATTCTGGCACCCAGATTAAATAAATTAAAAGCTGATTTCGTCAATAGCACAATTCTCAACAATTAATAGGCCGAGTTGATCAGGAAATATAGCTATGTTTTTAGAATAGAAATATAACTTTCTTCTTTTTTGACATAGCTTGATCAACTCACGCGCAGTTTATATTAGCATGTAAGAGGCCTAGCAAAACGAAAAACGTTACAATATATATATATGAGTTAAAATTAGCATTTTTATAAAAATATATATGAATATAATTTGGGAATAAATGTATATGTGATTGAGTTATCATTAGCATTATAGCACAGTAGTATTGATTAGATCTTACTTTCTATCATCTTTGTCATATATTATATTATTGAAATGCCAAAATATTAAAATAATTACTAAATGTCTCAGAGTCACCACATGCAGGTTGGGTAGGGCACAAAGGTTTCATCAATGGGAACACCAAATTGCCATGATTATTAACAAAATTTATATGTAAATAAAAATGGTTATATCTTCAAATCATTCCATTGTTAACAACATATTCTGATGGCAAATATTTTTTCTTTAAATATAAGAGGATTACTTTTTAGACTTATGACTATTGTTAAATATAATAAATATTATGCACTCTATCATTACATTAAACAGAATAGATGAGTACCATTTTGCTGTGAATATTATATACTCTACTATTGTACTGAACAGAACAGACGGGCATTATTTTGCTGTGATAATTAATAAAACATATGTAAATGAAAGTGTTTACATTTCCAAATCACTTTTATTTTAATATCTTGATTTATATTTTAAAAATCACACATTACTATGAATAATTTATTTAAAAATAAATTTATTTAAAAAATGTTGCCTCATAATAATTACTGTAATTCTGTAATACATTGGACAGCAGTTGTAGAATTTATTAATTATATGTTATAATAATCACTGTAGTGTTTTATGAATTGCATTGTGGTAAAATTGATAGCCTTTGAAATGTAGATTCCAGGGATTGTTTTCAGTCCTATCCTTGTTTATTTTTTTTAATTACTGATATTATCTTTTTTTTTTTTTAATACAGATATTACTTTTTATGTTTAACTAATCTGTTTTTTTTGGACTGTCACAAGGTCTTTTCCCTAGCCAAAAATTCATAATTGATCCATAATAAAAAAGAAAATGAAATATAATGCATTTTTATGGTTTCTTAAAATTTATGAATAGTCAGTGTAAGTATAAAAAATTTAAATTTCTTCCATTAAATAAATCCATAATTCCTATATAGTTGACTTTATAATAAAGTATAATATATGTTTAATACAACTAAGTTATTAATACGTGTTATATATTAAATAATAAAGTAGGATAAATATTTTATTATTGAATGAATATAAGAGAAGCTAATTTTGTTATTAGAAACTATAAACAAGTTAGGTGTGAGAAAGTTTGGATTAAAAGTAACTAATGGATATTTAAAACAGACAATTATTTTTAACAAATTAATTGATGTGCCAATTAAAGTTGATTAGTTGGTGCTGTTGGAATGTTAAAACTATTTCAGCCTTGTTGTGATAACTGCCTGTTGATAATACTGCTATGTTCTAATGTGAAGTAATAGTTAAATCAACCTTGTAATAACTATTGTTGGTTAAAGTTGACCTAAAGTTAAGGGGTTCTAATAGAATGTAAAAGTTACACCAGCCTTGTTATGATCACTGAATTCTAATAAACATAATGGAAACAAACCAATATTTAAGGAAAAGTGAAAACTAAGAATCATCTTTCTTTTTCATGATGAGGATTCAGTGGAACAAGAGAAATTGCCATTGGACAACCTATTTCAGGAAATTGGTCCAATCATAATGAATCACATATGATCTTTATAGGTCTTACACCTTAAAACATCACATGATCACTATCTTCCATGCTTGCTCATAACTGTTGTTAAAATAAGCAAAACTCTCCATACAGTAGTGCCACTCCATTGATTACTCTATCTTGCTTAGAGTGTTACTATTGTATGGAGAGCATTTTTCCTATTTTATCTTTATAGGTTATGCTGACTTTATTGTTTTTAGTTAGTCTCCTTATGCTGTTTTAAATTATTTATGTCAAAATAGTCTTTATCAATGTAGCAACTGCACTGCACATTTATTTAACTTTATGTGTTTCAGTAGCTTCTGGAAAAAGAAGTTTTTCTAAATGAAAAATTATTTAAAATCTACAATGAAAGAAGAATGACTAAGTGAATTATTACTTATATCTACTGAAGATGATATTCTAGATATCATAAATATAGGCAATTTAAAAATTTTATGGGCCGAGGCAAAGAGAATTAATGTATAAATAAAAATATGTTTATAAGCAATATAAATAATGAATTTATACTAGTTTAATGTTCTACTGATTCTGTATTTTTTGTTAAATAAAATTGTACTGAATTAATTAAATGTTGTACTGTATCTTTTTAGTAAATAAAATTTTGTAGAATTCTTTTTGCTTTAATTTACAAATTTTATTTCATGGGATGAGAGGAGGGGCACTAAAATTTTCCTTGCACAAAAGTGCAATTATCTATGCGGTGCTGACATGATTTTACTTAGTCAAATCTTAATTCACTGAGAATTTTATTAAATGATTTTTTAACATATTCACGAACTTCAATAATTGTAATTAAAAATACAGTCACCTAAACTGATATCAAATAAATGCTAATATCACTGATTTAATATAAGCTTTATACTTTATAAATCTATAACGTTTGTGAATTAATTAATTAATCAAATTTAAGCGGTTAAAGTATCTGATTCAGTTTTATTTAGATTAATTAATAATCTCAAGTTAATCAAAATATAAAATTGTTGATTTGAAGGAAGTGGAAAGAATTTTTAAGCAGTGTAGGGTTAATTATTGTATGGAAGACATTCACCGTATACAGATCTCATTAAATTACCACCTAATTGCTCATTTAAATGCTTTAAGTTTTATAATTATAGCTAGAAAGTTTAATTATTATACATTGACAAAAGATGTTACTTTATATATAATCTATTATTGAAATCTCACGATATTATAAAATAATGCAGTGTAAATATAATATTGGGTTTCAGAAAAGAATTAAATTTTAAAATATGTTTTTATTTTACAAACCTGGAATATTAAAGATATAAGATTACTGTTCCGAAACTCAAACTAAATTCAGACATAACAGTTTATAGATGCAACCTCTAAAGACTAAGCATTTAAAACAAATTTTTATTTTTTATTCTACAAGAAATTTTTATTTAGAAAACTAATCACTTCATTTTTAAGCTGCTTTCAAGGTTCACCGAGTTTTTTTTTTTTTTTATTGTCTTAATGTCGTATTATTACATCATTTGCAGTTTTATTTTTATTTATCAATAGTTATTATTAATTAAGCACCTAAAAAACTGCCTAAAACACCAAATGTGTATTGTCTTGATTAAACTTATCTAGTATCTTGATTACTAACTTACTATACAAAAAGATGTTTTAGCATAACATCTTAATTAAGTGGAATACTGTCTTCTCTAAAAACAAAACTACCTAAAACAATCTTATAGTCACTTTTGTGTGTAAACATGCAAATCTTTAACAAATAATGATGGTAATAAATCCACATTTGGATTAATTATATTAGACTTATATAAAAGGCAAGATTTTCCTACATTTCTAAATAATTTAATAGGTTTTAAGTTGTTTTTTTGTTTGGCTTAATCTAGAAATTTCTATTTATAAATACTTTGCTATTATTAATAATGTACTTTTAAAATTGCTATTTTATTAATAACAATAACTACAATGAAACTTATGTATTGTTTTCATTTGTACTTTCTTTAATCAAAGATAGCTTTCCAGTTTTTTGGTTCACTGGAGCATTAGGAAATATTTTAAGCATGCTAGTATTTAAAAAAATGCAATTGGATAAGCAAATGAAATTTGCATTTTTTATTTCATCTATTTATGACTTTCTGATGACTAATCCACTCTGGCTTATAATTATGTTTTATTTCTATATCCAAAAGGCAAATAACTTTCTTTATTTTTATGTTACAGAAGTATTTGGTATAGTTGAGACAATATTGTTACCTGCCACATTTTGCTAATTTTTTTAATATCAATATACTGAATTTTCTCTGTTTATTCAACTATAAATCATAGTTTACTCAAAACGGATAAAATCAATAATTTTTATTACTATTGTTATAGCTAATTTGCTGGATTTTCATATAAAAGATATTATGATCATCAAGATGCTTATCTGTAATAATAATTGCAAAAGATCTTTGATAGAATTTAATCACGAATATTTTTTGTCTTTGCATATAATTTTATCTTTAGTATATTTTATTTTTTCTATACTATTCCTTTATTTACTTCATTCATTTTGAATATTTTTTAAATGATTAATGTTTATAAACAAAATCAAAAGCACATTAAAATAAAAGGTAAAAATAATTTCACTAACAAAATCAAAACATTCCTATTCATTTTATTAAATGGAATATTTGCCATATAAATTACATCTGGACTGATAGTTATAACAACTTTCTCTTTATTTATTTTTAGATGTAATAGGGATATTCTATTTTCAGTATTATATATTTCTGTCATTGGAGAATATTTCAGCTGTGTTATTCCATTTTATTTTTATTTTGTTATTTATAAAGAGTTTAGAGAAATCACTTAGATTCTTTTAAATAAAAAATCTTTAATATTTGTTATATTACTAAAGAATTATATGTATATATTGTAACTACACATACATCAGATATTAAATGTAAATGTCAAATATGGAATCTAATAATTAACTGCATTTTAATTCTAAAATCCTCAATAAATAAAGTGTTAGGCTTTATTTGAGAGTGTGCATATAGGTTTCATTGCACATTTTTTTAAACAAATATTTCTATACAAAAAAAAAAAAAAAACATATAAAAAATAATTTGTTAACTGATTGTAAAAATTAGTTTTGGAAAAAGAGAGGTAGTGAGAAACAGTTTTCATTAAATTTATCAACCCTGCAATAGAAGTTTTGACTAACTTTTAATTTATAAAATCATGTTATTACAGAATAAGTATGTAGTACAATAATAATTTTTTTTTTACTTTTTCTGTTTTTTTCCTATTTCCAAACATGTATAGTCATTATAATCGTTTCCTTCATGTGATTTTTAAAAAGCAAGCATTGACGATTTAAAGGTGTTTAATTATGCTGTTTATTAATAAACAACTTATAAAGAATTGGATTGAAGTAATTAAGTTGGTAAAACTATAAAAAATGTTGTTAATAAAAAAACTGAAATCAGTCAATCAGTCTACATTACGAAAGTGCATTATCAATCGAATACATGGTTTTATACATATATAAGGTAAATATTAAATAAATGACTTGCTGACAAAACTTTTGCAGTCAATGCCTTGAATGCATGGTATTCCATGAAAGAAGAAAGTAAAATGTTTAGCCTTTATAAACTAGTATGAAGAAAAAACTTAATTGCTCCTTTCCAGCTCTGTCATACATGATACTTAAGTCTGTTTTACCAAAAGAGAAGAAAGATTTACTGAGATTAACCCAAAAAACCTGAACATTAAAAAAAATGACATGACCCAATGGGAAAAACTCACATTTTTCTAGAAAATCACATAGATAAATTTGTCTGATTGTAAACTGCAAAGGAATATTTAGTGGAATAAGAATGCATTTTAACATTATGAACCAATGAACAATATATTGCAAAATTTCATTAAAAAATGGAAACCAAAAAAAAAATCTTCACAAGGATTATTATTACTGGATAAGAATGTTTTTTTTTTTTTGAATGACCACATTTTTGTGACAAAAAGTAAAATAAGATCCAAAGAACAAAAGGATAAGGATTAAAGAAAGAGTATCATTTATTTTGTCATTATATATATATTCTTTCTTTCTCTCAATTGTTAATCTTTAACCAATATTAATTTATTTCTTTACATTAATCCATCTACTGTAAATATTTTATATGTGTTTACATTAGAATGAGATATTTATTTACATTTTATAATAATTTTTTTATATTTATGCATGATGTTTTTTCTATGTATGTAATTTCAACTTAGATGTGGCATCTGGATAATAAAATATATATTTTTTTAACTTAGAAGAAAATAAGGTAACAAAATTATTGTTATGGAGCGATGTTGATGACTTGTCAAGGACTGAAATGTTAATTGTTGGAGAAGATGTAAAGACAACTTGTATGTTGCTACCAGAATAAAACTGTATTGTTATATCTGTCTTGCTGTGATCACTTTTTATTTATGCATTTCATCAAGTTAACTAAGTACTGCAACATTATGAGTGAGTTTTATGAATTTCCAAAACTACAATCTGGAGCTAAAAGGATAACTTCAAAGGGTATGAGTTTAAACCTAGGTTGCTCAATGAAGCTGATCTGGGTCTTTAGTAATATTACAGGTTTAGAAAATATTCTAATCACCTTAGGTATCATGAGTTATATTCATCTGATAAGCAGAAAATATTACTGTGTGGAATATGCATTATCAGCAACAATAGGCATTAAACTGAAAATGTCTCTCAGTATGCTCATAGTTATGATTGGGCTAGTGAGCCAGTTACAGCTATCACCTGTGATTCTGATCATAATAGTATATAGAGGACTCCACATTATAATATATATATAAGATTTATCTTTTTTTATTTGATACAAATCATATATTTAATTTATGTAAGTGCTATTGATATTTTTGGAGATGCACATTTTATGCTTGTTATTAAAATAAATATTGAAATGTACTATATATACACACAATTTTAATTTTTTATTTCTTTACATATTTATTAATTACAGAAATAAAGTTATATATATAAAGTTAAATAACTCCCAAAATGCATTTGATGCCAAACTAGCACTTTTCAATAGACTTAAGTTATAATCTCTCATATGACTTCTTTAAGTTTCCAGTGGCATAGACAAAATATAAAATCACATAAAATGTACAGTTAAAAGTAAAGATAAATTGTTGAATGGTTTTTAAATCCATCAAAATTATTTATGAGGAAAAATTAGAAAAATTATCTGAACATCCTTTAGTGAGACTGTATACATATTGTAACTCTGTGCTTTTGCACATTGTTTCTTGTACATGCTTTAATGCAGTGATTTGCTATATTTATTTATTTAAACAAAAAAATAGTAAACAATAAATAATTTAGAGTAGGAAATAAGTTTTATTATATGCAGGTCATTTTATCAACCTGAATGTAAAATACATGCCATTATTATGTTTCTTATCAGCATAAATACTTAATTCTAATTATTTAAAATATTTTCATATGGTAGCTTTCATTATAGTTAGACATGTATCTGCATAAAGTTAAAATATAGCTAAAAGTTGTTTTAAAAGTTGGAGAGTGAATAATATTAAGTAAATAATCTTTTTAATCAAGTCTTCATTTAATAAAGCTATTTACTAAAATAAGTATCTTTTAAAACAATGCTAGTTAAATTGAATTTAAATAATAGTATGATACCTTAAAAAATTAGTCAATAGTTTAATTTCTAACTAGCCATATAAGACAAAATTTTATTTAATAATGTGTATTAAGATAGTTATTTAGATAAAATTAGTTTATGTAGCTAAATAATAGATTTAGTTATTTAAATCAACTACAATTTATTTACTAGGGTAGCTTTAAATTAAGGAAATATTTAACTTCCTGTCTGCATGTGTGAATGAATGTATGTACACATGTTTATCAATTACTTGGCTTTAATCACCAAGATGTTTAATTTTAAGAGTTAAAATTTTAATATTAAATATTTTGTTAAACCTGCAAAATAAAGGGTTAACTTTAAAAATTTAAAAGATCTTTAAATAAACAAAAAGAGGAAGAGAGTTATTTTATTTAAGAAAAAGTATTTAAATTATCTTGTTTTATTATTTAAGTTTGTTAATTAATAAGTAATAAACTTTTCTTCATCTCAAAGCCATCAAGACACATGGTTATTTTAAAATAATCTAGGTTAATATGACAGAATTATTCTTAGTTAATTACTGGAAATTAATTAACCCTTTGGCCACAAACATCTCCTTTTTGGAGTGGTGGTTAAAGTTGAGTGATTGGTAAACTGATATAAAAGATCAGATCATCATTTTTAAAATGAATCCTGATAGACTCTCACAGGCTTTTTTCCTTTGTGTGCTGTACTGACTCTTGTTTACCATCCACTCTATTAATTGCTCCTCTGGGTGAACTTCTGTGAGATACCAAGAATTGTAATATTTTTTTATAATTTTATTTGTTTTAATCAAAGTGTATAGTATTAACTTTATTATTCTAAAACTTACAATGTTGTGCTAACCAGCTAAAGTAATTCTTGTTTTACTCTATACTGTAATTCAATTTTGAACTTTCTTATTGTAAACTACTAACAAAATCCCACTGAAAAATAATTTAGTTTTAAAAAGCAATTTTTTTCATTTGTGCTTAATTATAAATTTTAAAATAATCCAGGTGATATGTTTCAAAATGATAATTCACAGAAATATGTGGAACATTATACTAATTCATCTGATTATTATTCATGATGATTTTAAAAGGAGAAAACTTAAATTTAAAGCAAAGAGCTTAGAATATTCAAATATTAAAATATAAACTGCTATGCTGATCACTTTTATTATACGAACTGTTTGAAATAATTATATGTCATATTAATTGATAATGAATATGATACAATGCTTATCTCTTGAAAATTAATTATGCAGTTATAAAAAATAACTTGTTGTCTTTAGCATAGAAAGAACTGCTATTTAATTATATTTGTTGTCTCCAAATTTGTGCTATTAAATAAAAATTTTGCAAGATAATCTGGATTTGATGACTTCTTTGAATTTAAAAAAATATAAATAATTGCTATATGCTTCATTCTCTCCTAATTTTAATTGTAAAAATGTTATATAAGGATGTGAATGAAGAAACCTTGAAATATATTTGTCTACTTAAAATAGTTTGCAGTAATAATCGACAACAGACATTTTGATATTCATTGCATTATTTACAGTCAATTTAACTTTTAAAAAAATGTTTTAAAAAAATATTGCTAATTTTACTTAAAGAAAACCAACACCTGTAAATGACTTTTATTATTTTGTTAAATTAAATTTGCTGTTTTATGTGCTTCTTTTAAAAAAAGAAGTTATGAATATTTTGTTAATTTCACTGGAATCATGGATCTGGAAAAATTTCTATAAGACAAATAATGCTATTCTCCAACATAGTTGAATGAATATTTTTCTAGCTAATTGTTATATTGGCCAATTTCTTCAAATATTAATGAATTTAATCTTTAGATATAATTTAGGATTAAGAAGTTTTAAATGCTTATATTATACTTATCTGGAATTAGATTTGCTGCTTTTAATAAAATGCTTATTCTTCATTGGTATGGATGTTTCCTTATGCAGACAACCTGCCAGAGAAGGCCCTCATGCTCTCAGCAGATCACTCACAACAGAAAATTTCCATTAATGAACTAAGATGTTTTAAATATATATATTATTTATTTATTTATTTTTTAATATTATTATATCATTATTTTCTTATATATGTCTAGGTAATTTTTTTGTGTTATTGTCTTAATTAGGCTTGTGCTAAAATGTGTTGAAATTTCCACACATTCTCAGGAAAAATTTTATCCATTTCACTACGTGCTGGTTATTTGAAATTTGACAATATTTATCTAGTAGAGGTATTCTTCTTTTACATTTATTTTCTCTTTTAAGGGTTATGAGTGTTTTATTCACTCATTGGTAAATCAGTTTTAAATGTGTTTATCAGAAGTTTAGTATGTTTATAACTATTATGATATAATATCTTACCTTTATAGACTAAGTTAATTGCATATTTGTCTGCTTCAGATTACTTTACTTTATTTTGCATTATGTCCACTTTATTTATTTAAATTTTATAATGTATATTACATATATGTGTGTATTTTTGTTATCTATTGCCAAAGTTTTATTGGGCTCTTATTCCTAAATAATTTGATAGTCATTTGACTAACCACTACTATTGGTTTTAGACATTGCTTATTGTTTTGCTAATTTTATATGTAAATATTAATTTAATCAGCTTATTAGCATTAAGTTATTATCCTGCTATTGGTTTGTATAAAGTATTTGTATTTGAATATTAGGCCTATATTTTATAATTGTTTATTGTGCTTTGTGAGATCGAGATGCTCTCCCCATTGTTCATGTATATTCCATGAGTTGAGAGTCCTTTGTATTTTTGTGATGGTTATCACTCATAATTATTATTGAAGATACCTAGATCACCAGAGATCCACTTTTGCCTCAGATATAGGTATTTGGGAGCCACCATCCTTATTGATATTTTTGCCTATCACTCATGATGAATTTATATATATATATATATATATATATATATATATAATATATATATATATATATATATATATTCCACCAATATGTGAAGTTAACTTTATATTCGAATTGACATGACAACAATAAGTTAATGAAGAGTCAGTTCTTCAGGTTGCACTATGTATAGTGCTTAGTGGTATATAACAATATCTGTATTGTGTTGCTGTGATGTTTAACCAGCCACAAGTAAACCAAAAGGATATTTATAAGTTTAAAAGTTTAATATTAGACTTGGCATTTAGATAATACATACACCTATGTTAGTTATATACTTATCTGGATCATCTCACAAAAGTTAGTTATATACTCATCTGGATCATCTCACCAATGGATTTGTAAGTTATTTAGTTTTTAAATATTATGATTATTATGTGGACAATAATTTTGTATGATTTGAGTGTATGACTTTTGGTAAATGGCCCACATTTTCATTTAATAATTTATTTATAATGTGACGACCACGTAAAGTCATCGACACACATATATATTTATTAATAAAATTAGAAAGTGATAAAGGTGAAATAAATTAGCTAATAAATTTTTTTAAAAAAAAAGAAAGGAAGGAAAAGAAAATTGAAATTCTAATGTCAAAATTACTGTGGATTTTTGTAATAATAAGAGAAGGGGAGGGGGGCTGCATAAATAAAGAAATGTGTCTCTTTCTCTCTGGTAAATCAAATGCTAGAAAGTTATTTTGTTTATTGTGGGAGAGGGGAAGTGGATGCATAAAAAAAATGCGTTCTCTCTTTTAAAAAATATATTATAACAAATTAAAGTAAATGTAAAAAGTAAATGTGAAAAAAATGAATGAATTGTAAACTTTAAATAAAATAAATGTAATATGTGATATATAAAAAAGAAACAATATGGCCGTAGGTGTGAAAGTCTGTTGGACAAATTAAATTTCACGGACAAAGAAATGTTATCAACGGAAGATCTTGGCCTGATCTGTTAAATTAATTGGGACTTACATTCCAGCCACTAATTAAATAAAGAAACATAATGATAAGAATTGGTTGAAAATCTAAGTCTTAATTAAAAATTTTAAAAACAATGAACAAAAGAAAGAGATTAAGAAAATGACAATTTTTGTCTGGCATTGCTAGTAGAGACTTTAGAGAAGCAACAGCTAAAAAGAAAATGGAAGAAGTGCGTGGCTAGTGGCATTAAAGGGACGTGGGTTTGGATTCAAGCCATCTCATCACTGACTCACAATGTAAGATCTTTGCCTGACCTGCTAGAGGGACCGCCGCTTCTGTAGCTGTCGATTGAAACGCAACCTAAAGAATCAACCAGAAAACTGGATGGAAATAACCCCACAAATGGAGAACCTAAGGAATCAACAAGCAAAAACTGGAACGAAAATAACCCCACAATCTGAGGAAGTTAATCAAGAGCGCTCGGAAGAAATACCCATGGGACAATTACAACAAAGCCTAGGTAAAAGCATGCATGCATTTTCATTTGTCTATAACTAAATATAAAATTAATGATTTGGAAAAATTAGAACTCTATCAACCGGACTTTAAGAACTTTTGTATCTGATCTATTTGCATATATTTATTATAGCCATGTATTTATAAGTGTGTGTTTTTATTATTATAATGTAATTTTTTATATAAAGTGTAAATATTATTATTAAACATATTTGTCATTAAATTTCATATCCTTGCTTTATTCTCCTACCACCAAGCTACGACAGGGGGGAAAATGTAAGTAGTGATTAAAGGGGCATACTGATTTGTTTAAGATATTCATGTGCTGCTTGTTCGTGCGAAATCCCAATTCTAAAAAATAAATAGCAAGCACTGGACATTCGTTAAGTTTCTTTGAAATAGTTTGCGTTGTTCAGCAGCTGAGGGTATCTTGGTCGGGAAAAATAACACCAAGATAATATGTACGTATTGCCTTGGGGTTCGATCAAGGGTATAGATATGAAATTAAGTTTGTAACTGTATTAGCTCTCTGCTTGTATTGTAATGGCGTTGGTTAAATAATAAATAAGATAATAAAGAATCTAAGTTGTAAACAATAAATGGATAGAAATAAAAGTTATGAAAAGAAAAATGGATATAATAAATAAGTATAATATAGAATAAAATAATCGAAATAAATATAGTTGAAGGTACAAATAATTAATCAACCGTACGAATAACCATTTCCGTTATAATAAGTATAAAATAGTATTAGGCAATCTTAGTTAAGTTGTCTAAATCTTATCATTATTGATATTCTATCAGCCTGCTTATTCAAACTCAGTATATTATGCAATATTAAATTAGTTGCCTAGATTTCATACTTACCAGAATTATATTAGTCTTTTATTTATTTAAGCTTAGATAAAATCTAAACTAATTGTATGCTAATCTGCCTTCTAAGGCCATATCAAAAGTTGCTTGACAAAAATGCTTATTTTAAAATAAATTATTGCTCAGTTTAGCAAAACCTATAGTTTTGTCATTACTTAGTTTAAATTTTAATATAAATTGTTTATTAGCTAAATTAAAATACAAATTAATTTTATTGTTAAACCGGTATCTCCATTTAGAATATTTGATGTATAACCAACCAAAAGATTTGTATTTAAACCTTAGTAAATCTGTTAATAGAGGTCTGGATGCATTTATGTACCAATTGATTTCAACTATTTGTAACAGTGCCTATGTTGGCAAGTGATTCCAAGTTTTACATAAATAAAAACTTGTATGTATTATTTTTATACTTAATTGGTAATAAATCTAGTTATTATTTTAAAAATCTTTAATTTCTGTTTTCTATATGTCATTTGTCTTGAGTTCACTAAGTTTTATGAGCTCATTTAAGTCATTAAGTTTATTATTTATAAAGTTCACAATGTTCACAATTCTGATTTCTATTAGAAATCTGGGCAAAAGATAAACAAATTTTGCAGTTCCAAAACTTGACATTTCCAATAAGAATCTTTACAGAAACTTCTCAGATCCAAAGATTGGAATTGCCTACAAGAAAAATTAAAAGTTGAATATTTTAAGATAAATTCAGATTGATATAATTCATTGTTCAAGATTATTCAAGCTACATTTAGACTGCACTCATTGTTAATCATTTCTTTATAATTTAAAGATATAATCATTTTGCTTAATAATTCAGTTTGTGTTGTCCATGAAATAATAGAAAGACATAAAATGTATCATTTTTTTTCTGTTGTTTTAGAGTGATATCCTGGATAAATGGCTATGATTATTCTGAATTTAGTATATTTTATTATGCAATTATTTAGCAAGTTAAATATTTTCTTTGTGTAATTATTTCTGTTGTTACAAATATTGGTAAGCATTTCTTTATAAGAAAAGTATATGCCTCCTCTAGTCTCCCAGGATATCAGTCATTAATTTAGCAACCTAGTATTAAAGAAGAATTCCTAAGAGATATTTAGATCTTTGAGACTATCTTTACTGTTATTATATCCCTATTATTGGATAAATTGCTCATTTAAATTTCTTTATTATTGTGGTAAAAGGCACTTTAATCATTTTATGTACTATTAGAAAAGTACACTGCATTTTATTTTTACTCTGCAAAAGTAGAATATTTGAATTCATGCTTTCTTTGACATTCATATTAAATATATTTCAAGATGAGGATTTGTATAAGATATTTCTGTTGATGCAAATAACTTATATTCTCAGAGAATATATGTTGATGGAGGGAATTCAGATTTTAAAAGTATTTTATAAATAAGAGTGAAGTTTTTTTTCTCTGCTTAATTTCATTTGTAATTATTTATT
The DNA here is from genome assembly GCA_028023455.1 of Epiperipatus broadwayi. NCBI lineage: Eukaryota > Metazoa > Onychophora > Udeonychophora > Euonychophora > Peripatidae > Epiperipatus > Epiperipatus broadwayi. Next base: position 2,387,729 of record JAQFVV010000127.1, on the reverse strand, counting down.
GTGTAATGAGCATTATTAATATTGCTTTTAAATTTCCTTTTATCTTAATAGATGTCTCTGAAGTATCCTTATTTTATTGTAACTGCCACTGGGTGTAGTTCATGTTTCATAGTCTCTTAACAATGAAAAATGAATTCCTATATTTTAAAATTCATAATCATTTTCCCCCTTAGGTTACTATATATATATATTAACCATGTAAACAGAGGCAATTTTTTACATTTTGATGTTGCCAAAAAACTATTCATAATTAATTACAATCATGGGGCTTAATATGTTTTTCTCTGTTAACCTATACAATAGTTCCTTAGTTATAAATAGTGAAGCAAATGTGGTTCTCTTTCAAATTTAAATTCTTATAAAGTTTTAATCCCAGAATGCTATTTTTATAGGGATGAAAATACAGAAGAATATTATCTGCCTTGACATCCTGCAAATAATAATTAATCTTTTTCAGAGTTGTATATCTTGAATTAGATATTGTTGTGTTTGTTATGTGATTATGATGAACACACATTCATAAAATATGATTAAATATTTGTTAATTAAAACAAATATACAAATGCATATTTATGATATACTCTACTGTTATAACTTTACCTGATACTATTGTCTTGATATAGCATTTAGTTGCCATGCAACTATTAATGAAACAAACCAGATATTCTTTTAACTTTATTTACCACTTCCAGTTGTATTACAACAGCTTGTCTTATGTGTAGTTATGATCACACTTCCAGCTGTATTATGACAGCTTGTCTTGTGTCTAATTTAAGTTCCAGAAGCTTCCAATTTTAAAATGAACTTGCCTTATTGCTTTAACCATATAGTGAATATCATGTATACTGCTGTTCAATTTGACAGTAAATTGTTGTTCTTTCCCTTACTTTCAACTCAATTAACTACTTATAATAAGATCCCCATTCAAAATGAAAAGATTCATTGAGAATCATTGTCAATTAATCTGTTACTATTATTGGATATATGTTTTCTATTCATATATCTATTGGTCTGGTGATGAATGCTCAATCTGATCAAGATGAAATGAAATATGGACTAGACCATAAGTTAAAAGTTATTTGAAATATAACATCCCCTCCAACAGTTACATTATCCTTGGAGAATATAGTCATTGAGATGATTCTGTGGATGTCTTCATCACTTTTTAGCTTCATCAGGTTTGATAACTTTATTAGCAGATCCAGTGTCTTCATTTGTACATCTGGTGACTTTGACTTCGTAGACTCATCACTGCTAGTTGGTGATTCTTCACTATTAACTAGTGATATATAGTTCAACTTTACTGGTTTCTATTCCTGTGGTATTACTGTTCATCAGGTATTTGAATAACCATCATTTGCAATCCTTTTAATTTGATTACAACTGTTGGAAGCTATTTGAGATTCATTAAACATACAGTACAGTATGTGGATGGCTATTTGCACTTCAGGTATATTTATTTTCAATGATTGTCCTAGGTTTAAATCTATATTATCATCAACCATATCTGTGTACATTATTTTTTTTTTATTTTTATGAGCTGCTTCACTTTAGCCACTGTAAAGTCTAAGTGATTGAATCATCCATAGTCTAATAAGTTACTATGCATAGCAAATGACAAGTTATATTACTAGGCATAATAACTTTATTTTTTATTTGGCCCAACCTTGATAGTCAATATATTTTGCTGCAAAGTTGCAGCTGATATTTATTTTTCCTATAAATGATAACCCATGTCTCTGACACAATGGACACTGCAGACATAATCTCCAGTTCCATTATTACTGATGTTGCATTAATAATAATTTTGCATTTGAAAATAGAGCCAATGCCTCTTACATTATTTATAAAGGTATTGAGTTTATTTGATTTTATATTGTCCTTTTAGCATTTTGGAATGGAGTCTTCCACCCTTTTTTGAGCAACTTGATTTTCTTTTTTAAAGCAAACAGCTTCTATATGACCAACATGGTTGCAATATCTACACACTATACACTGGTGTAAACATAAGTTGTGTGTATATCTTGTTTTGTCACATGTATAACAAAGTTTAATAATATTATTAGTAATACATCCCACAAGCTCATTCTGATATCTTTAAATGATCTAACTTTCCAATCCACAGCTTTACTGCTAGGATTACTTATATTTAATGGAATGGTATGATTTGCTGTCTATCCAATTAGAATTGCCTGAGAATATGATGAATCAAATATGATTATCAGAGTCCATTAATAACTTACCCTATGATGGTCATCTTACATTCCACAAATGAAACAATCTTTCAAGGCTTCATTAAAAAAGTCTTTAAAGCTGCAGTTAATGGCTAGCTTTCTCAGTTTAATAGCAAAATTTCTCACTTTTTTCCTATACCCTTGTGTACAGAGATTGAAGTGATATTTTTGCATTATTGTTAAGGGTTTTGGGCAAAAAATGTTTGGCAATAGAGATAATACTTTACTAAAATCAAGCTTAGATGGCATCATGGGGGTTTCCTATGCTTGTAATGTGTTGTAGGTCTGAATTCTATTAGAATATAAGCAAAAATGTGGTTAATTTTAATTCAGGCTTTCTAATTTGATTAGTCTGCACATAGAGAAGTATTTGATTCATGTAGGATAACTAATTTTCAGAATAAACCAATTTTAGACATTTTGATTTTTTCTTTCTTTCTACCATGAGAGAAAAACCAAAAACTTTCAACTCTTCTTTAATAATTATTGAGTACCCACTCATGTTTGATTTTAAAAATTTTTATTAATACACTAATAATGTTAGCTGTCAATATTCTATCATAACTGCACCAACTCTTGTGTTTATTTCATGACTATGATAAACACAAAACAAATATAAGAATGTGCATTTACAATACATACCACTACAGTTATATCATTACCTAATTGGTTTGGTATAGTTTTAATTGCCATAGAACTATTAATATAAGAGACTTTAGGTACCTTTCCAGATTTATCTACCACTTCTAGCTGTAACATGAAGACTTACCTCATGGATAGGTGACACTTCCAGTGGTTCTGTTACAGCATGACTCATGTGTGATTATGATTACCTTTTCAGCTATACCATGACAACTAGCTTTGTGTCTGTTCTAAATTGTAACAGCTTTCTGTTCTAAAAGACAACATGCATACCTCTTGCCTCTAATTGAATTGACTATTTATAACCAGATCCATGTCCATAATGATAACAATCTGATTCACTGAGCATCATCATCATTGGCCTGCTTCTACAATTGGATATATGTTATGTTTATATATCTATTAGTATGTGGTGATAATTGATCAGTCCATCAAGATAAGAGAAAATCTGGACTAATTCATTAGATAAAGGTAAGTTGAGATATAACAGAAAATTTTCATGAATTTTTAAATTGATAAAGAATAAATTAAAGATATTATATTCATTTAAATAGAGGTAACATTTTACTTTTTGATGTTTGCAAGAAAACTATTAATAACTAATTAGAATCTTGAAGATAAATGAGTTTTTCTCTGTTAACTGATACAATAATTCCTTTATTATGAGTTTTTAGTGAAGTAAAAGGAGTCCTCTATTTCAGAAAACCCATGTTCTTAATAATTTTAACACAGAAAACTATTTTTTACAGCTGTGTGAATGCAGAATATCATCCCCCTTGACATTTTTTTCTCAATTTAAAATCCTTGAAAATACTTAATTCGGCATGCATAACTTTCTGGAGATTACTTATTATTTGCAAGTTGTCATTGAAGATGACATTCTTCAGCATTCTCTATAAAAGATAGTTTTCTGGGTTTAAATCCTTATAAAAAATTGGGTTTGTAGTAAAAGTGATTCCTTTTTACTTAAGTAGAACACCATAGCAAAAAAGTTATTGTATAGGTTAATCATGAAAAACTTGTTTAGGCTCAGGATATCAAAAGGTAAAAAGTTGTCTCTTTACATGAACATAATCTCCTTAAATTATTCTTTATCAACTTAAAAATCCATGAAAATATTTAATTCAACAATATATATACATATTGTAACAGTATACATATATGCCACTACATCATTTTAAAATGAAAATATAAAAAAAAGATCCATAAATAAAATTGATATATAAAAAAAAATTAAATTCAACTAATAGAGATATAAAATGCACAGATGGCAGTCCTATTAAATTATTTAAAGTTAAAAAAATGCGATAAAAAAAGTTTAAAAATCTAAAAAAAAAAACAAGATTGAATATTAGGTAAAAGAACAATAAAAGCTGCTAATGTATTTTAAAGTTGTTCTTAAACTAGTAGAATAGAAATTATTTTTCTATTAAAATGTAATAATGTAAAGCAAACAGCTCCTTGGGGCATTTAAACCATTGTAAGTCAGATAAGAGATAAAAATTAAAATATTATAGTGTTTTTCACTTTGGAGCAAACTAGTCAATGAAGATACCAACAAACACACAGTTCAGAAAGGAAAACCATCATGACCAACAAGATTGGCACAATGTCAGGAGTGATTGATGCAAAAATTTGTCATGTAATACTGTAAACAAAATGAAAAAATAATAGAAAAATATTACTGATTGATTATTGATTGAATAGTGGTGACTGATTAAAAATATTCTGTAGCCATATTGTGGACCCCATGATGTAAGGGTCTGACAATAAATTTTGTTCCTCTTATTGCACCAATTGAGGCAACCTCCTGAGTGATAGTTTCTGAATAAATGGCAAACAACGATTTTATCTCCAAGGAGTACAATCTATAAAAATGTGATAGTTAGAATGGACTTCAATAAACCTGCCACAATCTGGAAGAATCATCAAAATATACCATGGGAAGTATAAAACTTTTGAATGCAATATGAACTTTTAAATATCTAACTTAAACAAACTTTCAATCAGTAAACCTAAGCATAATTTCTAAAATAAGCTCTTATCTGACAAGCAAAAGAAACTCTAAATTATTTATTAATATTTTCTTTATGTATAACATGTTTGCTATAAATAATTTCCATTTTTGGTAAACTAAATTACTAAATTTAAAGTTGAGTGTAAATGGCTATATAGATGCATTAAGATTAGGTTAGATTATGTGGGGTAATTTTGGGTTATTTATTTTGTAGTTGAATCGATGCTGGTAAAGGAATATAAGTTGTTTTATGTCAATGTAATCTGGGAAGGAGCATTAGATTCTCATTCTCTTTTGCTGTGTTAGCATACAGGACATAGTACCCAACTGAATGCATGGCCCAAAAAGAGAAACCATCACATTGTTATTGGTGATAGAGGTATTTCCTATACCATTTAATTTCTTATGCTTTATGAATAGGAACTATAAGTCAGCAAGGACCGCTATGGTTTTTATGCTAACATCTTTATTTTGCATTGCTCACATCGGTATATCAGTAAGCTAGCATTGGTTTAGCTGTGAACTTTTAGCTGAGAGTAAATGATTTGAGTCTATAAATATGTATTCTATGTAGTTATTTGCACTTCATATAATATAAAAATATTAAATACATAAAATTTCATCCATCTGTACATATTAAGTTAAATATGAGGGTTTAAATCTATCTAATAATATTAAATAAAGAATCTAATCCTCAAATCTATTTTAATATATGTTATGTGGGGCAAAACTCTCCATACAGTATTGCCACCTGTGCTAAACAGAGTAATCAATGGATGCCAGAAGGCTTGTGCATAAAATACGTATCTAATGCCTACTCATCCAATAACCCCAGACTAGTTTCTGGCTTGTGGCCTTCGTCAGTGAGGAGCTTTGGATCTGAGAGCACTGCATCTAGATCTTAGGATCTAATGCAACCCTCTAGCAACCACCTTTTATCTCTACTTTACTACAAAACTATGAGAATGAAATTGAAAACACAAAAAAATATTTTCAATCTAAGCTCAATAGCTTATATAGTCATATGGGTCTGAACTCAGTTCAGCACCCATACATTTTGGTGTCTTTGGCTCTTTTACAACCATAGCCACCACTATCCTATTAGGCAGGATTGGTGTTAAACCATTAAGAATCACATTTCCTATACTAGCACATTAATTGTTGATAAACAGAGCAAAACTCTCCATACAGTATTGCCACCTGTGCTAAACAGAGTAATCAATGGATGCCAGAAGGCTTGTGCATAAAATCCCTATCTAATGCCTACTCATCCAATATCCCCAGACTAGTTTCTGGCTTGTGGCCTTTGTCAGTGAGGAGCTTTGGATCTGAGAGCACTGCATCTAGATCTTAGGATCTAATGCAACTCTCTAGCAACCACCTTTTATCTCTACTTACCTACTAAACTATGAGAATGAAATTGAAAACAAAAAATATTTTCAATCTAAGCTCAATAGCTTATATAGTCATATGGGTCTGAACTCAGTTCAGCACCCATACATTTTGGTGTCTTTGGCTCTTTTCCAACCATAGCCACCACTATCCTATTAGGCAGGATTGGTGTTAAACCATTAAGCATCACATGATCACATTTCCTATACTAGCACATTAATTGTTGATAAACAGAGCAAAACTCTCCATACAGTATTGCCACCTATGCTAAACAGAGTAATCATTGGATGCCAGAAGGCTTGTGCATAAAATCCCTATCTAATGCCTACTCATCCAATATCCCCAGACTAGTTTCTGGCTTGTGGCCTTCGTCAGTGAGGAGCTTTGGATCTGAGAGCACTGCATCTAGATCTTAGGATCTAATGCAACTCTCTAGCAACCACCTTTTATCTCTACTTAACTACAAAACTATGAGAATGAAATTGAAAACACAAAAATATTTTCAATCTAAGCTCAATAGCTTATATAGTCATATGGGTCTGAACTCAGTTCAGCACCCATACATTTTGGTGTCTTTGGCTCTTTTACAACCATAGCCACCACTATCCTATTAGGCAGGATTGGTGTTAAACCATTAAGCATCACATGATCACATTTTCTATACTAGCACCAATCCTGCCTAATAGGATAGTGGTGGCTATGGTTGTAAAAGAGCCAAAGACATCAAAATGTATGGGTGCTGAACTGAGTTCAGACCCATATGACTATATAAGCTATTGAGCTTAGATTGAAAATATTTTTTGTGATTTCAATTTCATTCTCATAGTTTTGTAGTTAAGTAGAGATAAAAGCTGGTTGTTAGAGGGTTGCATTAGATCCTAAGATCTAGATGCAGTGCTCTCAGATCCAAAGCTCCTCACTGACGAAGGCCACAAGCCAGAAACCAGTCTGGGGATATTGGATGAGTAGGCATTAGATAGGGATTTTATGCACAAGCCTTCCGGAATCCATTGATTACTCTGTTTAGCACAGGTGGCAATACTGTATGGAGAGTTTTGCTCGGTTTATCAACAATTAATGTGCTAGTATAGGAAATGTGATCATGTGATATGTTATGTTGTGCAATAAATGTTTGTCTTATTATTACTGGCAGTGATTTATTATTTTATTTTTATTAATAATATTTTGAAATAGATAATTAAAAATAAGTTTGAAATATTACATTACAAAACTCAGCTTCTCCATAAGCTAGTGGCTAGGGCTATTGGTCAAATAAAAGTTGAACCTCACCCATAAGTATCTGTCTACTTTATAAATTTTCTACATTAAAATAGCCTAGCAGTGCCCTTGCATGTCAAATATGGAAAGAGTCTTCATGCGATCATTATAATATGTTTGGGTATGTATGGTAAAGTAAATTCTTAATATAAATATGGTGGGATGTTTATACACAAAGTCCTCTAATATCAGACTGTGATGTAAGCATTCAAAATGAAATCACAACAATTCATTTGTAAGTTTTTATAAGGACACCTTAAAATGGTCTATGACTGGTGAGAATGAAATTTAAATCAATTAAAATGAAAGTTATTTCATTTTCATTCATTGTGCTTTATCTCTGTCACTAGATAATAATGCATTAAAAATTAGTTATTTTAAAATTGGAATTTATTTTTTAAATTATATTTTATATTATCTGTGCTTTTTAATTTACCTTACTTTGTCATTTGCTTTCAAATCTACAAAAATGAGTATCATTTGAATCTATTTTTGAATATTATATTATAAGCTTAGTTTAATTGGGGCTGTTTTGATATTTCTTTTAGTCTATGTAAGGCAGTCTTTTATAAACTTGTTAGTCAATTTAATATGGCTTCATTTTAAATTCATATGTTCAGCTTTAACAGATTAGAAGTTTAGTTTGCTGACTATATTTTATATTATTTACACTGTTCAATATACCTTATAGATCAAATAAAAATTTCTGGAATGAATTCTATCACATATCTATATATAAAATAAATAATAGTTATAATCAGCTTATAACATGATTGACATCTTGAAAAGCATTTTATTATATTTTACGTGATTATATATTGTACCGGTAAAATCACCATGCTTAATCACGCACAGTAATCCGAATTCAAACCCAGTCCACGTCTAGGAATAAATTCCAAAATGCAAACCAAATTCAAACCCAAACCCCTGGCATGACCAACCGATGAATGACGCAACAACGGTACGTGGTTTTCTTTTTACTAGCTCATCGGAAAACACAGACTAAATTACCCTACAATCAGTTATTCATATATATCTTATATTCGAGATATTGGTACGGTTAATAATTCAATATATATTTAAGTTGTCGATACAGACAGCAGGTGCTTAACTAGATTTCGAGAGTAATAAGACAAGAGAGACAAAAATAGATTAGATAAATTTTTAATAATTATTGAAATCATTGAATACTATGTACAGATACGGTAAAATTTTCATACGTATATTTCTAATAATTTGCTACTAGTCCTTAATAATCATTTTAGACTGATAGACAAAACGCATGCCAATATTTATGTTTTAAATGGTCGTACGAGTTGATATGAGAATCAGAGTAATTTGAGCATTTAAAATATTCAATTACTATTTTATATTAAGTTGTTTGATTTTAATAGATTCAAACCATTACGTATACGGATAATTGGAGGAGGTTTTATATAAAAATATAATATAATAATGATGTACTGATGGTTGCAGAGCTTAAGATATACTACAATAATAACTTGCAGTGCATTAATGGAAGACCGGGCGGCTTGTACTTTGACAAGTCTTAATGCCCCCAAGTAGATCCGGGACACTACAACCAGCCAGGATCATTTTCGAACCCCGGTGATCCAAGAGATTATCTGGAGAAGAATTTCTTTCCAATTGGTAGTAAAAATGAGATGCCAATTTAGGCGAAGGAAAAGGCACTGCCACAGTAACATCAAGGAAGAGTGATCGGAAGTGGACTTAAAGCGAAACTATATAAAACCTTGATTATCTCTCCGTAACATTTTCTATGCAACAATCTGATATGACTATTCAAAATAAAACATGGTGAAATCAAAAGATCACAAAAGTAACGATTAATTAATTTCACTCTGAAACCCATAACTCCCCAGGTTGTTCGGAAGGTAATAATAGTAACAAAAATATTCACTTTATATTATTACTCCATTCATATATAAAAAATAACATAATAAAAATTTAGACTTTATTTTATATTTGTTATTTGGAGCAAAGATTAAAATATCATTTTGACAAAATAAAAGGAACAATACAGGTACTTGAATATTTCTCAACTCAACATAAACGAACCAATTTTTTTAGTTCGATAAAAGAAAATTACTTTTAAAATGAATATACTAATAATACTATGAAATAAACTTTAATGGCTTTAACTAGAGTTGAAAAATATTATTATTGGCATCGCTTTGTTTGTAAATGTAAGTAATAATAAAAATATAAGTATATTCACTAATGAATTACTTATTAGGCACAAAATATTAGTAAATTATCATCTAAAGACTAGAGCACAGAAATATTAGAGAAGAAATTTACTGACAGGCTTTAGTGTAACATTTTAACGAAGGAAAGCAAGAAATTTACATGTAATTACTTAGATTAATTCATAACAGATTAAATAATAAAATTATTAAGCTTAGAGGAAAGTTAAAAAGTTCATGTAACAAGAGTTACCATTCTTCTTCGTCCGGCTTTTCTCCTTGCGGTAATGTTTATGCAGAACATAGGCGCGCATTTTGGATTCCTTAGAACGGCATGATTAATTTAAAGGTTGGAATTGAGAAAACTGGAAGCACAGGAAACATTATGGATCAGCGGCTCGAAAGATTTAAATCGGCAGAACAGGGATCAGCTTCTTGGACTTAGCCCAACATTATTGCAATTTACCGGGCAACTTCTTAATCACAGTTGAGATGATTTCTCTGGCACAGCTACTTTGCTGTAGCTCGAAATGGTCTACCCACAACAAAGTCAAAAAGTAGAGTCCCCTAGTATATTATAACATAAGATGGCTACGGTTGATCACTCTGCATAGTTTTTGTTCATGACTCCGCCTCCTTTGATTTTCTGGCCTCCAGCAATATCTAATTTTGACTATACAATTGCATTCGCCTTTCTTGATAAGAGTCCTACATTTCTCATTTCCATTATTTGATTTACATTTATTTCTAAATTCAATACATGATTCTAAATTGACAAACTAAATAATTACATAGGAATTCGTGAATACAAAATTGAAATTCATTATCTTAACTTTCAAAGTACAAACTAATTATTCTATACATTTTGTATACGTAAGATTTGACTAAAAATACCGATCAAAGGAATGTGACTTTTGATCAGCATTTTTAAATGACTTTGTATAATTTTGAAAGATTTAAAATTAAAAAAAAATATACACGCAATGAAACTTTTAAATTGAGCGAATATAAACCTACAAACCACACACACAAATATTATTTATCATGATTTGTAATATTTATACTTGTAATATTTACATTAAATTCTTTTAAACAAAGCATAAAATAACTAACTTAAAATTTATGTGGCCTGGAATAGAAAAAGCCTCATTGCGGGTAAATAGTGATTTAGAATTACCGTACTTCAAAATGAAAACTATGAAACTAAGATCGATCCTTCGATCTGTCTGTTTCAATATATATATATATATTTGTTATATACCAATATTACATATATATTTTACTACTTTTTGCGTTATATCATAATGGTAAACAAAGCCTTTCCAAAATTTTCCAAATAATGAACATTGTTCTTTGACATCCAGAAATCATTAAATGATTTTCTTAAATAAAAATCTATCCACAAAAAGTATATAAAATGTATTTTTCATATTAACTTAGATATTCCAATTTAATATTTCAGTCCGTTGATTATATGATTAAGGAGCATTGCTTAAATTTTTGAAAATAAAAAGACTTAAAATTTGATTGGGTTAGGTGGCTTGATCTACTGCAGATCACTTTCAAAAATTTGGAATGATCTTTTTAAACTAAACTGCAACAAAAAACATAAAATGCTGATTGCTTTACAAAATCTTCATATTGTTAATGAAAATGTATTGATTTTTGGAGTCATTATTATCATCATCAGCCAATGACAAACAATTATGATCATTTCAATTCCAAAAAAATAAAACCAAATAATAATTATAATTATACAGTGTAATTGAGATTTGCATTGCCTATACAAACTAAATTGTGAATCACAAATCAATCTATATGGAGAATGCCCTCATCCATTATTCTGTTTATTTAATATTTTTTGCAGATGCTGCTGTTTAAGTTTTTATGCAGAAAACATTTTTAAAACCATTATACTATCACATAATCATCATTTTTATGCTTGCACAATCTGATAACACAATTGATGATGTGATGTGATGTATTATGGTTTCTCCTTAAAAGAAGTCAAGAATATCTCAGCAATTATGCCCAGATAAACCTGTTAGCACTTTATTTTACATTCCCCACTCTAAATTTACCCATAATCTGCTCTATACCATTTCCACAACATAATCTTTGTCAACTCTATAACCTTTATATCTAAATCCCCCTTATCTTTTCCCAAACCCAGCATAAAAATCAATAATTAACTTTCTGTATAATCACTCTTTTTATATTTATTTTTCCACAACTTCATTATATGTACCCTTTCTGTTTTCAAACATTTACATTCAATTAACAAATGCCTAATATTTTCTATTCCTTCCTTACATAATTTACAAAATAAATCACCCATATTTTTCCATTTACATGTATATTCTTTTGTAGCTAAAGATTCCGTTCGAGCCTTAAACAATAAACTACTTTCCTTACTATTATCATATATTAACTCACACCTAATATTCTGTTTATTTCTATATATATTTAAACTTTTTACTCTCCATACTATTTCTCCATCTCTCTAACTCCCTAGTCTTTATTAATAAATTTATTCTTTTATCCCATTCCTTACTATTATAACACTCAATAATCCTCTTAACACAATCATCCCATCTTTTGTACAAATATACTGTGATGATCGCACATACTGCGATCACACATATAGATATTTAACATTTAAAGAATGTTAAATATTGTGTTTGGAATATTAAAAAGTGAGTTTAAAAAAATTATAAACAAAGAAATGTTTTAATTAAGAAAATAGAGGGAATTAGAATCGAAAAGATTCTTATCTTTTACTCTTCAAAGTCAAGATTTTGTGAAAGAAAAAATAAATAGTTAGAAATATTGAAACTGTACATTAGAAAATTAATAGTGATAAAGAAATATAAGTAAAAGACAAACTAAAATATGATGTATAAGAAAAACTAAAGTTTGAAGAGTTTAAATAAGAGTAAAATAGAAATTTAAAAACATGACCAAAAGATAAGGATCTGGGTCATAAAAGTACACATTTGACGATAAAACGAAATGCGTGTATGGAGTGTGTATGAAGTGGGATAAAGACAGCAATAATTAATGCTTGTCAAATAAAATTAAATAAAACAATTTTATTAAAATCTGTTTAATTAAAAAAAGAAATAAATAAATCTACATAGTGCTACGAAATTATGTAAAGGCAAATCTATATAAATGGCCGAAGGCGCATTAAGAAAAGAAAGGTGGAATAAAAGCGAAAACAAAGGATCAAAAGGACAAAGGACTGTGGAATTTTTTAATTAAAAAAGTTTCAGTATAGTTATTAGAGTTGGAGACTTCTTGTCAAGAGGTTAATGGAAACACTGCTCCGATAATAAGCAGCCATAGTTAACAAAATATGATTTCTAATGTCGGTGCCTCATCAAGAATGGCTGGCTAAGGGCCGTCATGGTCGCTTGCTGATCCAGACTCACTGTGCTCTAATGGTTCCCATCTAGATGTAACAACTGCCAACATAGTGCGTGCCGGAGAGTTCGTTTTGCCTGGTCCTTGATGCCCTAAATGCGGAGGAGTTCCCACAACCAAAATTTAGTTTAAGAGTGACCGTTCCCTGCTAAAGAAGTGGAGAAATTCCACGTGGCAGTCAGCAAGACTTCAAATTAATTCAGAGACTTAAAAACCTAGGTAAATATGTATACTACATTTTATATTTCCATGTGCACATACTTTTATTGAGACAATGGCCAAATTCTTACTTTGAAGGATAAAGACATTCTTTAACTTTTTAATATATACCCAGAATGACAATTATAAATGTCCAATCATTGATAGGATCTTTTTATTTTATTTTTACTCATAGCATTATAGCAAATAATCGGGTTTTTTTATTGAGTGGTAATGATTTAAAGTATTTCTTTTATTGTTAATTTATTCTATTAAATATATTTATTATTAATTTAAATCTGTTTCGTCTCGTTCTTCGCCACTCCAAAAGTAATATAGTCTTAGGGGTTGGGAAAATAATTATTGCTCATTATGAGTACTGAATTAACACGTGAAGCTGGTGGTGCAGTATTTTGATCCCATTAAAATTTATAAATATCCAAGCGCTGTAACTCTGTTAAATCTTACAGCAGTCGAGAGATAGTTGACCAGGAAAGATAACCTGGGGCTATACCCGTATAGTTCAGGTTCGGTCAAGTACGGATATAGACTCATTTATGTCCATATGTTCTCTCTTCTTGTGGTAGTGGAAAGTGGACAATCTTGCATTTTAAGAATTCCCCATTATATATAAATAAAAGGGAAGTTTAAGCGTTCGATCGGCAGGTTTCCATTACAATATATATGTATATCAATTAGAGAATATAGAATCAATTAAAGTTAAAAATGGTGTGGGACTAAAGCAAGGATGCCCTATGTCACCTATTTTGTTTGTGTTGTATGTGAGTGAAATGGAAAGAGCAATAGAAAGATTAGGAAGAGGGATAGAGATACCGTTAATAGGTAGTATATATTTTGTCAGGTCTTTTTTTTTGTGGATGATATATTTTTGTGTGCAGAAAAAAGAAAAGATATGGAAGTTATGTTGAGGATATGTGCAAGGGTGGGTAAAGAGGTGAGGATTAAATTTAATGAAGAAAAATCAAATATAATGATGGTTAATACTGGAAAAAGAGAAGATGTAGAATTTTTATTCAGAGATATTAAGCTAGGTGTGGTGAATAGATATAGTTATTTGGGAATTATTTTAAGTAATCAGAAAAATTAAGTGGATGAATGGGAGAAAAAATTGATAAATGAAGCAAAGAAAAGAAAGGGATTGATAAATAAAACACTGCTTTCATATAATAAATATGATGTAGCTAGAATTGTATGGAAAGGAGTTGCAGTAGCAGGGTTAACATATGGTAATGATGCATTATATGTTAGTAAAAGATATTAGATTACTTAGAAAAAGCTCAAAGGGAAGTAGGAAGACATGCACTGCATGCAGAAGTATGGACAGCAAGGGAGGCAATTCAAGGAGAAATGGGATGGTCAAGTTTTCATATGAGAGATGCAAAAAGTGAAATGAAAATGTTTGGTAGATTGCAATTTATGGATAATAAAAGAATAGCTAAAATAGTATTTAATTGGGTTATGAGTAAAGGGCAGGTAACAAGATGGGTGAGAAAGATAATGTGATATGCAAAAGATTTGGATAAAAAATTTATATCAGTATTGTAACAGAATTACCTTTTCGACCGTTTGTAAATGTTTAATTTTTATACTTTATGATCGAGACGACTGTCACATCAAGCAAAGAAGCCAATATGGACTCATTAATTAAGTCTATATTCCTGATCGAATACTGAGATTACCAATGGAATATTTCAGTATTATCTTTCCCGATCAGATGCTTCTTCGACTGCTGGATATTCATTCATAAGAATGATTTATTTAAAATAATCCAGCGCTTGAAATATTTATAATTTTTGCGAGATTTAATATTACTGTACTATATCGACACGGATATTTTTCCTAGAATAAATGTCTAATTAGTATTTTATAAACCCTATGGGTATATCATTATAATTAGTATGGTGAAGAAGGAAAGATGAGACGTAAGGAGCTATTCATAAATAAATACTGTTTAATATAATACATTCATAAACATTAAAATATAATATTTCGACATAAAACAAGCAATCATTTAAATAAAATATTTAATTTTATTAATCACACTAATAATGATAATTCTTTGATACTAAATATTTACATGTAGATATTTTATAGCTTATAGTCTTTTCTTACATATTCTTTGATATAGAAAACTACTAATTATTTGGTTCATTCAGATTCACATTTGCAATTGCATTTTTTTAAATTTATATGGCCATTTATGAAAGTGTGTGCATGCATGTTATATTAAAGTTAATTACCTAGGTTTTCTGGACGTTGATGAGGAAATTATTACCCATCATGTGGATTACTCCACTTCTTTTGTAGAGATGGAAATTTTTGGGATCTGGCTGGATTCTTTCTGGCGGCTTACTTAGATCGTATTCTTGCGGCTTCATTGGCAGGGAAGGTGAACCATCAGGCAGGCACTATCTCTATTATTACTTTATAAGGAAGATGACTTTACACCCAAGGTGAGCATGGATCAACTGGCATCCATTTGTGGCCCCTTAGCCCTGCATTCTCGATGTCTCAACTTCTTGGTACATTTTTGTTCACAGCTCTCGGACTACTCTGTCTGTCAGCTCAGCAAACTCAAGAAGAATTAAACATGGCTACTTCATTCACTTCTTACTTAATTGTCCCAGAATCCTTTTCTTATCTTCTTGATTGTTTTTGGAATGTCATTAATTACATTTCACACATTTATTTTATTTTCATAAAATACATAAAATTTTCTTGTTTTTATTTATTTATTTATTTTTTATTTTATTTACTTTCATTTTTTTTTAATGAAATAATTTTCTTATTTACACACTCTTTATTACCTTCACATAGCCATATATATATTTCTTGCATTCACATGTGTATTTTGAAGAGGTGATCTTTATCTTTTTATAAATCTATTTATTTTTTATTTATAATCACGACTGAAATTTATGATTGCTAATTCTACAATCATTAACCCCTTTTATTTACTTTTCCCTTTATAACTTGATCATCAACTTCGATGATAATATATTTACTATTCCTTAAACTTTACTAATTTTAAATTTTAAAAAAAAACTGTCATTGGAAGGTGAAAGATAAGGATCTTGGTTGCTTACCTCCCTTCACTTTCTTTAATTACCATAATTGATTTTTTAATTACTTGCATTCCTAAACTACCATTTTGATGTTTTTTTAATTAAAACTAACTTAAAATAAATTTATTTTATTTTTCTAACTTTATTATCCAATTTCTATAACTTAGTTTACATAAAAACTCACATTTAATATTATGCTATATATTAAATGTCCCCATGTGTGATCACAGTCTGTGTGATCATCACATTACACCGCTCCCTAATTTTTAAGAATTAAAATATAATGGACTTTCACGTGAAGGCCATTTTAATTCTTAATATTTAACTTCTTTGGTGAGATAGACATGGAGAGACAACTAGGCAAAAGCTATACATATTCAATCCAATCGATCTGCGCTAATCAAACCACTTTAATCCCTACAGAAGACTTTAACATATAACAACATTAATATCAGGTTCGAACTCTGTGACTGGCATGACATTTCTTCTGCTTGTTCAACTTAATAAAATACAAAATTCTTCATTCTTTATATTTTTTCTCAATGTAATTCTTAATAAAGTGGGAAATTGTTTTATCCCTCAAAGATAATGTGCCCAGGATTCTTACTGATGCTACATTATTAATAAAACAAATTCTTAATTCTTTAACTTCTGGATGTACTCATTCATTTTGAGTTTGTATTAAACTGGGAGCTTCTGTCCTGCACAGATAATGAGCCCAGGATTCTTACTGATGCTACATTATTTTAAAACTTAATGCAGATACTCACCTGCACATTTACATCATATGCAGAGATGACTTAACCAAGCTCAGATGCGATCCATACATAATCCCTATACACACACACCAATGCCTCAATCCAGAATCTCAACCATATATCCTTAACACTTAACACTTAACTTTACTACTATTACACATTTATTTTATTTTATTTTATTATGTATTACTTATCCATCTAATAAGCTTGGATGTTTATTGTTCCATCCTATATCTTTTTTTATTTATTTCTTATTTCTAGCAGCATTTGCAGACTTACAGATTATACATTAAAATTTAAATTCTTTTGGCTATCATAATGGCATCTTATGAGAAGGGTTTTATTATACTAATGATTGACATAGTCATTTTAATCATCATTTCTTTTTTCTCTATTTTTCCATGCACAGCTGTGTTTGACAGTCTTGCGCTAGGAGTTTGTCATTATCAATTACAAATTAGTTTGTTTTATGTTACTTCCTTTTGTTTTTCACACTTTGCATTTAAAATTTTATCATTTAAAATCTCATTATTATTTCATCCCCTCTTCCCATTACATTTCTTTTATTTACATTGATTTTTACTTTTACTTTATAAGTCATTCTCCATTCTCAAAATCCATTGCCGTTAATATTCAGTCAAGTTGACATATCCATCATGTTAGATTTCTTTTAAATTAGTTTTCATCTGGAGGTTCTTTACTACTCTTTTTATCTGGAGGTAGATTTCCCTTCCGAAATAGCTTTAACGATTGCACATTGTATGTTCCCTTCTCTTCTGCCCCCTGGGCTATGATGAATGCATTATTCCCATATTGTTTTCGGATAGTGTATGGTCCTTCATAAATGGGTTGAAACTTTTTAAATATGTTTTGCACTGGGTGCACCCTCATCATTAACCTCGTCCCCTATTCTGAATTGGTTCTCGGTGCCCTTTAGCCTCCATCTTCTCATCTGCCCATCCTCCTCAACTGGTTACGTGCTTCCTCTGTATCCCTTTTCTTATTTATCGATGTGGTTTCCACAGGTAATCTACTGTCAAATGGGCATGGAATGTTTTTCCCAAAATGAAGGTGAATGGGTTCGAAACCTGTAGACTCATTCTTTGCCCAGTTGATCATATTCACTATACGTGGTGTTTCCTTCACCCACTGGCGATGATCCTCAGGTATATATACCCGAAATAAACACCCTAGCTCCCTCATACTTGTTCACATGGGTTGGACTGAGGGTTGCGGATCGATGTTAATATGTGCTTTATTCCATGTTTGTCAACCCATTTTCTCCATTCATTGGATGTAAATGGGGTCCCATGATCCGAAAGGATCTTGGTGGGAATTCCCACAGTCTTAAAATGCTGTTGTTTTAATACCTTTATGCTTTGCTTAGCATTGGCTTGAGTAACTGGATATGCTGCTACCAATTTTGAGAAGAGGTCATATGCAACCAGGAGGTATCTTCTCTTATTAAAAGCAGGTAGTGGTCCGTAAAAATCTATGGCTAACATACAGTTTGGCTGATCAGCATATATGGGCTACAGTGGGCCTACTCCTGACACATTAGATGGCTTGGTCCTGGCACATGTCCTAATAACACTGACAATGTTAGCATGCATTCCTGGCCAGTAGAACCAATGACTAATCCATTCTTCCACTTTGTTTGCCCCATAATGCTCATATGTTTCATGGATATATTGAATTAACTGCTCTCTCAGTGCAGTCATCATGACAATGCATGTCTGCTTCTTCCTCTTGAGCCTCCACTGTAGGAGCTCTCCCTTTAGACAGAAGTGATTTTGATCCTTCCATAGAGTGTTTCCCTTTATTTCAGATATGGGTTGATGCCTTAAATGATCTATCACTTGTCTGCACTCCCTATCCTTCATTTGAATGTTCTTTTAAATTATGCATTTCACTTGCTATGATATTTCCTCTGCATGTCTCAGTTACTGCGATGTATGCTCCCTCATATTTCATGTGTTGACTATTCACTATTGGGTACCGGCTAAATGTATCGGCTACCATGTTCCTCAGCAGTACACAACTTTATAATTAAACTCCTGCAGGAACAAGCTCCATCTCAACAACCTACTATTGGCCAGAAAACTCTGATTGAGGAACTCGAGGCTTCTATGATCAGTCAATACTACAATCTCTGAGCCGACCAAGTACTGCCTGAATTTCTTAAATGCCCATATCACAACGAGCGCTTCCTTTTCAGTCTTCATATAATTAAGTTCTGGACCTTTCAGTAAATGGCTTATAAAACAAAGTACCCTGTGTTGACCTTCATGTATCTGAAACATCGTGGCTCCTAATCCGAATCCACTGCTATCGGTTTGCACAAAAAATGTCTTGCTGAAGTCCGGATAGGCCAACATAACTGTTTTTAAGAAACCTGCCTTTACTTTTTGAAAACTACATTCCTGATGTTCACCCCATGTCCATAGTGTTTCCTTTCACAACAAATGTAATAGAGGCCCCATGTCCATTGAGAATCCTCGATAGAAACGATTGTAGAAATTACACAATCCCAGAAAGATTTAATGTGTTTTCTGTTCCGAGGAGTAGGAAATTCCTGGATGGCTCTGATTTTATCTGGGTTTGGATTACTCCCTTCTTGCTAATGATATGGCTTAGGAACTTGACCTCCGATGTCATTACATGACTTTTGTTCAAATTAATCCTGATGCCTTTTTTTACATTCTTTCAAAAAGCTTTCCACATGTCAAAAATCCTCCTCCATGTTTTCCGATGCAATCACAATGTTGTCCATATCACAATGAAATCCTTTATCTTCTCATCTAATACCTGATCCAAACAGTGGAAAAGCCCTGCTCCACTATTTCTTAGTCCAAACAGAATCCTATTGAAGTTGTATGCACGTCCCTCATATCTAAATGCTGTATAATTCCAGTCTTTAGGATGGAGCTTGATCTGCCAGTAACTGGCCATCAAGTCAAATGTATAAAATACCCTTTTCCCTTTCTTGTGAGTAATTCACTTATCAGTGGTGGGGCATTAATGTCTGGAACTGTTATTTTATTTAGATGTCGCACATCCAAACATAATTGGATAGATCCATCACCTTTTTTCACAATCACAATGGGATTATTAAATGGGGAGGAACACTTAGAGATAGCCCCCCATTCAAGCATTTTATCAATCTGCTCTTCAACTTCTCTCTTGTACTGGTATGGTATGGGGTATGCACAAGCCCGATAAGGCTGGCCCTCTACAAGTCTTATTCTATGTTCATACCCTTGAATGACCCCAGGCACCTCTAAGAATACCATGCTGTATTTCTCTAGAATACCCCTCAACCTGTCTCTTTGGTTATCATCTATTAATGTAGATTCTCCCACTATATTTTTCCTATCTACCTCCATCAAGGAATTCTGTACAAGAATCTCTTCCTGACCATTCCCCCTATCCTCTTGGGATTGTTTTGTAAAATTCAATACTGTCCCATTTATTTCAGCATAGCCCTGTTTGTAATTCAATATGCAACCTGTCTTGTGCATGAAATCTGAACCCAAGATAATATCGTGAATCAACCCCTCTAGTATCACCAAGACGTGGTCACACTCTTCTCCTGCCATCTCCATCCTCACATAAACCTGCTATGATGCGAGCTTTACTCTCTTCCCATTCGCCAAAATCACCTGTACTGTTTTTAATGGTAGTGTTTTGAGTTCAGGAGAACCACCCTTTAACCTACCAAATGTTTCCTGGGTCATCACAGAAATCTGACTTCTTGAATCTAACAATGCTCTGACCCTGATTCCTTCCACCTTTATTGCAATTTTTGGGCATATTTGAGGGGCCATCTCCAACATCTCACTTGTGTCCCTGTACCCTAAGTTTGCTAATTGCATTTGATATTGATTCCCATCTTGTTCCACAGCTGGAGGTTCCATTCTGCTTTACCTATCATCCAAGGCTGTTAAGATTTCTGCCATCTGTTCTACTGACTCCTTACATATCACCAGCCGGGCAATATCTTCCGGTAAGCTACGTCTGACTATCCTCATAATCTGTCTCTCTGACAGTGGGTATGATGTGATTGTCCTCAACATTGCCACCTGCTGGTGCAAGAATGTGCTAAATCGCTCTCCTGTCTGCCATTTCCTCTGTGATATCTTATGTAGTATCTTGTCTTGGAGTTCCTCACTCCAATAACTCCCTAATAAGGACTTGTGATAGTCTGCAAATGTCGTTGGCTTATGGAACAGTGAGTCTCACCATGCTTGTGCTTCCCCTTGTATGTGACTACAGGCAACTGCTATCATGGCTTCATCATTCATCTGATTAAATCTAAAGTATTTTTTTAAACTTCCCAGATGTTCCATAGGGCTTTCTCCTGGTTTTCCAGAGAAGATTTTTATTTTTAAAAATTGCTTCAATCCAGTGTGGTTGCCATATTATTCCCATTGCTTATGTCTATGTATCCAACAGGGCCTCTTGGCTCACTACATTTTAGTTTTGTATTTGCGATACTATTTGCTGGTCTCCTTAACCCTCTTCTAATTTTGACTCTAATCTACATACTGTTTCTATCACTTGATTTATTTCTGTTCGCATTTTTTCAGGATCCTTGTCATTTTCTAATCTGTTCATCTTGATTTCTTCCCTCTTATATAACTGATGCATTACTTCTAATCTGTTACTGACCTGTCTGTGCTAAATGTCTATTTATTAATTTAATTCTTTCTATTATGATTGGCATTTGGTACGCCAGTTAATCCCAACCACACCTGCTCAGATTCTTCGTCTAACTGCCTTAGATTCGTTTCCTTTCCCTGATATGTCTATTTTTCCAACTATTATCCTCGACTCTACTACGTATATATTTTTCGATAAATTTATTCTATTACAACGCCTTACAATAACGCACATATATAGCTTCTTTGGTTTGACTAATATATTCTATTTCACTATATTTAAGATTTATCGATAATTTCTATCCCACCATGACTGTTTAAAATAAGACATGTATATAATTTATTTTGATTTCACTGATATACTTTATCTAACTATATTTATGACTTATCAATAAAAAAAACCTTTTTTCCATCTATTCCCAATTTATATTAGATTTCAATATATTTCTTTTTTTATTTAATCGCAATTATGTAAGATAACATATATATTCGGTCGTGATATAAGACATGCATATAATTTATTTTGATTTCACTGATATACTTTATTTTACTATATTTATGACTTATCGAAAAAATTTCAAAATCTATTCCCATTTATATTAGATTTCAACATATTTCTTTTTTTATTTGATCGCATATTTCTTTTTTTATTTGATCACAATTAGGTAAAGACAACATATATATATTCGGTCGTGATATAAGACATGCATATAACTTTTAAATACTTTTTTTCTATTCCTTCTATAACAGTAAATATAACAAAAACTTTCAATAGATTTTCACACAGTTAATTTATCCCCCTTCCCTTCTCTTTTCTTCTACTTCACATGTGACTTTGAAACATATATAACTAATGATAAAGCGAAGAAAAAAACTCTCCCTCTCATCCTCGCTTTCTCACCAAGTTAATTTTTTGGAATTAATTTGTATATGAATAATTTTTCAACAAAATTCTACCCGACACATGACTACTAATTGTACAGCAAATGGATCCCGGACTGGCCCCCAAGATGTAACAGAATTACCTTATCGACCATGTGTAAACGTTTAATTTTTACACTTTACGATCGAGACGACTGTCACGTCAAGCAAAGAAGCCAATATGGACTCATTAATTAAGTCTATATTCCTGATCGAATACTGAGATTACCAATGGAATATTTCAGTATTATCTTTCCCGATCAGACGCTTCTTCGACTGCTGGATATTCATTCATAAGAATGATTTATTTAAAATAATCCAGCGCTTGAAATATTTATAATTTTTGCGAGATTTAATATTACTGTACAATATTGACACGTGTACTTTTCCTAGAATAAATGTCTAATTAGTATTTTATAAACCCTATGGGTATATCATTATAATTAGTATGGTGAAGAAGGAAAGACGAGACATAAGGAGCTATTCATAAATAAATACTGTTTAATATAATACATTCATAAACATTAAAATATAATATTTCGACATAAAACAAGCAATCATTTAAATAACACCAATTATATTTAATTTAATTAATCACACTAATAATGATAATTCTTCGATACTAAACATTTACATGTAGATATTTTATAGCTTATAGTCTTTTCTTACATATTCTTTGATATAGAAAACTACTAATTATTTGGTTCATTCAGATTCACATTTGCAATTGCATTTTTTTTAAATTTATGTGGCAATTTACGAAAGTGTGTGCACACATGTTATATTAAAGTTAATTATCTAGGTTTTCTGGACATTGACGAGGGAATTATTACCCATCATGTGGATTACTCCACTTCTTTTGTAGAGATGGATATTCTTGGGATCCGGCTGGATTCTTTCTGGTGGCTTACTTAAATCGTATTCTTGCGGCTTCATTGACAGGGAAGGTGAACCATCAGGCAGGCACTATCTCTATTATTACTTCATGGGGAAGATGACTTTACACCCAAGGCAAGTATGGATCAACTGGCATCCATTTGTGGCCCCTTAGCCCTGCATTCTCGATGTCTCAACTTCTTGGTACATTTTTGTTCACAGCTCTTGGACTACTCTGTCTGTCAGCTCAGCAGACTCAAGAAGAACTAAACATGGCTACTTCTTTCACTTCTTACTTAATTGTCCCAGAATCCTTTTCTTATCTTCTTGATTGTTTTTGGAATGTCATTAATTACATTTCACACATTTATTTTATTTTCATAAAATACATAAAATTTTGTTTTTATTTATTTATTTATTTTTAATTTTATTTACTTCCATTTCTTTTTAATAAAATAATTTTCTTATTTACACACTCTTTATTACCTTCACATAGCCATACATATATTTCATGCATTCACATGTGTATTTAGAAGAGGTGATCTTTATCTTTTTATAAATCTATTTATTTTTTATTTATAATTGCGACTGAAATTTATGATTGCTAATTCTACAATCATTAATCCCTTTTATTTACTTTTCCCTTTATGACTTGATCATCAACTTCGATGATAATATATCTACTATTCCTTAAACTTTACTAATTTTAAATTTAAAAAAAAACTGACATTGGAAGGTGAAAGATAAGGATCTTGGTTGCTTACCTCCCTTCACTTTCTTTAATTACCATAATTGATTTTTTAATTACTTGCATTCCTCAACTACCATTTTGGATTTTTTTTAATTAAAACTAACTTAAAATAAATTTATTTTATTTTTCTAACTTTATTATCCAATTTCTATAACTTAGTTTACATAAAAACTCACATTTAATATTATGCTATATATTAAATGTCCACATGTCGCATTCTGTGTGATCATCACAATATATATAATAATTATTTTCATATAATTTCTTAATAATATCTATTAAAGCTTCATCCATTCCCAAATTTGCTAAGCTTATTCATAATCTATTTCTATTTACTCTATCATATGCCTTCTCTATATCTATAAAACTCATATATAACTGTTTATCTGCATTCCTACTCATATCCATAAGTTGTGTAACTACAAATAAACTATCTCCTATATGTCTATTTAATCTAAAACCTCCTTGCATTTCCCCCATTACATTATTCCCTTCCATCCATTTTACAACTTTACTAGCCACCATATATGAGAAAACTTTGTATAAAACTGATGTTATCGCTATCGGTCTATAATTATTCAATTTTCTATGATCCTTACCCTTTCCTTTAAATAATAACCTTACTCTTGTATTACTCCAACTACTTGGGAAAATTCTCTTCTGTGACATTTTATTAAAACAGGTACTTTTGCCCTATATCCTAAATTCATTACCATCTCTGCTGCCCATCCATCTAAACCTCTTGCCTTCCCACTTTTTAATTTCTTCTCTACCTCATTTAGTTCATTTTCTGAAAACATAATATTCCCATTACTATATTCTTCCATATTTTCTAACACTCTATCATTCACATCTAACATCTTTTCTATATTCATTACATAACTATTTAAGATTCTCTCTAAATCTTCTCTAGTACACTCTGTTCTCTCATCATCTATTAATACTAACTCTCTCTCCCCTACATTTCTCTTTTTAATATAATTCCAAAATTTTTTACTCCCATCTCTTTCACTTTTATTAATATCCTCCAACAATTTACTATTCAATTTCATTCTCTCTATATAAATATCTATTTTAGCCAACTTCTTCTTTTCTAAGTACTTTTCCCATGTAGCATTAAAATCTTTTTCACTTTTCTTATTCTTAATAGCACACTTATATTCTCTACATGCTTGTTTCCTTTCTTTTACACTTTTACTAATTCTCATTTTTTATTACTTTTATTCTTCTGAATATTCTCACCTAAAACCCTATTTGTCACTTTTTCTACTTCTTTACACCAGTCCTTATACTCATTCCTAACCCACTCTTCCATTATTTCTTCAACTTGTATTTTATACTCTTCCAACTTATTCTTATCATTCACTCTCCATCCACATGTTTCACTATTATTTCTACTTTTATTTCTATTCTCCATCACATTACTAACCATTTCAATTACATGAAATTATGATCACTAGCACATACTTTTTCTTATTATCTAACACCTTAATTTATTCCCTCTTTCACTACCAATACGTAATCTATTGTGTGAAATATATTACTTTTGGACCATGTGTATTGTCCCCTCATAAATATTTAATAAATTTCCAATACTCAAATTCACTTTCTGACAAAAATTCTTCAAAAGCTGTCCATTTTCATTATCTACATCATCAATTTCTTCAATATGTCCATTCATATCCCATATAACCATTATTCTCTTCCCCTTTTCTCCATACAATATTGCCACCTAATGCAAATTGTAGTAATCAATAAATATTAAAACATTAGTGTATCTAAATCCCTATCTGGTGACTACTCAGACAATGTCCACATGGCTTTTATCAGTGAGAAAATTAATTTACATTGGAAGAATTACAGAGTTTTTGGTTTGGGTTCATATAGATTTATAGTTAGCTTAAAATATAAAAGGTATCTGTTAGAAGGATACATCATATCTAAAGATTTAAATGTAATGCTCTCAGATCCAAGGCCAATCACTGATGAAACAATAAGCTATAAACTAGTCTAGGGATTTTGTATGAATAGATAGTAGATAGAGATTTTGATGCACTAAACTTTTATCATCCATTGATTACTATGGCTTGTACTAGATGACAATAGTGTATGGAGAAAGTTGGTATTGTGTAAACATCCCTTTCTGGAATACTTTAGTACTGTGTCCAATTGTAATTATCCGATGAATTTTATTCTCTATCATATCTTCCCAATAAAAACCAACTAACATTATACATTTTAGAATGTCATTGAAATAAACCCTACAATATAAACAGTATTTACTGCTTCCTATAAAAACCATGCTTAATTTCAATACCTTTCATTTATTATGTATGACAATATAATAAGAGTGTGATTTTACAACATCAGAGTCTATAATACCACATCCAGCAAGCCAAAAAACATAATGATTAGTATTATGATTTTCACATTTTTAAAATTTTATAGAGCATTCTTAAATGAAGCCTCTAATAACTTTATATTGTACCAAGAAGTTGTTCAAATCTCACATTCTTATAATAAAATAGAGTACAACAACAATGGAATATATTTAGATAATTTAATTACAATACTAACGCATTAGAGTCATGTTTGATTTAAACCTCTAGATCCATCTTTTTTCTTAGAAAACTTTCAACATATTTAAATTGGCTTACATTGCAAGTTGATAACTAATTAAATTCCAAAGTATGAAAAGATTTTTCAGTGGCTTGAACTTGACCATTAATATTAATTATTAAATCAGGGTCTTTATATGTTGTATATTCAAAATATTACATACATTGAATAGATTACTTTTAGAAATAATGAAACAAAATGATTATCAGCATGCTTTGTATTCAAAATTTAAAAAAATAATTTCTTGTTTATTCAAATTAAAAATTCTACCACACCAAATCTGTATCTCATCTTGCTTTTCTATTCATTAAGTTGCATATAGACAGCCAAAGATCACAATGATAAAAATTGAAAACAATATTGGAGCAAGCACATATCCCTATTTAACACTAGTTTTTATTTCAAATGCTTCAGCTTTCTATCTGTAATAATAAAACTTCCTATCATTACAGCCTACAGAAATTGTACAATATAAATAAACTTTGGCAAACAATAAATTAATGTCAACGTATGATGTAGACTTATTCAATTTAATTCATTCACATGCCTTTACTAAATCAACAAAAGCAATATATGTCACTTTTCTGTTTTTGATACTTTTTTTATATTTTCCTGACAAGAAAAAACGTCTATGTGCTTCTTGGTTCTTTAAATCACATGGAGTTTCTAGTAACTGTTCGTTTGTGATTGAAAACAACTTATTTAATAAAAATCCTTGAAAATAACTTCATTGTAGTTTATAAAAAGTGGAACAAAACATCTTTAATATCAGGTATTACAACTTCAAGGATTCATATATTTGTAAAAAAAATACAATATTTTTAAACTTAAAATATACCCACTGTATTTTATAAGTCCTGAAGTCTTTCCATTTTTAAAATTATAAAGAGCTATTTTAGTTTCACTAAGTTTAATATTTTTATTTAAATCTATATGAGTAGATAACGTGACAACAATCTGTGAATATATTTTCTTCTTTCCAGCTTTACTGCACCACTCAATTTTATATCTTGTCAATTATTAAACTTCTACCTTTAAGCCTCTCTCTTTAATGTGAATTTTACATTTAATTTATTATTCTGCCAAGTACAAAATGCCATATTTACTTTTGAGCAAGTCACTAATATAATAAGATCATCATCAAAATAACAGCCATGATTAATTCTTTTTAGTGAATCCAAAAATAATATATTTACTTGTATCCATAATACACACCTTAAGAGAATTCCATGCCTCACTAGCATGACAATCCTGAAAGTACAAATTAACAGTTTTAGTATTTAATGATTTACTATGAATAGTAGATACATTTAAAGAATGAATATCAATTTTCTTGCAAATGAATATAATTGGAATATGACTCATTTTAATGCAACTATCATTTTTATCTTGGAACATTCTAATCTATGATCTGTCCTAGAATCTGTGCTTGTGAGTTCTCATGTAATGTGAAATTTTCTTGAATTCTGACTCCTAATTATAATGCAATTTCTTAAATGCTATTGCTTCGAAGTGTTTGCATCTGTGCTTCTTTATAATGATTTTTCTGTTTAAACAAACCATTGTGATAATCAATCCATGTTTTGTGTTAAAAATCAATAACAGCAAAACATTTGGATTCACAGTACCAATACTGTTTTTCCAACCACTTTAGTCCAAAGTCCACTATTTCTACCAACATGTAAACTAAAATTACTAAAGATAAAATTTTATAACAACATGTGATTTAGACAAATATTATTTACATACGTTGCTGATAACTTATATTAACATCTAGAAAATTGTGGTGTAGTAAATCTAAGATTTCACGCAGTAATAAAATAAATTAAAAACTCAGTGAATAATAAATGAATATGTTTATATCTTCATGCTTTCAAGCCAAGATGCTTAAGACTGGCTTATATATATAAAAGGTTAAGTAAAGAGCTCTTCAGACCGCTGTTTAACATCTGATTGGCTGTCTGAGAAACAACAGTAGGTGCATGTGAAAGACTAGCAACCTTTCAATTTATTACTAAATCTTTTAATGATATTGCTATAGTAAAGCTACCCATTATAAAAAATGAAACCTTTTTTTTCCTGAATTGACCAAATTTAATGTTGAAACATAGTCATTAATAAAATGAGTACTGGTACTATTGTGCAAACCATATTTTAATATCATTAGTCTTTCTGTAATATATTGAGGAATACTCCAAGAATAAAAGTTACTAAATTAGACTTTTCAGCAAATCCAATACATTGTACATTCTTCTTTACCTGAATTATTTGCCTTTTCCAAAAACTCATAGACATTTATCTATTTTATTAAACTTATTTTCTCAAAAATATGAGTTCTAATAAAAGCAGTTATATTAATTTTAAATCTTGATAGCTCTCCAGCCACCAATTGCAACTTATATTCAAATCTTGAAGAGTTTGTATTAAGAAAAGTGCATACTTTCCATGTATCTATATTTAGAAACAATAGATTTTTAATACCGTTAGTACTATTCCTGTTTTCTACCCACTATTACTGATATTATTATTTCTATTGCCTTAGTGAACAATTTTCTAGGCATAAAGACCTATCCAGATTGTATAAAACAGGATACTTTTAAATTATGTTTTCTATAAACCTTCCACTTCCATAGTATACAAACACATTCCTAAATAAAAATGTCAAAATATACTATCTTTATCCATCAAAAACTCTTGTCTAAAATTCAGGTCCAAGTAATTCATTAGTGATTATACTAAACTAAGAATTTGCAACTTACTATCATCATTTTCTTACATTTTTAGAACTTGAAATAACAAAAAATAAAAGCAAATGTTAAATATAGAGTTCGCAAATAATCTCTTAACAAGCTTTGCAGAACATGTTGTTAAGAGCTTATTTGCAAGATCTATATATAACATTTGTAACACAAGTTTATTAAATTAGATCATGTGTCATGTGACTTGATCTTTTTGTAAGTAAAAACAAAAAATAGAGTTATTGTAAGTATTGTTGAAGGATATAAATATCATTGCATAATACACAATACCACTTTCACATTTGCCTATAGGATGATGATTGATGCATGAGATACTCATGAAAACCAGTTCTATAAATGCAGATGATAAGGAAAAGAAAAAGACAGAAAAGACTTTATATCACAAATAGTACCTAGACTTTGGTATATCAACATTCTATTTTACACAATAGTAGGGAGTATTTTTGGTTATGCACTGTTTACATGTTATTGCCAGGAAACATGCATACATGAACTTCATTTCACTATACCCTTTCTGTGGAGATAATCTGTAATTTGAGCATTACTTAGTGGATTTTTGTAGTATGTAAAAAAAGTGTAATTAAAGAATAAAATTGTATTGATTTTGGAATTTATACTTTTCACACAACCCTTTTTAATTTGTATCTCTTTACATTTTAACCATATGGAATTTGTTCTAAAAAGTAGAAATAATATGACTAAATTATAATTAAAACAGCATATATAACCTTTTAATGGTACATAAAGTCCATTAATAATTATTTTGCATCTTTAAATATTAGAATGCTAGAAGATATTGTTTTAAGATAAATGGCAATCAAAGGTATGATCAACTACTGCTTATATAAATGCAATTTATCCATTCTACTTTGAACACTTTTTAGCAAAAAACTTTTTATTATATATATATGCATATACAATCTTACATTTTAACTATCCTGCAGTCCTCTTTAGAGCTGTGTTATAATGAACAAAATAAAATACATACCTTATAAATAATATCATAAAAAACATAAACAAAATTAATAAAATAATAAAAATAACATAAAATATAACAAACCATAATAAAACTGAAATAAATATAATCAAACCCAAATAAAATAATCCGGGTAATATAAAATAAAATATACAATATAAAATATAAATTATACATATGTATTTCTGACTCTATATGTACATATTCATGAATGACTATTAATTTAAATATTTTATTCATTTTTATTATTTTTCCTAATTATTTCTATTGCTTATACACTTAAACTTTAATTAAAAGTTATTATTAAAGTTTAAGTTTATAAGGAAAAGAAGTAATTAGAAAATTCTTAAAAACAATAAAAATGAATAAAATATTTAAATTAATAGTTATTATAAATATATATGTTATTATGTTTTTATTATTCTATTAATTTTATTGTTTACATTTTTATGATATTATTTATATAGTTATGTATTTTATTTTGTTCATTATATCATAGCCCTGAAAAAGACTGCAGAACAGTCGAAATGGAAGATTGTGTATGTATATATGTGTTTTGCTAAAAAGTGTTCTAAGTAGAGTGGATAAATTGCATTTACATAAGATTTTACAGCAAAGTAAAAGAAGTGGTGAGTTTGATAATTAATGTTTAGTTGCTTTGATCACATTAATATATATAATAAACATGTATAAGGATATAACTTGATACTAAAAGAAAATATGTCTATGTGTTTGAGATTATCGTTTAATAGCAATTAATGTTATAGTAATTAATATACCCTACAGTTTTAGCATTCTGACAATATAAATATAATAAATGAAAGAACTGTATTTTATTAAGTTCTATTTTTTTTTAGATTGCAAACATATTTATATAAATATGTATGTGTAGGGAAGGCATAGAGGAATCTCATGGCGCAATAGTGAGGAATTTATCTGCCATATCTAAACCCTAGATAGTAAACTTGATTTTTTTTCATTTAGTTTAGAATTCATCTTTCTGATGACCAATCTAATACTGATTGATAAATGGTATTTAATTCCTTTAGCTAAAGAATAAAACAAAGAAAGGGAACTGCTTAATACTTCCTCACCCAAATGAATCAAACCTGATTATCACCATTTTTTCTTTCACAGCTTTTTTTTTAAGATGGGCCACTGGAAAAATCTTTTTTTTTTTATCTTAGCTTTTCCGCACACACTTTTGAATATATATGTAATGAACTCTTTTAAATTATAATATAGCTCTAAATCAGTGGCTCCCAATCTGCCTAATGCCTCGACCCTTTACTACAGTTCCTTATGTGGTTGTGATCCCAACCTTAAAATTATTTTTGTTATTACTTCATAACTGTGTTTTCCAATGATCTTAGGCGATCCCTGTGAAAGGGTTGTTCGATCCTCAAAGGGGTCGTGACCCACAAGTTGAGAACCGCTGCTCTAAATTCTGAGAGATTAGAATAAATTATTTTTAAATTACTTCATCTGCCTTCAAGAAGAAAATTTAATCTGATATATATATTCTTTGATGTTTGAACTTTCTTTTAGATTCGGCACAGAATAAAAATAATCATTAACTCTAAATATTGAAATGTTAAAATATAGGAGGGGGGGTCACAAATTAATGAAGAGGTGATTATCAAGTGTTATCCTAATAAATACTCTGTCTGCCTTATAAAAGAAAAGTTAGTAAACAATACGTATAAGAATAACAATTTTACATTTTTTAGAAATAACTCTTATTGCTACTATTACTAACTTATTAAAAAATAATCAATGAATTGTTATTAAACAGTAGATAAAAATACGGAAGTTGAAAATTAAGATCTAAATTGCAGTTCTTTCTTAAACTACTAGTTTATCTATCTCTAATTAATAAATATCTTATTGACTTAATATGAAATACATATGAAAATAATAATAAAGAAATAGTGATAATAATAAAATTATAAATACTATTTATTGGAACAATCTAAAGCAAAGGTAGGCCTCGTTTTTTTTTTTTTACTTGAACTTTCAAAATAATGTAATCGATTATAGGACATGTTCTGATACCCTCGAAAACGCTTGTAATTATTAGTTATAATAAAGTGCGGATTATAAAAGTTCTATTTATATGCGTTATACGTGTTAACAATAACACTTTTAAATAAAGAAAAATAAAACATGATCGCAAAAACAAAGAAAATTAGAGCATAACTGTGCTCAGTCAATGACATTGTTTTTTCCAGTTGATCACTTGAAAAACGACGTTACTCACGTGCAAAATAAAGAATATATAAGTGTTTGCCGTAAAATTTTAAAACTTTTTAGTAAAGTTTATTTGTAAGAATGCAATCTTTCGCGATAACTCTATGCATTATCATATTTTTTTCATCGGATTCCTCTCAGCAAGATTTCAGTGGGCTCCTTAACATTTTAGGTCAAGGAGGAGGAGGTTCTGGCAACGCACTTGGAGGATTAGGCGGTATGTTTAAAATATTCATCTATTAAAACATAGTATATTAAATTTTCTCTTAAAGACAGGTGCAACCGTTAAATTAAATATGGTTCATCATCATCAGGAATAAAATATTTTTTTCTCCAATGATGAAGGTTGCATAACATTATAATTATATTTGTGTATTTTAGTTAGTCCGTTGACCTTAATCTGATTAACCCAGATAATATTGCCTTAATATCCAGCTGGCTGCAGAAAGGAATTTCCTGTTAACTGAAAGGAGGATTTTTGATTTCTCTTCGAGACCAAAAGGAACTGAGCAGAGCAATTTTATAATTTTCGCTTAATATGTTCTTGTCTTGATTACTGTTAATACTATATGTATATTCATACAGTAAAAAGTATGAATGAGCTCCTCATCAACATTCATCAGCCAGTGTAATGAGTATTGATATTTAACCTGAGTTTAAGATCAAGTCAGTTGTCTGATAATTTTTAACTGAAATATCAGTTATTATTGTTTTTTAAAGACAAGAAGAATTTTTGTGTGAATTAACTTCAATATACATATATAAAATAGAAAATCATATAGCATTAGAATACTAGCTAAAATACAAATTTATATTAAAATTCTCTCATGACCATGGGTTCATCTGTTAACAAATAGATCTTTTCAAGTGAAATTCAAATAGATACAAACATATATATATATATCCATCTCATAAATCACTTCAAAATCACCCACCTTTTAAAGTCAAAGGATGTTTTCATGACATCGATAGCCTTAGATTTTAAAAAAAGTATCATCAAAGTAACCTCTGCATTCCCAAATAATATTATATGAACTGTATTCAATTCATAAATATGCAAAGATGAAATTTGATACTTATTTTTAACTCTATACTTATTAACCTTTTAACTTTTTCATTAAGACTAAATTTACTTTGACCTATATAAATTTTATGACAACTGCAAGAAATTTTATAAATTATGAATTTTATCGTAGAAAAAATTAACTGTTTTAAACTATTGAATAATGAATTTAAATGAAGGCCTTTCTTTTGACAACATTCATATCACCCAATAAATGACTATTCTTAGAAATCAATCTATAACATGATGACTTAAATGGCAAAAAGTAAACTCTTTATTCTCACTAACAGTTACAATTTTTATTAACATCAGAAGTATAGATATTTTTATTAAACACAATATTTCTAATAAATTTGTGATTATAATCCAATTCCACATCAGAAGAAAATTGACTTCTTTGAATATATGCATTACTTTCAAAATAATTAAATCTTTTATTCCTATAATAAAAATTCAACAAAGAAACTTTCTTATGAATGAGAAATTGATAACTCTGAGGCCTTATCACATTTTTTAAATTTTTTTGTTCAATAAAATGATTACAAAGTAAAATATTATCAATCTTATCAACATTTAAATCTAAAAATTTTAACTTAACAAAATCAAAAGTATTCCCCTCAATAGTAAAATTAATACTAGAATTAAAAACACTCTATCAAAAAAAGTGTTTCAGTTTTTCTTTCTAGATAACAAACAAATAAACAATCTTCAACATATCTAACAAATAATTTTAAAGAAATAGAAATGCTCTCAGAAAATCAATATAAATAGAGCACAACAAAGAAGAAATAATGTAACCAATAATCTATCCCTCTTTAATCTCATAAAGCACATTGTTACACATCAAATATATCAAATTTTCTAATAGTAGCAAATCATGAATAACCTTAATCCTATCAGCAGAAAAATATTCATTCTTCATTAATATTTTTTAAATCTATCAAGTGATTGACACATATTTTCAATATCTAAACTATCAAATACACAATCATCCTTTAGAACAAAATCATTTATTTTATTAAATAACATTAAAAAAGTAAATGCACAAAACTGACCAAAACTAATATAATTTTTAAGAAATCTTATTAAACGATTTAAATTTTAAAAACCAAAAATACGCCTGAAAGGAAAATTATCTTTATGAGACTTAAGATTAAAAAAACTTTAGGAGTCATATAATAGATAGGATAACAACATAAGTAGCTCTATCAAAAAAAATTGTCCATAAATTTTTATAATATCAACCAACTTATGACTTTATTTTCTACCACAATAGAATATTATCCATTATTTAACTGCAAAAAAAACTTTATCTTTGAAATCACTTATTCAACAGTGTAAAATGGCTACTTTTGGCTTTTTTCAATAGAATTACACTATTGGCTTTCTCAAGTAATTGCCTACTCAAAATTACTAGAAGAGATATTTT
Organism: Epiperipatus broadwayi; assembly: GCA_028023455.1. Classification (NCBI taxonomy): domain Eukaryota; kingdom Metazoa; phylum Onychophora; class Udeonychophora; order Euonychophora; family Peripatidae; genus Epiperipatus; species Epiperipatus broadwayi. The sequence continues at coordinate 2,352,186 of JAQFVV010000127.1, read as the reverse complement.
ATTATGATCAGAAATATTTCTACAAGATTCAATAACAAAAATAGGTCAATTACCACATTCCTATTGCTAAAAAGAACAAAATAAGAACCATACTTAAAATTTCTAAATCAGAAATATTTAAAACAATATATAGACATTTATATTAATAGCAGGCAAAACTAGATTATGATTTTTATTCTAAGAAACCTGTAAATTCCCCATCCAATGCAGCAATTGGTGACTAAAGATAGTGCTGAAAATTCTCACTGACATTTGATGATAACCTTTTATTTACATATTTACAATTGCAGATCATTTTCAAATGAAGGTAGATTGTACAAATTGAAAGAAAAACTTAAACAGTACATTATAAGACCTTGGGAAGATAGAAAAACAGATAAAAAGGCAATTGATTTAAAAAGTAGTCATATACTTTGCTACAAAAGTATTGGAAGCAAAAGTGGATGGGATTTATTATAAATAAAAAGTGGAAAAACAAATTGTAGAGATTGATAATATCAAGATTAGTTATTCAAATTAATGAAGGCTACCAAAGGCAGATAATTCAGATTTACACTCTGCAATATGAATGTATAAAATGCTTGTGATTCAACAAACATTTTAAAATTTTCAAGGAGGACTCTAGTGCAGGAATTGGGTAACTATCAAAAAATGAAAGTTTTGTAGGTAAATTTGGTTATGGTACAGAAATGAGATTAGACTCTGATTTATGGAGTTCACCAAAAAAGAAAAACTCCTTCTTATGAATTCTTTCTATAAAAAAAAAAATTACTAAAGACAAATAAACATAAGAATGATAAAAAATATCTATTTCAAGATTGTAATATTAGATAAATATTAATACAATATTTAAAAAAATGAAAAATATAAAGAACAAGAATTAACAATTGAGATTCCTAAGCTTCTGAATCACTCCAGAGAACTTAAAATTAGAACTTACAAATCATTTTCAAATATTAAGATGGTTCAGAGTTAAATTTTATCAATAAATAGATAACTGATACAATATTAACAATTGCAAAAAAAAAAAACCAGATACAAAATGTAATAATAAAAAATATAATTTATTTAAATGTTTCATTAAAAAAAATTAAACATAAACATCACATGATTATCATTTCTTATGCTTGCTTATAACTGTTATTAAAACAGGAAAAACTCTCCATACAGTATTGCCACTCAGTGCTCACCAGAGTAATCAATGGATGCCAGAAGGCTTGTGCATAAAATCCTCATCTAGTGCCTACTCATCCAATATCCCCAGAGATCTAGGTGCATTGCTCTCAGATCCAAGGCTTCTCACTGATGAAGTCCAAAAGCCAGAAACTAATCTGGAGATATTGGTTGAGTAGACACTAGACGAGGATTTTATGCACAAGCTTGATTTCTCTGGCTTGCACTGAGTGGCAATACCGTATGGAGAGTTTTGCCTGCTTTAATAAGAATTGAACATTTAGGGTTTTGTAAAATGATGCATAAAAAAGTTAATAATAATATTCATCATCATCAACCATTATCAATCCACTGCAGGATGAAGGTCTCTCCAAGTTCAATCCATCTTTCTGATATTTAGCTTCTCTTCTCCACACCACCCCTGCACACTTTCTTATTCATCCATCTCACATGTGGATCTCTTTCTGGGTCTTTTACAATCTCTTGGAATCCAGTTTAAAATTTTAATTGTCCATCTATTATCATCTCTTCTAGCAATATGTCCAGCCCAACTCCACTTCAGTCTTTTAATTTATTCAATGAGATCAGTAACACCTGTTTGTTCTCTTACCCATACATTGCATTTTCTATCTCTTCTTGTTACTCCCAACATGCATCTCTCCATACTTCTTTGAGTGGTTTGAAGTCTCTGTATTGCTCTTCTATTAAGTGTCCAAGTCTCAGATCCATAAGTAAGAACTGGCAAAACACATTTATTAAAAACCTTCCTTTTCAAACACATAGGCATATTTCCTTTTAGTATCAAGTTATTTCTACCAAAAGCACTCCAACCAAGTTTAATTCTATGATTAATTTCATCCATTATGTTTCCATCTGTATTAATAATCTGACCAAGGTATTTGTAACTGTTAACTTCTTCTAATTCATCATAATCAATCTTTATTTTCATATTTTGAGAAAATCTATTAAACATTACTTTAGTCTTTTTAACATTTATCTTTAGTCCTACTTTCCTACTTTCATCTGATAACTCCTGCAACATTTCCTGTAACTCTAAAGCATTATTTGCAAAAACAACTACATCATCTGAAAAATCTAAATGACTTAAATAATCTCCATTTACTTTCACTCCTTTAGCTTCCCATTTTAATCCACAAAATACTTCTTGCAGCACTGCTGTAAAAAGTTTTGGAGATATGGAGTCACCCTGTCTTACACCCTTCTCAATGTTGACTTTCCTACTATCATTATGTAATCTAATTGTTGCTGTTGCATTTTTATAAATATTCTTTAAAATATGACAATATCCTGGATCTATACCTTGATGATCCAATGCTTTAATCACTGAAGAAATGTTTATAGAATCAAATGCCTTTTCATAATCTACAAATCCTAAGCATAATGGCAACTCATATTCATTTGTCCTTTCTATAACTTCTCTCAATACCTGGATATGATCTACTGTACTAAAACCACTTTTAAATCCAGCTTGTTCTCTTGGTTGGTGGAAGTCCAATGTTTTCTGTAGATGAGTTGTAATTATCTTAGTAAAATTTTTGTATAAAACTGATAAAAGACTAATAGGTCTGTAATTTCTAATATCTTCTTAATCACCTTTTTTTAATATTAATACTGCATTCTTCCAATCATCTGGTACATCTTTATCATTTAGACATTTGGAATATAACTTTGCTAAAAAAAATTTCTATTTCTTCACCTGCTTCTTTTAATATATCAATTATAATTCCATCATTACCTGGAGCCTTCCCTTTCTTCATAAATTTAATTGCATGTCTCACTTCCTCATTCAAAATTCTGGGCAATTCAGAAGATATAATAGGTATAGGAGATACTTGTTCTTTATTACTATATAATTCTTGATAGAAGTCTTCTACACATTTCATGATGTCATCTCTCTTTTTAGTAATAATGCCATCTTTTTTTTTATTGCAGATATAAATTTCCTACCAATACCAAAATGTTTTTACATGCTTTAGACTTTTATTCTCTTCTACATCTTTCCTTGCTAGTTCACAATTATACTTTCTCATATCATTTTCAACTCTTTTCTGCACCATTTTTACAAAATTCGAGGTATTCAATCCTTTTTAATGCATCATTTTTGTATATCTTCATATTCCTTCTTTTCTTCATATATTCTCTAGTCTCAGTAGAAATTTTATTGGTCAATTGCTGCTTTTTTCTACCAGCTATCTTTGTTGCAGTTTTTAAAAGTGTATCAGTTATTTTCCTATTAATTTCATTCAAATCTGAATCATGTTCAAAATCTGCTAATATTTGATAATGATTTGCAAGTTCTAATTTAAATTCATTAGAATGTTTTTGAAGATTAGGAATATCAACAGTGAATATTGTTTTTCTTAATGACTTTTGTCTGTCTAGTTTTGCAGTAACATGTTTCTTACATCTTATTAATCAATGATAACTTCCTGTGTTGAATTTATTAAGGACATTACAATCTTGAAATAAGTATTTTTTATTAGTCAAAATATAATTCAATTCTGCTGTACCTTCATTTAGATGCTTCCATGTCCATTTCCTATTAACATTTTTCTCAAAAAAAGAATTCATAACATAAAGTTGTTGTTTTGTTTTGTTTTGCAAACTCCTCAAGTCTATATTCTTTCTCATTTCTATTACCATAACCAAATTTACTTACAGCACATTCATCTTTCATTTGTTTACCAATTCTAGCATTAAAGTCTCTCATACCAATTTTAAAATGTTTGGTCTGATCAAAAGCTTGTACATCCATATAAAAATTTGTTACTACTTCATCATTATGAAAACTGGTTGAGGCATAAATATATGCATATCATTTATTTCCAGTGGTTGGATAAGACTTTTGCTTCTGTACAATAAACATTTTAAAATACTCTCTACTTGTCTTGTACTGAGTTAGAGACTATTGTAAAATATTTATTGTACAGCTGCAAGCGTTTTAATCTTGAATATATATATATATATTGAAACAGGTATACTGTTCCACTCATATATATTCAAAAGACCCCCCCCCCATTTAAAAAAGACTAGCATGATTTGATCAAATTAAAAAAGAAATAAGGTAAAAAAGTTTATAGTTAAAAGAAAATTATTATTGATTTTATAATTTCAAATTGCGATGTAAATAAAAGCTGGCAGTTATTAAAAAAGATTATATTTTTAATTTTTGGAACGATGTTTTTAAATAAAGCATTATATCAGCTTGAGGCAGTCTTAATCAATTGAAAAACATGGCTTAATCTTTATGCTTTCTTATCTATCCCACTAAAAAAGTAGATTATCCAATCATTATGAAGAGAAAGGCAATTGGGCTTAAATGAGAGCAGTATGCAAATTAGGTACAGTGAGAAAAGGCTGTTTAATCAGTCCAAGAATCAGATATAAATAGTCAAGTTGCAAATTCAAAGGCAGATTAGATTTGATTTTAAAACAAGAGACTTTGAAAGAGTTTTAAAAAGTTTTTCCAGAGAGATTTTAAGGAGATCAAATAGTTATATTTTTTCCAAAGAGATATTTTTCAAGTAGCTGTAAAGAAGAATTTTGAAAAAAAAAAAGATTTCAATTTTAAAAGGATATTAAAGAACCTCTATTAATGATGGAAAAAGAAAGCTTTATTAAGGAAATTATAACATGGAAAAATAAACCAACAGCTTCATCTCTTCATTCTAAGCCATGATTTTTCAAGATTTGCCTGGATAACCATCATGAAAGGGATTAACACCATTCAGCTTAAATAAAACGACTCCTTTTTGAAGGAACAAACTGGATAAATGAAGGTAATGATTTTATGAAAATATCTGATACTATGTGTTTTGAAAAGACAAACAAAATGTCTTTATTATAAATATAAAAAAAAAAGAATCATTAATAAATATAGCTACATGAAAATACATTTATCATCGATAAATTATAAATGATATTAAAATCATACTAAAATTATGAAAATCATTTATTTTTGATAAAGTATAAATGATAATGCTTATCTGCATATTAATGTAAAATTACAAATGCTTAATACTTATCTGAATATTGATTTTGTGGGAGTAATTTAAACCACATTACTGGATTTAATAAATTTAATGAAATACTATATGGACTCTAAATGCTCATCTGCATGTTGACATAAAATGACCAATGCTTAATGCTCATCTGAATATTGATTTTGTGGGAGTAATTTAAACCACATTATTGGATTTAATAAATTTAATGAAATACTATATGGACTCTAAATGCTCATCTGCATGTTGACATAAAATGACCAATGCTTAATGCTCATCTGAATATTGATTTTGTGGGAGTAATTTAAACCACATTATTGGATTTAATAAATCTAATGAAATACTATGTGGACTCTAAATGCTTACCTGCATATTGAATAAAATTGCAAATGCATAATATTACCTGAACATTGATTTTGTGGAAAGAGAATAACGAAACTTATGCATGTAAATGCACTCCTCTCTGTGAAGTAACTAACTAAACTGCTTCCAACCTTTTCATAAATGAAATGAAAATGAGTCATCACATAGATATGAATGAACTTTATTAGAAATTGCAAATTAATTGTTATTAAATAAAATTATTGTTACTAAAAATTAAATCTTAGTTATCCAGTTGTTCAATTCCATTTTGTTTTTGTTGCATCACTCATCATTCATTGCACTTGTTCATGAGAATCTCATGCCTCCTGAGCTACATCTGGCATAACTAGACCTAGGTAAGTCAGGTTGTAGTGAGATGGAACTCTAATGGTGCCGTTTAGAAAACCAAACATATAAATGTCTAGATGCTTCCAGCCTCTATGGTGCTACATCCTCTGATGAGCAGGAAATATTGTTGCAGGGGGGGTTAGCATCTGCATTGGGTAATGCCAATTGATAGTTCCTTCCTGCAACATGCTCATCAGAAAATTGTTACAACCCGAGGTAATTAAAGGGTTGTGTGGTGGTCCGGTTACAATATATATATATATATATATTAAAGCACTAAAAGGTTTCACTTGTTTGAATCATTGTCTTGACTATGTTTAAATTGAAAAAGGACTCGGGCATAACAACTATTGAAAGAACACAATTTGAAACATTTAGATCCATTGCACGATTGATTTACATATTGATTTCTTTCTACTCAAAGCATTTTAGCTACATTGTATATTACTACATTAATAAATGAGACACAAAAAAAAAACTGCTTTTTTTTTGTTAAGTATTGTCTTATGCTGGGTTAGAGAGTACTTTTAAAATATTTGTTATGGCAAGAATCTTTTCGAATATTATGTACATTGCACATACGGAGGAATTAAATACTGTTGTTAAATAAACATTTTTATTACCTAAAATAGGTATTAACTCTTTATTCTCAATTTAATAGTTCTATATCCAAGTGGTATGACTAATTTAATATTTTGACGTGCATTTTCATAAACTCAAAGAAGTCAAATGTTTCATGAACTCCTGTAACATAAATGTAAAAAGTGTAAAAGCATGCTATGGTTTAATGGTTATATAAGTACTTTGGTATTATTCCTACTGTGACATATTACTCTAAGTTTGTGATATGTTTAAAATAATCTCTCCAAGGAATGTGTACAAACTTAAATGATAAAGGTTTTTTTTTCCATATGTCATAGCATCGGCCAGGAGGCGAACCCACAACATCTGTCTGCAACCAACTGCTTGCTTGCAAGGTGGGTGACTGCACTGACCTCTCAGCTAACCATACAGTTTGTTCACAGATTCTATGGATGCATTATTTTAGTCATATTATAAATTCAGAATAATACATCACCAGCTGTTATACACCATAGCATATGTAATATAAAAGTTCAATTCTAACAAAAATAATGGAGACATATTTATTATAGAAAAAAAAACACTACAGTAGTAAATAAAATAGATACTTCTGAATTGTGCCTTTTTATTATGGCACTAACATGCCATCAAAGCCATTTTTCTCCCTCCTGACATAATGTGGTGCTTTGTACCATCGTAAAGTGTAATGCCTAAAAAAAATGATGAAATGTAAGATGAAATTGTATCTTTATCTAAAAATGGTGAATTGTAAGTTTAAGCTTATATTTTAAATATCTTTTTTAAAAAAAGAAAACATAAATATAAAACTTCTATACACTTCATGTAGGTAGTTATTCCAGTCAACAATGGTTTTGGCTGCCATTCTGAGCTGATCTTTGCACCATTCTATCAATGTCGATTATCACAATTAGCTATAGGTGAATCATAGTGAAGTTGTGAATTTAATTTTGGAACCTTCAAATCATGTTACCTTATAAATGTCTATTTTTAGGCAACCTATAGAATAACACCATTATTGTTTGTGTGAATTATGAATTTACATCTTCATATAATGACCATTCTCACACAATTTTTTTTATGACAGAAGTCCATATTTCTGGGGCTGCTTCCTTTTCTGTAGCAGGTAATTTCCAAATTTTTCAAAATTACTAAAATTAAAAATCAACATATTTTCAAAATCAGCAGAAGTAAAAAAATATCAGTGATAGCACAAACAATATGATAGTAAAACTGAAAATGAAAGTGATAGCACAAAATCTTGCAGGTCACATATTAGAACTTCATAATGTACATGTCAAAAGTTGACAGATTAGTCATTCCAGGATTTGGATTGCCATAAACATCATAAACAGGAAACTTTGAATAAATATTACTAGACAAAAATATCACCAGAATAATATGCTATAACAGAAATAATACCACAGTACGGCTATATCTAAATAGTATGTAGAATGTGAAAATATCAATATTTTTTTCTCTATAAATATGTATATTATTAAAATATTTTTATTTATTATATGCATATGCATACATATACCTACTACTGTTTGGTATGATTATTATTCATATTCCATAATATTTTTGACAATGGGAAAATTTAATGAAGTGTATTATTTAATTTGTTATTTTTCATTCTTCTTTCTTGAAATGTATTAAATCCATTCTCCAGATTTTAATACTATCGTAAACGCTAAAGTAAGATGTACCCTAAGGACCTCTTCCTTTAAGAATGGATTTATTATGTTAATGTGAGACTTGAGAATATCATGCAGTATTACATATATTCCATTACATATTTGAAATAGAGTTTTATACAGTAGTTGTAAAATCATTATATATATATATGTAAAAAAAACATATAGAAAATATTCAAATTATATAAATGAAAGAAAATTAGAATTAGTAAATGGAATACAGTCCACTATTTTCTATTGTTTGTTTTTTTTATTCCTTAATAATATTATTATAGTTCATTAATATTATTTCATTCATAAAATTTTGTCAAACAATATAAGATCTATCAATTATTACCATTAAAATTTATCTTTAAAAAATATTAAAACTTGTTTATTATTCTTAACTTAAACCTGAAATACATGCATATGGAATGAATAGCAAGTAGCTGGTGTGATGGGTTATAGAATTTATCCAAATAGTAAATGATATTGATTATGATTTAAAAACTTAAATGATACACAATTCATAATAAAGCATCCAATGCATTAAGATGAACTTTTTCTATTACAAATTTTTACAAAATTGTAAATACAAATATATCAGACAAGGTATTCACATATTATTAATCCCCACATATTATTAGGTCTTTATGGTACATGATAGAAATAATATCAGATAAACACCATGTTTTGGTCTATTTTCTGTTATAGTAAATAGAAATACAGGTAGATAGATAGATATATAGTGTAGGAAGTAGGTAGATATCTAAGTAGATAGGTAGATGGATGGATGACTGGATAGATGGATTGGTGGATGGATAGATATGTAAATAAATAGAAAGGTAGATAAGATAAATAGATAGATAGATAGATAGATAGATAGATAGATAGATAGATAGATAGATAGATAGATAGATAGATAGATAGATAGATAGATAGATAGATAGATAGGCAGGTAAGTAGGTAGATAGATAGATAGATAGATAGATAGATAGATAGATAGATAGATATATAGATAGATAGATAGATAGATAGATAGATAGATAGATAGATAGATAGATAGATAGATAGATAGATAGATAGATAGTAATTGGGTATACATATTGCTAAGTTTGAAGATAGGGACAGCTAAATAAGAATACAGGAAAGTAAATAGATAAGAATATATGTTAATATAAAAGTAAGTAAATAAAAAAGTAAATAGGTAAGAAAGTAGGTAAAAAAATAGATTGTCTGATAAATAAATAGGTAGAAAAGGAATTAAATAGGTAAGGTAAATTGGTGGATAAGTAGATGAATGAAAAAGTGGATAGTTGAATGAAGTTATAGATGGTGAAATATGGGTAGATGATGGATAGGTAATTGGATACATAGACACATTGGAAAATTGGTACATAAATAAGTGAGTAGATGTCTAAATGTGTAAGTAGTTAGATAGATAAGTGATTGGGTGTATAAAAGGGCAAGAAGATTCATAGATAGAAAGTAAATAGATCAGATGTTTAGGTATATTCAGACTAAGTTGGTAGATAATTGCATGGTTAGATAATACATAGCTAGGTAAACAGACAGATAATTAGATTTGTGGATAGGTGGGGGAATAAATAAGTGGGTGAGTGCATCAGTATGTATGTAGTACAGTGATTAAATGGGTAGGTATATGAATAGGTAACTAGATAGATAGTTATGTAGCTATGAAGGTGAGTAAATGGATAGGGTAGAGATAGGTAGATATGTGGATAAGTAGGTAGGACATGGGTGAATGGATGGATGAGTGTGTAGGTATATGTGAATGTAGTTAGGTGTATAAGTAGCTTGGTGTACAAGTGGGTTGGTAAGTAATTAGATAGGTGAGTACATATGTAGGTAAATAAATAGATAAGTAGGTAGGTATATAAGTAGATTAAGTAAATAAAAAATAAGTAAAGAAATAAATATATGGATGAGAGGATAAGTCATACTTAATAGATAAATATACAGAAAGATAGATGTACAACTACTGTAGATGGAAAATTGAATAGAAAGAATATGTAGATTATATAAATGGATAAACCAACATATAAATAGATGGATGATAAATATATAGATAGATGAATGAATTGGTGGATGGATGAAAATAATTATGTGGATAAATAGACTATATGAATATATTGTCAACAACATTTTATATATTTTTTATGTTCTATTTTCAGGTTTAGGCTCCCTCTTCGGAGGCGGAGGAGGAGGTATGTTATGAGTTAGATTAGTGTGTTAAATTTAAATGGCATACTGTATTGGGTGGACGGATAGGGATATAAATATATGGATAAATAGATAATATGAATATATATATGGATATATATTATGTTCTATTTTCAGGTCTAGGCTCTCCCTTGGCAGGAGGAGGAGGAGGTATGTTTTGAATTAGATTGGTGTGTTAAATATAATTGGCATACTGTATTTGGTGGATGGATAGAGATAAATATATGGATGAATATATATATTATCAATAACAATTATATATATAAATTTATATTCTATTTTCAGGTCTAAGCTCTCTCTTGGGGGGAGGAGGAGGAGGTAAGTTTTGAATTAGATTAGTGTGTTAAATGTAAATGGCATACTGTATTTGGTGGATGGATAGAGATAAATATATGGATGAATATATATATTATCAACAACAATTATATATATATTTATGTTCTATTTTCAGGTCTAAGCTCTCTCTTAGGAGGAGGAGGAGGAGGAGGTAAGTTTTGAATTAGATTAGTGTGTTAAATGTAAATGGCACGCTGTATTTGGTGGATGGATAAAGATAAATATATGAATGAATATATATATATATAGAGAGAGATAAATATATTATCAATAACAATTTATATATATTCTTTTATGTTTTAGTTTCAGGTTTAGCTTCTCTCTTGGGGGGAGGAGGAGGAGGTAAGTTTGAGTTAGATTAGTGTGTTATATGTAAATGGCATGCTGTATTGGGTGGATGGATAGAGATAGATAGATAGATAGATAGATAGATAGATAGATAGATAGATAGATAGATAGATAGATAGATAGATAGATAGATAGATAGATAGATAGATAGATAGATAGATAGATAGATAGATAGATAGATAGATAGATAGATAGATAGATAGATAGATAGATTATGAATAACAATTTATATATATATTCTTTTATATTCTATTTTCAGGTCTAGGCTCTTTTTTGGGGGGAGGAGGAGGAGGTAAGTTTTGAGTTTGATTAGTGTGTTAAATGTAAATGGCATATTGTATTGGGTGGATGAATAGAGATAAATATATGGATGAATATAGATAGATAGATAGATAGATAGATAGATAGATAGATAGATAGATAGATAGATAGATAGATAGATAGATAGATAGATAGATAGATAGATAGATAGATAGATAGATAGATAGATAGATAGATAGATAGATAGATAGATAGATAGATAGATAGATAGATAGATAGATAGATAGATAGATAGATAGATAGATAGATAGATAGATAGATAGATAGATAGATAGATAGATAGATAGATAGATAGATAGATAGATAGATAGATAGATAGATAGATAGATAGATAGATAGATAGATAGATAGATAGATAGATAGATAGATAGATAGATAGATAGATAGATAGATAGATAGATAGATAGATAGATAGATAGATAGATAGATAGATAGATAGATAGATAGATAGATAGATAGATAGATAGATAGATAGATAGATAGATAGATAGATAGATAGATAGATAGATAGATAGATAGATAGATAGATAGATAGATAGATAGATAGATAGATAGATAGATAGATAGATAGATAGATAGATAGATAGATAGATAGATAGATAGATAGATAGATAGATAGATAGATAGATAGATAGATAGATAGATAGATAGATAGATAGATAGATAGATAGATAGATAGATAGATAGATAGATAGATAGATAGATAGATAGATAGATAGATAGATAGATAGATAGATAGATAGATAGATAGATTATCAATAACAATTTATATATATATATTTTTTATGTTCTATTTTCAGGTTTAGGCTCTCTCTTGGGAGGAGGAGGAGGAGGAGGAGGTATGTTTTGAATTGGGTTAGTGTGTTAAATATAAATGACATACTGCATTTATCGATTATAATTTTTAAATATAAAACAAACATATATTTGTTGTTATTTAAACTCAGATGAGTAATGCTCAATGAATTACTTTTTCACTTTTATTATTTGGCTATTTTCATAATTTTTAAATATGTTTTGAAAATTATACTCACATATACATAAAATATATTTTACCAATCCACCATTTATACTTTAATGTACAGTACTATATAGAATATTGATTAATTCACTAAAAAATATAATAAGAAATCAACAACCAAGGCTTACTTTTTATATAGTTAACAAACCTTAATATGCACACAGAGAACCTTAATATAATATATATTTTAACTTTAAAATAAATTATATATCTAATATAAAACAATCAATACAGCCTTTAAAGAGAAGTGAGATTTCTTTTACTTTAACATGCTTTCATCAAAAAGGGAGAAGGACAAGAATAAATTCTATTTTTTCTTTCTTTTTTATGGTGAGAATTTTGAAACTTTATAAAATACTTTAGTAGCAGTTCTATACAAATAGCAATATTAAAACACGATTCTATTTGAGTTATTTAGATAATAATTTGAAATTTCTTTTTTTGAATACAATTGTTTAAACCATGTTTTAAAAATGTAATGCTAAATAATTTTTTATTATGAAACAAATGACATATCAATAAGAAGCATGAATTTAAAGTTAAAAGTTTTTATATTACTAAATGGTGATTTATAATTATAATAACAACATAGCTTAAACCACGGCGCATGAGCTTTACAGGGAACGATATTTATAATGAATACTCTCCTTTCCAAACACAAGATAAAGTCTTTATACTTCAGAAATACTTCTAAATTTTTGAACAGATAGTTAAAACATTGTAACCTATTTTAAAAGTCATCTTTTATTTGATATATTTACATTTTATTAAAATATTTTGGAAAAATTCTTTAATGTCACTTTAATTAAAGTAGATTTAAAATATATTTTTTACTAGATATTATAGAAAATATTAATGATCCATTATTGTTATAATTTAACTGATGTTTAATTTTCTTTTCTTTTATATAATATGCTATCATTTTTTTATAATTTGAGAAAATGTCTTCTTGATCATATATAATATTTTGAAAACATATTAATTTACACTTCATTACAATATTTGATTACTAGTACAATATATATACCTGAACTTTGAATGTAATTAGAAAGAATTTGAACACAGACTTTCATGTCTTTTTATCTATCCACTCCATCATACATGACCACATATGTGATAAAGATAAATTATATCCACTATATGTATTTCATGTTGAACCAGCACTCATCAGTTGATCCAGATTATCATCTCCACACATATATATAATCAGTGCTCAGCTTATAATAGGATAGCAAATCTGCAAACTTTAATTGACAGGCTTGATGGAGAAATTTGAAGCCTGTCTATTAAAGTTTAAAGATTTGCTATCTTAAACTTATTTTATGAGATATTTACAAGATAGTAACACACAGTGGTTTTTTTTTTTAAGTGTCATAGTATCGGCTGGGACGTGAACCCGCAACTCGAGCAACTGTCTGCAAGTACAAGACCGTCGCTCTGACCTCTCGACCACCAATGCAAGACAAACACACAGTGTTTTTGTTTACATTTTTGGTAATTGTTAGTGCCTTTTATTATTAGGCATCAGTGATAAAAGAGTAAGCAATCATTAAAAATTTAATTAAAATATTTTTCATATCAATATATTTTTAAAGCATCGAAAATTTTATTTATCAAATTTTTATAGAAAAATTGAATGTGCTGGATCCCTCTGAGTGCAGAGTCAGAAGTTTAAATCAACTTGGTCCTAACACAGAAAAATTTTTGGAAACCAAATTGATTATATTTTTAGATAAACCTAATATTTATTATTACAGTTTACTCACAAATAATAATAATAAAAAGCATCTGTTAGACTACAAAAATAAATTATAAAAACAAAAAATATATAAACATATTTTTTCACTTATTCTTTTTTTAATTATTGACACACACCCCCCCCCCGCTTCTTATTTATAAAAAATTCCTTTAAATTAACACTAATTATTACTTTCTTTTAAAAAAATTCTGGCTGATAATAATAAGATTGACATAAATAATACACAATATATATTTTTGTTATTAATATTGGTTTCTGGTAATGCTATGAATGGCATTTTTTTAGAATATGTTGTATATTTGTCTTTTTACATTTATTAAAGTGATTCGTCTTTTTCTGAATATGTAATAAAGAATAGTAAATTAAATACAAAAAGTAAAGATTTTTTTATCTTCCCCTTTTTTAAGTTATGCATAATGAAATAATTTCTAATAGTAAAATAAATATTATTTATCTTAATTTATGAATTATTTGTTACATAATTTATGGATTATCAGTTACATAATGTTTGTGACCTGTATATATTTTACACATATTTTGATTCATAAAATTTTCATAGGCACTGCAAAAAACTTTAGAATTCTATTAATTGTATCTTTAGATGCATTTTAATAACTTGTGGATTGTTAATATTATGATCCTGTTCTAAAATTAGAAATAAATTTTATCAAGATGACGGCTAAATTCTGGGTGATTTATGCATTTCAATGCATTTGTATTTTTATGTTAAGCAACATATTTTTAAAATATTAAATTATGCATTAATGGATTTTATTTATTTTGTATTTAATTTTATTTTAAATAGGTTTAGCATCAGCTCTAGGAGGTGGTGCATCTACTGGTAATTATCTTTATTATTTTAAAATGGTGTTTATTTGACATTACAATTTAAATCCTGTTATTTGTAAATATTGAATTTTAGTACAATTATTAATAAATTCATCAACTAATGTTTATACATTAACATTTGGATTACTATTTTTTTGTTTTTTAGGTTTGGGTACTGCATTAGGAGGAGGAGGAGGCAACAGCAATGCTGGTACTAAGTTATTATTATTGATATTATTATAAGCATATAATGTTCAAAATGATTCATAGAACAATGTTGTTGTTTTTTTATTTGGTAAAAGTTAATTTTGGCAATGATTCCTATGTAGTTGAGTACAGTGTAAAGAATGATGGTCATGAGTTTCTAACTATCATTTTCTACTCACACATCAATTGATCTTCTGAGCAATGAACCATTTGATTTATTATTCGGCAGTCAAGTATTATTGCTTAGTTAAAATATTTCATTGACTGGTTAGTTTCTACTTTCTTTCAGGCAGAGAAAATTTCCAGATATGTATGCATTTAAATAAATAGTATATTTAAAAAATACTAATATAAAATAAAAATATATTTTTAAAATTTTCATGATTATTAATTGATTACTACATTTCATTTATTCAAATATTATTTAATAACATGACAAATAAAGTTATCTGTACTTTTTATAAATCTATATTGATTATTAAATTATACAATTAAAGGTATATTCCTGCATCTAAGGGCATCACAGTTAATAATCATATGTATTTCATCTTTCATACTTTCAAATAACCCAAATAAAATCTATTTTATTTAAATAACATTTTAATCTATTCTTTTTGTGATCTGGCACAGATAATGAAAGAATACTATAAAACATGATTTTTAAAAATCTTGCTTGTCTTAATTTACAATTTTGCAGATGTCTATTACTTATACAAGCATTATTTTATTTAAACGTAGGCAAAACTCTCCATACAGTAGTGCCACCCTGTGCCAAACAGAGTAATCAATGGATGCCAGAAGGCTTTTGCATAAAATCCCTATCTAGTGCCGACTCATCCAATATCCCCAGACTAGTTTCTGGCTTATGGTCATCATCAGTGAGGAGCCTTGGATCTGAGAGCACTGCACCTAGATCTTAGGATCTTTTGCCTACATTTACAACAATTATGTGCTAGTATAGAGATGGTGATCATGTGACATTTTATTTCACAGTAATCTTATTAGAGAGTTTTCTTCAATGTAATAATTTTTATATTATAAGTTATATAATAAATTTTAATATGGTTGTTTATATATGACTGATTTATTCAAACATAGACAACAACAAATATTCTTTTCAAAATAATAAGAAAATAAATTTGAAAAAATTTAAATCATCTTTAAATCTGTTTTAAGTGATCTGTATAATATTTTAACTTGTTTAAAGTGTTTTTGTTTTTTTAATAAAAGAAATTAGTATATAATAAAAATTAAAGCTTTATGTATTAACAATTTATATTTTTTGTATATAACTCACTTAGAATGTTTCTAAAGTGAATACTTTGTATAATAATAGGAATTACAAATGTACTTTTAAGATATATATATATAATTATAATAAAAATAATAAATTTAACGGTAATAAACTATTATAAACAATCCTTAAATCCTCAGAAGTACTTTATATATATATATATATATATATATATATATATATATATATATATATATATATATATCTTGAAATAGATCTACAAAAAGCACTCCAACCAATCTTAATTCTATAATTAATTTCGTCCTTTATATTTCCATATATATAGTAATAATCTGATCAAGGTATTTGTAATTGTTAACTTCTTCTAACTCATCATTATAAATCTTTATTTTCATCTTTTGAGAACCATTGAACATTACTTTAGTCTTTTTAACATTTACCTTTAATCCTACTTTCTTACTTTTATTTGACAACTCTTGCAATATTTTCTGAAGATCTAAAACATTATTTTCAAAAAGAACTGCATAATCTTCAAAATCTAGATGACTTAAATAATCTCCATTTGCTTCTATTTCCTTAGCTTTTATTTTAAACCACAAAATTACTTTTTTCAAAAGTGCTGTAAATGTTTTGGAAATAAGGAATCGCCCTGTCATACACTCTCCTCAATGTTAATCTTCCTGGTATCATTATATATTCTAATTGTTGCTGTTACATTTTTATAAATATTTATTAGAATATGACTCAAAAATCCAGCTTGTTCTTTTGATTGATTAAAATTAGACAAATTGTAATTATCTTGGTAAAATTTTTATATAGAACTAATAAAAAACTGATAACTCTAATTTCTAATAGCTTCTTTATCACCATTTATACATGTTAATATTTATATTGCATTTTTCCAATCATCTGGAACATCTTTGTCATTTAGATATATTTATATTGATATTTTTTATATTAATCTTAATAAATTTTAAGTTAAACATTATATCAATTAAATAACGTACTATGGAAAGAAAAAAACAGTAACACAAATCTGTAAGAAATAGGATTGACTGAAAGTTAATAATGTTAGCATTTTACTTGTAATGATATGTTGAATTATTGCCTTCATTTAGTTGAGGTTGGTAAATGCTTTTTAAAAAATTAAAACTTTATTTACACTTTTACTAACAATTGAATGTATTTAGAAAGATTAAATAAAGTTTGAATTTGTCTACAAAAAAAAAAATTAACAATTTCAACTAGATAATGGAAATAATTCAATATATAACTACATGTAGAAAATATTTGAGATTCTTTAACTATGTTTACATCTTCAAGGATTTATGATTCATTAATTCCATAATATATGTATATTTAAAGGGAACAGGAATATAAAATTTGTAATTATAATTGAAAATTTTTTATACAATTTAAAATAAAAAATAATTTGTAAGTGAGATTTAACTAGAAATAAGTTTTTTTATGATTATGAACAAATTACTCTATGCTATAACTAACAGTAAATGACAATAATTAAAAATAATAATCATCATATTTATTTATAATAGTACAATAAATTTTAAGACTGATTAAATTATCCTAGTTAGGTCTTACTATGTGGCTAATCAAATTTATTTGTCAAATATATATTGTTTCAAAGAGCCATTGTTGTGAAAGATAAAGGGATAACCAGCAATGAAATAAATAAACTCCATATTTGCAGTAATAAAAAAGCCTGAAAAACCAAATAGATAATAAGTCATTCTAGAGCATAGCTGTTTATGGAATAATTAAGTACTTAGTAAAAATAAATTTTAATAGAAAATAAGTATGACTTTTATTGAAAAATAAAAAAATAAAAATCTTATAGATGCTGATTTTTAAATTCTGGAAAACAGAGCAAATATAATACAATTCACTCTCTATACTAATCAAAAAATAATAATCTTCCAAAATTTAGAATAAATTATTTAAAGCATTGTATGACTGAAGAAATAAATTTACAATTTATAAATTTAAAAAACAACAACATTCATTTACATTGTAATTCTTTTACTAGAGCATTTAACTGTGGATCTATTTCAATAGAAACTATGATTTAAATTACACAAGTTTATAAATATAAAAATTACATTTACTTTTTGCATATTAAAACTAATGTATTTTTGTAGGGTTGTTATCAATGTTGGGTGCAGCTCTTGGAAATAGTGGAGACAGTAGTTTAGGAGGTAAGTAAATAGATATATAATTTAAAAGATAAATTGGTATAATGTATAAAAAAACATGTTTTAAATTTTAAGTATATATACTTCGTCTTACACTTTGGTGCCATTAATAATGAAGTTGATTAAAATTCGGAATAAATTTATATTTTTAAAACTAAAATAAAGTTTTAAACAATGTTTGTTTGTTTTTCCTAAATTATTTTTCTTGTTTTCCACTAACAAAAATAATGTTCTTAGCAAAAATAAAATAAAAAAACTATATTGTAGACAATATTATTAAGATATGTTTCAGATTCTTTTTTTTTTTTTCAATTAAGAGTCAAGTTTTTAATTTATTTATTGTTATTATAGGTTTATTTATATATAAATGCATTTATAAGTATATAAAAAAGATGTTTAAAAAAATGTTGACATCAGTTATATATAATATCAATTTACAAATTTATCTATGTAATATATATATATATAGAGAGAGAGATAGACAGATAGATAGATAGATAGATAGATGGATGAATAGATAGATAGGTAGATAGATAAAGAGCATAAATAGCTAAATAGAAAGAAATAAAGAAATAGATGGATGGGTGGATAAATAGATATATGGATAGATAGATGGATGAATGGATGGATAGATAGACAGATAGATAAATAAATGGATAGATACATACAGATATGTATATATATGGATGGATAGATAGAGAGAGGGGGAGAGAAGGAGAGGGAGAGAGTGACAGAGAGCGAGGAGAGAGAAATAATGTTTTGTTTTTTTTTCCTAAATTATTTTTCTTGTTGAGAGAGGGGGGGGATGGCTTTGACTGCAATTGTCGAGCATCTACCTATCATTCCCACAATATGATCTCAAAATCAAACTTAAGTAGAATTCAAAATATTTCTTCAGATTTTATAGCTTAGAATTTTTATTAAGTAGCTGGCTAATATTCAATTTCTCTAATCATTGATAAATGGGTATCTGGTCATTCTTAGCTAGAGAATCAAACAAGCATGGAAAAACATTCAAATTATTGTTATCCAAAATATTGGACAGGTTTTGAAAAATACTACCTATTTATTATTTTTTGGGAAAAAATGTTACATTTGTATGTCTGTTGCAATACATTAAAATATACATAAAAAAGCGATAATTTATAGATTTATTCCTTAATCATTTATATTTATTTTGAAAAATAATCCACCAAATGTGTGTACCCCTATGAATGATCATTTATGTTAAGATTACATATGTAATCGTGTATGTGTGTGTGCATTTAGTACATTAAAGTATCTTATAAATTTAGTTTAGAGAAATATTATTTTCAGAATTGAATTTTTAAAATAATAGGATAAAATTCGCTCCAAGTTCATTCCATCTTCTCCGTCCTCTAGCTTCTCTTCTCCACATCATCCCTGCACATTTTCTTATTTCAGTCCTCCATCTCACATATGGTCTCTTTCTGGGTCTTTTAAAATCTCTTGGAATCCAGTTTAAGATTATAATTGTCCATCTATTATCATCTCTTCTAGCAATATGTTCAGCCTTACTCCACTTCAGTCTTTTAATTCTTCCAACGATATCAATAATATTTGTTTGTTCTTTTACCCATATATTGCAATTTTGATCTCTTCTTGTTATTCCTAACATGAACCTCTCCATACTTCTTTGAATGGTCTGAAGTCTCTTTATTGCTCTTCTGTTACGTATCTAAATCTCAGATTCATAAATAAGAACTGATAAAACACATTTATTAAAAACCTTCCTTTTCAAACATATAGGTATGTTTCCTTTTAGTATTAAGTTATTTTTACCAATTTCATCTATTATGTTTTCATTTGTAGTTATAATATGACCAAGATGTTGTCGTTGTTAACTTGTTCTAACTCATCATAATCAATCTTTATTTTCATCTTGGACATTATTTTAGTATTTTTAAAATTTACCTTTAGTCCTATTTTCTTACTTTTATCTGATAATTCCTGCAACATTTCCTGAAGCTCTAAAGCATTATTTGCAAAAACAACTGCATCATCTGCAAAATCTAAATGACTTATTATCTCCATTTACTTTTACTTCTTTAGTTTCCCATTTTATTCCACAAAATACTTCTTATAGCATTACTATAAAAAGTTTTGAAGATATGAAGTCACCCTGTCTTATACCCTTCTAAATGTTAACCTTCCTAGTATCACTATTTAACATAATTGTTGCTCTTGCATTTTAAATAAATATTCTTCAGAATATGGCAATATCCTGCATCTACACCTTGATGATCCAATGCTCTAATCACTGAAAAAATGCTTATAGAATCTACCTTTTCATAATCTACAAATCCAAAGCATAATGGTAACTCATATTCATTGGTTCTTTCTATAACTTCTCTCAATACCTGGATATGATCTACTGTATTAAAACCATTTTTAAATCCAACTTGTTCTCTTGGTTGGTGGAAATCCAATGTTCTCTATAGACATGTTGTAATTATCTTGGTAAAAATTTTGTATAAAACTGATAAAAGGCTGATAGGACTGTAATTTCTAATATCTTCTTTATCACATTTTTTAAATATTAATATTAATACTGCTTTCTTCCAATCATTTGGTACATCTTTATCATTTAGACATTTGTTATATAACTTTTTCAAAATTTTTTCTATTTCTTCACCTTTCTTTTTTTAATATATCAATTATAATTCCATCATTATCTGGGGCTTTTCCTTTCTTCATAGATTTAATTGCATGTCTCACTTCTTCATTTAAAATTCTGGAAAATTCAGAAGATATAATAGGTGTAGGAGGTACTTGTTCTTAATTACTATATAATTCTTGATAGAACTCTTGTACCCATTTCATGATATCATCTCTCTTTTTAGTAATAGTTCCATCTTTTTTTCTTATTGCAGATATGTTTCCTATCAATACCAAAATGTAAATGTTGTTTTACACTCTTGAGACTTTTACTCTCTTTTACAGCCTTCCTTGCTAGTTCACCATTATACTTTCTTATATCATTATCAATTCTTTTTTGTACCATTTTATAAAAATTGAGATATTCAATTCTTTTAATACATCATTTATATATATATATTCCTTCTTTTCTTCATTAATTCACTAGTCTCAGTAGAAATTTTATTGGTCAATTGCTGCTTTGTTTCACAAGCTATCTTTGCTGCAGTTTTTAAAAGTGTATCAGTTATTTTATTAATTTTATTCAAATCTGAATCATGTTCAAAGTCTACTAATACTTGAAACTGATTTGCAAGTTCTAATTTAAATTGATTAGAATGTTTCTGAAGATTAAGAATATCAATTGTAAATATTGCTTTTCTTAATAATTTTTGTCTCTTTAGTTTCACATTAACATGTATATTATGTCTTACTAATTGATAATTACTTTCTGTGTTGAATTTATTAAAACATTACAATCTTGAAATATGTATTTTCTGTTAGTCAAAATACAATCCAATTCTGTTTTATTTTCATTTGAATGCTTTCATGACCATTTCTTTCTAACATTTTTTATAAAAAAAAAAAAAAAAAGAATTCATAATATAAAGTTTTTCTTTTTCTGCAAATTCCACAAGTTTATGTCCTCTTTTATTTCTATTACAATAACTAAATTTACCTATAGCACTTTCATCTCTCATTTGTTTACCTATTATAGCATTAAAGTCTCTCATAAAAATTTTAAAGTGTTTTTAGGCTAATCAAAAGCCTTTTGTATATCCATATAAAAATCTTTTACTACTTCATCACTGTGAGAACTTGTTAGGGCATAAACCTGAATTATCTGCATTTGATATCTGCTATTAAGTTGAATAATTAATTCTGACATTCTGTCCAATACACCATCAATGTCCACAATGCTGTTCTTCCACTTTTTATTTATAATGAATCCTATTCCACTTATACTTCCAATATGTAGTAAAGTACATGTCCACTTTTTAAATCAATTGTCTCTTCACCTTTTCTTCTAACTTCACAAAGTCCAATAATAACCCATTCATATAAGACAGCTCTTATTCCAATTCTTGCAATCTTCCTTCACTTGAAAATGATCTGCAGTTGTATATACTTAAATAAAAAGTCATCATCCAATAATCAGTATATCAATTTGCAAAACTAATTCCAGATTCACAATAAAATGTAATATTTACTTCAGTGATAAATAAATAGAAACATAAATATTAAAATGGTGTTACCATTTATAATATAGATATATATACTGTATTATAAAGTGCATAATTTTTTTTGTTGTTGTTTAGTTTTTTAGAATCTGAAGTTTCTTAATCTTCAGGCGTTTGGGATCTGAAAGTGATACTTCAGTTGATGTTGTTTCAATAGTTTTTTTTGTTATTGTTGTTTCAATAGTTAAAGTGATTATTTCATTATTTGTGTTTCCAAATATTTATTTATTGTACTAATATCAAGATAATTAATGAATCATGCAAACAAAAATAAAACGAGAGCGGTAGAATTTGACAATAGTTGCTTAATTCATCTAGCTCTCTAGAAAATTCACTTTTTTTTTACTCTTTAAAAGACATAGTTTGGAAAAACCAATGAATATTTTTTTAATGATAGGTTCTGAAAAAAGCTGTTTTCTTCTTAAAAACTATGCTATTTTTTCACCATATCATTCCTCTTTCTATATTTGCTAAAAAAGAAAAAACAAATTTTAAACATAAAAATATTTCTTAAATTTACTTCATGTGGTTTTTACAAATATTTATCATGTTATTATTATTATTTTTAATTCTAAAATAAAAAATATGTTAGTTTACATCTGTATGTCTGTTTACATCTATTCAACAATCACATAAGTATTTCAACCCACTCATTACTATATTGTCTATTGAGTAGTTAAAATAAAAATTATATTTTAATATTATTTACACATATCTGTATAAGAATTTTGTGGTTTAAGTATTTTAAAGATAAATTAATTGAACACGTTTTTATTCATTTTTTCTTACTATTCACTCACTTATTAGAATAATTATTTGAGCTGCCCTACCTCAATATATATATATACATAAGTGTGGTAAAATATACGAAATGATCCTCCATAAAGTGTCAGTAAATGAAAAAACATTACTTGTCAGACCTTCCAGTTGCTATATGATTATAAGTTTTGTGATATTTTATCGCTGTTTTATCTTCAACTAAAAATAGTATATCCTCTCCAATATTGGATATTTTACTGAATTAGATGGGAGATGGTGATTTACAATGAAAAAAAAGCTTTATCTATTTTGGATTCAATGCCAAAATTATAAACATGCCAATAATGATCATATTAACAATCAGTATTGTTTAGCATTATTTCACAAAAATGTTTTTTATAGAGTACTAGTTATGTTTCTAAATGCATTTACTAATTCTAAATACTTGGTAAAATATATCGTTTTTGTTTATTCACATCAGATACTGGAAAAGACTATGGTTTAGGATGTCATCTTCATATAAAGAGCCATTCTGTGGTTTGATCCTAACCTTTCTCTATTTTAATTAACTCTTTTTTGTCACTATTTTAAATTTTAGCTAGGTCAAACATATACTTTAAGAATGATGAATGTACACACTGACTACTCTTAACTTATTAATCATGGCTAAAGAACATGGATATATATGATAGTGATAATAAAAGGATAATAGGCTATGCTAACAAATAAAAACTTATTTATTAATGCAAATAAAATAAATAGATATAACTAAATGAAAATTATATATGTGTAGAATAGATTATTTTAAGGCCTAAGTTTTTCAAATATATATTCATCTTCTAGTTAAAACTAGTTATATTTTTTTTTTATTTTATTATTATCCATCAATATCTATGGAACCATAATTCATTAAATTACAGATTTAGCATTATCTTATCAATGCTTCTTACCCTCCACCTTAAATGTCATTATACCAGAAAATGTATTAGCATTAAAAAAACCCACTAAAATCTCCTATTAACACATAAAATCTGAACATAACTCTGTATGATGCCAAAATATTTTCCAAAATCTCTTAATTAAAAAAGAGAGAGAGAAAATACATTTTATATCTAAAAGAATAAATTTTTTAGATATCTACAAATTAATTACATTTCAAATCTAGGCCATATCAAATTGAAATAATCAAATTTTTTGTATGATATTTGTTTTCTGTGGGGTTTTAATGAGATCATTTGTGCATATATTATTATTATTTGAGTGTCAAATGTAAGGGTAATATTAGATTGTAATAATAATAACAAAAATAATGAAGATAATAAAATCCAATTGTCATTCTATATAAATAAATAGTAAATAATTATTTTAGTGGTAATGGTTACATTTTCAAAGTCATTATTTAACTGTAAACCAATATTCTTTTTATCAGCTAATAGGTTATCAAATAAAGTATGCTTTTTTTGTATGCAAATATAGTAAAATCTTTTAACTAATATTTGCATCTTTCCCCTGTTATTGTGTTTATGTTTAGCTAAATACAGAGCAAGAACATTTATAATACTAATCTCAAATATAAAATGGTCTTTAGTAAGTGTATATCATCAAGATAAGATGCATATAATTTGCTTTAATCAGGATTGAAGAAATGATTCTATAAGATAAGGTTAAATCCATCATTGGTTCAGTAGCAATTTTAGTTTGGCTAGATGCCACCAAGTTTTTTAAAACGTGGAAAATGATTGAGACAGAATTTAAACCCCAAATCTTTTCTAAAATATATCCTTTAGTTTTAGGTTTGGCCTTGTATAGTACAATAACCTTACTTATTAAAGTACCTTTTTTCTCCAGATTCTTCGTCAGACATTTTTTTTCAACCCATAATTATTACATCTTGTCACTTATTTTTAGTATGGATTATGAAATCATGAACCTCTCTTTATATTGATTTAAACTATTACTAAAAAGCAAATACAAGAGAATATTAGTTTAAGAAATATAACAACACTATTATTATATACAAGCTATAGTCAATATTTTACCCCTCAAATTCACATACAAAAACTCTATTAAATTTCCAAGAAGTTAAAGTAATACTTCTTGATGACTCCTGGTTTTAAATGAGCTTGACTTCTCAAAATCATTCTGTTATATATTATTTTTTTCTTATCTAATTCTATAATGTTTAATAGCATTTAAATAAATAATCAAACCAATTATAATCTAATAAGTGTCTTAATACTAATTCACTATAATAATATATCTGTATTCTGATTAGTGATGAACTTTTATACAAGATTAACCATAGCAATTATCATCAATTGGTACCCACTATTTTGATTTACAACTGATGATTAACTACAATGGTCTTTTTAAAAAATTCTAAATTTTTTTCTTTAAAACAAATATCATTTTTGAAAATGGTGGCAATTTTTTAAGATTGGTGACATTATAGAATAGTGATTTTCTTAAAATAATATCAACTGAAAAGTGTCAATGATATTAAAAATGTACAGTATACAGTTTATTCATTATGCAGTATACAATATTATGTTTTGACTTTAGAATTAAAATACAATTAACATATTTTATGTGATGTGTATCCAATATTCTTACAAGATGATCCATTCTTTCATTTATTAAATATATAAATTAAAGAAAAATTTCAATCTTAACAACTACAAAAGTAAAATAATTTCAATTTTATTAAGTACACTAAGTGATCAAAAAAAGACTTGAGACAATTTTAAATAAGTATATCAACAGATTTAAAAACATATGGAACAATAAAATGAGACTGATGATAAATAGATTATTAATTAATAAATAATACTAAAATAGGGCAGTTAGGTGTGTAAAAGGCATAGGCTAAAAAGTAGATTTTAAACAAAAAGGAGAGAAAGGAGGTTAAAGGTAAACACAAAATGGTTAAGGATGGTGTGATACACTATAGCATGTGTTCATTTATAGTCTTATTAACAAATATTTTATGTTTAGTCTATGCAAAAACATTAATGATAACCAGAAGTGGCAAGTGATTAATTAGTATGGATGCAAAACATTTTAAAGAAACACAAAGTAATAGTGACAGTGAAATGGTAGATGATACTACCACTGGTGAGGAAGAGTCTATGCTTATACAAATGCCTGGGAGTCTGTAATTGAAATTGAACATTCCACAGGTATCTTCCCAAATTTAGAAGATTCCTACAAGAGTAGTGACTCAAGCACCCATAACTGAAGCAACACTGATTGTAGAAGATAGGAGGATCATGCAGTAATACTTCCATGTGCTGATAGAAATGAACAGTAGGATAGATAATATGGGGAGAAAAACAAGCCATAATACAAACAATATGAATAATGATATGGTCAACATAAAAGCAAAAATGCCAAGAGCTTGAGTAATGTGAAGGAAGATAAAGAAATTACACTGGAAGATTGAAAAGAAAATTTTACCTGGTAAACTTTATCATTAGTGTGACTGGTACACTGCTCATGATCAATATTATTTGTATATTTGGAGTGATGCTGCAGTTTTGGAGCTATCTAATTATAGTATTTACTGGTTTAAATTTATTATAGATAGAAAATTTGTTATGACATACTAGTAGTAACTTGAAGGTTGTCACAGATAATTCAGAAGATCATGTGTGTAGTCAAATTAAATCTGATATATAGTCAACCTATTCTATCTTCACCAAGTTCAACACATTTAGTTATAGGAAAATTGGTCTCTCACATGTGAAAGGATGGTGAAATTGTTATTCACAATGCAAAGGAACCACAAGCCATCAGTTTACAATAAGACTTGCCTGGTTTTATCTTTGAATCTTATCAAGGGACTAAACATTCTTAATCTGCTGAAACTTCACTTGGTGTTGAACTTTCTGCTAGTTGGACATCTCAGGTCTTCAAAGATGGAGTAGAAAATTATGTTCTTAATTTGGGAGTAGTGATCCCAACTACATGTCAAAGTGACATGAATACTCATATGTCAATTCTACAAATCATCCTTATGGAAACAAACAAAATGGATAGCCATACAACCCAGAGTAGTGTGAACAACCAATGCCAAGAAGCCAAAACTTATCCCAAGCTTGAGATCTGTGAATATAAGGATAGCATACAAAACAAATCACTATTAGTTCAGATGACTATTGTAGAAGAAAACTACCATAGCCACTTCAATGTTACACTGCAGAGCAATGATATAAAGAATCAGTGCAGCATTGTTGAAGCAGTTGGATCAGATTGGTCAAATTTAGAAAGGATTGCAGACATGAATGAAGCAGAAAATCTTCAAAACACTAAACCATTAGCAACATTGACCAAAAGCCAATCTGATCCACAAAGTTAAATAGAGAGCTCAGACCACTCAATGAATCTACCTGTGGATAATGTAGAACTTAAATTAGATTGTGAATTTCAGGAGTTGAGAATCTCAAGAACACACTCCCAAATATCATGTGAAACTAGACTCACAAGATCCCATGACTAACAGTGAGTCAAATGACGAACCTATGAGAGATAAAACATCCCATATTCTGAAGATATCATGGGAAAATTCATGAAAGTCATAATGGCAAACAAAGTGAATGTATGCTTAACATCATCCCAGCATATTCGTATTTATCATCAAAGCAAAGTTAAGATGTTTTTCAAACATTATGTTGGTGAACTGAATGACAACCATCAGACTAAGGCATTACTAATAATAATGTCTAGCATAAAAAAGGTTATCTCAATAAAAGGACCAATTCTGGAATATAGATGAAATCAATAGACTTGATTATCTTAAGTGTATATTATGGCATTTGAAGTCTTACCATAACCAAGAAAATGATCAAAGTATAGAGAGTTGGTCCAGCATGATAGTGAATAACCCACTACAAACCAAGGGGCAAAAAGGTCCAGTTCCACAAGTTGTCTAACACTTATGAAGGTTCCTTCACATTTATTAGGCATTGAAATGTTAGTGCTTAAGAAGCACATATAAAGGATAGACTTCAAAGATTACAGCCTTGAAACACACAAATGGACCATTTGTAATGATTGAACCCACTATGATGTTTTCATAAGAGAATAAACACATGTATCTAAGAAAAAGAGAATAAATACATGTATCTAAAAAAAATTTGATGATGACATTGATATGGAAGGAATACGTTTAAAGTTAGTAGAACATAAATAGATCCATCTATCTGAGATATACATCACAACTTATAGCCATTCAAACAAACATAAGGCAAGCCAACTAACCAACACAAAAGTATATTGTTTACTATGTATCAATCTTTAATTCAGCATAAGCAAACTGATATAGAGGAGACTGAACAAAAAGCATACCTTCAA
The DNA here is from genome assembly GCA_028023455.1 of Epiperipatus broadwayi. Lineage (NCBI taxonomy): Eukaryota > Metazoa > Onychophora > Udeonychophora > Euonychophora > Peripatidae > Epiperipatus > Epiperipatus broadwayi. The sequence continues at coordinate 2,323,186 of JAQFVV010000127.1, read as the reverse complement.
TTAATAATATAAAGTTTATCTTAAACAAAACAATATATATATATTTTTTTGTTTTGTATGGAGGATGATTTTGTTTAATAAGAAGAATTATAATGATGATAATTATAATAGTTAAATATTATTATTATTTATATATAATTAATTATTGCTTTTATTTCTTTTATTATTAATAATTAATTATTATAATGATAATAAATATTATTGTTGATAATTAATTGATTTTTGTTCTCATTGCTGTTTGTGCTAATAATCTTTATTAATATTTATAATGCATTCAGTAATAATTATTATTATTTTAACAATTACTTTTCTTCATTTGTTTTTATTTTATTAACTTCAACCACAAGTTAATAATAGTATAAGGCTCAATCATAGTCAAATTTCATGCCATGACAATGGGATTCTGTTTGTGCGTTCACATTTTCATCCTTTATCTTAAAACATACAAGACTGATTTCAATTTTTCTTCTCTTTTTTTCTCTGTTATTGTCTGAAATTTATTATTGTATCTTTTTATTTTTTTTTCTTCTGGATATAGAATGGTTATATTTATTTATGAGTGGAACTGAAGATAATGCTGATTGTCTAAGTTTTTGTGTGTGACATATTCTAGTCTACATCATGTGCTCCTTATATTTTACAATTTGCATTTTTTATTTAATGAATATTATAAACAATATATATATATATATATATATGTATTTCTAAAATTGAATTAAATATATGGTTTATTTTGTATTAAATCTAATTTTTAAGTTTTGAGATGAAAGTGTTTTCTTAGTGAATATATTTATCATGCATTAATAAATCTCACATCTGAAAACTTTTATTTAAAAATGGTTTGAAATATTCTGAAGATATAATATCATGATTTAAGACCAATCAATATTTTTCTTATATTACTGGATCTGATCATATTGAATCTACAGTTACAGGAGCACGTCTTCATTGAATTGGGAATATGAAACAATTTTTATTACAAACATCTCAAAAATACTTTAAAAAGACAATCTTATTTGCATATTTTCAGGAAATGTTGCTGAGAATAGAAGATAGTGAAAATGTATAACTTTTTTTTTTTAAATTTAAGAAAAATATTCCAAGTGTGTAAAATATGAAGACATTTTCATGTTTCCTGTATATTTTTATATAGTTGTTACAAAATTCATCTTCAACTTTCTGTTAGCCTTTATCTCATCACTTTTTTTTTAAAGTTAGAATGATCATACTTATTTATAAATCACTGCTAATGAACTTATTTATAAATCACTGCTAATGAATGAATTATAAAATGTCATTAAGTCAACATCTATTTTTGCCAATTTTAAATCTGATTATTTTTAAAATTTTCAACCTAGTATTCGGAAATCATTTATTTTCCCACTATCTGAAATGATTGTTGTAATAAACTTTCACCAATACAAACTTATGTGGCTGCTATCCAGTATAACTGTTATTAAAGAGAAAATATAAATAAAACAAAAAATAATAAGCAGGATAAAATAAAAGGCAGAAAATAAAGATAAAAAATAAATAACACTTTCCTTATGAATGATTTTTAGAAAACTGAAAGATGGAATTCAGTGAACATTTTAGAATAAAATGATATGTAACCAGTCAACGAAAGTGACTATTTATAAGCATCTTAGAATCTATTTTCTATTATTGATATGAAATTTATAAGTTAATATTATAACATAACAACAGACTGGCCTCCACCACTGCAGAGAAGAAACTGGCTGGATCTCCAACTAAACGAGCTTATGAAATGCATAGCAATCAATAAAGACACATTTCAAAACAAATTAACATACTGGCAGGCCTTTAGTATAAAGCACCCTGACTTAAAAGACCATCTCTCAAGTTTAGCCATTGCAAATGATAAATTAATAAGGAAATTCAAAAGGTGGAGCTTAGAGTCCAAATATCTGGATTATTTAATCAAAATCAATGTAAACGCCTTACCTACTAATAAATTTTTAGTTAATAAAAGAGGGTTCTCAAAAATTTACTCAACCTGCATGATTTGCAAAAAAGAAGATGAAACCATCAACCATTTCAGATTCAGATGTAATTAGCTAATGCAACTTAAAAATACACTAATGAGTCGGATCAAGGCAAATCAATCTAAATTATTTAATTTGAAAGAATGTATCAGAAAAGGATCATACCCAGAAATTAGACTCTCATTAATTCTTGATCATCTATTGTGGATTACTAGATGTAAGCTAGTATTTATCATCAAAATTTTAATCCTATTAACTTCATGCAGAACAATCTAAAGAAAATAAGAACAAGAGATAGCCTGATAACCCCTGAGGTTATTTTTTACCATAACTTGGGACATGTTGGCTCCGAAAAAGAGAAAACAGACTCAAATTCGTGAAAACCAAATGAAGCAATGAGAAAACACTTTGAACAAAATATGCACCAAATAACATTTAATGTAATAATCTAATCTTTAATAAATAATTTTGGAAGAAAAAAACCAATAAAATGTTTTAAACTTTAAGCATGACAGAAATATGTAGTCTGAAAAAAGATTTTTCTTTTAAAAAAAAAAAAAAAGCAGTGAAATAATTATTTCGATAAATAAATATTTTATGTTTTAATGTCCGATAAGATATTATAATAAATAATGGATTCCAATCATTGCTCAAAAAATTCACATCTATCCAATTAAAGACATCATTGTTTCTAATGTTAGTTTCACTTTCAGAAATAGTATTAAACATCATTTAATAGAAAATGTAAGATGTAAATCTCTTCATAAATTATCCAAAATTTTTCACTCCACCTTTTCTACTTTAAATCTCTACCTTTTTACCTTCCTCCTCTCTTACTTTTTTTTCTTTTATTCTTCCCTTTTTCTCTTATTTTTTCCACCTCTGTTTTTTCTAACTCTACTTATCTTTCTACTACACCCTTTTCTTTTCCCAGCTCTCTTCTTCTGTCTCTCCTTTCTTTCTGTTTCTATCTCACTTTTATCTGAAACCAATAAATATATTACAATTAGACATCAACTATCTACATGCCAATATATGATTGCTGACAGTAGTACAAATGATGTATGAAAGTGAGATAAAATTATTATTAATTTAACAGCAGTTGTGATAATATATTACATGTGCACTTCATATGTTAAATCATGTCTGTTGATTCAAAAACAAAGAATGCACAATAGTGTACCTATTTTTCTAAGTTGAATTAATCTTATTTGTAGTAAGCTTTAGTTTGTGTTGTTTTTAACAAATATATATGCATACATACCAGTAATTAAACACATAATTCTATACAGTGACAATAAGAAAATTTAAAAATATATCTTTTAAATTATATGCACTCTTAAGAATGTGAAGAATTCATTAATGTTTACCATATAGTTTTAGTGTTGAAATGCTGAAAGTGGTACATAATGTCAATTATTTTTAACTATGATCATGAATGCTATTTAGTCAAAACATTCTATGGCATAGTTACCTATTGGTTTCACAAAAAACACATATCATGCATATATAGGTGGGATAATTCTTTAATGACTTAATGGGTAAAATAGTTGTTGCTGTTATGCGTAATTAATTCACCTAAATGTGAACATTTTAAATTATTGAATTAAATAATTGAATAATTAATTGTTCAGGCAGTCATATGATGTTCAAGCACAAGACATGATAGGTTGAGATTCAAATCTAGTTCTGTGCTAATCCATGCTGCATTATGGAATTTAGCACAATTCTAGAGTGATGAACTTAAGCACCAAACATTCATGGATTGTCACATGACTTTCTGAAAAATCAATCATTAAATTATCTATTTTATTTATAAATTTTATTTCTTTTTACATTTTGCATGATTAAATTAATAACATGTAATGTAAAATGCTTGGTGTAAAATAACAATAAGTTTGAATTGTATATTTCATAGGTTTATCAGGATCAGGTGGAAATTCAGGGTTAAGAGGTGAGATTCTTATTTTTTACAATTAACTTAACTTTTTCAATTATTTTTTTCTATTAAATATACTATAATAATAATTCAAAATATTTATATGTGATCATCATCACTTAATGTAGGATTGACTGGACAAGCTGACAGTTCAAACTTAAATAGTAAGAAATTTATTATGATTTTTTTTTATTAATTGTTAGATATTTTGCTTATATTTTTATTCTTTTCTTTTTGCAAAAAATACTTTATTTCAAAAAATTTTAATACATAATTGTCATATATTTTTGTTTCTTTACATATTTGTTTTTTTCTACTCTAGATTCATATATACTGAGTTTGAAAAATCAATAAACATTATATGATTATTATTTACCTAAGACTTCTATATTAATTTATGACTATTGGCATTGGTAATAAAAAAAATTGTTTGAGGATTGAATATAGCACTATTTTTTTTTTCATTGATTATTAGTGCTTAGAATAAAAGGCTTTGAAATAGAATAGAGTGAATTACTGCTTTTCATGTAAAATAATTTCATTACAGCATTTCAAATAATAAGCTACAGATACTGATATCAGGTAATGAAAAACCATCTGACATTCTCTGGTTATAAAATTACTAGGTTTATAAATTGTTTTTATATATGTATATGTTTTTAAAAAAAACCAGTGAAATCATAAATGTATAGTTGTTATTATAGGTATTACATATATGAATTATATAATTAAGATATATGGACACAAAAAAATATCTTAAGAATTAGAATTCTACGAATCTTGATCTTATTGCTTACCCATATCATGGGTTTGTTTTTGTTTTTTTTATGCTTATTTGTAGGTAGCAACATTGTTTAGACATTTTTAATGTTTTTGTAAAAGAGAAATTATACAGTTCTAACTTAATATAATTCATTGAATAGATGTGTTATGTGGGTAATTCCTTAGAAAAGTTGTGTTTTATATCAGGAAGGGTTATTTAATTTGATATTTATTATGCTTATCAGTTTTTTAAGTTTTTTTATAGATAGACTTTAGGAAGAGTGAATTTGTTTTTGAATGTACATTTTGAAATACACTTTTTTACACAATTTTCTTTTCTAATTTGATTTTCTAAAGATTATTTATCCTATATAATAAATGATAAAGAATTGATTTTTCTTTCAGTTAGATGCATTGTTGTTGGTATGATACCAAAGGTATCCATGTCAGATATGCTAGATACAATCTGATAATTATTTATTATGAAGATAGTTATTTGTACATAAATAATAGTACTTTTAGATTGACTACTTATTTTATTTTTGCTTTGTTTCTGTGGAAATATTGAAGACTAAGATCTTTCATTGGTTTCATTACTATTGATTTTATTTTTATTTAAAATAAATGCTAGCAGTTTTATCCACTGATAAGCTTTTGTTTTTTAAGGCCACAAAGTATATAGAATTGGTTTGAATAATTTTTGAATAAATGTGCGCTCATCTTATATAAGAAATATTGAAATGGAATTTTCTTAAAGTAATTATTTCTGGGGAGGTATTAAACCACTAAACATCACATGATTGCCATTTCTTATGCTTTCTCATAACTGTTATTAAAACAGGAAAAACCCTCCACATAATAGTGTCACTCAGTGCAAGCAAGAGTAATTTCACTGAGTGGCACTACTGTATGGAGAGTTTTGCCTGTCTTATTTCTGGAGAGACTGCTGTTGTGTGTTAAGTAGGAATATTCAAAGAATTTGCATTTTTATTAAGCACTAGATTGAAGCTAACAGTCTTGGTGACCATTGGTATTATTCTCTTTTTACATAAAGGTATTTGAAATTATAAATTTTACTGTATTTTTCCACTAATAATTTCCAATCAAAAATTGTGACATTTGCATGTCAGATTTAATTTGTTTGCCGAAGTAGCAAGTCTCTCCATCTTATCTGGATATATTATTATTTAAGCATAAATATTTTTTCTGGGAAATGTCTCTCTTTATAAAAAAAAATTGTGAAAGTTAAAATAATTTATTAGTTGTTGGGGATTGAAGATTTTGTAGATTATGTCGCATATTTTTTTTCTTCATAGAAAATTTCATAATTAAAAGATTTATATCCATAATAGAGATTATGACTGTTTTAGCAGTGATAAATAAGAAAAAGAGTTTCAAGTGTTTGAGGAACTGTAAACTGAATTTCTCATTGCAGAATTGATTCTTTTATGCACCTTCATATATTTATTATTACCTTTCATTATATTACTAATATTAAAAGTATGTGTTGTTTTAGTGTAATTGTTAGTTATTTTATGATCATTGTTATATACAAATAATATCCATAATCATACCTTCATCTGACAAATAGTTCATTATTGGATTTAATAATTATTGCATATCTTCTAGTTGAATATGTTAATTCATTACTTTATCAGTAATATTAATTTTTGAATTATTTTCAATAGTATTTAAAAAACCAGAAGAATTTCTTGTAATTATTTTTTCAGTGTAAATGATTTTGATTATTAGAAAATTTGTTTTATTACTAAAAATTTTATCTGAAAATCGACAAAAAAATTTGAAAGTTTTTTTATTTCTTCATTAAGTTTTCCTGTAAGCCTGCATAAGGACAAAGACGTGCATATTGATTCATACTTGTTTAATCATTCATCACTTAGACTATGTCTTGGATATAATTTATTTGTAAATGTGCTATTTATAAAGTTGGGTAAAAATATTATTATAAGTTTTACAATGTACATTTCTCAATTTTTTTTAAAACGTTTGCATTACAAATTTAAATATTATCCCTGCTATCTGCATTCTTATAGAATAAATGCACATAAATTAATGTGTAAACAATTATTTTTAATATACTAAATTTTATAAAATATTTGTTTCCTAATTGGTATTATCTTTATATTGTTATATTAGGTATAATTCAGTGCTAATCTTTTAAGTTTTGATAATAGAAATATGCCTATCCCACTTTTAATGTATATATATATTAAGTAAAAAGTAAAATTAATATTCAGTAATTGTTTCATATAATTTAATTATACGCTAATGAAATTAAAATGTAATACATTAATGCAATTTTACATATGCGTTATTTTTTTTTTATTATTTTGAAATCAGTTATGTGATTCATTTATAAATTATTAAAACAAAATTTTTAAAAAAGAAAACTAGCATTCACAAATAAGTGAAATAGTTAAAACATTTTTTACCTTTAGTGTTAAATTCTTTTATTGTGCATATTTTTCGTTAATCCAGTGATTTTATTCATTATTCAAATCCAATTACCCATACATAAATATTCAAATTACTAATTAATAAGTAAAATCCATATCCAAATTTCCAATTGTTTTTTTACTTATACTGAAAGTTAGATATATGTAATCTAATTGAATGAGAGAACTATGAAAAGTTTTAATTATCTTCAGTTTTTTATAAATGCAGTTACTGAAAAGAAAGGATTCACCTTCATCTTTCATTGATGTTGTAAACTCACTATATGGTTGATAAAAACCAAATAAATAAAATATTTTAAATCTTACAAGAAATGAAAAATAGATTGCAATTTGACTACTTTTTGTTTCTTCAATGTTTTATTTTGCATGACAGCAATTTGCATTTGATTTTTATTTAATTAATTGTTTGGAATCCTATCAAATATTTAATACATTATTTTTTTGCATATTAAATTTTAAAATAATAATTAATCAGATTTATTATTCATCACATGATCACATTTCCTATACTAGCACATTAATTGTTGATAAACAGAGCAAAACTCTCCATACAGTATTGCCACCTGTGCTAAACTGAGTAATCAATGGATGCCAGAAGGCTTGTGCATAAAATCCCTATCTAATGCGTACTCATCCAATATCCCCAGACTAGTTTCTGGCTTGTGGCTTTCATCAGTGAGGAGCTTTGGATCTGAGAGCGCTGCATCTAGATCTTAGGATCTAATGCAACCCTCTAGCAACCACCTTTTATCTCTACTTAACTACAAAACTATGAGAATGAAATTGAAAACACAAAAAATATTTTCAATCTAAGCTCAATAGCTTATATAGTCATATGGGTCTGAACTCAGTTCAGCACCCATACATTTTGGTGTCTTTGGCTCTTTTACAACCCTAGCCACCACTATCCTATTAGGCAGGATTGGTATTAAACCATTAAGCATCACATGATCACATTTCCTATACTAGCACATTAATTGTTGATAAACAGAGCAAAACTCTCCATACAGTATTGCCACCTGTGCTAAACAGAGTAATCAATGGATGCCAGAAGGTTTGTGCATAAAATCCCTATCTAATGCCTACTCATCCAATATCCCCAGACTAGTTTCTGGCTTGTGGCCTTCGTCAGTGAGGAGCTTTGGATCTGAGAGCACTGCATCTAAATCTTAGGATCTAATGCAACCCTCTAGCAAACACCTTTTATCTCTACTTAACTACAAAACTATGAGAATGAAATTGAAAACACAAAAAATATTTTCAATCTAAGCTCAATAGCTTATATAGTCATATGGGTCTGAACTCAGTTCAGCACCCATACATTTTGGTGTCTTTGGCTTTTTTTTTCAATTTCATTCTCATAGTTTTGTAGTTAAGTAGAGATAAAAGGTGGTTGCTAGAGGGTTGCATTAGATCCTAAGATCTAGATGCAGTGCTCTCAGATACAAAGCTCCTCACTGACGAAGGCCACAAGCCAGAAACTAGTCTGGGGATATTGGATGAGTAGGCATTAGATAGGGATTTTATGCACAAGCCTTCTGGCATCCATTGATTACTCTGTTTAGCATAGGTGGCAATACTATATGGAGAGTTTTGCTCTGTTTATCAACAATTAATGTGCTAGTATAGGAAATGTGATCATGTGATGCTTAATGGTTTAATACCAATCCTGCCTAATAGGATAGTGGTGGATATGGTTGTAAAAGAGCCAAAGACACCAAAATGTATGGGTGCTGAACTGAGTTCAGACCCATATGACTATATAAGCTATTGAGCTTAGATTGAACATATTTTTTGTGTTTTCAATTTCATTCTCATAGTTTTGTAGTTAAGTAGAGATAAAAGGTGGTTGCTAGAGGGTTGCATTAGATCCTAAGATCTAGATGCAGTGCTCTCAGATCCAAAGCTCCTCACTGATGAAGGCCACAACCAGAAACTAGTCTGGGGATATAGGATGAGTAGGCATTAGATAGGGATTTTATGCACAAGCCTTCTGGCATCCATTGATTACTCTGTTTAGCACAGGTGGCAATACTGTATGGAGAGTTTTGCTCTGTTTATCAGATTTATTATTATTAATCATTCATATTTATGTAGTAATTTTATTAATTATCACCTATTTTATCATCATCATCATTATTATTATTATATAAAATTACTTTTATAAATAAATATATGAGATTATTTGTATGTGTGGATGCTTGCACTGATATATTACAATACTGTATATACTTACATGTTTGACAATCATTTTAATCCTGCTATTGACGACTAATGTTGTGCCCTTTTAATTTATCATTGTATAACCATGTTTGCATTGGTTTTGCTAAACTGCTCCACCAAAATGATTAATGAACTAGTAGAACAATTTTATTCGTGATTTTTGTTTTTGATTATTTTTTTATAATTATTTATTTACTTCAATAATGTATTCAACTAAGATTGTCTGTTTCAAATACTTTGAAAATAAATTATTTAGTCAAAAAATATAATTTTAGAAATAAAACTTTTTAATTGATATATTTAACTTGCAGTTTATTATAATTCTGTTAATAAAAATAAACATTTAAATAGCATATATTTTTGTGCACACTCATAAAATTCGAAAAAGCATTTGCAATGCAGTAACTACAGGCTTTGAAAGTAATTTATTTCTCCAAAAAATATATAGTTTTATTGCTAATTTTATAATTAATACATTTAGTATATACTTTATTATTGCTATGTGAAGATGCAAACGTCTTTTTTGGAATTTCATGAGCATGTCTAAAAATACAAATTTACATTTCTTAATTTGTTTACTTTTAATTAACATAATAAATAAACTTTATAATAAATATATTAATTAAAAAATGATTTCTAAGATGTACTTTTTTTTTTTTGGCTAAATAACTAATTTCCAAAATCCATACCTTTTTTTTTCAATTTTTTCAAAGTTATACATTATATTTCTTGTTGATTAGTTTTTTCATTGGCTAATTGATATATACTACTTGATCCCACTGATGGGTAATGCTAGATTAAAGCAATATAATTAAATTTTATTATACCTTTTTAAACAAACAAAACTTAAATCTGTAATCATTTTTGTTCTCTATATTTTATTTCTAAGCAAACAGGTAAATTAGTGTTTGTGTGTGAGCCAATATGATTAATCATCCTTCTTTAATTAGACAATTTTAGATCTAACCCCCCCCCCCATAATTCTCAGGCGCTTGGCAGCTTCTAAGTCCAACACCTTCTTAACATGTCTAAGGTGAAAATATATTAAATCTGCCATTGATGAACTTCTGTCGTTTTGAAATAGTGTTTGCAATCTACATAGAGGGGAAAAAAAATTAAGACACATGTTTATCTTAAATGTGTATATTACAAACGCACACATGTATGCATATACAGATATAAATTACAAATGGCAGTTCCAAGTTCCTAATTATGATGACTTTGAAAAGTCCAAAATGAAACCGAAGACGAATAGTTGTGGATGCCTCCACCTTATTATCAGTTACGTTACATTACCATCTTTAATCTTCAATTATTAACCAATAATAAATATATATATATTGAAATAAAATCATGTGCACAATTTTGGCTGTTGTTTTTATTGTTGTATTACATTGCAAAAATATATATAAAAGAAGAATGTCCAATATTAATATTATTTAACTCTAAATGATTTTAAAGGGTTTTTTATTTAGTTAATTAAAACAGTCATTCTTTTTAAAATAAACTATAAAGGCATAAATGAAAAAAAAATGTATTCACTCAACTGTTTATTATGTGATTAAATTTTTTTATACATTAATAAAAAAATATATAATTATATAAATAAAGCAGCTTTCTAATAGACCATTGCAAAGCAAAGTTCTCTTCAAAAGCCAGATAAAGAATGAAAGGCAAAAAATCTATAATAATCACTGCAGAGTAATATCTTTCCAACAATCATTTAAAGAAAAAAAAAACAAGAAAACAATATTATACACTAATGTTTATAATAGTCATTTAGAAATAGTATGTGCAGTTTTCCATCTTTGTTTTATTATGTAGCTATTGAGAAAGCTATTTGAAAAAAAAGTGTAAAACCTGGTTAGAACTTAACAAACTTTTCAAGTTTTGTTCAATCTGGACCTTAATTTAACCTAGATCATGCAGTTAATAATTATATGCATTACCACTATACTAATATATATATATATTGTGACATTAGCATACCATAGCCCATAATGACACTTGTTCATAACAGCACATTTATTTTGCTTTGTGATGATAGCAGATTGACATCATATATATATATACAATGATATTTAAGCTGAAAAGAATTTATACTTTTAAAAAATACTTTTTTTTTTGTTAATGGAATAAAATTTAATAAATTAATAAAATGATATTTTCATTTTTCTGTTACTTTAATTATAATTTTAAAAAAGAAAACGTGAGGGTTTTTTTAATAAAAAGAAGTATAAATTTGTCTTGCATTGGTGGTCGAGAGGTCAGCGCGACTGCCTTGCACTTGCAGGCAGTTGCCTGGGTTGCGGGTTCGCGTCCCGGCCGATGCTATGACACTTAAAAAAAAAAAAAAGAAGTATAAATTTTGTTTTCATTCTTAAAACTAAATACTGATTTAAAAATGTATATTTTAATTTTTGATAATATCAAAATCAAACATTTTTTTTCCTTTTGGTTTTCTTAATTACAAAATTTTCTGATAAAGAGCTAATTAGTTATTTATTAAATTTATTAAGTGCATATAATTAAAGAATGTTGGCAAGATTATTGTTTCTAATGTTAACCCCATAAGATTATTGTTTTTAACATTAATTTCATGTTTTTTATTGATTTTTTTTTCCAATATTTTTTATTGATTTGTTTTTGAAATTATAAGATATACAAGGCGCTGTCAGATTGAAAAGTTAGAGAGAGAGAATTTTTTGAGTTAATTGTTTGAAAAAGTTCTTATCAACTCAGAACTGATGTTATACTAATGGTAATAGGTCCACAGGCTTTCAGATTAGCAAGCAAGATATCTCAGAAAATATAACTGGTTAAAACATTTCAATCATATGACTTAAAAGAGACCACCAGGAAAACTTATTTCACTTTCAATAAGTATTTTGAGAAAAGCTGCTGAAGACTGGACTTTATATTTCAAGCTTGGAGTAAATCTGTTTAACAAGTAATAATTTCAAAGCCCAAAATGTTTACCTGTTATTATTAGTTATTATTAGCAACAAATCGACCATCATGTGTTGTGATAGAAATTAATCTTATTTATTTCTTTATAAGAATTAACCAAAAAAAAAAAAAAAACGTATCCAATTTAAATAAAGATCATCTAGAATAAAATAAATTTGATAATTTTTTTCTACTTCTTAAAATAACCTGTTTGAATTTTTGTCATTATTAATAAGGTTGAATATTAAATAAAATATATTTCTGAAAAACACAGATATATATTTGTAAATAATTTTAATCTTTTTTTTTTTTCAATTTAATATTCATTTTCATATGTGTGCATAAGTTAAAAGAAATCAATTGATACTATTAAGTTGTTTAGTGTGGATATGAGAAATATATAGTGCATGGGTATTACAGTATAGTAGCCATATTTAAAGAGTAAATAGTCTCTGAAGATGCTTCTTTCCTCTAGGGAGACATGTATAACTGAAATATTCTGATAGTTTTACTATACATATATATATATATATATTCATGCATATTATCATTTGATATTATTTTTATATTTCATTAATATTTTGAAGGCCCAATATAAAGTTGTGTACTGAGAATATCAAACTTTTTATTAATAGATATAGGCAGGTTTATTTATTCAGGTGTATTCCATTACAACTATATATGAAACAGAAGTGGAGTTGTGTAAGATTATTCAAAATAAAAAATAACTAAGCAAATCTATGTCTGAAAACTATAAGGAATAGAACCAATCTGTGCATTCTTTGTACTTTCAATGGTAATAAATTTAGTTTGCTAGTTGAAATTTTGTAATGAAAATAATAATTAAACCAGATGTAAATAAGGTATTATTAATTATGAAATCATAATTAAGCAAATTATTTATGACTTCATAATTATAATAAATTAGTACGTGTTTATACATTTAATCAGAAAAGGCTTACATTGGTTTAAATATTTTTATTCTAGCTAAACACTTTCAATACTATGATTATCATAACCATAGTTTTATGAATTAATTTAGCTCAAATTTGATATATGTATTTGTTTTTGTTTGTCAGATTTGCATAAAATTAGTTATTGTTTTTATCCAAATCTATGCAAATGTTGTTAGAGAGACCATTTTTTAGATAGTTTGTATGCTAGCTTCTTTTTTATTTAATGCATACTTGTCTGGCTATAGTCCATGTCTCCTTAAATTTTATTTTTCTTTTGTCATCTCTCTTTATCCATACAATATCTGCTTTAGAAAGATCAAATTCATGGCCTGACTGCAATTCATGCTCTAAGAATATTGAAGAGTATTCATTGCTTTTTTTTGTTTTGGTCTGTTATATAAATAATTATACCGATTTGTGGATAGGTTTGCCTTGTTTCCCCATAATATTCCAAGTCCAAATTTTAACATGGTTAGCAAACTAAACTTGTTACCATCAAAAGTGTAAAGAATAGATAACTTTATTCTATTTTTCAACTCATGTAAAGTGATTTGTTTAACTATTTCACAGCTAGAGAGAGCATAATCAACTCCAATTCTTTTCATATACATTAATGTTATGAATATTTAATATATATATATATATATATATATATATATATAAATATTCATATATATATATATATATATTACGTTAAGTGATGAACTATTTGTGACCACCAAGTATAATTATTGGTCATTGTAATTCTTTCTCTCTATATATTGAGATGGATTGGTCTTACAGCACACAACAATATGTGTGCATACATGTTTAAAGCTTAAAAGTAAATGCATAAATGAGCATTAAAAAAATTGACATATATAATCATTTAAAATAAAGTCTGGTGTAACTGAAATGTTGTATAATTAATATTTTTTGATATTTTGAATCACTATAAATTATTTAAAATTAAATATTAAAAAAAATTGTCTATTTAATACAAATATTCATTTCTGATTTTGACAAAGTATAAATTTTTAATCCAATAGAGGAAGAAATCTATTTTTCTGCAAAACAAAGGTGTTAATAATTAATTCAAATATGATTTTATTTAAAAGATTAAGAATGTTTTTTAATTATACTATTTTTGGCTTTGATGAATTGCAATTTAGTTATAACCATGTTGATTTTATTAAGAAGGAAAAACATTGGCTTAATACTCTGTTTAAAATTATCATTGTATATATTGTAAATAGTGGGTTCAATTTAACTGATATGATTATAGAATATCTGCTTCAAAATAAAGGTAGTTGTTGCTAGTGTCCATATTAGTTAAATTTGAGCTCTGAGAGAAATGAGATGGTCTCTTAATGATATCTTATAACCCAATGTGTATAATAGACACCATTTGATGCAGTTAAAAAAGTTTAGAAATTATAGAAACTGAACTGAGTTGTAGAACACTAGAATTTTATATATATCAACCAGAATATGCCATGCAGGCAATCTATATGAAAAACCTTAATGATATTCAGGGATTTCAGTAATATATAATTTGTACATATTAAAAGTAATATTTTATATATGTATATATAAAGGTCTGTTGAAGAAATTGGCTAAAATGTAAATGAATATTGACATTTATTTCAAATAATCTGGTATTAATATAAAAAAATATTTATATTTGCTGTTTCCCAAAGAAAGAGTATTTAACCAAATCTCTACTGATTTATGTAAAACTAAATAACTTTTGAATAAAATTAAAGCAACTGGTCAAAAACAGATAAAAATGAATTTAAGAAAACAAAATCTTAAGAAACAAGAACTTTTATGCAGACTTTCAAAGAAGTAATATTTCTTTATCCTAAAAAGTTTTGTTTAAATTATAAATTATTAGAGAAAAAAATGGTTTATAATATAAAGATAATTAAAATTAATAATTAAAATCTTTTTATAATATATATTTTTAACCATTATGTATTTAAATATTGTTACTTTAAAGTAATACTGCCCTATAAAATTAAGGACAATAATAATTGATGATTGCAATATTTTATATTACTATATATTTAATATTTGTTACAATTTATATATTTAATTATGATTATTTGAAGAATTGCTAATTATTTGTTCATTTTTTCTGTTCTCTATGCTTATATTTAGTATAAAAAAAACTGCTGATTGGTATTTTCAAACCCCTCCCTCCATAGAAATCCTTTTGTTCTGTATTGTTTCAATATATATATATATAAAGGACCAACGATTATATATTAAATTATTTCTTTTATATTTAGATGTATTTAGTTCAGGAAGCAATCCATCTTACAGTGTTGGTAAGTAGAAATAGAAATAATCATTTTCCAACATTTTTATTATATAATCATTACATGTATATATTACATGGCACACTCATATAATGATTGGTGTTAAATGTGGATTATTTCAATTTAGTGATGATTAATTTAAAAATATTAGTTTTGAGCAGTTGAACAAAATTTTGTAATACATAATGTTAAAATGAATACAAATATATTCAAAGCAATTAAACTGAGAAGAGCATTTTCATTTTAGATAGGAAAAAGTTAATAAATTCAGAAAAACAGTTGCAAGAATAGTATCTATAGCAAAAATACAAATATCACCACTAGAATAATGAGAGAGATTGAGAAACAGAAATAAAAAAATATATCGTTAAGTCAAATTGGACTAATTTAATTTCATGACTGAAAAATATTTGTAACATTAATCAACAATACAATGAAGAGATTTTGATTTATACTTTAGCATAAATTTTGCATTTGATCTCAAACCTAAAAATATTATGGCAAAAATTGTGTTAAATAAAACTTCAAAAAGAGTAATCCATAAGAAGTTAAATGCTTGCATAAATTTGTCTAAAAAAATGCAAAACAGTACAATAATAATGATATTGTGTTTGAAATATAATTTCAAAAATTAAAAAAATGTTCAGGGTACAATTTTCATTATTAATTTATAAGATATATGTGATATATATTTCAGATATAAATAAGTAAGTAATTGGCTATTTGAGTTTATTTCGCTAAGTGCTTTCAAAGGAATGCCTTCATTATCAAAGCTGTGTGTAAAGTGAATTGTGGAGTAAGACAGTTGTTATGAGAAATGCAAAGTGGATGCAAATTATGTTTGCCATTTTTTGGAAATTGTGTAACACATATCTCTTTTGTTCATTGAATTCCAGTCCAAGTTAATGAAATAGGCTTCTTTGATCTTTCTCTTCATGTCGCGCACTTTTCAAAAAATGGTAAACATAATTTGCATACACTTTGCATTTCTCATAACAACTGTCTTACTCCGCAATTCACTTCACACACAGCTTTGGTAATGAAAGTATTCCTTCAAAAGCACTTAGCGAAATAAACTCAAATAACCAATTACTTATTTATTTATTGCATTTATTTGTGTGGCATATATATAGCATATATCTAATTAATTACAAATGTAGACACAAAGCGATTAATTATTAATTACAATTATTAATTTAGTCTATTATCCAAAAGTATTTTCAATGAAGATTTTAATATTTAAAAATTGATGTCTCTCGTCACCAGTTGATCCAATGGGCAATTGGAAAAAATTCATCACTCTTCAAAAATAAATCAGTTCTGCATTTTAAAACTATTAATAAAAAGTATTTTTTAATCTTTTTGTTATTAATAGTTTTAACAAGGCTGTAAACCTTAGCAATGAGCGTCTGAAAAAATCGTCACATTTGACACATTTATACCTTCATTCTAGTCGATATAGATTTTTTATAATTATTTTGCTTGTGGAGGAGGGGCATAAATATAGACATTTACTTTCTTATGGATTAAATTCTTCATTGCATTTTTCTTTTAAGTATTATCCAGTGAAACTTAAGAAAAAATTTATATTAAAATATTGCCAAATTATTTGGGTATGTTTTTTTCTCTCTAATAGTAATTATTAATTGTACATAATTATTTATTAGATGTTAAAAACAATAACTTAGGATTCACAGAGAACTTTTATGAAACATTTTAAAAGAGTTTGAGATAATTATTAAATTAATCAATATGTGTTTTTATATAATTAATTATGTACTCTATAATAACAATAAATAGCAAATATTGGAGTTGATAATAATATGAAACATAAATTGGTTAAAATTATTAGGTGATTAAAATGTATTTATAAGTAACATTAATTAAAATGAAGCTTACTTCTAAAAATGTTTTACTATATTATTTTGTTAATAGTAATTTATTTGCCATCTTTATAAAATACATAAAAAAGTATAAATATCAATTCTTATTAAGTGCGATGTCAGCATGTAATACTTATATAAAGGTATAACCTCAATCTTGTCTTGATAAAGTCGAATTTTGTGGTAAGATTTGGAAAGATCTCTCTTGTTAAAATTAAGCACTCAAGGGACATGTACTGAGGTTATAGCCTTATATAAGTATAAAAAAGTATAGTAAATAATTATTAATCTCTTTTTATTACATATAGAGATTAAATTTTATAAAGATCAAATATATCAGTGTTTTCCTGAAGGTTTGTAATGATAGTGTTTTAATTGTATTTATATATTGAATTATTTCCATCATTTAATATGAGTATTGAACGTCTTCAGAAAAATTTAACTTTATTTAAATATTCCAAATACATTCAACAGTTCATAATAGTGCACAGGTTAATATATGCACAACATTTCAAGAGGTATTATTCTCCTCTCTTCTTCAGATGTTGCTAGTCTGACCAGCAGCAGTATTAACATGGGAATTGAACCTGGGTTTTTTAATTCTTGGGTATTGAATTTTAAGGTAATACTCTAACTAACTGAGCCATCCTTCCAAAGACAACTGTCAGTAGAAATTTTATATACTTATCTCATGAGGTTCTTCCTGATTTTTCCACATTTTCCTAAGAACAAAGTTAATTAGTGATTTCCATACATTATGTATAGTGACATTAGGTTGACTTATGAGAATGTTTGCTATTTTCATGTGAGCAGCTTTAAATTTTCTTCATTATACCTTTTCATCTCTATCCAATATTTTTGTATTTCCCCAACTGAACATATGTTCATTGGTACATGCATGGTCTGCTACATTAGACACATCTGTTTTCTCTTCTAATCATTGGTTTGGGTTCTTACAAGTGCTTTTCAATAGGATGACTGATCTCACCAATCTATGTTTTTCAACATTCACATGGGATTTCATAGATGCAGTTTTTTCTTTTCAGCATTTCAAGTTTATGCTTTGTAGGTGTTAGAATTTCTCATAATGTGCTATGGCTCTGTAAAGCTGTTCTGGTGTTATACCAATTGCAGATATTCCTTAATTTGTCTGCTATTTTTGGTATGTACAGGTATACTACAGTACCAATAATTGTTTTTTCTTTTGGTGATTCTTTTTGTTGACTATTTAAGGTTTTCCTAATAAGAGCTAATGGATAATTCTTATGAAAAATGGTTATCCATCAGCTGTTATTAAGAAAATCTTAAAGAACTATCAAAAGAAAAAAAAACAATTATTGGTACTGTAGTGTACCCATACATACCAAAAATAGCAGAAAAATTAAGGAAAATTTACAATCAGTATAAGCATTTATTAATAATGCATTTTTTGCTTACATGTGTCTATATTTATACATGCTAGATCGAAAAAGAATCTGGTGTGATATTAATAATATATTTGTCTGTCAAGCCTATGATCTGGTGTTCAAAATATAAAAAAAGTTCATATTCCAAACAGTCTCAGGATTTCCCCCCTTTGGGTTGCTAAACCATAGCTAGGACTGATTCCATAAATGAGCCAGTGAAGCAACTATCTCTAGTAGCGAACTGAAGTAGTAAAATGAAGTATATAATTAGGAATATACATACATATATCATAATACTTATATTTTATTTTTCCAATTTTACACATATTTTTTTATTATTAATACATTCATTGCTTTGTTTAGTAAACCATTTTAAATAAGCCTTTTTAATAATTTTAAAATGTGCAGTATTTAAGATCTTTTTCAGGTGCCAAAGTTTGCCCATAGCTACATAGTTAGCCACTTAAAATTGGTCAGCAAATAGGTATCTGATTATTCTTAGTTAATGTGTAAAATAAAAATAAACGTTCATTAAAATACTCATCACTAGCATTTGTCAAACCTTGTAAGTAATGCCTTTTTCTTTGCTGATATATTTTGTATAGTTATTAAGAGGCTATTCTTTGACTTGTAATGGTATATTTAAAAATTGTAAGTTTATAAATGTGTAAATTTAAGAAGCACAAAAAGTTTCTAAAAATATTAAATTACGGATTTTCATGGGGAAAAAAAATCTAGCAGGTGAAAAAAGTAGAATCCGTTATTAAGATTTAATTTTAAATTTAACCTTTAGAATAATTTACTTATTTCTAGAAAATCTGCGATAAATTAGGAGTTTATAACGAATTTCCTTTCTATCTTTTATAAGATCTACAGATGATTTAATTTTGGATATTTTATTAAAAACTAGATTGTTTGTTTGTTTTTTCTATTATATGTAAAATTGACCTTATTATAAACGCTTGAAAAATAGGAGCAAAACTAATACAAACTCTAAATCGAACAGGCAAAAAAATAAATAAAGCTTTGAATATAGAAATTAATAATTAAATAATTAAATGATTAATTGTTCATATTATATGATGTTCAAACAAAATTAACAACAGTTTCAGAGCCTAGTGCTATATATCAATCTGTTGCTACACTAAATCATATAGGTATTAATTATATGTATACGTGAAATTCCTTGCCCAAAAGCAGGTGGAAAATACTTGATCATTATGTGTGCTTGTTTTATTATTTGTGATTGTTAGTCATTGCTTGCTACCCTCTTAACACTATTTATTGAAGCATTTTATTTGACTGTACTTTTTCGTATTGATGTCTGGTATAAACTTTTTTTTTAAAAAAAAAAAAAAAGCTTATCTTTCTGAACTTTTTAATAGAATGTAGAATAGCTTAGCTCATTATTTATTTTAACCTTGACTAATCTTTCAACTATTAATGCTTTAAAAAAAAAAAAACATTCAATTAGGTTTCAAGTAAGGAATGGAAGAGGAAACGACAAAATTTAATTTATTTTTTTAAACCAGTCACGTTGTTAACAGAAAAGAAAGCAAGTTATAAAATTATAGTAACATTTAAAATCTCGTGAGCTATCATATTTAATTTTTTTCCCCGTTGTTAATAAATATACATAATCATTTTCAAACTTTGAAATATAGTTATAAGTTGCTATTGTTTTCAATAAAAGGCATAAATAAGATAACTGTGGAAGTTCCTCATGCGTAATGGTTAACATATCCGCTTGCCAAGCCTGGGGTGGGAATTTTTCCGGTTGCAGGCGGTTTTAGGATTTTGCTTTAAGTGAATGGTGGGTCAATTGGTAATGTGCTATTATTAACTGGTGAAGAAAAGTTGTAAGATAGTCTGGATTTGTCGGCGCTGGCTGGCTAATATTATTGAAATATACTCCGTTTTTTTTTTTAACGACATAATCCTAAGTATGCTGTGGTATTTGTGATTCATTTACTAAGACAGCAATTTTTATTTATACGCATGTATATGTCAATTGGCTGCAGAAAGGAGTTTCCTATTAACTGAAAGGAGACCCTTTGATTCCTCTTGGAGGCCTTAAAGGAACCGAGCAGGGCAAATTCCTAATGTCCACTTCATGCGTTCTTGTCGTTGCAACTGTTATGACTATGTGATTATTCATATAGTATACGAACATGGATGGGCTGCTCACCAACATGCATTAGCCAGTGTGGTGAGTTTATTGGCTTTTTACCTCCAAGTTTAAGAATATTTTTTCAATATATACAATCATGACAGACAAAAATAAATCATGGCCTTTATTTCCAGGAGGCTGTAAAGTCATCAACCAAGGCAGCGGTTGGTGGCCGAAGGCAGAGGGTGCTAAGAATCCCCTGATTGCAACTCAGGCTGCCATTTGATGACGACTTTTTATTTAGGTACTTACAACTGCAGATCACTTTCAAGTGAAGGAAGATTGCAAGAGTTAGAAGAACTGTCTTATATTAAATGGGACATTATTGGACTTTGTGAAGTTAGAAGAAAAGGTGAAGAAACAATTGATTTAAAAAAGTGGACATATACTCTACTATAAAGGCACAAATATTGGAAATACAAGTGGAGTAGGATTCATTATAAATAAAAAGTGGAAGAACAATATTATGGACATTGATGGTGTATCAGACAGAGTGGCAAGATTAGTTATACAACTTTATAGCAGATATCAAATGCAGATAATTCAGGTTTATGCTCCAACAAGTTTTCATAGTGATGAAGTAGTAGAAGATTTTTATATGGATGTACAAAAGGCTTTTGATCAGAGTAAACAACATTTTAAAATTTTTATGGGAGACTTTAATGCTAGAATTGGTAAACAAATGAAAGATGAAAGTGCTGTAGGTAATTTGGGTTATGGTAATAGAAATGAGAGAGGACATAGAGTTGTGGAGTTTGCAGAAAAAGAAAAACTTTATATTATGAATTCTTTTTTTGAGAAAAATGTTAAAAGGAAATGGACATGGAAGCATCCAAATGAAGGTACAGCAGAATTGGATTATATTTTGACTAACAGGAAATACATATTTCAAGATTGTAATGTTCTTAATAGATTTAACACAGGAAGTGAAGTGATCAGTCGATGTAAGATACATGTTAATGTAAAACTAGAAAGACAAAAATTGTTAAGAAAAACAATATTTACAGTTGATATTCCTAATCTTCAGAAACATTCTAATGAATTTAAATTAGAACTTACAAATCGGTTTCAAGTATTAGTAGATTTTGAACTTGATTCAGATTTGAATGAAATTAATATGAAAATAACTGATACACTTTTAAAAACTGCAACAAAGATAGCTGGTAGAAAAAAGCAGCAATTGACCAATAAACTTTCTACTGAGACTAGAGAATTTATGAAGAAAAGAAGGAATATGAGGATATACAACAATGATGCATTAAAAAGGATTGAATATCTCGAATTTTGTAAAATGGTGCGGAAAAAAGTTGAAAATGGTATAAAAAAGTATAATTGTGAACTAGCAAGGAAAGCTGTAGAAGAGAATAAAAGTCTAAAGAATGTAAAACAACATTTTGGTATTGGTAGGAAATTTTTATCTGCAATAAGAAAAAAAGATGGCATTATTACTAAAAAGAGAGATGACATTATAAAGTGTGTAGAAAACTATCAAGAATTATATAGTAATAAAGAACAAGTGCCTCCTATACATATTATATCTTCCGAATTGCCCAGAATTTTGAATGAGGAAGTGAGACATGCAATTACATTTATGAAGAAAGGGAAGGCTCCAGGTAATGATGGAATTGTAATTGATATATTAAAAGAAGCAGGTGAAGAAATAGAAATTTTTTTAGCAAAATTATATAGCAAATGTCTAAATGATAAAAGTGTACCAGATGATTGGAAGAATGCAGTATTAATATTAATATTTAAAAAAGGTGATAAAGAAGATATTAGAAATTACAGACCTATTAGTCTTTTATCAGTTTTATACAAAATTTTTACTAAGACAATTACAACTCTTCTACAGAAAACACTGGATTTCCACCAACCAAGACAACAAGCTGGATTTAAAAGTGGTTTTAGTACAGTAGATCATATCCAGGTATTGAGAGAAATTATAGAAAGGACAAATGAATATGAGTTGCCATTATGCTTAGGATTTGTAGATTATAAAAAGGCATTTGATTCTATAAACATTTCTTCAGTGATTAAAGCATTGGATCATCAAGGTGTAGATCCAAGATATTGCCATATTTTGAAGAATATTTATAAAAATGCAACAGCAACAATTAGATTACATAATGACAGTAGGAAAATCAACATTGAAAAGGGTGTAAGACAGGGTGACTCCATATCTCCAAAACTTTTTACAGCAATGCTGCAAGAAGTATTTTGTGGATTAAAATGGGAAGCTAAAGGAGTGAAAGTAAATGGAGATTATTTAAGTCATTTAGATTTTGTAGATGATGTAGTTGTTTTTGCAAATAATGCTTTAGAGCTACAAGAAATGTTGCAGGAGTTATCAGATGAAAGTAGGACTAAAGATAAATGTTAAAAAGACTAAAGTAATGTTTAATAGATTTTCTCAAAATATGAAAATAAAGATTGATTATGATGAGTTAGAAGAAGTTAACAGTTACAAATACCTTGGTCAGATTATTAATACAGATGGAAATATAATGGATGAAATTAATCATAGAATTAAACTTGGTTGGAGTGCTTTTGGTAGAAATAACTTGATACTAAAAGGAAATATGCCTATAATGTTTGAAAAGGAAGGTTTATAATAAATGTGTTTTGCCAGTTCTTACTTATGGATCTGAGACTAGGACACTTAATAGAAGAGCAATACAGAGACTTTAAACCAGTCAAAGAAGTATGGAGAGATGCATATTGGGAATAACAAGAAGGGATCGAAAATGCAATGTATGGGTAAGAGAACAAACAGGTGCTACTGACCTCATTGAAAAAATTAAAAGACTGAAGTGGAGTTGGGCTGGAGATATTGATAGAAGAGATGATAAGAGATGGACAATTGAAATTTTAAACCGGATTCCAAGAGATTGTAAAAGACCCAGAAAGAGACCACATGTGAGATGGATGGACGAAATAAGAAAGTGTGCAGGGGTGATGTGGAGAAGAGAAGCTAAACATAGGAAAATATGGATTGAACTTAGAGAGACCTTCATCCTGCAGTGGATTGATAGTGGTTGATTATGGTGATATGTCAATTTATTGTACTTTATATTGCATGAAACTTGATTTTATTTTTTTTTCTAATTAAATAACAATTAGAAATAAAGACCTCAAAACTGAATATATAGGGTCGAATAATTTTAAATTATTAGTACAAATTGTATAGTTATATAACGCAAAAACAAAGTAGAATACTTATTATGATATTCAATATTGAACTCACAAAGTGATTAATAGAACATTTATGTATACATATTTTCAAATTACAGTAGAATTTGAATTTTTTTTTTAATGGAAACTTCATGTATATAGTAACTAAACAATAGCAAATTCTCCATACAGCTTGTGAACGTATAGGAAATGATGATCATATGATGGTTTAGTAGTAGTAATAGAACCAAATGTATTACATCATAGTTCTCATTTATTATATTCCCTATGGCAGTTATAAACCTTTCTCTTGATTCTCTTTACAAAGACCCACAAAATATTTTCTATCTCATAATAAATGCTTCCTTTGCCAACGTTATTATTCTTTTTAACTTCATTTTAGCTTCCTCCATCAAAACTCAATCAAGGACCCAAATATTTAAATCTATTTACCTGTTGAACTATGTTATCATGAATCTCAACTTAATGTCTTTTTGTATTCCTCCCTATTCATAAACACCTGGTCTTTTCAACAATAATCTTTATTCCATATTTGATACATCCTTTCTCCAATTTATTCAACATAATCTGAAGACTCATTTCATCCGCAGCTATGAGCCATATCATCTACAAATCATATATTTTGTTATACTATCTCCAATATTAGCTCCTCCACATTCCAAATATTTATCTATCATGTCTTCTAAATAAATATTAAAAAGCACAGTTGCCATACTGCATCCTTGTCTAACTTCTATATTTAATTCATTTTTTTCTCCAATCTGATTCTTATTCTTTACTCAATATCCATATTCGAAATCAATCTTCTCTCTTTCCAAAATAACAGTAAGATTAATTGAAACGAAGAGGTTAAACATTAAATGTGTGAAGAATGAAAAATACACAGGATGTCTTGTATATTTTTAAAAAGTAAATAAAAAACAAATTGCTGGTGGTAAAGGTACACATAAAATATCTTAAATGGTAAATATGTATATCATATGATTGGAATTAATATTTAAGAAAAATGAAAAAAAATATTAGAAACTACAAATCTACATCTTTTATTAGTTCTAAATGAGATTATTATTAATAAGCTTCAAATAAAGAAAAACAAAGCTGAATTTTAAAAAAAGTAAAATATGAGCTTCCATTTTGCATTAAATGTGTATCAAATTTTACAAAATGCAACATTGATGTTTAAAATCCATAACACAAATGATTGATGCAGCAAAAATGGTAAAAATTAACAAAAATTATTCAACCATTTAATGTTTCAGAAACATCAGAAAAACGTTTAAAAGCTATCAGATGAACATCAATAAAGAAACATTAAAAATAAATATTGAAAAGTACAAAAACCATTAAAAAAATAAAGATTGATAGTAATAAATTAGAAGAACAATAATAAATAGTTTGACCAAATTATTAATACAAATGGAAATATAGTATTCATTAATATGGTTGGAAGCTTTCCAGTAACATTAATATAATAATGAAATATGTTTATGTGCTTGAAAAGAAGAAATTTTAATAAATGTATACAACTATACTTATGGTTTTGAAACTTCTCTATACATAAAATAGCAGTAAGAGATTATAGACTGCATAACAAAGTATGAAAAGATATTACAAAATCTGCATAAAAATGGATAGTTCTTTTTTATATTTAAATATACATTAATATCCACATAAATAGAGCAAAAAACCTGTTTACTTGGAAATAAATGCCCTCATTCAGATATAGACTTACATTAAATGAATAAAAAAAATAACAGCAGAAAAAAAACTTTTTTAATTTCAAAGACTTTATTCAAATCTTATACTTGTCTCAAATTTCACATTCTTAGGATAGTGAGAAAACTAGGAAAGCTACAGGTTGGACATGTGATTACATGTTGATCATATTGTGAAAAATCCTTATTCGTTATACAATATTAAATTTATCTGGTTGCATTTTTCAAAGAGTACATTCCTATAAATAAATTTACTTGTTTGTTGGTATGCTTCTCTAGGCTTTCGATTCTTAGTAGATTTTAACATTCTACAAGCTGGATCTTTATTTCATGTATGCACATGTGGCAGCAAAAATATATAGAGGTGTAATCTTATTTCTGACTCTCAGTTACTCCAATTTGTTTATTAGTATTACAATTAATATATTTATTATTCACAAATATATACAATAATACAGTTATAATGTGAACTCTTGGATCCAGGTCTTGTGGTTCTACCGCTTCCAGCTACACCTGATAGTTTGCCTCGTGGGTAGGAAGAATGAGTCTTCTATATAAGACAGCTTGCCTCGAGTCAACAGTAGCTTTAGAAGTGTCTGGTCCCTCTGTAGACTTACCTAGCTGCATAGATAAATAGCGTATTGCTATTAGTGGGAATGCTAACTGCTGTTCAGGTTAGCAGGGCTTCTCTGGGAGAACGCGCACAGTCTTCGTAGGTCAGACAGACATTGTCTATCTTTTCTCCCAAAAGACTGACTATTTATAGTCAGATCCCTGACCTGGCTGAAAACATTCGGATTCAGCAAGCATCATTTCTTATTGGACTATACTAATCATTGGCTATGTGTTTAACTGTACATCAGCCTATTGACCTGCGGCAAACAATGCTTAATCAGATAAGGAGAAATCTGGAATAGTCCACTTCTGAGAGAAGGGAGGACTATAACAAATATGAAACTTAAATAAGCATATGGTTTATTAATATTTTACATATTTGTAAATAAGAAATAGTTTACTATTATTTTTTTTAATGGAGTATTCAATAATTGGATTTTAATATTCAACTTTTCTACGTAAATAAAAATGAAACAGTTTTGAATCCTTAGCAGGGGAAATGCATCTTCTAAATTCCTTCAAAGAGGAAAAATCGAGGTCAGTGTTTACAAGATTAGACAAAATCCATTTACTAGTCAGTAATTTGGATGTATAGAAGACCACGTAAAGGATCTAGCAGATCACAATATATTAAACCTTTTTAATACGCCACTCTTCCATTATAAATACACTGATTTATTCTGTGTTACGTTAAAATCTATTAATATTTAATAGAAAATGTTTTATATTTTTTTATACTATATCTTTTCTCCAATGCATATATAGTTTTGCTTTTGTTAATAAATTTGCCATAACGATAATTCATTTATTGTTATTTCATAATTATCTGTCGAAAAGCGACCTCTACAATGAAAAAAATAAATTTTATTATCACATGATAAATTTAGTACATGTAAATAATTTTACAAGTTTCCTTCTGATATTTTTAAGAATTTTAAAATCTTATTGTGGCATTATTATTTTACGTAAAGTTTCTTAAAAATTCTTTTAAACTATTGTCTAATTTATGAATAACTTAAAAAATATAGTGCTAAACTTTATTAGCCTAAACTGTAACTTGTTTTTTATTTTATATAAACTATAAGTTTAAAAAACATTATTTGTGTATATATATATATTGACTTTCGGCACCGTGCGTTGCTTGCAATACGGGGTGAAGTTAGTCATTTTCGCTAAAGGATTGTTTGATGGCTCTCATCTACAATCTTTCTACGACGTTTTTCTGATTGTATAACTCAATCGGAAAATAACTGTAGGCGTAATAATTTTTGCCAACCCATCCCCTTACCCTTACTAAATTATCATCTCAAAATTAATTTTCGGGTTTATCACTAGTAAATGGGAATGATCTCGGCAGTACTGTGTTCTCTTTCTGCAGATATGTTATTAACAAAGCCTTTTTTAAAAATCAGTGCATCATTCTGACAAAGCAGAATAAGAATAAATAATAAAAAGTTATTTATATCGTAATTATAAGAGAACTATAAGTTACTTATTTATTTGTCAGTAGAATTAAAAATTCTGATGATATGGGTAAACGAATGTTCATAATTTTATGATGCCAGAAAGTTTGCCTATTACAGGTACTTACAATCACATGACCAAGTGAGACTATCCAGAGCTTTATTATTCATCTAAGACTTAATTTAATATCCATTGACTACTAGTAAGGAATATTCATTGGTTCTGGATTAATCATGGGGGGGGGGTGTCATTGCTTACATAATGCTCATATTCTTCTTTGAATCTCAGCTCATTGGCATATCAAGATAGTGTGGTAATCTTCATACCATCGACCTTCTATTTTTATTATTGGATAGGTAATAATCATAAACTTGAATCCAAAGTGCTGTTGTTAAAGTATATTCATAATTAACGTTATCTATTGTATTTTTGAAGATTAAAATTATACTTGATTAATTAAGAGCTGGAGTATGATTCAAGGCATAAATGATAACCATTAAGATTATAATGATGAATAATATAAAGATATTAAGGCTGTAATAAAGAGTGACATTAAGTTTTATTAGTAGAAATATGTGTTAGTGTGATATCTTTCTAATATGGTTCAGCATGTGATACATCAAAAATGTGATGATGAATATGCAGTCCATTATTTCAGCTATCATTTGAAGCAAATACAATAGAAATATTTATCAAAGTGTACTATTAAAAACCTGCTGAAGATTTTTCTCAAGCTTGTGAACTTGTGATGTACATTTAGGTTTGAGCTTATATTTAAACCTTTTGGACTAGTTGTTACACAAATCTCACCAAATGAAAAAAAAAAACATTTGATTGGATCGTGTAATTTTCAATAGGTTAGTGTAATATAAATTTCTGACAAAGTATTCAAAATGTATATATGATGTAACATCAATAATTTTTAAGGTTTTCTCATATTGCTGTGTGTCAAAAAAATAAATATAAAGCATTTAGACTTTAGTCTCTTGTAAAAAAAATTAATTAAGCACATTTTCATATTCTTTAATTTTCAAATAATATCAGTCTAGTATAAGATGAATATCTCTTTAAGTTTAATGTATATTTTATAAGGCATTTCATTTTCCTCACTTCAGCAAACTTCTTTGTTTCAACTATTTTATACCTGATCACTTTCTAGTCATGAACAGCCCTATAAGTGATGCAAAGAGACAATGATATTCGGCACTGAAATGGAAGAGATGCCAAAATGAGACATAATAACTTGAAAATTTAAGTAACAGATAATATCTAAATAAAATAAAATTTAAAAGAGATTTGATGACATTTTAAATAGAAATATCCTCCCTGTCTTATTCTTTTTTATCAAAAAATAGTTCACTTTTAACTTTTTGATAAATATCATAAGCTTTGAATATGACTACCAAGTTGTTGAAAGTATGCTAAGCATCCCATGCTATTAGGTTTAAATATTCTTTTCTTTATATACATTTTGTATGCATTTTACGATTACATTTTTATAAGTAAATTTTTAATAAAACAAATACTTGTTGACAGAAATGTAAACCAAAGAATTCAGAGGATCTGTTTTTTATTCATTTTTATTTAACTTAATCTGTTTGTTTAGATTAAATTTTGTAATTAAATATTTATTCATTTCTCAATTTGCAATCTAGATGAAACTGTGCAAACAATTTTAGCAAAAAAATTAGTGAAAATGATTAATGATGTGGTGTGATGCAGTGTGGCTTCTTTTTTCGGAGTCAGGAATCTCTCAGCCACTATGCCCAAAGAAACCTGTTAGCCACTTCTCTTTCCATTCCCCACCTTATTTTTTCCATATTCTCTATTCTGCTTCATCCCATTTCCACAACATAATCTTTGTCAACTCCATGGCCTTTATATCTAAATCCTCCTTGTCTTTTTCCAAACCCAGCATAAAAGCCAAAAACCCACTTTCTGTATAATTACTTTGTTTATATTTATTCTCCCACAATTTCATTATTTGTATTCTTTCTTCTTGCAAGCATTTACATTCACTTAACATATGCCTAATATTTTCTATGCCTTCTTTACACAACTTGCAGAGAAATCACCCTTATTTTTTCATTTATGTGTATATTCCCTTGTTGCTAAAGATTCTGTTCGGGCCTTAAACAGTAAACTACTTTCCTTGCTATTATCATAAATTAACTCGCACCCAATATTCTGTTTACTTCTATATATATATTTAAACACTTTTTACTCTCCATACTAGTTTTCCATCTCTCCAACTCCCTATTTTTTTATTAATGCATCTATTCTTCTATCCCATTCTTTGCCACTATAACCAACAATTATTCTAACACAAGCATCCCACCTTTTGTATAAGTATACTGACATAAATTCTTTATCCAAATCTTCTGTATACCATATTATCACTCATCTTATTACCTGTCCTTTACTCATAACCCAATTAAATATTATTTTACTATTTTCTTATTATCCATAAATTGCAATCTACTGAACATTTTCATTTTGCTTTTTTCGTCTTTCATATAAAACTTGGCCATCCAATTTCTCTTTCAATTGCCTCCTTTACTGACCACACATCTGCATCTAATGCATGTCTACCTACTTCTCTTTATACTTCTAAAAGTAATCTAATATCCTTTTACTAACACATAACGCATGATTACCATATGTTAACTCTACTACTACCACTCCCATGCGATTCTAGTTATACTATATTTATTATATAAGAACATCATTAATTTCTTTATCAGTCCCCCCTTTTTTTTTGCTTCATTTATTATTTTTTTCTTCCATTCATCCAAGCAATTTCTCTAATTACTTAAGACGATTCCCAAATAGTTTATATCCCGCAATAAAAATTCTTTCTCTTCTCTTTTCCCAGTATTTATCATCATTACTTTTGATTTTTCTTCACTAAATTTAATCCCCATCTCTTTACCCACTCTTGTGCATGACTTCAGCATAACTTACTTATCTTCCCTACTTTTTGTGTCCAAGAAGACATCATCCAAAAATAAAAGATCTGATAATGTATATACTTCTGTGTCACCTATTAATGGTATCTCTATTCCTCTTCCTAGTCTTTCTACTGGTCTCTCCATTTCTTTCAAATACAACAAAAACAAAATAGGTGACAGGTCATTCTTGTCTTAGTCCCACCCCATTTTTAACTTTAATTGATTCTATATTTTTGATATGTATAGTAAATATTTTCATACAATCTCTTAATAAGATCCACTAAAGTTCCATTCATTCCCAAATTTACTAAACTTACCCATAATCTATTTCTATTTATTCTATCATATGTCTTCTTGATATATATAAAAACCACATATAACTGTCTATTTGTATTTCTACTTATATCTGAAATTGTGTAACTACAAATAAACTATCTTGTATATCCCTATCAGATCAAAAACCTCCTTGCATTTCTCCCATTATATTATTTTCTTTCATCCATTTTCCCATTCTTCCAGCCACCATATATGCAAAAACTTTATATAACACTGATGTTACTGCTATAGGTCTATAATTGCTTAACTTTCTATAATCCTTACCCTTTCCTTTAAATAGTAGCTTTGTTCTTGTATTATTCCAACTTTTTGCCCTATTTCCTAAATTCATCACCATCTCTGCTGCCATCCATCTAAATGTCTTGCCTTTCCACTTTTCAATTATTTCCCTGCCTCATTCATTTTCTGTAAACTAATATTTCCATTACTGTTTTCATATTTGTTATCATTCTATCCTTCACATTTAACATATTTTCTATATCCATTACATACTTATTTAAAATTGTCTCTAATTTTTATCTAAAGCTACACTCTAATCCCTCATTATCTAGTAATACTATTTCTCTCTCCCCTACATTCCTTCTTTTAATGTATTTCCAAAATTTTTTACTCCCATCTCTTTCAATTTTATTAATATCCTCCAACAATTTACTATTTAATTTCATTCTCTCTATATAATTATCTATTTTAGCCAACTTCTTTTTTAAAAAAATACTTTTCCCATTTAATTAACATCTTTTTCACTTTCTTTGTTCTTAATAGCAGACTTATATTCTATGCATGCTTTTTTCCTCTCTTTTACTAACACTTTTTTCTATTACTTTTATTCTTCTGAATATTCTCACCTAAAACACTATTTGCCACTTTTTCTACTTCACCACCCCAGTTCTTAAATTCATCCCCAATCAACTCTTCCATGATTTCTTTTATTTTATATTCTAATTTATTCTTATCATTCATTCTCCATTCATGTTTTTCATTATCCTTTATATTACTATTTTCCATCACATTACTAACCATTTCTATTATAAAGACATTTATCATCACTATTACATACTCTTTCTTCATTATCAAACACTTTAATTTTTCATACTTCATTCATTCCCTCTTTCTCTTCTCTTTCTCTTCTAGTACTTAATCTATTGAGTGAAATATATTATTTCTAGACCATGTATATTGTCCCTCATAAATATTTGATAAATTTACAATACTTAAATTCACTCTGACAGAAATTCTTCAAAAGCTAACCATTCTTGTTATCTAAGTCATCAATTTTTTCAATATGTTTATTCATATCCCCTATAACCATTATTTTCTTTCTCCTGTTTTTTGAAATTCTGTATATCTTTAACTAGACATTCATATATGCTACTGTTCCATTCCATTTGACTAGCCATCATCCATTCTTGTCTTCCTAACTTTATCTCAAACCACAAATGTTTTTGACATTTAACAGTATTTAAATATTTTTTTGACATAACTATTATACCATTATCCCTTTTCTTCTTTTTTCTCTATTTTTCCATATAGGTTCTTTTATTAGATGTGTTTCCAATACTACTATTCATCTTTAATTAAAGTCAAAGGCTAAAACCCTCTCACATACACTTTTAGAAAGCTTATATGACAGCCAGTCAGATGTAGTGATGAATGTATAGGGAGCTCTTAAATTGCAACACAAGACAGAGATTTTACAAGAAAAAGGTGGTTCCACCTTTCTCTTTGCTTAAATATATATATATATAAGCCAGCCTGAAGTATTTTGACTTAAGAGCATGAAACTTTAAACATCACAGTTCACTCATTGCATATTATTTATAAAACAACAATGAAATCTTTCAATTTACTACAAAGTAATTTTCAGATCTATGAATTGACAATAACATATGTAAATATTATTTATTAAGTGCAAGCAGTTTTTAATTAAAGTAAAAGGCTTCCAGTCACTTTTCAGGTCTTCTACCACCTTGCATATTCAAATATTCAATTTTAAGAATTTATTTTTTCCTAGCTACTCTTTTATAAGTTCTTTTGGCTCTTTCTTCTCCATTACATTTGTAAATAATTTGCTTACTATTAATTTTATAGATCCATTCCCTCTCCACATCTACATTTATATCCAAATCAACCACCCTTTGTTTATTTCTTACATCCCATTCATTTTTCTTCTTTTTGATAATACTGCAATTTAAAACTCCACCCCCCTTTATAAGTTTTCCAAACTATAATATTCTTTATAAATCAAATTCCCTAAAACTTCACTTCCTTGTTTTGCTTAGTGTAATCCTTCTTTACTATATAACTCCCTCTTACTAATAAAAAAAATCCCACATATCCACAAACATAACAATTTCTCTCACACAAATTTTTCAATCTCATATTTATAGTATATGCCCTATCTAATATATACCTATTGTTGAATCATGGTAATAATCCAATTATTCTTACAATTCTTTTAATCTTACTCAAATTATTAATCAATTTAATGTATTCATCCATTATTCTCTCTGATGGCTCTGACAAATTATTTGTCCCTATCATAACATACACATCTCTACTTCCTTGTTTATTTACCTTATCTGTAGTGTCCCTAATTCTAGTTCCAGGCAGACATTCTTACATACCTGTTTCCATTTTCCCTTGCAATTACATCTCCACATCTTCAAATTAGCGAATCTACTATTAATACTGTCTCATCGTTTACTTTCCCTACTTTATCTGAACATTCTCTTCTACCTTCTGGACTTAGTTCTATTAAATCTTTTTTTTTTTTTTGAAAAAAAAAAATTTTTTTTTTGTCTTATTATTATTCATTTACTTTCTTTATAAACCATTTTAATAGCAGAACATACTTTTGTAATAATTAGTTCACTGCTGAACAAATGTTTCTCCAACAGCCCCCCCCCCCCCAATAAACGAATAGTGAAAGAGAAGGCTGTTCTTACCAGACTTGTCAGATGCTGAGTGATTAAGAGTTTTTTATTCTTGATTTATCCTCTAGTTTAGGAATGCAAAATACTCATTTACCACCCAATACTGAATATAGTTATCTATGTTGGCCATGGCCAGCTATTTGAGAGAAAATTTCTAAACCTTTTAAAAAAAAATTCATTTAGTTTGGATTGGAAACTTAGATCATACTTATGTTATTTAATTCCACCATATTTATACCAAGCGACTCATAAATAAATTTTTAAAAATGCAGTTATTAAGGCTTGCCACAGATGACAAAACTGGTCAATCTGGCCCTGATTTTAGTACTTTTACATTTTCATATGTTAAAGATTAGGACTTCTATTATTAATATACTATCATATCTTTTACAAACTTATCTAGAATACATTCACTTCAGCCTTTTAATTCTGTCAATAATATCAAGGGCATGTTTATTCTCTCACCTATATTTTTACCTTTGATGCATTTTGTGAATCTAATGTACATCTCTCCATGGGTATGCTATAGATTTTTTTTATCACTCTTCTATCAAGTATAAATGACGCAGATCTGTAGAAATGTATTAATAAAGTATTTTTCAAACTGTGTTCCATAGAACCCTGGAGTTCCACACAACTTCTTCAGAGATTCTATAAATAGAAGCTAAGATTCCAAAGAATATTTGAAGAAAAAATCTGATAAACTACAAGTTCACAATAATTATATTCATAATAATTTATTTCTACAAATGGTTATTATTACCTATTATTATGTAGTAAACTACCTTTATGAATACACATATGACCCTGTTCAGTCAGATGTAAATAATAAAATTTGGTAATATAAGATGGCTGATTTTCAAAACAGCATGACAACACTATCAGTTAATTTTTTTTTTTTCATAAACAATTAAAATAGAATGATCTGATTTAGTCATTTAATTTTTACAATTTTTAAAATTTTTAAAAAAATTAATATAATAAATCCAACTTTTAAAATGGATGAGTGCTTAAAAATTGGAAAATTCAAGTGAGAAGAAAATCAATCAACAGCAGTATACAACAATAAAAAACATATGTTTTATCATCTGAAAATATTTTACTTGAAGCTGAACCAAATTTATTATGTGTTGAATTTGTAAAAGGTGTTTGTAATAGTAGCTTAAATGATAAAAAAATAAAGATATGTAAAGTCTAATCATTCATATCTATGTAATATAAATATTTTCATTCAGTGTAAATGTGAAAAAGTAAAAACAAAAAAAATGCATTTTCTAATTGCATGTATTCTTTGATAACAAAACATATCTTTATGCTTTTTGAGTTGGTTGTAAAATCACTGAAGAAGATGAGATGGAAACAATTATTGAAAAGTTAATAAAATCCTGAAAGTATAATAGCTTGAAAGCTTAATGAAAAATATAATAAAGAAATTAAAAGTATACTATTCTCTGATACCCACAATTGCGGTGTTAAGGAAATGGACTATTTTATGAAAACAAATGAATACCTCATTTAAAGTCTTTTTTCCATCATTTTATAATATATAAATATAAGAGTGTTTCTGGTTTGATTATTATGACAGAATTGGAAGCAGTTGGGTTTTTACTTTTCCAATTCTGGAAGATATAATTTTTTGATAATCTCTTGGAGAAATGATTATGAAAGGACAAAAAAAAAAATCTCCAGCTTTTAATAATTATATGAATGAACATTAAATAATTTAGAATTTGTGTTAGAATATTTGTACAGAGAAAGCAAAATTTTTATTGGACCCAAACAAAGTGACATTATTATGAATAATTGCAATAGAACCACATACGGCTACACCATTCTAGTGAAATGAATAATGAAATCATTAAAACATAATAAATTCATGATTTATTTTTTTACACAATGAATTTGCTAGAAATTATTAAAAATTACTTTTACATGTAGATGATTATTGTGAAGAAAAAAAATCTTCAATCGATTTTTTTAAGTAAAAAAAAATGAAGTAAGATTTTTTTTAAAGAAATGTAAGCATAATTATCTTTGAAAATTTAATGCTGAAATGTGATTGCAATTGATAATCTATTTAACAAATGTATTTTTAATTGTAAATGAAAAGGATTTAAAGTGAATATTATTAAAATCAATGAAAAAATTAATACATCATTTTTAAAAATTATTCAATAGTGTACAATGTTTTGAAAACAGAATAGTTTTCTAATGAAGAATGAATGAAATTTGGATAATAATGTTAAAAATTATTTATTAGAACATATTTACCCAATGAAAAAGAGTGTCAAAAAACATTTCACAAAAAAAATGTCCAAATTAATGCCCAAATTTTAGCAAAAATTTCTGCTTTCACCATAAATCCATATGTTTCTGGAAGAAACATTAGCATCTAGAAAATGATTAGCTGTTTCAAAAATGCAGAATTGCCTAAATTTCAAGTCATCTCATCTGTCTAATATGAAACTACAAGATCCATTTAGAGTATTTTTAGGGGCCCCCAACTAAACACCAAATAAAAAGATTTAGATTCATGTAACGATATATTAGGTAAACAGTTTATATTTTTTATGTAAAAAATTGCACAGATATATTATACGTATTTTGCTATTAAATATATTTCTATAAAAAATTCACGTTAGTCACAAAACGTATTTTCTTAAATAAGTCCATTTTTAAAATGTGATTTTATTATCATTACATTTTTCACAGTGCTTCTCTATACTAAATCTAACTCAAGCACTTGAGGAATCAAGGCAATTTTTATTAAGCTTTAATTTACTAAAGAATGTTCAGCACCAGAAATTGTCATGAGCAACATGAAAAAAATTCTTTTAGAATTAAAGCATTTAGAAAAAGTTCATTAACATTGTTATTAAATCTGTAATATAAAATATTCCACACATAGTTTACATGTTTTTTCAAAATTATTTCACTTAATGATAACACTTTAAATAAGATTTTTGTGTACATTTGGTTCGTATATTATTTATTTTAGATAGGAGTTGAAGATTTAGATGCAAGTGAATTATCATTTGGGTACTTATACCCTAATTGGGCTTGGCCACTTGATGGTGTTCTGGATCACCAAATCACCTAACAAATGCTGTTTACAAGACCTTCATTATGGCTATAGAAAACATCTAATGTTTGTCTTAGCCATTAGAAGGCCGTTGATGATGACGTAATGCAGAAATAACACAGCCTATTTCTGCTTCGTGACAGTTACTGTGAATCCACACACTTATCTTTCATGTACAGTTCGATATATATGTGTGTGTAGTTTGATTAGTCAAATTTTTACAATATACGTTATACAATCTTTGTATTTGTAATGAATTTAAGAAACCGGACTTTATAGTAATTTTTCAAATGGCCACACCCTTATTTAGAGAAGGTGTAATGTGTAAAAGCTTGCTGAGGGTATGTCAAAAAGAATTCTGCAGAGTTTGTGTGTGAAATCTCGTTTTCACGTGAAATACCACGTAGTTCATAAAATGGCGTTCGCATAACTTTTTCCGCAGTTGCCGAAAACAGAAGCCGAGTATTTCTGCTGTCCAATAAAAATATACACGATTTTTTGTAAATTTCATAGAAAGCACATATTATAAACATGTTTAATAAATAAAGAAGACATTTATATGTGTTTGTTGTTGTTTAAAAAAGTTTGAGTTTCTTTTGTCCGACTACGGTTACGATATTGATATTTTTTATTTTAGCATTACAAACAAGAGAACACTAACCCTAAAACTAACCCTAAACCTAACCCTAACCCTACACAGTTGTTTTGTTATGTAGAAAGCAATAATTAAGTGAAAGACATTGCTAAATAGACATCACAAAAAAAGTTCTAGCAATCAATCAATTAATAACTAAAAAGGAGGAATGATGATAATTTGTCCAAAAACAGCGATTTAAAAATAAAAAAAAGGTTGTCGTTTACTAAATACAAAATTAAAAAGGCATGAAAAAAAAAAGTTATAGCAATCAATAAATTAATGACCAAAAAAAAAAAAAAAACAGCGATTTAAAAATCACATGGCCCCGTAAACCCGTACATTGTATTGTTTTTGACTGCCAACAATGCCATCAAGTGGCCAAGCCTGATTATGTTATAATTACCATCATTATTTATATTATTATTATTATTTATACTTTATATATAAACCAATGAGACTGTTTGGTTAATTAATAAACATTTATTATATTCTTATGTTTAACTAAATTTTATTTATAATATATATTAAAATAAAATAGAATGCATATTATTAATGCATTATAATAAATAGGGAGATTATGGATGGAGTATGCATATGAAGTATTTCTATTTATATTAAGTGATTAAGGAATTACGAATGGACAGGATGTGGATGACTGAAAAGTTGGAGGTTGGAGTAGATTGAAGCCTGTCCATTAAAGTGTGAAGATTTGCTATCTTAATATACACTGAGCACTGATTATATATATGTGTGGGAGATGATAATCTGGACCAACTGATGAGTGCTGGTTTAGCATGAAATACATATATTGGTGATTATTTATCTTTTCTACATGTGTGTGGTCATATGTATCAGTTGTATGAGATAGTGTGGATAGTTGGTGAGTGCTTGAAAGTCTGAGTTCAAATCCCTATCTTTAGGTAGAAGCAAAGATAAAGAATATAAATGATACATTATTCCTTGTTTTTACAATATATACTACCAACAGCATCATAAATTAGGAAATTAAAAAAATGTGATAAAGTACATAAACTGTTTGATAACTTAAATTAATTATTCTGGATTGCACATTTTCTCTTTTTATTTTCATTATCATAGCTTGCCCTTTAGAATTGATAATGTCTCAATTTAATTCACCCCTCCTTCAAGCCTCAATTAATATTGCAAAATTAATATAAATATTACAAAAACAGCTGTAGAAAGTAATATTAAATATGATTTGCATATTCATAAACCTAAATAATAATATAAATATTGCTTAAAAATATCATATGCAAATGCAAAAATATAGAGTAATATATCATTAGTAAAATATAATTTGGCTTATAATTTTGCTGCAACCACAACTAGAAAACCATTTTTAAAATCATTTTTATTATTACTTTTTAAACTTTTATTTTATTTTTCTTAAATGCAATCCCTAGCAAATTTTATGGATCAAAATCCTAGTTATGCTTCTGCAACTTAGGGCTGAGAACATCATATACTCTCAACACTCCCTTATGGTCAACCATACCTAGCTTTAAGCTTAAACCTGTATTAGCGATGCAAATAAAATAATTACATGACCTTATTGCTGAATTCATAAAAATCCAAGTATCTGAAGTACCAGATGTGGAATTAATCCAAAGTCATTGTGCTCCAGAATCTGATATTCTACCACTGAACTAATCTAAGCAGAATAATGCTATCAGGAAATTCTTTAAAGAATAGCAAAGCTTAAGTTTACTTTGAAGCCAAATGTACCATCTGAACTATTATATATATTGAAGTCATGAGTCTATTCAACACCACAGTAATTGAAACAGGTTTTGTTGGGGCTACATTTTTTAATACATAAGACCCTCTAAATCAATCTTGTGTTCACATTCATAAATATTATTCATAATTTTAACTTTAAAAAAATTATGGGAAGATGAAATATTATCTTGAAGAGAACAGTTTGATTTTGAAAGAGGGAAACATACAAGAGATAATTTTGATATTGTTAGAATGATTGCAGAGAGACAAATTGGAAAAAAAATAATTGGTATACATTTGTGGAATTTGGAATAAACTTAAAAACATCTTGAAAAAATAAAGGAGTATTTTGAAATATGTACAATGAACACAGACTAAATATCAAATTGAAGAATAATGAGACTGAAGAAAAACGTAGAAAAAGACAAAAAAGCTACATGTCACCTGGCTTTTTAATATCTATTTAGAAAATGTGTTATATAAATATTTAGTCTGTGGGAGAATTAATATAAGTGAGGAAAAATAAAATGCATAGGATATGCAGATGATATGGCTCTTACAGCTGAAGATGAATAAATTGGAGGAAAGATGTATGGAATATGGAATGAAAGTTAATGTTGAGAAGCCAAAATATTTATGAATAGGAAGGAACACAAAAAGAATACAAGTTGATATTCATGATAATATAGTTCAATAGGTAAATAGATGATTTAGATATCTAGATAGTTTATTGAGTGGGGATGGAAGAAGTGAAGTGAAGAATGGCATTAGCAAAGGAGGTATTTGTTAAAAAAAGAGTATATTTTGTGGATTTTCATAGTGAGAATTAAGGAAAATGTGAATTAACTATCTGGAATGCATTACTGAACAGTTGTGAAACATGGACAATGAGTAAAAGAATTAAAAACAGATTAAAAGCCTTTGAGATGGTCATTGAGAAGAATAGACAAAAGTTATTGGATGAATAAAATGATAAATGAACAAGTTTTGGAAAGAAGAAATGAAAAAAGAAAATTAATTGAGGTAATTAGACATAGAAAGAAAATTGGATTGGACATATATTAAGAAGAAAGAGTAGTTTAATTAAGGACGTTTTGGAGAGATTGGTGAATGGAAATAAAAAAAAAAGAACAGATGACTGATTTTGATGGATGATATAAGAAATATGTGGAATTGAAGATTTAGTCAATGGAGAAATGAATTACTTATCTGCATGGCTACTCTCTGGACCTATCTATAGGATAGAGCACTATTGATTGAATTTACTCTTTATATTGAATAATTAATTACTTAAGGGGTCATGTAGTGTTCTAACAATAAAGAACAGTTTGATTGATCTTCGATTCAGAAACCATTGGCTCTTGAGGTCATAACTTTATCATTGTGTTAAGCCACTGGTAAAGCTAAACCAAAATAATGATAAGTAATATCATTTGCCGCTATTGCGTGATCATCATATCATTTCTAGGTTAAAAACAATCACATATATTTTATCACAGCAGATTTACAAATATATTTTTTTTGCTTTCAAATCAATATATATATCAGTATTATTAATTAATTAAACACACCTTAAATATATAATCCATTAACGTTATTTTACTTATGTTCTCTATAGAGATATATATGTCCGTATTATTAACAAAATAAAATGTATTATTTATTTACAGTACTATTATCACGTGATAAATTCAACACTCGTAATTAGTTTGAAAGTTTACACACGTGATAGATTGAATACATTTAATCATTTTTATAGTTGACTTTTAAAACTTTTATTGATATGAAACGTTATGAGGTGTAATTATCTTTATTCTAAGTTTTCATGAAAATAATTATTAATTAATTTTAAATTTACATAAAACTTTGAAATTATTTTGGTAGAATTTTTTTAACCTAAGTTCTGAAATCTTTTCTTGTATATAAATAACCAATGTAGTCGTTCTTTTCGTGTATATATATATATGTAACGGACTTTCGGCACCGTGCGTTGCTTGCAATACGGGGTGAAGTTAGTCATTTGCGCTAAAGGATTGTTTGATGGTTTACATCAGCAATCTTTCTACGACATTTTTCTGATTGTATAACTCAGT
The DNA here is from genome assembly GCA_028023455.1 of Epiperipatus broadwayi. Taxonomy (NCBI): domain Eukaryota; kingdom Metazoa; phylum Onychophora; class Udeonychophora; order Euonychophora; family Peripatidae; genus Epiperipatus; species Epiperipatus broadwayi. The sequence continues at coordinate 2,281,354 of JAQFVV010000127.1, read as the reverse complement.
CGGAAAATAACCGTAGGCGTAGTAATCTTTTGTAACCAAAATATCCATATTAAATTTGATCTCATAGTTAATAATTTTTGCATCCTCTGCTGATCATTTTAATCTTCAGAAGTCTATACTAATTTTTTTTAGCGCAAATTTAAAATTACAGTGACTGAAATGTACAGTTTCAGTTAATCTGAAGTTTAAAAAAAAAAAATAATGGTAACGGCTATTGTAACATTCCGCTGGCAAACAGGAATTTCTTGAAAGTGATTTTTAATTTCAGCTATGAATAACAAGCATTTAGCGGAAAAAATATTCAATTTGTAGTTTGATTTGAATTCCCAGATCATGGGAACGATATTATCTACTACATTAAGATTTTTGAACATTCTACTATAGATTATATATTATTTGTATATTTTCGGGTACTGCAAAAATATAATTAAATACAATATTGTAGTTTCATCCTCAAAGCAAAAAGGTCTAATTTAAAATGGATTATTCTGAATTCAAAAATATTAAAAATAGTATTCTCTAATTACATTTTTGAGTTTAAAGCATTTATTATATAAATGGATTTGATAATCTTATTTATCACTATTATTAATAACCATTTATAACTGAAGAGTATTCATCTCACCATTCTACCCTGAGAACAATGGCTACACTGAGAGACTAAGAGAATGCCTAAAAAAAACTAAGTAAGGTAGCTGGAATACTTATATTGCTAGACTGCTATTAATGCAGCATTCCACACCAAGCCCATTCATTGGCAAAACACAAGTTGAACTACTTACTATTCAATATGGCATTGAGAACTATCCTGACAAGTTTTTAGGCTTAATTGTTCTAATGAAAAAAAAAAAAATGAAAATAGAAATAATAATAATGTGAAAGGCTAAAACCTTCAACAGAAGCACCTTAAAATGCTTATGTGACAGCCAATCAGATGTAATAATGACTGCACATGGAACTCTCAATTCAAGAACAAAAGTACCAAACTATAAATACATAGACATGTCCTATATCATATATATAATGGAACTACCAAATGGATTACAGCAATTGTGATTAATACAAAGAGATTGCAAAGAGTAGTTTCTCTCACTGTAGATGGACTATAACATCATAGGCACAAAGATTAGGTAAGATTAAATTATAGATCACCAGCCAGCAGTGAAGAATCTACAATATTCAAAGACACCAGATCTGCTGATAAAATTACACCTCCTGATAAAGACACCACTCCTATGGTTGAAGACACCATAAATGCTTAGATTTTTTGATTTGGTTTACTATTGTAAAGAAGTGAGTTCAATTCATGTATGCTGATCAATTTTCAGGATATTCTGGATTGAGTTCTTCAAGATAAGCGATTTTTGCCATTTTGATTTTTTTTTTCCTGCGATGAGAGAGAAAAAACTGATTTTTTTTTTACAGAAAAAAAGCAACTAGTAACATTTTTTTATTATTTTTTATTGATGTGCTAATAATGTTAGGTCAATTGTTTGTTTCAACTAATGACAAAGATCTAAACAACCCATGGGAGCAAGACTGTTGCAACTGCACTAAATCTGTCATGTTTATATGCAATTGTGATAAACAGAACCTCATACAAGTGCAATGCATATTATAATAAGGCCTTGATTTAACATGGTGAGCAAACAGTTGTCTTATATAATGATAAACTCTAGACGTAAGTGGATCATTTGTGTTTTTAAACAGCTCATGGGTGAGTGCATGTAAATTAATGAAACGCGCATGATCGAAGATTTTATTACCCTTCCCTTTATTACATATATAGTCAGTACTATATAAATAAACTATTTATTACAATAATGTTCAAAATTTATTATTTATTTCTAATTGAAAGTAGTTAAAAATAATATCCTATCTCTCTCTTGCCATAGAATGAATAACTTTATTACAATTCATTTGTCAATTTATTATTCAGGCACACAATAGGTTAAAGCCCTGGAGCACAGTGAGTAAAAAGTTGGCTTATATAATATTAAGCTCTAAACATAAGCAGACCATTTATGTTTTTTAAACTGAGTTCACGGGTCAGTGCATGTAAATTCATAAAGAGCGCATGATCAAAGGTTTTGAAAACTTTTTATTACATATATAGTCAGTACTATATAAATAAACTTTATTATGGTAAAATTTAATATTTATTTTTAATTTCCTGCTATAAAATAAGTTTATATAATTCATTTGTTAATTTATAATTCAGCACACAATAGGCTAAAGCCCTCATTTAGCACAGTGAGCAAAAGTTTGGTTTATATAATGATAAGCTCTAAACATAAGTAGACTACTTATGATTTTAAACTGAGATCACAGGTGAAATTTGTGAAAAGCACATGAAGTTTCATTTTTCTTCTCTTTATTGTTATACCAACTTATATACAAAAAGTATTTACATATATTTCCAATACAGCTGATATATCATTCATCTAATATTAATGGCTAGGTATAATGTCTAGTTACCATACAACTATTGGAGAAAAGGGACTTCAGATTCCCGTCTAGTTGTGCCTAATACTTACAGTGATACCATGTCAGTTTGCTTTATGTCAAATTTCAGACATTTCCAGCTGTAATGTGACAGCTTGCTTTATATAAAGTTTTGTGTCTAGCAGATTCCAGTTCAATGTGGATTTGGTTCACTGCTTTACAATATTGAGAACATGCATACTGCCATTCAATTCCGACAACTTCTTGGTTGTTGTCAGACCTTATCCCCAAATGGACAATCAATTTATCATCAGGTTCCCTTTCTTACTGGGAACAATCAGATTCAATAAGCATCACCACCTATTGGCCTGTTTCTGCCATTGATTGTATTTTATTTATACATGTAGCCATTGGCCTGTAGTGATGAATACTGAATCTGATCAAAATAAGAATCTGGATAAATCTATTACTTGAAGGTAAATTGAGCCACAGCAAAGATTATCTTAGCTTCAGAGTAGATGATGACTTTTATGAAGATTATACAAAAGAATACGAGAAACCAGAGAAAAAGATAACGAGTTTTATGAAGACTACACAAAAGAATTTGTGAAGCCATAAATACATCACACATTTAAGAGACTTGTGGTATAACTACTTCCCATCAATATTTTTTAGAACATAATTTTTTTTTCAGATATTGGATCCTTAGCTAATTCTTCTATCCATCCAGTGGTTTATCAATGAATATTTAACAAAAAAAAAATGTTCACACCTTCAATACTTGACAATTGATAAGCATTGCATATTTATTATAAAATACATGCTTATTCAACATCACTTTTATACAGTATCATTTCAATTCAGGAAAAATATCTCTTAATTTAATGCAATTTTTCTTATCTACAGCTTCTTTTCTCAATACCATTCCCGCAAACTTTATTTCATCCATACATCTCACATGTAGTTTCTTACGAGGTTTATTACATTTTGTATCCAGTTTAAAACTTCAGTTGACCATGTGATCTCCTAAACATATTCAATTCAGCACCATTTGCTTTCTTAATATTTCTTTTGGAACCAAAAATATTTGTTTTCTCATTCAAGTATTTTGTTTCCACTCATTTCCTATTAATACTAACATATATCTCACTCTTTACAGAGAGGTTTGCAATCTCTAAATTGCTCTTTTATTAAGAAAATTATGCTGCTTAAAACAAAAATAGCAAAAATCAGTTTTTATTTCAATCAAGATTTAATTCTTTAAATAATTCATTCCCCATTACTAACAAAAATATTCAAATGATTGCAGAGTTCAACAAAATATTTTGAACAAAAATTTGCTTTTATATTTTATTAAAAAATTATAGGACAACTGACTATAATTGCAATAAACTATTACTGTTCAATGAAAAAAAGAATCCAGTTTTGTAGAAAAATGTGTAATAGATTCCATCTGCTATAAAAGAAAATTTCAGTTCCAAAAGAGACTTTCTTGGAAATATATTTTTATTAAAGAAGAACTTTTCTTCTATTTTAGCAAAGATCTCTTCTTTCACTATAAATTTGCAAACTCTAGAAGAAATTAGTATCCAGAAAATGACTAGTGATCTCAAAAATCATTGATCAACCTGGATTTGAGGTTATTCTGTCTGATTAACTTGAAGCTAATCTTAAAGGTGTGAGATTTGGCTATGCCAGAAGCCACTCAATTCCAACTCTAAACTAATAAAATTGTATCCATGCTATGAAACCAACTTTGAAGCCACTACAATTGTCTGATTTAAAACCATTTATGCTATGTGGATTAACTATATATTGAAGCTGCAATGTTCTTTTATTATATAAATTATTTTTAAGTTAGTGTTTGAACATCAGAAATGCCAGATTGAAATTTAATACAGAGACTATTAGCTTTGAATCTGTCAAACAGAGGTAAACTAGAGTAAGTTTAACTTAATAATAATTTAATGCAATTGTCATTGTCCTGAGTGAAACATATGAATTTTATTAAATACTAAAAGTCCTATGTAACATACATGATTATAATTTTTTTTTTTTTGTTTTCAAATGAGTCACATATATAAAATCTTATCATGGCATGAAATATTATGTAAATCTGCTGAAAACAAAGATCTTTTCAGACATACATGAACAATTATAAAATTTCATATGACTGTCACTCAAACAAAATGAATCTTGATTTTATGAAATCATCAATGACTATGTATATTAATATTATTAAATTAAAATTATATATTTATATAAATATTATTATTTATATATTTTTGATTTTAAATGAATTGATTTTCAGAAGGAAAGAGTCTGATCTGACTTATCCATTTAGCATAGCTTCTAGAACCGACATCACTTTTATGAGCCCATAAAGGCTTTTTTGTTTTGTTTTAAAACTAGAAGCAGCAAATAATAAAAATTATGTTTCGATTTTATTTACATTTTTTTGCCTAAAACAAACACAATAAATAATAAAATGAAGTAGTTGTAATGTCAGTAAAAAAAATGATAGGAAAAACTCAAATACATATGGCACGAGAAATCATATTATGTCTTAGAAAGAAGTATTTGTGAATATTTTGATGGTTTTTTAGACCAATATATTTTTATTTTTGTTAAGTAATTAGTGTTAAGACTTAATTATCACAGAGTAGATTACCATGGATTTTCTTAACACAATTTATTCTAACATCTCAATTATAAAGCTCTACTCTGGTATATACATATGCTTTTCTGGAAAGGTAAAACAATTATTTTAAGTTACAATAGCTTTAATTCAGAGTACACTTTATATAATCATTAATAATAACTAGCTATAACTTTGCTTGTATTATAAATTAAAACTTTAATTGGTCTTTATAAGAATTTTCTTTATTTTTCTATAATCTCTTATTTTGTTTCTTTTTGGTTTATCTTATATATATATTATGTTTTTTTTTGTGAAAAGCAAAATAATAACACCCATGACACATGACACCATTGTTATTGTTTTTCATCTTGCTTAATGTAGATCTCTCCTTTTTTTACAAATTTATTTTTTCAATTCCTAAATTTCTCATTTGCTTTTTTTCTCAAAAATTTTCACTTCATTTTGTTCACATATTTTTATTAACAGCACTATTACAGACAATTTATCATTTTCAATGCTTACTGTAAATAGGGCTGCTGCATGCCAGTGTGCAGGTTGGGTGGGACCCTACTGGGGTACTAAGACACCAAGATAATAAAATTTATATGTAAATAAAATTGTATACATTTATTAATCATTTCATCATTAGAAATGCATTCTGAGTGTAAATATTTTTTATTTAAATATAAAAGGAATACTTCTTTACTTAAACTTATTTGTGATAATTGCACAGGCCTTGAATTTCTAAGCATGAACTCAAAATGTACTACATATATACTCTTATCATTGTGCTAAACTGAACAGACCGATGCCATTTTGTCATAATTAATAAAACATATGTAAATGTTTATATTTCTGAATCATTTTATTCCTAGAAACATATTCTGATTGTAAATATTTATTATTTAAACATTACTTAAACTTATTGTGGCAGCTTCTCTAGTCTCGAAATATATTTCATATATAAAATCTATCACTGCACAAAACTGAACAGGCCAATGCCTTTTTGTCACTATAATTAATCAAATTTATATGTAAATAAAAATATTATTTTGTTATTATTGTCCTGTATTATCTTTTTACACATTTTACTAAATAGCTTTTCTTATTTTTATTAGTGACATTATCTTTTTTTTAAAATGCAGTATTTGCTTTTTACTTGTTCTCTAGCTAAAGACTTGTAATTGATTCATAATATTTAATTCTTTTCATATAAGAAAATTTAAAATTTTTTCCTGGATAAATATCTAATTTTCAAACTACATAATAAAGTGTATAATATGACTTAGTTATTAATATGTGTTGAAAAATAAAATTATACAGGAGGTAAATATATTTATTGATCAAAAATAAGTTAAATTTTTTTTTTTAAAATAGAAAATGTAAACAAGTTTTCTGTGAATTAAAAATAGCATAAGAATTTTTAAAAGAAAGAATATTTTAACAAGAAGGTATAAATGGGATGAAAAATAACAAAAGGATGTTTAAACAAAGATATTTTAACAAGAAAGTGAAAATGAGATTTAAGAGTTTTATCAAACATGTTATTTAAAATTGACCACTTTGGATAGTTCTAAAAAAATATTAAAAATTATGTGATTAAACAATGTAAGTATAAAATTTAAAATATCAGCATCCATAATAAATTGTAATTATTAATAGAAAATTCCACCACATAAAAAATGAAATAATAGTGTAAACATTTTTATCATTGAAGGAACATAATTTTGATAATAAACATAAATAAATGTATGCATGAGAGATTTTCTGTGGGTTTTCAAACAAAACAAGGATTAAGTTTTAATGAATTAATGACAAGCAAGATGGAGTTCAAAAGTGAAGCATTCCAAAGAATCATATTCTGGATGTACTTACCATTTGGTAAGTAGCATATATTATTTAATTACTTATATAATATCAGAGCTGGCCCAAGAAGGGGAGAGGAGCTGTGCAAAATTGTCTTATTTGCAGATATTTTCTATCTGTACTAGCATTTTCGCAGAATTGTTCAAAAAATAATATGAAAACTTTTGAAAAAAAAAAAAAAATTCAAATTTATTAAATAAATATTTAAGTAATTGTGAGGATTTGAATTTTTCAATCTATATATCCTCTACTCCAGGGGTCCCCAACCTTTTTGCATTTAAGAGCACATTCTATAATACCGGCCAAGTGGTGGGCACCATTTATTTTTTCACTGTAAATTTATAGTTGGATATTGGTAATAAGACACATAATGTACAAAAAAATATTTATTTCAAAAATAAAATTTTAACATATAATTAACGTTTATATTTTTACGCTGTAAAAGTATAGTATGCGCTACTATTTGATTACATTATAATACAATAATTTATAAGAAATTTTAAAAATTAAATTTATTTGTATTAGATAAATAATTTTTTATCGTGTTCAGATAGCGGCGGGCACATGTAAAATGGTCTGTGGGCGCCATGGTGCCCGCGGGCATAGGGTTGGGGACCCCTGCTCTACTCCATCTCAAGCAACCAACACACATGACCACATACATCATCTAGAGAGCAAATATAGACTGAAAAATCCTAAATTCAAATCCTCTAATTACTTATATAGAAAACATTCAGTACACTGAATGAATAAATTAAATAAAAAGTTTTTTTTTTTAAAAAAATAATGTTTTATTTTAGCATGTGTTTTATTCATCATGTTTATTTTATAGAAATAAGTGAACAGAATAATACATGTACCAGCTAGTATTCCATTGCTTCCCGTCTCATTATCAAAATTTATTCCAACATCTCAATTTCAAAGCTGTATAATAAATTGTAATAAGCCTCACATTACCAAGATATTTTCAATACATATTTAATAATAATAGAATATTTTTAATGATGTAAAATTTAGAAGTAACTCTATATACTGAAATGCTAAAATAAAATAACATTGATGGTAATAAATTGCTATTAAAAGAACTCCAAACTAAGTCTATTTAAGTAATTAAATAATTGACAGCAAAAGAATATATTTACAGTAGCTTATACAGTAAATATATATTTTTTATACTTACAGATTTATAAACCTTATTATTAACCAAATAAATATACAGAGTCCAGTTTTATATAATATACTAAAGGTAGATGTCGTTGTTCTCGCTGCCATCCCCCCACCCCAAGGATTTCTTTATCCCGGATAAACATATAGACAAATGAATGCAATACGAAAATAGGTAATATATATTCGAATAAGTTTATGTGAAAAAAAAAAAACAGAATTCTTAAAGTTATGAAAAATAAATATTTATGGCGATCTTCGGAATCATTCATGACACGTAGAAGAGAGTACGGTTTATTTATTAAAATCTTATTTCTCCTTTCAAGTATTGTACAAGTGAATGATTACGTTTGCTAGGCTTAGTCTTCCGCTCTCTAAAGATAATTTATTCTAGCGTATAAATTATAGAAAGGATAATTTGTTTGTACTTTGGGCGGATGCTTTCGATTGCGAAATTATAAACCATTTAACTGTTGTAAATTTTCTTATAGATAGCGACCTCTACATTTTTTTAAAAAAAAAAACATTTACTCCCACGTGATAATTTCAAATATTTTATATTTTTTACAAAATTTCTTTTTTGTTTAAGGAAAATTATAAGTATTCTTCATTAATATTTGTAAATTTAGAGTTTCTTTCAAAAGTCATTATAAACTTCTAAATATTTAAAATTTTCAATTTTTTTCTGCCTTTTAATATACACCGTTAAATGAAAATTTTTACAGATTTATATAAATCTTAAAAAAATACGTTTTACAGTTTGTATATATATATCAGTGGTTAGCTTTTATTTCACTGTGTGTTGTTAGATACCAGGGTGAAATAAATGTGCGATTAATGAGATTTTTTGATGATTAGTCATCAATGATCTTTCTACTGATTTTCCTATTAGTGGAAAACTGTAGGCGTCATAATTTTTAGCACAATCGTTAAAATACTAGTCTATAAATGAAATAAAATAATCCGAATATAATAAATAACGCGTAAATATATATACAGTATACAGCCGAACATAGAACTTTAAAACAAATTATTGATTACGCACCCCCAACTCAATTTATACTTGTGTTTACATAAACATGGATTCGCACAAGTACTATTAAATATTTATTTAACTTATATACAAAATGTATTTATATATAGTAACAACTAATATAATGTAGACTAGGTATAATAAATAGTTGTATGCAATTATTGAAGTAAGGGACTTTAGATGCCCTTCTGGAGAATCTGCCCAGTTATACCGTCGCAGCTCGTCTCGTGTTACGTTTAACTTCTAGCAGTTTCCTGTTCAACGTGAACTTAACTCACAGCTTTAATAATATTGTGGACAAAATATTACTGCCGTTCAGTTCTGTCTGACATTTATTATAATCTGGTTAGACCTCCAGAAAGATTGCCATTTTCTACTTAAGTCCCTTTCTTTAATGAGAGAAGGCGGATTCACTGAAAATCTTCATCAATTAACATGTTTCTGTCAAAGATTGATTTATTTATCCATTCATTTATTGGTTAATTTTATCTATCCATTAATTCATTGGTTAGTTGAGATGAATGCTGAATCTGGACAAGTCTATTATTTGAAGGTAAACTGAACCATAACATTCCTTCTCCATCCCTAAAATTAGTCCTGGAAATATAATCATTGAGATACATGGGTGGACAACTTTAAGTTGGATCATAATAATATTATTACCCAGTCATCGTGTAATAAGTTGCTGAAAGGCAAATTTTACTCAAGTATTTTTTTATTTATTTCCTAAATGAATCCAAAAAACTTTTTAAGCAATTGCTGTAATATTCTCTAAATTATTTAAGCAAACAGTTAAAATATATCCATATAATTACTCAAGTTTCTAAAAAAAAAAATCAAGAAATTACTCTATCAAAGTTGTTAATATAGTAGCTTATATAAAAGTATTATTTATATGTATAACTTGCATAGCTTGGTAGAATTGCAGTTTTTGGAATTTAAAGTTTATGGATCGCATCCAGGTACATCACTTCCTGCCCTCCTGAGCATTTGTTTATTTATTATACTTATTAAGAATAATTTGGTGTAATGGTTAATATATCCTTTTGCTATCTAAAGCCTGAGTCTGGGCCAGATAATACTTGAAAATGTCATTAGGATTTTTTTTTTAGATAACTGACACATTTAGTTAATCTGTGTCTGTAAGTTATTATCTTCTTGTCATTAACTAGAGAATAAAGATTCTAGATTGATGTGGATTTGTCAGATGGGTTTTAAATGCAGTAATTTTATAAACAAAAATATGAATATACTTTAATGTAATCTTCACCATTAATGAAGGAAACTGACATTATAGGATTTGATTCTTCTTGCAACCAATTCATTTGATCACTAGTTTTTCAAATAGCATGTTGTAAATAGAAAATTATGAAATCAATATAAATGACTTTGGGCCTGTTTTTTTTTAACAAAACAAAATAGAAAATATTTTAAAATTATCTAATAAATAAGAATTTGCAGTTTTAAATATTTTTATGTAATATTTTGAGATTAACTCATTGCAAATGAAATAAATTTCATATTTGTCTGATATATATGTCAGTCCAGTTTAAAAATATTTAGAAATAAATTTCTGATTGATTAAAAATCCATCTCTTATAGCAAAGGCATTACAGACAATCTTTCAGATATATGAAGGAGGAAAAATGTAAAGAAGTATCTTTTTTGTCTTTAAAATGTATTGTCATGTGTTTATGCTAGGGGGCACTTTAATTATATATAAACAGTTACAATGAGTTAGAATTTCAAAACATTCTATACATATCTATATGTACATTTTTAATTTTTAATCAAAAAAATCATACAAAAAATTATTTTAAATTAATATACTTATATATAGATGAGAAATAACAAAAATATAGCTGAAGACTTTTTAAAAAAACTTAGATATAAACTTTTTTAAAAAAATAGTTCTATAGTCAACTTATACATCCATTATCTGTCAGCAAATTACTATCTAGTTGTTCTCAGCTAGAAGATAAAGCAATGATATAAATCAGGGATGGGCAAATAGTAGTCTGAAGGCCACATGTGGGCCGCTAAGAGTTTTTATGCGGCCAGCCAAGACAATCAGAAAAATACGCCTTGAACTGAGATTTCCTTCCCGTGCGCGACCGAATATTCATCCTGTATTTTCCACTAGGATGGCCACATCAATACACATGCACAGTGTAGATATGATGTGCAGTGCTTTTCCAGTTGATCTAGTTAATTTCAATTTTGTCTTTGCATTAGCAAATATATACATTTTCAACTTTAATGAAACCATGAACCCTCCGAAAAATGTAAAATCAGTAATGAATGTCATGTGTTTAATGAAGAATGGACAAACATATTTTTTTGGTAATACACCTGGGTCTCGTTTTACGCGATAGGTTCCTCAGAAAACACGCGCAAACAAAATCGTCAAAAATAGACGTAACTTACATTGAAAAAGGGGGGATGCGGTCTGTGATTTTTCAAAACTCGCGTAAAAGCAAAGCACCAACGTAAAATTACTTTAGAATTCGCGCAAAAAAAAAAATAAGGAAATAAAATATGACTAATAAAAAATTGATACAAGACAAACTTTTTTTAACTATAATATTTAATTTTATTCAAAATAATATATTTTTATGCATAATTTACAGTACAGTAATTTACATTTTTTATACAAGTTTTAATTATGATTTTCTGGTGACAACATAATTAGTAATTAATCTTTGAGACGATGATTTTATTAATTGTTTATGAAGCTCGCGATATCCAGACATACAACCATTTAGCTCTCGTTGAAATTTAAGAGCACGTTAATGATTAGTGTCATTAATAAGAAAATAATAAGATTACATTCTTTTTTAAAAAGCAAAAACAGAATGTGATTTAAAATGCAAAATTAACATGCACAATGTTTGAACAAATTTACATAATAAATCTTGTAAAATTTAATATGTGTATACATAAAATGTGGAAATCATGATTTTAATTTCATTATTGCATAAAATCTTACTATTATAAAGCACTGAAAATATTGAAATTACTAAGATGAAAGTCGAATTGCAATAATGTGCTATTACTTTCAATATAACATAAGTGCGCGAAATTTATTATTTAAAGTAATAGCGCATTATCGGAAATCGACTTCCGGTGAAACACGAATCGCGTAACTTCAAAATCGTGTTAAATAAGTCCGCGTAAAAAGAGACCCAGGTGAACAGGGAATAAAGCAGTGTGTGTATTGTGTTATGAAAAAAAGGTGCAGCCCTCTGCTAACCTTTGCTTCCACAAAGTGGCCCTTGATGCAGCCCTCCGCCAACCTCTGCAGCCCCTGAGACAAAATAATTGCCCACCCCTGATCTAAAAGTATTGTTTTTTTCTGATACACTTAATAAACTCATGCTGGAATGCTTTGCTGGTCATTAGACTGCTATGATATATATTAATATCTGGTTTAATTTTTTTATACATCATTGAGAGGGGGGTGCACTGACTGATAATATTTTTATCTTCATTACTGCTTATACATAAAATATGCTTGTACTTTATAAAAATTCCATTTGATTGTGGTTAATGAACCATAAAAGTTTGAATTATAGAAAATTAATTATAGGACAAGTTTATTCTTATTTTCAGGATCAACACTAATTTCTAGTATAACAATCAACTGCTTAGGGCAACCACAATGTCAACATGGTCATCACATTAATTTAAAATAGATGATTTAAAAATTATACATGCTGATAAATTAAAACAAAAATCCAAATCTTGTCAGTTATGTTTATGTGGCATTTTTAAATGGAAGATGGCCCTGCTTTGGTTAATGCAATGGTAGAATAGCTGACTCTGAAGCTCAAGATCTTTAGATTATGGCTTCAGCTGTCACTTTTGGTGCTCAAAACTTTTTGTAAATTTCCAAACAATAAATCATTTAAATAATATCATCAATCCATTGCAGGATGAAGATCTCTCCAAGTTCAATCCATCTTCTCCAATCTCTTGCCTCTCTTTTCCACATCATCCCTGCACATTTTTTATTACATCCATCCATCTCACATGTGATCTCTTTCTTGGTCTTTTACAATCTCTTGGAATACAGTTTAAGATTTCAATTGTTTATTTATTATCATCTCTTCTAGCAATATGTCTAGCCCAACTCCACTTCATTTTTTTAATTCTTTCAATGACGTCAATAACATTATTTGTTCTCTTATTCATATGTTGAATTTTCAATCTTTTCTTGTTACTCCTAACATGCATCTCTCCATACTTCTTTGAGTGCTCTGAAGTATATACAGTAGAATATAGAGTAAATATTTTAAAAATTCACCTTTTAATAAGTCAGTGTTTAAAATTTAAAACAGCTTTTTTTTTCATTTATTGGAATTCTAATTGAAAAAGATACTAACTCATAATAACTAATTGCAAGCAGCAGCAACAGAATATTTTTCTGATGGTGGCAAAATTATGCTATCTTTTAATAATTAATTATAAATGATAGGTGCTGGCAGAAGAAGTTTATCTGGGATGGGAAAAGAGCTTAAAGCTTGAGCTAGCCCTAATCATGATTCACATACAACAAAAGACAGATACTGTATGGTAATAAAATATGAAACGATCCCATTTGGATCTCAAGAAAACATTTCATCTTCATCTAATTTCTTAATCCATGTGTAACTAATTTCTTAATCCATGTATACCTGTATCAATATATGTAATATATAGAGTATATGAGCACAGACTTTCACATGATCCACCACTCTAACTCATATCACTAACATATATGTGTTCAAGTGTATCAGTGATATGAGATAGAGTGGTGTGTGGTGTATTGTATGAAAGTCTGTGCTCATATACGCTATATATTAATTCATGTATATAAAAAGTCTCATTGGTTTCTAATTATAAATCTACTCTTTTAACTGTAAATCAAATTTTTTCATATTTTTCATCTTTTAAAACAACTGTTTAAAAGATGAAGGCAGAAACCAGTGATAAAAACTTGTCAAAAATACTGAAACACGTAGTGGATATTGATAAAAATCATTAGTTTTGTATCTAAACTCATTGGAATTGATGTCGATTTGGAATGAGGTAAAAAGCCTTTAAACCTACTTTTTTAATAGAGTTAAATATTAAAGTGTTTAAATTTTTTCAAAAAATAATTTTTTAAATTTAATATTTTTTCTTGTATTAAATTTTAATTACAGATAAGTTCTTATATATGTATTTTTATATTCATCTAATGCATATATTTATTAAATTTAGGAATAAGTTAAAGTTTTAACGCAATTGTATGATATAGTTTATTGATTTCCCATTAGAGGTCACTGTAAGAAATTTTTTTCAAAATATAACTTCCTGTTGTTGAGTTATAGTAGTATGTTTGTTTGTTTTTTCAATCATAAAACATTTCTTAATTACTTATATTGCTCAGGAATTTGTTTCAGCTGAGTTTAAAACAAGCATCAATAATTTCTTGCAATTATAATTATTTCGGAGTTATATTATATTTGAAACTCTCACCATCTAAAGAAATAATTGGTCACGAATTCAAGAAAGAACAAAAAATGAATTGCTTATAAAATTTACGTTTGGTGTGCAATCTTTACAATAAAGGCAGTGTGGAATTTATGTCCTTTAATAGTTTCTTCAGCATAAGATTGATGTAGATAATTATCAAGTACTATTTTGTAAATAAGATAAACAGTTCAATGTAAACTGACTTCTTTTATCTACAAAAAAAGCTAAAATGAAAGGGAAAAAATATTTCAGATAATTTATTGTATAACAAAAAGTAAAAAAAGAGAAAAATAATTTAACTTTTTATTGTTGTTCTCATTCTCTTAAATTAGTTAATTATCAAGTATCTTTGCAATGGAATCTGAAGTCTGGATATCAGTGCAGTCTCTTAATTCTGATAAAATTTCAATTGTAAATAAAAGTTATATACCGGAATTCGAAATACTGTATCGATCATTTACTCATGATGAATGGCTCGTTTTAAAAAGGTTAACATTTTAAAAGTTCATGCAGAATTCACTATATAGCCATAGTAATTAATGGATGCTTGAAGGCTTGTGCATAAAATCGCTATCCAGTATAATTTTAGCGATTTTATAATGTCAAACATTTTGATAATCTTTTATATCAAGAATTAACTCTGCCCAACGAGCATATGGGATCATGATAGAAGTGGATTCACTGGGTACTTATAGTCTATAACAGTTATGCACATATAAGCCGGTGATTTCATTAATTATGTCAAACTTTTGGAAGGTAGCATTTTCATTATATTTTTCGTATTGTGAAGTCCAGTCGAGATTTCATTGACTAGTTAGTTGTCTTTGAATAATGACATCACAATATGAGATGGTTCTCGATTTTCTGTATTATCGCCATATGTTAACAATAATGTAAATGATGGTCGAAAATATAATTGTAAAAATGACAAATTTGAAAGATTAAAGAAGTGATTGTAGATGATAATGATTTATTACTTAATGATTCAGTGGTTGATAAATATAATAGGAAAAAAACGACATAGAAAAGAATGTGAGATTTTGGATATGGTTAAAATATTAAATTAACAAAAATAATATTGTAATGTTAGAGATATTATGTTAAGACAGCAGTAAAGGGTGAGCAAGGAGAAGTGTGAAATTATTGTCAAGATTTGTTAGTATAAATTTAAAGCAGATTTGTTGGATTAATTTGTGATTAATATCCATGCTAAGAATAATGAGATTTTTTTTTTTAAGTATAGTTTATACAATTAATGATGAGATAGTTGTACCGAGTGATGGAACTCACTTCCAGTATCTGATTAGCCTGCCGCGCAAGTTCAAGTAAGAATCTTCTGGCTATACAGGATATCTTGCCTCAAGTCAGCTCTATTTCGGACTTTTCCGGCTGCACTCAGATAGCTTGCCTCGAGTCAACTGCAGTCGTAGCAATTTCCAGTCCTAAGTGGACTTGCCTCACTGCATAGATGTATCAGTAGTGACAAGTGAAGACACTCTTGGTATAGATAGAGCTTTCCCTGGACAGCATATTCAGTTGTTCTGGTTGAGAGAAGTTAACATTCACTGCCTTGCCTCCAAAAAGGCTGACTATTTAATGTCAGATCCCTTACCTTACTGGAAACACTCAGATTTAAGTGTGAACCCCAACAAAGGATTCATCTCTATTGGACAACAACCAGGTGCTAGCCAATCAGGCAAAAAATCTGGAATAGTCCACTTCTAAAATCAGGGTCAGAAAAATGTAGATGAGGAAAGAGATATAAAAAGATTTTTTTTATACATGATGTTTGGAAATAACATTACATGATCACCATTTCTTATGCTTGCTTATAACTGTTATTAAAACAGGCAAAACTCTCCATACAGTAGTGCCACTCAGTGGAAGCCAGAGTAATCAATAGATGCCAGAAGGCTTGTGCATAAAATTCTTATCTAGTACCTACTCATCCACTATCCCCAGACTAGCTTCTAGTTTATGGCTTTCATTAGTGAGGAGTCTTGGATCTGAGAGCACTGCAACTAAATCTTAAGATCTAATGCAACCCTCTAGCAGCTACCTTTTATTTCAACTATAAAACTATGAATTTAAAATTGAAATCACAGTAATATTTTCAATCCAAGCTCATTAGTTTATATAGTCATAGGTCTGAACTTTGTTCAGTACTTATACATATTGGGGTCTTTGGTTTTTTAATAACCATAATCACCACTATTGTATTAGACAGGATTGGTATTGAATCACTTACCATCACATGATCACTACTTTATGGAGAGTTTTGCCTGTTTTAATAACAGTTATGAGCAAGCATAAGAAATGCTGATCATGTGATGTTTAGTAGTTTAATACCAATCCTGCCTAATACAATAGTGGTGGCTATGGTTATCAAAGAACCAAAGACATCAAAATGTATGGATACTGCAATGAATTCAGACCTATATGACTATATAAACTAAAGAGCTTGGATTGGAAATATTACTGTGTTTTCAATTTTAAACTCATAGTTTTGTAGTTAAGTAGGGATAAAAGGTGGCTGTTAGAGGATTGCATTAGATGTAAGATCTAGGTGCAGTGCTCTCAGATCCAAGGCTTCTCACTGATGAAAGCCACAAGCTAGAAACTAGTCTGGGGATATTGGATGAATAGATCCTAGATAGGGATTTTATGCACAAGCCTTCTGGCATCTATTGATTACTCCGGCTTGCACTGAGTGGCACTACTGTATAGAGAGTTTTGCCTGTTTTAATGTCTGGAAATAGTTATAGGAAAAGAATATTTAAATAAAATATTGAAGATATACATTTCACAGCTGGTTTTATGAATGTAAAAAAGGATAAAGATATGAATAAGAGGAAAGAATTGGAGGTTATGTTTTGAGCATATCCTAGGATCATTTTTGATGTCTATTCCTACATATGCATATATATTTATGAATTATATAAAAATTCACAAAGTGGTAATTCTCTAAACATTTAATAAGTTCATCTATATTTATTATTCATATTTATAAAAGTGATCTTGTCAATTTAATTTAATCACTAGTAATAATAATAACAAAAGATCATTCGTATAAATTTATACATTCAAAAATCAAAATTATTTAAATTCGCTTTACTTTTATGAAGTTATGTTGTCTTTTCCTTAAGAACATATTCTTTTTAAAAAATAAAAAAAATACTAAATTACTTGTGTGTATTAAAAATGAATGTAATGTGGTATTTTATAGATTACTTATAAGTTTAAAACATGATTAAATAAATAAATTATGATAGATTGAATTGAAAGTAAGTGTATAAAAGAAAATTGAATCATAATGATTTTAGTTTTTGAAAGTATTAATTTATATGGAATTTTTTAGGTTATTTAATTTAATTTACATTTCTATCTATACAAAATAAAATAAATCCTATTAAAAGTATTACAGAAAAAAATGGAAAGAAATTGATATTGTTTAATAAAAAAACTGATTAGGAAACTTCTGAAAGACACTGATTAGGATAAAATCAAAAAAAATGAATGACATGAATTACTATATATAATAAATTTGTAGATAATTCAGAAGAAATCATGGTTTTGGATAAAAAATAAACTATTGAAATTAATATAAGATAAACATGGAAAGAAATAATAGTAAAGAAAATCATTGTTTATTTGTTGAATGTAAAGCATTAAATGATAAGGACTGAGAAAAGATTGTAAAAAAATTTTTAATGAAAATAAAAATGTCGAAAAAAAAAACAACTTGGAAAAAAGCAAATGTATTTCTCAGAAAATCAAATTTTACAAATAATGAAAATTTAAAAGAATATAAATGATAGTATTCTAGCAAATATTTTTAGTATCATATTTTAAGAAAGAATTAGTTGACCTCATCCAATTTTTGTTCCAAATGTAAATGAAGAATTATATGAAATAATAAAAAAACCTAGAATAAATATAAGCCCAGAAACAGAATAAAAAATAATATAAAATAAAATAATATTGATATTCTATCAAATACTGATAAATAATGGTGAATTTTATTTATTATTAAAAACATCGATAATAAGACCAGTTTTTAAATCTGCTGGTAAAAATAGTTTGGATAACTAGAGAGTTATATCAATACTTCTTACAATTGTTAAAACAATAGAAAATTATATTCAAAATTTTTTTGATAAAGTTAATAATGAATTAAACAAGAAAAAGTATGCAAGTATCATTTTTTAAAAACTTTTATAAGGCTTTTATTGTCAGTGAACATAAACAATTGATAATTTAGAAAATTGTGGACTGAGGCAAATTGCTGTGCTTATTTTAAAATTATTTAAGTAATAAATATGCTGTAACTAAAATATCGAATGTATTGAGTAATAAGCAAAAACAATTTTATGGAATTCTTTACGATTGTATATTAATATTTTTATATTTCATGTGAAGAAAACATGCATTTTGTTTTTCTTCCAGATACATAAATTCCTTTGTCAAATCTCCAATAGACAATTAAAGCTTTCTTGATAATTTTTAACTGTAATATCACAATCGTAATGGCAGTACCACTTGCATATTAATCCTTTAATATTAATATTTATTTCCCAAGGCATTTATAAAACTAAAATATTATTTTCATTTTAAATTCTATGCCACTTCTGATAAAAGCAAAAACCAGAAACAAGTCTGAAGTATATTATAAATAGCTCTGGATTATAAAAAGTGAACAGTATTTGAAAACATAGATAAATATAAAATATATTTGTTCTTAATAAGTTAAAAAACTTATGAATTTATTATTTTATCTAATTCTGATTTTTATTTAATGTATGCACTGTTTTATATCATTTATAATACTATAAAACGAGCATTTAAGTCTTCTTAATCAATGAATTAATAAAAGATACTTAAATACTGTGAGTTTATCTTATTACAATATTTTAAATTCCATAACTATTTATAAATTATAGTTATTGTAGAAAATATAACAAATTGTATGAGAAATATTTGCATTCAGATATAATTTAACTAAATAATTCTTCTACAGCTTGGTTATTTATGTAGCTAATAATAGTATCTGAATTAAAAATTACGTATGAGTTAATATATTTTATAAAATTAATTACATATATCTATTTTTATTAGTGCCTGTATCTGCTCTCTCATCACTAATGTCAGCTCAGCCTAGTAATGGATTTTCTAGTGGTGGAAATCCAAATGGAGGTCCTGTTATAGAAATGTCAAGAGATGAGTTTGATAATTTTATAAAACAGCTCAATAACTTAAGGGCTGTTGGAGGTAATAATTTAATATTGAATACTAAATATTATTTTATTGTTATTATTTTACAGCATGTCAATGACTATTTATGTTATATATCTGACTTTTTAGAAGTAAATATTTACTGCTACTACAGCACCATCTATTGCAAGCTTTAGAAATCAATACATTCCAGGTAATAGTGTTATGCTCCATAGCCACAGATTAGTTTGTGATATCTGTTGATTACTCATAATCTAGAATGGAGTATATAGAATGATTATCTATTTCTAAAAGCACATGTTGAATATAAACAGAGAAAGTTCTATGATGCTTTGTTTCTGTTTTTATCTTTGATTCACAAGCCTCATAGGAATATAATTTGTTCATACAACTAGATGGTAATTGAGTTTGTTTTTAAATCAAGCAATATTTTACTAGGCTAATTTAGATTTTTTTTTTTCAGTAACTGACTCCATAATTTGACAAGCCATCTTGAATGGATTGATAGTTAGCTATACAACTATTTTTAGCCAGAAAATAAGTTCTCAAGCTAATTTAGATTAGTCAGATAAGTGCAGTGATTTTTGTGTCATCCATTAGATTTCAGTTTAAGACAAAGAGTTGTTAAATGTTTTATATTACTTTTTAGGAGAGCAGATATAAAACATTTGGAAAAGAGAGAAAAAAGCTGTAACTTTAGAGGTGGTGTGGATTTGAAGAAGATTAAAATGGATAAGTTAGAAAAATAATAGTTAAATATATTAATTTATTAAGCGCAAGCAGATGATATAATAATAATGTGAAAGGCTGGAACCTTTGACAGAAGTGCCTTAAAAATGCTTATATGACAGCCAATCAGATGTAATAATGACTGATAGGAAACTCTCAAGTCAAAACACAAGGCAGAGATTTTATGAGAAAAAGATAGTTCCTACCTTCTTTTTTACTTAAATTTATATATAAATGCAGTCATTATTACATTTGATTGGCTGCCATATAAGCATTTTTATGGTGCTTCTATCACAGGTTTCAGCCTTTCACGTTATTATTATATCATTTGCTGGTGCTTAATAAATTAAGTATTTACATTTGTTACTATCGATTCATTGGATTTGAAAATTACTTTGTAGTAAATCGAAAGATTTCACATTGTTTATTTATATATAATATTTAGTGAATTAAATGTGAAGATGTTTAAAGCTTCATACTCTCATTTCAAAATGCTTAAGACTGGCTTATTTATATATAAATTTAAGTAGAGAAGAAGGTGGGAACCATCTTTTTCTCGTAAAATCTCTGCCTTGTGTTTTGACTTGAGAGTTTCCTATGCAGTCATTATTACATTTGATTGACTGTCATATAAGTATTTTTAAGACGCTTCTGTCAAAGATTTCAGCCTTTCACATTATTAAAAATAATAGTTGTATAGTAAAAAATGTTTTAAGTGAAAAAAAGATTATTTATTGATTAAATTATGAAAATAAAGATGAATTAAATTTGTCATGTACTTTTAGCCAAGAGAATGCTAAAAGATGTGTTGGGCATAAATGAAAAAAATATTTAATGATAAAAATTATGTAAATAAAAGCAAATTGGATTGGGCAAAAAGAACAAATAGGTTGGTAGTTGGTCATTTTAAGTATTTAAGGAATAGAACACATATAAAATCTTGGAGCTAGTGTTAAACATGGGATATTTGCATTTTGGCAGGTAACTATTGGTGCTGATATAATAACTCAATGCAATAACCAAAAACCAAAACTGAATGTTTGAAATATTTTATACATAGGAATGCAGAGAACATGGTTCATTCTTCTATTCAAAGTTGCCGATGTCTCTTCAATGGATTTTTGAATTTTTTATCAGTTTGTATATATGTGTGTGTGTGTAGAGAGAGAAAGAATATTGAAAGAATTGTTTCAATGCTAGATACAAGAAGTTTTCATCCATTGGGTCAAACAATTTATTTTAGCATCACAATTTAACTCTGTATTATTGTGATGAACTCGAGAGCTAAAAATTCGAAAATATAAAGTTAATCTGTCGTTTCTGGTACTTAAATATCACATGATCTCCCAAATCACTAATCATGCAATTAATTTTTTAGCTACAGCATAATAAGTCATTTGTATATTCTGAATTTAAATATTTTCATTCTTTAGAATGTTTAATTGGCATTGTTCTAACTTAAAAAGCTTCTTGTTCCAGAAATGGTTGGCAAAATTTCCTAATAGCTCATAATTTTTTAGAGAGCCAATTTAGCTAACCATCCAATAATGAAAAATTTGATATTTAGTTATTCTCCGTGCTGCTCTTCTCATAGTTTAAACCAGTGGTCTTCAACCTTTTCACACCTGCGGACCGGTAAAAATAAGGATAAGGTTCCGCAGACCAGCAAAAATAACGATAAGATTTCACAGGATAAGATTTTGCAGACCGGCAGAAGTCTATAGATAAATTTTCTTAAAGATAAGCATAATTGTTATAACTGATCAAAACAACAATGTTAAATATATAAGATAAAGTTTTATATATATATATATGGAGTTTATATAATAAAAAACTTTTTTTTAAATTTTTTTAGAAAACTAATAAAAAATTTAATTCTACCCCCCCCCCCCCCATAAACATCTGTGATAACTAGAAAAACAAATTAATTTATGAACGATTGATTAGATTTTGTTTTCGTTCTATTTTCTTTTTTTTTTTAATTTGGTAAAAATGAGATGAAAAAATAAATAAAAATTGGCTATATTAATTAAAAGTTTAAACTCTTATTATTTATTATTACAAACTTTTTTACTGCCCGTCTAGCACGCGGACCTGCAGAAAAGTTCCACGGCCCGGCATCGGGCCACGGACCAAGGGTTGAAGAACACTGGTTTAAACTATGCGTAGAATTGAATAGATATTTCAACCAGAACAGTCTGCTTTTCTGATTACATTTGATCCAATCAACAAGCTATTTGAAATATATATTACTTATGAAAAATTTTTGGCTTATTAAATTATGAATTAAAGAATCTATAAAATTAATTATGGAAATAGTGATGTAGTTGGTTTATAATGCGTTCATGGTGAAATAAGTAGGAAAAAAAGGAAAAGAACATAATAAAGCAATTAACAGAAGAGATAATAAATCAGCATTATATATTTAGTATTTAACGTCACAAAATAGATTGTTAAAAAAATATTAAATCTTTACACTACATTAATGATTCTAACTGAAGAAAAATCTATGAGGCTAATTAAATGTAAGAAAGAAAAAAAAGCATGAATATGTACAAGGCGCTCCTCACATTTTGATATGGTAGAGTGTCTGACTTGGGTTTGGGAGGTCCCAGGATTGATTCTGGTGATCACAGTTTTTGCACTCGAACTTCTTATGAACTCCCTAGTAATGAAGCCATAAGCCTTTTTTTTCATTAGTAACGTCTTTTAAACGTGAATGGAAAATTGCTTGTGTATAGTTTTCTCAAATATTCTTAATATATATGAGTAGGTATATGGACATTTATTATGTATGGATGTGTATATTTATATGTTGCATATGTAAGTTATTAAGAAAACGTACATATATTTTTATACACATCTATATTAATGCTAAATTATAAACTATATATATATACACCACATTACTTTCAGCCTGTCAGTATTTTATATAAATGCTTAATAATATATATTATTATTTATTATATAATACAATAATAACATTTTTTATTTCACCTTCACTTTGTAATTAATAATACGTTGATATGTTGCGGTGAAATTTTTTTTATGTAATAATTTGTAGGCTTTTTTATATATTATAATTTACAGACTTAGCGCTTTCAGAGCCCTTGAATATGGAGCAACAAGGGCTCTGAAAGCGCTAAGTCTGCAAATTATAATATATAAAAAAGTCTACAAATCATTACATAAAAAAAAATTTCACCACAACGTATAATTAATTATATAATACAAATACATTGGAGTCAATTATAGCATATATTTCTATAATAAATATCTTTTCTTATAAGAATTGAAAAACAAATTCACTTGGCACAATAAATGCACTTTACTGACATAACAAGATGTAAAAGAGCTTTTTCACTTTGATTAAAGTATCGGTCATTTTCATACTTTGTAAGATTTTGGTTCATTTAACTGTTTACTTATATATTTTGCAGTAAAAATACTGTATTTTTAAAAAATTATTCTGCTGTGTAATAATTTTAGCCATGATTAGAAATTAATTAAAATAGATGCCCAAAATGAAAGACATTCCAAGCATTTATGAAAGTGGAAATTCTGAATGTAAACCAAGATGATTTTTATTATTCTAAATCTGTTTTTTCTTTATATTTTCCAATGTTTGATTTTGATTTCACTAAGAGTTAAAAAATAGAATTAACTAACATAGCATGGAGAAAGAAATTATTTCCAAGCAGAAAATGGAAGGGTATTTATCCTTTAAGCCATGCGCACCGCTTGATGGCATCGTATTATGTGAAAAATCATATAAAAATGCCATTTACGCGGCTCAAGTTACGGCCCTATAGAACAGTTCTGTTCGTATTAGCCATTCAAGAGGGCCTATATTGCGTTGCACACAGATATTACAGCCCCTGATGTGCTTCGTGACACTACTGACCATAACTCTTGTAGTCTACATTCTAAGTAATGATCTTACACCCTACCTGACATAATATTACATAGTAATAATTATAAACCCGGTGTCATAAGGGTAGGGACAAACACAATTTGACAGAATTCACGCAAAAAAGGCACGTTTGCATGAGAACAGCTATGAAACAAATGAAATGGCTGAGGTTGCATGTTGTTTTATAAATCATAAGCTTGGTTTGATCAGACTAGTGCATCTATTGGACGATCCTTTGGATCGTCAAAAACATCGGGTTCCAGGCCCTGCACATTCCAGCGCTATGTGCTGACATTTATAATGTAATTGTAAAATGTAATTATTTCATTTCAGAAAAAGGTAATGCTTATGTTTTTTAAAATAATGTTTCATATTTTTTTATATGTGTGTGTGTGTGTCTGTATTATGAAAAAAAAATGTTTTAAAAAGGTAAAATAATGTTAAGACAAAAACAATTAAAAAAAAGAAAATTAATAAAAATTAGAAATTAAAAGAAAAAGATGCCTCATTAAGACAAAAAAATAATAACATTAAGAAATCCAAAAAAAGACGGCCCAATAATATTACATTTTATGTGATTTTGCAAATAAATACTAGTTATATGACCAACTAATGAGGGCTGATTCAGCACAAAATATGGATATTATCGATCAATTATTTTCACATGTATATGGGCATGTGTATCAGTTGTATAAGATGAAGTGGATGATTGGAGGGAGGTTGAAAGTCTGGGTTCAAATCCCCTCTAATTATAACTTTGTGTAATAGCACATTATCATTCTAAAAGTCTGATAATAGAACAATAATTTATATTATAATGATTTCAGTTTTACATCACATGATCATGTGCTTTTAGATCCAAGGCTCCTTCCTGATGAAAGCCACAAGCTAGAAACTAGTCTGGAGATATTGGATGAATAGGCACTGATTTTATGCACAAACCTTGCATCCATTGATTATTCTGGCTTGCACTGAGTGGCACTACTGTATGGAGAGTTTTGTCAGTTTTAACAGCTTGAGTAAGCATAAGAAATAGTGATCATGTGATGTTTAGTGGTTTAATACCAATCCTGCCTAATAGGATATTAAAGAACTAAAGACACCAAAATGTATGAGTACTGAACTGAGTTCAGACTTATATGACTATATAAGCTAGTGAGCTTGGATTGAAAATATTATTATGTTTTCAATTTTAGACTCATAGTTTTGTAGTTAAGTAAAGATAAAAGGTGGCTGTTGGAGGGTTGCATTAGATCCTAAGATCTAGATGTAGTGTTCTCAGATTCAAGGCTCCTCACTGATGAAAGCCACAAGCTAGAAACTAGTCTGGGAATATTGGATGGGTAGGCACTAGAAAGGGATTTTATGCACAAACCTTCTTTCATCCATTCATTACTCTGGCTTGCACTACTGTATGGAGAATTTTGCCAGTTTTGACTTGTTTTAGTTCATTATTTTTTTCAAATTTCAAATTATAATTTTGATATATTGCAACATCTTCTATTTATTGTTAAAATAAATGAAAATATTTATTTTAGGATTTTTTTTTCAGTCAAACAGCTAATCATGCAGTAGTTAGCAATATTTACCGAGGCTGTAACCTCGAGAATATGCATGTAAAATGCGATAGTAGGGACCTCTACAGGTGTTTAACCACAAGCTTACACTAAAGTTAGAAAGTAGAGGAGCCATGTTAATTTTTGAGTTCATTAGATGAGCTTCAATGTCCTGACTGATGTTCAAGGTAAAGCTGCTGGATCTATGTTACCTTTATTTTACTACGGTTTTAAAGCTGTCTTTCAAATGTACGTAGTGAGATTATAATAAAAACATCTACTAAGAATAAGCTCAAATATTATTCTATGAGAAA
This sequence comes from Epiperipatus broadwayi, assembly GCA_028023455.1. Lineage (NCBI taxonomy): Eukaryota > Metazoa > Onychophora > Udeonychophora > Euonychophora > Peripatidae > Epiperipatus > Epiperipatus broadwayi. Next base: position 2,254,962 of record JAQFVV010000127.1, on the reverse strand, counting down.
CATGATATGCAGAAAAAAGACATAGCCAAATCTAGACAGGGAAGTTTAAGGTTCTTGATCAGATTACATAGAAAAAATGTTGATAAACCATTATCAGATTTGTTTAGTTTTATAATATGTTTACATTTACAAAAATTCAAATACTTTGTAAACATATCAATATTTTACAGTTTCATTATTGAAAAATGTTAATATCTTAATTTTTATTCCCATTTTTAGCATCACCACAGACTTCAGCGCCCTCAAGTAAGATTATTTAAATGCATTATTGCTACTAACACTAATTTACGCTTTTTTAAAAAAAAAATGTGAGAGATTTTATAATTTGATTTTTATTGCAGCAAGATCTTCAGAAAGGAAAATCTTAAGACTTGAAAATATTTTTCAGCCTAGATTTAATCTTAGATTGTTCTCATGGCAGTCAGATACACTACCCCATTGTCGATTTTCTCATACTATATATACATTATTAATAATTTCTTTAGTTGCTGTAAAAAAATATGATTACTGTATTTTATTTCTATATATACCTTTTCGCTTCTTGATATTAAGCATTTATTGAAATATATAATTTTGTAATTCCTATGTTTTGACCTATTTATATAGAGGTTATCTTAACTTCTGTGTTTTTATAGATGTGCATATATAGTATGTATCCATATTTATTCTTGCTACACGTACATAGTAATGGGAGTTTTTTTTTTTGCAGTTGTATATATATGTATAACGTATATATAAATATAAACAATTCAAAACAAAGCAAAACTCTCCATATAGTAGTGCCATCTTGTGCTAACAAGAGCAATCAATGGATGCCAGAAGGCTTGTGCATAAAATCCCTATCTAGTGCCTACTCATCCAATATTCCCAGAGTAGTTTCTGGCTTGTGGCCTTCATCAGTGAGGAGCCATGGATCTGAGAGCACTGCACCTAGATCTTAGGATCTAATGCAACCCTCTAGCACCCACCTTTCAACTCTATTTAACTACAAAACTATGAGAATGAAATTGAAAACACAATATTTTCAATCCAAGCTCAATGGCTTATATAGTCATATGGGTCTGAACTCAATTCAGCACCCGTACATTTTGGTGTCTTTGGTTCTTTAACAACCATAGCCTCCACTATTCTATAAGGCATCCATTGATTGCTCTTGTTAGCACAAGATGGCACTACTATATGGAGAGTTTTGCTTTGTTTTGAATTGTTTAATAACAATTATGTGTTAGTATGAGATAGTGATCATGTGATGTATAAATATACAAAATGAAATACGAATAAAACAATAAAAGAATATCAGATATGCATTGTATGATTTAATATTTTCAATATAAGTTTGAAAAGTAGCCATAACAATGTATATATCTAAAAAATTGATATATCTTTTGGATTTAATGTCAAAAATCTTTGTGTATATATAAATATTGTTTCTACATATAAATAGGTCAAAATATTAGAAATGAAAATTAAATTTTAGTAAATGTTAACACAGAAGTACAAAAATGCTTTAAGGAAAAGGATATAATAAACTTAACAGACACATGTACCATTTATATAAATATAAAATACTAATATATAAATAAGTATTAGCTGCAGCTAGCTTACAGCAGATACACCATCTCCTATAGCAATTATTTTATAAAGTTCAAATTCATGGCTAATTTTCAAAATGATATTATTTAAGTATGATTTTGTTCAATTTTTCATAATTTGTATATATTTAAACAAACTATTTTTTCATCAAATTGTTTGACATATTTAGAAAATGTTGCTCTTTGATTTTACTTTTTTTCAAATCATTTTCATTTGCATAAAATAAAAATATTATTAAAACTAGATCTTTCATTGCAACTAACTGCTTGCTCTCCAAAAATATACTTGACTCTTTCTTTCTTTTCATTAATAGCCTTTTTTAAAATATGCATTAAAAAGAAAATTATATAAAAAATTAGGATATACTAATGATGGAGAATCTGTTCTTGCAGAGTATGCCATTACTTGCAATAGGAGTTTGAAAAATAACCAGATGAACTGTGTAAATTTGTACAAAGTGAGGAATAATGGGCAAAATGGCAGCTAAACAATACCATTTTATAAATTAATCCAAATATAAATTTTATTTATAAAATAAATGCTACCCGAAATGGCAACCATGTTCTAAGATACTTGTATTTAATTTTATTTATTTTTAATATTGGTACATTAAATTTTATAAGATGAAATCTAATTTTTGTTTTAATTATGTATTGTGACAACTATAAATTAGGTCATACTGTATTGCTGTGTCCAGAGGCAAACTGTTGCCCTCTGGATTGTATAAACAAATAATAAAAGAGAATACTCTGAATAATATGGAACAGAAATGGCTAATCTTTTGAAGTAATGAAGTTTTATTTACAGAGTTAGGCTTAAGGGTTATAAACTATTAGTAATTTCCATATACATTCTAATTTACACACTTTATATATATACACTATATAACACAATATTATGGGCCTGAAGTCTTACAAAAATAATACTGAAGATCTATACAAACTGTTATGAGCCCCTAAGTTTACTTTGGCATGTTCAGAGGTAAACTCTGTGAGGCTATAGGTGAAGGAGGGATGACTGGAGCACCCATTGGATGGCATGTCTGCATACCTGGAGCTTCACCTAGCAAGTGTTGCCATTCTTGTTCTTCTACTCACACTCCTCGGTGTTGTAGAATATCTTTTTTGATTGGCCATCAGCTGCCCACATCGTAGCCCATATCTTGAATTCCCGTGATCAGATAAAGCATTTGTGTATTTTTAGGCATCAATTTCACCATCATTGAAACTGATCAGGAACTAACATTCTTTACTTAGCTTAGATTTATATTTTTTAATTAATACTATTTAATTAATTTATAGTACTTTATAATTAATGTGTATGCCTTTGGCATACATGCACATACATTTACTTTTTTTCATATAATAGATATTCTAATAAATACTACTTCTATTTACATGTATATATAAATATTACATATACTTAATATACCTCCCCCAAGTTCAGAGATTCCAGCATTTTACTTTTTTTGTTCTCTGAACTTAAAACATTATCACTAAGGTGGGAGGGGTGTGTGTTCCTATTTGCATGTTGAGGGGATTTTGTTTCACAGTTTGTAGTATTTTCTTGTTTCTGTATATAATTTAAATTGTCCACTGTAGGAGTGATTTCCATTTTTATTTTCATATTGTCATTTGGGACTCTGTTACTGTTATCACTTTTCAAAACAGCTGCAGCATTTTTTCTATATTTTCATCCTTCTGCAACTGGTTGATGTGTTTACATAACACTCTTCTGTCCGCCATTCAGACAGTCACCACTTGCTTGCTTAAATATCGCACAATTTCAGCTTTTGTCCAAGATCTGTTAAGATTATTTTTGATGCATACACGTTCTTTCGGTACAAATTTGTATCTTGCTACTGGAGGTGCTTCATAATCTTCGGATGGTATAATTTTAGCAAGCTTGGGATGTCTTCTGTGACTTTAAGACTTTATCTGCTAATTTAGGTACTGTGGTTTTAGCTAATTCTTGGTTTTTCTGTTCCTTTTTCACTCTGCATGAGGGGAACCTTTAGAGATCTGACTTTTTTTGCATAACCTTTTGTGACATTGCGAATGGCATCGGATTAGCTTCACTTATTCATGTCTTCCTCTTAATTTTTTTAGGGAAACAATATCTAATGTCTCTTTCCTCATCAATATTTTTGATCATAGATAATTTTATTTTAAGTTGATTGAACCAATCACAGCTGATGAGGGGGTTTATGGGGGTGTGCAGTCTATACAGCGGCAATTTTATTATTTTCCTGTTGTTGGTAGAAATTGGGGCCTGACTTACTCCTTTGATTTTTATGGCATTGCCATTGACATATCCAGAGCTTTGAGTTTAGTATTCATCAGCTTGGTGCCTGTCTTATATCAGCCAATGTTAACCCACTACTGCTGTCAATTTCCATCATGATAATTACAAATTTCTGTGATTGGTCAGTTGACATTTTATTAATTAAGGCAAATTTCTCTTACTTAAATTTTTTTGTTAATACCCTTATGGCTATTATTTCTTTTATCATGGTTGAATTTCTTGTTTTTGTACATTTTTTCCAAATGCCCTATTTTGTTGCAATGTTTGCTGTGTTCGTCTTTATAGAAGCATTCACTAGCAATGCAACCAGATTTGTCACAACTAAAACACCTTATTTGACTTTTTTTTTCTCTTGATTAATTCCCCATTGATCAGATACTCTTTTCTCAGATTTGTCAACTTTATGAATTTCTAATTGATTGTTGTCTCCTACTTTCGTATCAGTGAATTCTTTTGATTGCTCTAAAACCAATTCATGAACTGTATTATGTTTGATAGCTTCATTATAACTAATATCTTTATTGGCCAGTAACTGTGGTCTAAGACTATTCCTACTCATTCCACATAAGAATTGTTCAAAGAGGGCTTCCTCTACATATGAGTCATAAACACAGTTTTTTGCAAGTTTGCGAAGGGCTGTATCATAATCTCGAGTTTTTTCATTTTTGCTTCTTGTCGGTGATTTCTAAAATGGAGTCTGGCAATGTGCTTAGATGGATGAGGGTTGAAGTAATCGGACAAATGATCGTTGACCTGATTGAATGTTAATTCCTCAGGAGTTTGAGGTTCACAGAGCTTTTTTGCTATTTGAATGACCCTTTTCCTGTGAAACATAATAATGTCGCTGTTTTAAATTTATCCTTAACCACTCTGTTTACAAATAGAAGTTTCTCGATTTGAAGGACATACAAGGGCCATTCACTTGCCTCTCTCATGTCAAATTCTGTTATTGCTGGTTGCATTACAGTGAATTAGACAATTATATAATTTTTTTTTTTGTTTTAAGTTGTTCGCTCCAAAATTATGATTAGTTTGACTCCAACCTACTTGGCTGTCACTGCACTAATTGTTATTGACTGACAAATGCGTACTTGCTGTGGGTTTGTCTCAGAAACTGTGTCTGCACCATTTCCTGTTTCCAGAGGCAAACTATTGCCCTCTGGATTGCATAAACAAATAATAAAAGAGAATACTCTGAATAATATGGTATGGACACAGCTAGTTTTTAGAAGTAATGAAGTTTTATTAATAGAGGATTAGGCTTAAGGGTTATAACTATTAGTAATTTTCATGTACATTCTAATTTACATGCTTTATATATATATATTATGGGCCTCAAGGCTTACAAAAATAATACTGAAGATTTATATGACCTGTTATGCGTCCCTAAGTTTACTTTGGTATGTTTGGAGGTAAACTTCTCTATGAGGCTATAGGTTAAGGACGGATGACAGGAGCATCCATAAGATGGCACGTCTGTGTATCAGGAGCTTCACCTAGCAAGTTTCACTCACCACTCTTGTTCTTCTACAAGCAATCCTCAGTATTGTAGATTGTCTCTTTTGATTGGCCATCAGCTGCCCACATGGTGGTCCATATCTTGAGTCCCATATCTGATTCTTGTGATCAGATAAAGCATTTTACATTCCATTTGTGTATTTTTAGTCATCAGTTTTCACTATCATCAAAACTGATCAGGAACTAACATTCTTTACTTAGCTTAGATTTATATCTTTTAATTAATCCTACTTAATTAATCTATAGTACTTTATAATTAATGCATGAACATACATTTACTTTTACACATATAATATACGTTTTAATAAATACTACTTTTATTTATGTGTATATGTAAATATACACACATACTTAACAGGTCACAAAGCAGATGAAAGGTATAGGTTAATTAAAGAAGAGAAATAAGTAGAAATAAGGATATTGAAATAACATTGAATATATTTCAATATTACTTCACTAAGTCATGAAAATTAATGAATAAAAAAAAGAGTAAAAAAAGTGTGTATTTTTATATAAACTTATATAAAAACTTTTCTGTATAATTATAAATATATACTTTTTGTAATCACTGTTATGCATTGATATTTATATTACTTTATTATAAATTAAGGAAAATATATTTTTTGATAAACATATCAGGTAGGGTTTAAGAAATCTATATAAAAACCAGTGCAAAAAAGGAACATAAGATTGGTTTTTGGACCCAAACAGAAGACACATTAGCAGTTACTTTAACAACACGTGCCTAACTACCAGGAAAAATACAGATGAAAAAGAAAAGATTTCAGCACTGTATATCAGCTGTTTTTAACAATACAGTCTTGCTTCCACTAAGACAGGCAAGGTAACTATCAATGCGAAAAGTATTTATTTGTATGTCTACATTGAAACATTGGTAAATCAAATTAGTGCTTCTAGCTTGAATAATATGCCTGGTTGAGGCCATATGAAAATATGTCTACTGTTATCATCCATTTATGTAGCAGAAAAGAAAATTTGCCTATCTGCAAAGTTGCTAAAACAACTCTGCAAATAACCAATGCTCAAAATCCTAGAGGTAACCAAAATACAATAGTATTTTACAGCACAACTCAAATAACAATCCAAATCATACTTTTCAACTCAAAAAGAAGCTTACTGACCCAGAGTATTTAAAGAACCTTCAATGCAATCTTTATACATAATCCCAGATGTTAAGATATATGCATTTACAAAATGATTAATGGCATAAGAAAATTTTCTACTTCAATTTTGGTAAAAGGTCTTAAATGAGATTAGTTTTTTAATTTTTTGTAGATATTTTTTTTTTAATATATATTCTTAGTGTAAAAGTTAAATTTGAAATCCTCTATTGAAATTGTATGAGAAGAAAGGATTGTCTTATTTTTTCCATAGAATGAGATGAATTAAATTGTAATTTTTTTTTTGTTTTTACATGATTTAAAAATGTGTGAATTATATTCATCATTTAGATACTATCAAGAAATACCACATTTAAAAATGGAGAATAAAAATATTTCATCATGTTACAAGAATACTGAATTGACTTGTTTAAAAAGTATTTCTGATCACTATATGATTATTGCTGCTTATTTCTATTTATATGTTATTGTTAATACATAAGTTATTGCAACGAAACTTAGTCTATTATATGAATTTTGTTCTCACATCGATAAAAAAAAAAGATATTTGTTAGCATAGTAAGCATAAGTGATTTGTAAGACATCGTGTTTAGAATCTTTATTTCTATGATTTAGAATTTATAGCTGTAATGAAGAAAATGAATGAAATTTATTAGAGATATTTATATTTACTTCTGTGGGTTAGCCCTTTGGGCAAGATTTAGAATTCATTAGCATAATTGGCCCAGTGGGTCTTAATAAATGAATGCTCTTCATAACAGAGTAGAGCCATCTGAAAGGTTTTGTGAGGGCGAGATGATATATCAAGAAATGCAATCGTTATTCTTAAAGAACTTGGTTACCATTAAATTGTTATTGCAGAATATTTGGTTATATCATTATCATTTTAATTAATACTGCATTTATTGAAAAAAGATGTAAAAAATTCATTGCTACATTTGGATATACTGATATATATCCAAAAACAGAATGAAGACTATCTTTAAATGATCATTACTCTGATTTTCATTACTTTATATATATATGTTGAAATGAAGATTTTCACGGATTGTATATATAAAAGACATATTTTGTGGGTTCATCCGTGTTAAAAATTTTAAATAGTGACGTTTCGACTTGGTCACACAAGTCATCCACTGGGAGATGACTTGTGTGACCAAGTCGAAATGTCACTATTTAAAATTTTTAACACGGATGAACCCACAAAATATGTCTTTTATATATATAACAATTATGCATACTGATAAACTGGAAAAATTATAAATTAATTTACTAATATTATTTAACTAACAGCTAATCAAATTGACATCATATTAAAATAAGCAGTTAAGCAGCAGTTCTAAAACATTTTATGATTTCAATATCACTCATCAGCTAGAAGTGTATTTAAATATAATGTAGAAAATTTTTTTCATGTGTATAAATATCAAAGTCAAGTCTACTGTAAACTTAAAGTGTGAAACAATCATGAAGATTTAAATATTATTTGCAATAGTGCAGCAACATGTATATTTTGATTATAATATAGTGGATTAATTAATATTTAAATCATTAATATTTGTGATTAATTTCAATTCTGCCTTAAACTATTTTATAATAAGATTAAATATTTAACTTACTAATATTATTAATAAACAAATGAAGTCAGACATGCAATTAAATTTATGAAGAAAGGAAAGGCTCCAGGTAATGATGGAATTATAATTGATATATTAAGAGAAGCAGGGGAAGAAATAGAATTTTTTTACCAAAGTTATATACCAAATGTCTAAATGATAAAGATGTACCAGATGATTGTAAGAATTCAGTATTACTATTAATATACAGACTATCAGCCTTTTATCAGTTTTATATAAAATTTTTATCAAGATAATTACAACTCGTCTACAGAGAACATTGAATTTCCATCAACCAAGAGAACAAGCTGGATTTAAAAATGGTTTTAGTACAGTAGATCATATTCAGGTATTGAGAGAAGTTATAGAAAGGACAAATGAATATGAGTTGCCATTATGCTTTGGAATTGTAGATTATGAAAAGACATTTGATTCTATAAACAATTCTTCAGTGATTAAAGCATTGGATCATTAAGGTATAGATCCAGAATATTATCATATTTTAAAGAATATTTATAAAAATGCAAGAGCAACAATTAGATTACATAATGATACTAGGAAAGTCAACATTGAGAAGGATGTTGCAACAATTAGATTACATAATGATACTAGGAAAGTCAACATTGAGAAGGGTGTAAGACAGGGTGCTCCATATCTCCAAAACTTTTTACAGCAGTGCTGCAAGAAGTATTTTGTGGATTAAAATGAGAAGCTAAAAGAGTGAAAGTAAATGAAGATTAGTTAAGTCATTTAGATTTTGCAGATGATGTAGTTGTTTTGTAAATAATGCTTTAGAGATGCAGGAAATGTTGCAGAAGTATTCAGATGAAAGTAGGACTAAAGATAAATGTTAAAAAGACTAAAGTAATGTTTAATGGATTTTTTCAAAATATGAAAGTAAAGATTGATTATGATGAGTTAGAAGAAGTTAACAGCTACAAATACCCTGGTCAGATGATTAATGCAGATAGAAACATAATGGATGAAATTAATCATAGAATTAAACTTGGTTGGAGTGCTTTTGGTGGAAAAACTTGATACTAAAAGGAAATATGCCTGTGTGTTTGAAAAGAAAATGTGTTTTACCAGTTCTTACTTATGGATCTGGGACTTTGGACACTTAATAGAAGAGCAATACAAAGACTTCAGACCACTCCAAGAAGTATGGAGCAATGCATGTTGGGAGTAACAAGAAGATATTGAAAACGCAATATGTGGGTAAGAGAACACAGGTGTTACTGACTTCATTGAAAAAATTAAAAGACAAGTGGAGTTGGGATGGACATATTGCTAGAAGAAATGATAATAGATGGACAATTGAAATCTTAAACTGTATTCCAAGAGATTGTAAAAGACCCAGAAAGAGACCACATGTGAGATGGATAGATAAAATAAGAATGTGCGCAGGAGTGATGTGGAAAAAAGAAGCTAGGGATCGGAGAAGTTGGATTGAACTTGGAGAGAGCTTCAGTCTGCAATGGATTGATAGTTGATATGATGATGATGCTATATAATTATAAGAGAATTGAACTCATTATATATGCTTATATGCATACTTGGAATTCAGACTTTCAAACTCCTTATAACTATCCACTCTATTTTATACAACCAATTTTCATGACCACATATGGATGAAAAAGATAATCTCCAATATACAGTATTTTGTACTGAACCAGTACTCATTAGTTGGTTCAGATCACCATCTCCCACACACACACACACACACATATATAATTAGTGCACAATGTATATTGAGATAGAAAATCTTCAAATTTTCATGGAGAAGTTTCAATTTTTTCCATCCTCTGGCTTGTCCATTAATGTTTGAAGATATGCTATCTTAATATAAACTGAGCACTGAATGTATATATTTGTGGAAGCTGGTGATCTGGACCAACTGATGAGTGCTGGTTCAGCACAAAATACATACATTGGAGATCATTTATCATGTGTATCAGTTGTATAAGATAGAGTGGATAGTCATAGGTAGCTTCAAAATCTGAGTTTGTCATTTCTAATTACATTAGCTTTATTATAGATAATATACATTTAAATATTATATGCATACATACACACAGTAAAAAAAAAGAGCTTAACATTTATTTATTAATTAGGTAATGCACCAGGACAAGCTCCATCTATGATGCCATCTACAGGATTTATGCCAAACATTCCTCAAGCTTTAGGGCAAAGCTTTGGAAATAGTCCATTCTAGGACCTAAATTTTGGTAAAATATATATATATTTTATAAGTTTAACCAATCTTTTTCAAAGTATTATTGTCTTATATAGATAACAAATAAACAACTTTAAATAGTTCACTTATAATGTAAAAGAAAAATTATACTATGTGAAATAGAAAAAGATTGTGAGAGAAAAGTTTTATACATGAATGGCATGAGAAAAGAAATGTGTGCCACATAAGTAGTGTATGATTATTAGTTTTAGAAACAGAAAGGATTGCTAAATTAAATTGAGAACTGCTAGTTTTAATAGGTCTGGACAAGACCATAAACAACAACACCAAAATTAAATTATTGATTAATTACCTCTTTTTCATAAATCTAATAACTGATGAATTGGCATGTTCCCCATCAATAACATTTTTCAATTGAGAATCATATTGGAAGAGAAACAGTAATTATGATTTCTATGTAAAAGATCAAATTTATGAATAACTTCTTTAGCAACAGAATAGAAATATCTAGAAACTATTTTACAAATTGGTAAACACTCCATATATATATATTTTATTCAACTATGGTATCTTATTAGTAACTTTTTATGATTTACTTTGAGTTTCTAAATTTATTGAATACGATTTTAATCTATTTTGCTGTGATAGTTTAATAGTTTTGCAAATACCTAAGAATATCCATAACACACACTTTTATGAAGTTCATTTGTTATTTATATGCATTAAAATGAAACATTTGCAGTCCAAAGCTATATCAAACATTTAATGTAACTATATTGAGATGGTATTTTCTGTCATCTCATATTTATATATATAAAACATAAATAATTTACCGTTAATTATTTATATTTTATATATAATATTATTTTTTATAACGGGTATTGTGCTTTTACACACACACACATATATATAATAAAACAAGTTATAAATTTCATAACTTGCTTTTAAGCTTGCATTTAAATGATCACTAGATGAAGCTTACCAATAAACAAGCTTTACTTTTATAAGTGCCGAAAGTGAAAGAATTCAAAATCTCTATTGTTAAGCCCCTACCCCCAGACCAATTGGTTTCAAGCTTATGGCTCACCTTAGTGGAGGGCTGGGACTCTAGAAACTATATCTAAAATACTAACTCAAAAGTCAGCACTTATAAAACACATTTCTATCAATTTGAAAGTCTGAACTTTCAGACACGTAAAGCTTTGCAAACCTGATAGCTATATGGGTCTGAATTCAGCTCAGTTTCACCATATAGTAATTGCTTTTGCAATATAGCATTGCAAAAGCCATCAAAAGTACACCTATAATAAGTAATAAAACAAGTTATAAATTTCATAACTTGCTTTTAAGCTTGCATTTAAATAATCACTAGATGGAGCTTACCAATAGCTCTAAACAAACTTTATTTTTATAAGGACCAAAAGAGAAAGAATTCAAAATCTTTATTGTTAAGCCCCTACCTCCAAACCAATTGGTTACGAGCTTATGGCTCACTTCAGTGAAGGGCTGGGACTCTAGAAACTAGATCTAAAATACTAACTCAAAAGTCAGCACTTATAAAACACATTTCTATCAATTTGAAAGTCTGAACTTTTCAGTCATGTAAATGTCTTCAAATCCAGCTTTGCGAACCAGATAGCTATATGGGTCTGAATTCAGCTCGGTTTCATCTGGTTTGCAAAGTTGGATTTGAAGACATTTACATGTCTGAAAAGTTCCGACTTTCAAATTGATAGAAACATGTCTTATAAGTGCTGACTTTCGAGTTTAGTATTTTAGATCTAGTTTCTAGAGTCCCAGCTCTCCAGTGAGGTGAGCCATAAGCTCGAAACCAATTGGTCTGGAGGTAGGTGCTTAACAATAGAGATTTTGAATTCTTTCTCTTTCAGTACTTATAAAAATAAAACTTGTTTAGAGTATTGGTAAGCTCCATCTAGTGATCATTTAAATGCAAGTTTAAAAACAAGTTACGAAATTTATAACTTGTTTTATTAATTACTATAAGTGTTCCTTTGATGGCTTTTGTGATGCTATATTTCAGAGGCTATTACTATATGGTGAAACTGAGCTGAATTCAGACCCATATAGTCTTCTGGTTTGCAAAGCTGGATTTGAAGACATTTACGTGTCTGAAAAACTCGAAACCAATTGGTCTGGAGGTAGAGGCTTAACAATAGACATTTTGAATTCTTTCTGTTTCGGCACTTATAAAAATAAAGTTTGTTTAGAAATATTGGGAAGCTCCATCTAGTGATCATATATATATAAGTATACATACATTTTTTTAAAATCAATGTGTGTAGTTATCAAAATATTTTAATATATTAGAAATCTTTTTAAAAAATTTTTCATTTATCTCAAAGAAATCAGGATTTTTTTCTTTTTATTAATTTATTTAAATCCATTATAACTCAAGATAAAATTAGATCTTGAGATTTTGTTTTTGTTAACAGTTTTTTTTACTTATAATTCTTGGAAAAACATGAGTTCAGGAGGAAATTATAGATTTTTGCAATTAACTCTATTGTTGAAACTCAAGATACTAAAGGTATTTGTAATTAAATATATTACTAGCGTTAAGCTAATTAAACAGGAACTTTTCCATTAATTAAAAATGCAATGAGATTAAAAAGACAAAAATTAGCAGTGTCAAAATGCATCTAAAAATAAATTGCTAGGTGTGAATCCTATTTGTTGAAAAACATATAAATTATGGAGTTTGCTTTTGTTAAATAGATTGGAAAGATAGATTGGAAAAAGATATATTGGAAAAAGATATCTAAAATGTCCAGAACTTTTAATAAGAAAGAACAATATTAACCAGTGCCAAGAAAATATTCTCCAGCTAGAGGACATCAAAAACTTTTCCCTCAGGGAAATACATCTCACAGCCACACCTGGGGCCACCCAAGTGAACATCAACTACGGGAAGGGTGGATTTAACAAGCTAGCATTGGTTGTCAAAAAGCCAATGGACAAAACAAAGGATTCACACCAGCAGTTTCACGAATGAAATCATATAAGGACATTACCCATTGGATGAAAGTGAAACAGCTGATCGTTCAGAGTAAATATAAACTTTTACTTGAAGAACTTTTATTCTGATTAGTGTTATAGAATTCTAGACTCCATTAACTGAGTTAGTTGTAGATAAAAATTTCAACAATAGAGTATGGGGTTTTTAAGAGGGATTTTTTCATATTATATTGGTTAAAAAGAGGGGTATGATGTTATTTTACTAAATTTTTATTAGTTAAAATTATATATAATTTTAATTTATTTTATTATTATGTTCAATGGTTGTATAGTTTTGAGTTCTAAAAAAAATGTTAACTGCTTGATCTAGAAAGACAAATGAAGGGGAAAGGGTAAAGATCAGTTAAGTGTTCCAACTATAAGCAAACACTGGAACCTTATGTCGGAACCTGGCAACGTAAAAATGATGTTTGATGGCTGTAACCAAACAACTGACACCTGCGCTATCCCTTAAGGGTTTGAATATAATTATTAATCATGAAATATAGAGGGTTTGAGTGGTGCATAATACTGCCCATTCTTATTACTACGAACACCTAAAGTCATACCTATTTGGATAGGCATCTGGAATAAACCTGAATCAATGTCATTCATAGATTTTGGGTGGCGCATGTTCCTTGGGGAAACAGATGTAAATTGTTTAATAATGAACCATATTAAAAAAAGAAAAGGAATGGAATTAAGATTTATGTTTGTCTTCTTAAATTTCAGATCAAGTCAGTTGGAGTACTCTGAAAAAGGGAAGTGGGAAAAAAGTTAGTATTAAAAAATGAATATAATAAATGTTTAAACCATACTTAAGTATCTCTGTCTTTAATTTATCTTATAATGATAACAACTAAGTGTCCATCTGCTTCAAACATAAAATATAATTAGTAGAGTCTGTGTAAGATTACATCTTAAAATTTATTATGTGACAGCGGTACGTAAACAAATTATCACTATGATCATTGAAGATTCTTCTCGATCTAGTATGTAAATGGAGTCAAGAATCTCTCAACAATTATGCCCAGAGAAACCTGTTATCCACTTTATTTTCCATTCCCCAGTCTAAGTTTTCCCATATTCTGCTCCATCCCATTTCCACAACATAATCTTTGTCAACTCTATGGCCTTTATATCTAAATCCCCCTTATCTTTTCCCAAACCCAGCATAAAAACCAATAATCCACTTTCTGTATAATCACTTTTTTCATATTTATTCTTCCATAACTTCATTATATGTGCCCTTTCTGTTTTCAAGCATTTACATTCAATTAACAGATGCCTAATATTTTCTATTCCTTCCTTACATAATTTACAGACTAAATCACCCATATTTTTCCACTTACATGTATATTCTCTTGTTGCTAAAGATCCCATTCGAGCCTTAAACAATAAACTACTTTCCTTACTATTATCATATATTAACTCGCACCTAATATTCTGTTTATTTCTATATATATTTAAACTCTTTTTACTCTCCATACTAGTTCTCCATCTCTCTAACTCCCTATTCTTTATTAATAAATCTATTCTTTTATCCCATTCCTTACCACTATAATACTCAACAATCCTCCTAACACAATCATCCCATCTTTTGTACAAATATACTGATATAAATTCTTTATCCAAATCTTTTGCATACCACATTACCTTTCTCACCCATCTTGTTGCCTGCCCTTTGCTCATAACCCAATTAAATACTATTTTAGCTATTCTTTTATTATTCATAAACTGCAATCTACCAAACATTTTCATTTTACTTTTTGCATCTCTCATGAAAACTTGACCATCCTATTTCTCCTTGAATTGCCTCCCTTGCTGTCCATACATCTGCATCCAATGCATGTCTTCCTACTTCCCTTTGAACTTTTTCTAAGTAATTTAATATCCCTTTACTAACACATAGTGCATCATTACCATATGTTAAACCTGCTACTACAACCCCCTTCTATATAATTCTAGCTACATCATATTTATTATATGAAAACACTGTTAATTCTTTGCTTCATTTATCAATTTTTTCTCCCATTCATTCAAATAATTTTTCTGATTACTTAAAATAATTCCCAAATAACTATATCTATCACTTAACTTAATATCTCCCAATAAAAATTCTACATCTTCTCTTTCCCCAGTATTAACCATCATTATATTTGATTTTTCTTCACTAAATTTAATCCCCATACCCTTGCACATCCTCAGCATAACTTCCATATCTTCTCTTTTTTCTGCACACAAAAATATATCCGCAAAAAAAAAAACCTGACAAAATATATACTCCCTTGCTACCTATTAAGGGTATCTTTATCTCTCTTCTTTAATCTTTCTATTGCTCTTTCCATTTCACTCAAATACAACACAAACAAAATAGGTGATATAGGACATCCTTGCCTTAGTCCCACCCCATTTTTAACTTTAACTGATTCTATATTCCCTAATTGATATATAAAATAATTATTTTCATATAATTTCTTAATAATATCCACTAAAGCTTCATCCATTCCCAAATTTGCTAAACATCCATAATCTATTTCTATTTACTCATACATCGTTTTTCTTTTTTTTGATAATCTTAGAAATTTTGCGGAAAGTGTCGATTTGTAGTGGCACAATATGGAAAATCAACATCATATCATCTACATAATGCACTATTTTATAAAGAATATTAATTTATCCATAAACCATGTGATATATAATTATAAGATAATTTTGTAAATTAGTGAAAATCATAATGTTGCCAATTCTATGTTAAAAATTAATTTTCAAAAAACAAAATAAAAACATAAAACAAAGTGACATGGTTTAATGGTCAAGCAATTGACACACAACCATTAATGATCAACCATTTGATGCAACACAATATGGTCAATCAGTGTAGTCTAGATAACACTTTTTTTTATGCTAAAATAAATTGTAAATTATGTAGTTATTTGCAATTCTGTATGATAACCAAAGTCGAGGTGTTATTGATTCTAGATGATAATTTTCATGTCTAAACATGGTTCTAATACTAAATGTTTATCTTCACAGTATAAACAGAAAAAAAATCATGAATTGGTCATTTTTACAGTTACAGCAGTTTTTGATAAATTAAAGAATCTTAAACCTTTATTATGAATTGTTTACCACTTAATAATGCAAAAATTGCAGTTAATGGGTTTAAGTTTTTTTGTTTTTTTTACACTATTAGTTTTTTAAAAAACAAAAATATTTATTAATAAATTTTAAAGTTTTTACCATCATGTTTACAATATATAAAAAATGTCACAATTTTTATTGGAGTATAGTACTTTTATTTAAAATTTTGCCACGTACTAATAGAAAATTTCCTCGTAATCAAATAAATATAATAATGAATTTAAATTTATTTATTTTATTCTTTAAGTCATGCTAATATATTTAACTTTTAAACGTTTCCATTTTAATAATACAATTAGAAGTTTGTATTTCAATGATTTTGTGTTTTTCCCAAAAAAAATTGAATCCAAAATGGGGATTGAGTCCAGGTTTATAAATTAATGTTAGTCTAAATATATATATAAAGGGTTGGTTAAGAGTGATGATAAAGAACTCTCATATTAGTTTTCAAATTGTGTGATCTCTAATATTTTTTTTTTATTTGAAAGGCAGATAAATAATTTATCTCTATTTTTTTAAGGACAATCCTATATATTTATAAACCAATATGATTTCATTTTAAGCAGTATATCTCATTACATTATCAGTTTTCAATCTATTCATAATAAATATACTGTTTTAATTACTTTATTGTGTCAAGCATTGTTAGCTGAGAGGTCATCGCACCCACCTTGCAAGCAAGTAGTTGGTTGCAGACAGATGTAGGTTCACGTTCCGGCCAATGCTATGACATATGAAAAAAAAAATTACTGTATTGTATTTATTACAGCAATGGCAAGATCCAATTGTTTCATTGTTGTCTTTTGAGAGAGGGGAAAAAAATGATCATCCATACTTATTTAATCCTTTTTTTTTTGCTAAGGCTATTAATATATGGTAGATCTGAATTTGGTTCAGTCCCATATAGCTATTTAAGTTAGACAGCTGGAGTTAAAGACATTTTCATGTCTGAAAATCTCAGATTTTCTACTTAAATGTTACATATTAAATAAGTGCTGGGTTTGAGTTGATATTTTAGATCTAGTGTCTGAATATTCTAGCTCCTCACTGAGGTGAGACAAAATCTCAAAATCAATTGGTCTGGGAATGGGAATGTTCTAGATAGAGATTTTAAATATTTTTCTCTTACCACTCATCAATTAAGAGCTTGTTTGAGCTATTGGTATGCTCCCTATATTACATATTTGTAAATACAAGTTCATAAAAGCAATGTCACGCTATATATGATTTGCTTTATTGATGATTTTCATAGATCTTGTATATCAATCATGATTCCTTAATTCATTCCAGTGTTTAAGATATTCTAGATTTTCCTGAAATAAGAAACTATCTTATCTGCAATTCTTTGTTCATAATTTCATCCATTTATTGCATTTAAAAATCCTAGTTACAATTCATAACTTACTATGGATTCTCTGAATTTTATTAGATTCTTTAATTGATAATGTGAAATACAATGATATTGTTATAATACTGAAAGCATATGAAGCTCATTTTTCTCATGTTAACTAAATATTGTTTTACTGTATCAATGTACTTCTGATTCAGGATAAAATTATTAGAGATCAAGCTCCAGTGATAGCATATTTCCTTGGATAACTGTTAAACATCTTTGTAATTGTGCACATATGTTTTCTATGGCCATTTGGTAATATCTAATGATCATAAACTTGATATAACAAAACTAATCATAACAAATATATAAGCCTGAATGAGAAATAAAATCTCTACGTTATACAAATATTATTTTAAGGGGAGAAATACAGGAATTGGGCATCTAGTACTAACAGATATCTAAGAAAAACTAGGATATGTCTAACATATAGTAAGCTTACACCCAAAATTGATCATCTGTTTAAATAAAATAAGTCCAGATGTGAAGCTTCTTTTATCTTTATCTGTAGATGCACAAATTCTCTTGTACAAGAAAAAAATAATAATATGCATAATTAGTTTGGATTCATAACAACATGATCTTAAACATCCAAATACCTCGCTCATCCTGCAAATAGACAAACTTTTTTTACCAATGCATAAATATGCACATCAACTTCTCATCATTATTTATAAATTTATCAATGACAAAATTGCACTTTTTATTTATATTTCTTTCATTGTTTTGATTAGTTCTTTGGAAAAGGCTTCAAATTCTGATCACTGAATGTCTTTTGATTTCTTTCCCTTAAAAATGCATCTTTATGTGGTTATTTAATAATTTGATAGGTACTTTTGTTAAAATTTTAATTATTTTTTTTAATAAATGAATTATTCAGTGTGGTTTATGAAGGATATTTTTATAAATATTCAATAACATATGCTAAATACATGAGTTTTACTTTCTCTTCTTCTTATTTGTTTTACTATTATTATTTTTTGCTTGCCATTATCTTGTTTTCTTATCATCATCTCTATAGATTTTAATATATTCTTTATAATAGATTTGTCATACTTACTACAGAATCAATTGGAAAACATTTAATGATGGTAGGTTCAAACTAAATCCATTTCTGATTATCTTTATTATTTGACAAAATATATTTTTTTCAGGAAATATGTTTTGATAAGATTTATATCTTAGTCATTTCCCTTTCAATCTGTTCTTGATCCTTGCTATAAAAAGTGACCAAACTTTGCAGTTTGGTCACTTTTTAGACTCTTCAATACTATCGTCATGATTATTCTAAACTGTATAACTTTTAGAATCTCTTTTTTTTATTCCTTCATATAAAATACCTAGTATTTTTCTTACATTTAACACAAAATTAGATGTAATACAATCCTTACTTAGCCATATGTAAATACAATTCACAGATCTTTGTGCTGTTGTATTGTTATGCCTCACAATTTAGGATTTATCTTATTTAAATAATGAGCTAATAAAAGATACATATATGTTTTCCTTTATAATTATTAACATTAAATTAAATCTCCAGCCACTTTTTACTTGAGTAAAAGCTTTGAAAAATGTAAAGTCACTAGTTTTTACTACCAACAGAGTTGATCAACTTAGTATAAGACAAATAAATCAGTAACACAGTATTATTTAAATGAATTTGAATTTAAATATGTCAACATTTATTTTATTGCACCAACAATTTATAAAGATTCAAAACAAAGTGAATGTTATATATATATATATTCTAATATTTTCACGAATATAAGATCAGGATATTCCATGTAATAAAATAGCTGACGTTTCAGTACAATAACAACTACCTTCCTCAGGGTGTCCTCTTTCTCAAATCATAGGAATGGGTGTGAGATTTAAAATCGTTTTTATTTTTTTTGTTTCTCCTCATACTTAAATTCTATTGGTTGAGAAGTTTTAAAATTTATTTTGTCTTCCAATAGCTTTTTCCAAATGTTGATAATCTTTTTTAATTCACACCTTTCATTTATGCTCTTGGGCCTTTTAAAAATCTCTATAGCTTCTCTTAGCAATCTCTGGTCATATTATTCAATTTTTGCTAGAATATTTGTTTTATCAAAATTGATATCATGATTAGGTAATTTCATGAGAATAAATAGCCAATGAATTGGATTTTTCTCTGACTGCCAAAATATGTTCTTCCTTTCTAATATTTATTTTACTATTAGTCTGTCCAATATATGTATGTGAACAGACCCTACATGGAATTTCATATACACCATGATTTCATCTTTAGGAAGCGGAAATATTTCATTAATTTTTTTAAAAGTAATGTAAATTGTGTGAATATTATTATTATTTAAAATGTTACCAATTTTATCAAATCTTTTTTCTTTTTATATGTATAAGCCCTATTAATAATACTGTAATTAAAACCATTATCAAGAAGCATTTTTTTAGTAGCAGAAATGTCCTGGAGAAAATGGCTATCATCAGAAAATCTCTTAGTTCTATCCAACAATGTCTTTGCCACTGAAAATAGTTGTGCAGGATGTTGATGAGAAGAAAAATATAGATACCTCCCAGTATGTGTTGGTTTTT
Organism: Epiperipatus broadwayi; assembly: GCA_028023455.1. NCBI lineage: Eukaryota > Metazoa > Onychophora > Udeonychophora > Euonychophora > Peripatidae > Epiperipatus > Epiperipatus broadwayi. The sequence goes on along the minus strand of JAQFVV010000127.1, from coordinate 2,234,463 downwards.
TATATATACGATGAGATAAAGAACTATCTTCCCTTCTTTCAATTAAAACATCTAAAAAAGGTAATTGGTTATTATTTTCTATTTCCATAGTAAATCTAATATTGTTGTGTAAAGAATTTAAAAAATTCAAAAAGTCATCAAGAGCATGCTTATCATGAGGTCAAATAACAAAAGTATCATCAACTTACCTCAGCCATGGTAAGCATGCTCTTGGTGTAAAGAACAAAAGTATCATCAACTTACCTCAGCCATGGTAAGCATGCTCTTGGTGACTTTTTTAATTTTTTAAACTCTTTACATAACAATATTAGATTTACTATGGAAATAGAAAATAATAACCAATTACCTTTTTTAGATGTTTTAATTGAAAGAAGGGAAGATAGTTCTTTATCTCATCGTATATATAAAAAAACAACACACACTGGGAGGTATCTACATTTTTCTTCTCATCACCATCCTGCACAACTATTTTCAGTGGCAAAGACATTGTTGGATAGAACTAAGAACCTTTCTGATGATAGCCATTTTCTCCAGAACATTTCTGCTACTAAAAAAATGCTTCTTGATAATGGTTTTAATTACAATATTATTAATAGGGCTTATACATATAAAAAGAAAAAAGATTTTGATACATCAGAAATTAAGACAATTTTGCCATATATAAAAGGAGTAACTGATAAAATTAGTAACATTTTAAAGAATAATAATATTCACACAGTTTACACTACTTTTAAAAAAATTCATGAAATATTTCCACTTCCTAAAGATAAAATTTCTTTGGAGTGTCATGGTGTATAGGAAATTCCATGTAGGATCTGTTCACATACATATATTGGACAGACTAATCGTAGAATAAATATTAGAAAGAAGAACATTCTGGCAGTCAGAGAAAAATCCAATTCATCAGCTATTTATTCTCATATAAAATTAACTAATCATGATATCAATTTTGATAAAACAAATATTCTAGCAAAAATTGAACAATATGACCTGAGATTGCTAAGAGAAGCTATAGAGATTTTTAAAAGGCCCAAGAGCATAAATGAAAGGTGTGAATTAAAGATTAACAACATTTGAAAGAAGCTATTGGAAGACAAAATAAATTTTAAAACTTCTCAACCAATAGAATTTAAGTATGAGGAGAAACAAAAAGATAAAAACGATCACGTGCAATCCCATGATTTGAGAAAGAGGACACTCTGAGGAAGGTACTTGTTATTGTACTGAAACATCAGCTATTTAGCTATTTTACTACATAAAATATCCCGAAAATAATAATAATAATATATATACACCCTCGACATATTACATTATAGTTAATTTATTAGATTTTTATATGAAGCTATGATTAATACATTTTCTCTTAATAATGTCAATATTTAATTGTATTTTTAAATAAACTTATTTTTAAAAAGTAAAATTGTATGCTATTGTATATATATATTTCTTATTTGTTTATAGGTTGAAGTAAAATCTACCATTCAAGTAGAAGAAATTACTGATTTCATATATATATTTATTGATGATTTTAAAACTTGTTATTTAGTTGTTATTTTTTATTTGTTGAAATTTATTTATAAAGTTTCTCATTTGTTGATATTGTTTAAAAATATTTTAATAACATTTAATAATTGTTTTATTAATATTTATACTTGTTAAAGCATAAAATATTTAAAATCATTGAATTTTAATAAAAAGTTATTCTATCTTTGGAGTAGTAAAACTGAACTCTTTATAAATAAGAAGTATGGTATAATTAACAATTTAACAATTGAGATATGACAGAATGAAAGAAATGTTTTATGTTTCCACATTTGATTAAAAGTTATAGTTGTTATAATATAATTTGTTCCATTTCAATTCTTTTATTTTTTTCATTTTCCATTTGTATAAAATATATGCATATGATTATAGGTTATGAAAATTTTAAACTCTGAAGACATTTTATTATATAAATTATGTGTAATTAACTTATTTTTTCTAAATATTTGTTTATTTAATTAACATATGACTGATGAATATTTCTAAATCAAATAACTGTTGATATTAAAATGTTTTAATATGTAATAGCCTACTTCAAATTACCTTGTTTTTAATCAGTTAACATACAATTATTTTACAGTGGTCTCTTAAAATAATCCTACAAATATTATTCTTAATTTAAATGACTTAACCTCTTTGAATATTAAAAAAATTATACTAAGCCATAAATTTTATCATAACTTTTTTAAGTTTTATCAATAAAAAATGACATAATATATATTGTTTGAAAGATCAAACACCAAAGAATGTAATTAAGCTGAAAAAAATATAGTCATTGATATTCAAAGTAATAAAAAAAAAGAATAAAAGTTAAAATTTCTAATAATTATTTTCATATTATTTTATAAATTCTAAATTATCACACATGCAACTTAAAATTATATATTTGTTAGTAGGTTAGTTGGATTCATCATAAAATTTCTAAAAAAATAGTATATAATAATACTTACCTAAGGAAATCCATCACTTGAAAACTTCATAGAATAACGACATTAGAACCCTTCATTTTTTCTAGTAGCCCTTCAAATGTATTTCCATATAGGGGTTTGCAATGAATATGTCATCCCTAATAATATCCCTTATAACATGTAGTTAATATTGATCAATAATTAGTATAATTTGAATATTATAATAAAGAACCTCAATACAGTTTGTAATTTATTAAAAAGTACTACTAAAATAGTCACTATATACAAAATAAAATAATGAAATAAAATAAAAAGTGAATGAAATACTAAATTCATTATAGAGTTAAGATTGAGGTACATAAGTTAGTAGTTTGTGCAATGTAGTATTATTTATCCTATCTTTATAGGTTTTGAGGGCTCATATTGCTTCATGCTACTATGACCATAAATTTAGTAATAGCTTTTCATCAACTGCCACTTCTCTTTGCATTTGATATGCAGCATTGAAATTTACATTGCAGTAGTGTATAATCGAGCTAAGTTTACATACTGTCAAAATCTTTACATTTAGCGTTTGCAGTATTTTTATTATGATTAAAATGCAGACAAGACATTGTAGAAAAATATAAATCAGTCATAATATTTGCAAAATATGTTTATCCTTGTCTAATATCACCTAATTCAAATACTGGATCCAAGCCCACATCATAGCAAAAAATGCAGATAATTCACGAGCTTTTTTTTTTTTTATGTTAGTTTCAATAATAATTTTTTCATATATTTTTTATCAAATATAAATGTATTAAAAATAAAATAATAATTAAAAAATATATAAAAATAAAATAATAATTAAAAAATATAGAAAAATAAAATAATAATTAAAAAATATAGAAAAATAAATACTTACCATTAGACCCCTCATAACGTTGTCTTCAAAATACATTAGTAAAAAGTTTTATTTTTACCGATGTATTTTTTATGTCAAATGCGTTTCCAGTAACTATCAAAAAAAATGAGAGAAAGACAAAAAAATTCAATTTACTTGATCACAAAATTTATAAAATTTTTATTTTTTATTGTAGAAAAATAAAACTTACCTTTTCTGAAACTAGAAAAAAAGATGGAAAAGAAGGTGTAAAAACGCCTGTGTAGATTTCCATTAATCTTAACCTGAACCTGGATGTTTATAATTTGAAAACCATTCCCCGCATTATGCGGGCGTAAACACGAATTGCTTTTAAAAGGTTGGATGAAAAAATGTCTAATGGAATACACTGAAGCATTTATATTTTATGATATTTTTAAATGTTTTTATTAATTTTTGTAAATATCTGCATTATTTGAACTTTTTGATTGATTAGTACACTGAATATCATGAATGCCAATCATTTTGAGTTGTCTGTTAAAATTCTTGATATTAAATAACTCCTCAAAAATTGTATAGCACTATTTCATTTATATGTGAGAAGAGTATTCTTTTTTTATATATAATTAAAAACAAAAAATATAAATTACAAATGTAAATAAATGATAATAAATTGTATGTGAACCTGAACCATACTGTGCATGTAACACTCCATCATTAGTTAAATCCTCTAGCCAAATAATTGATTGTAAAACTCCAAAGTAAATATCTAATCAATTTAGATAATCCTGGAGATATAAAATAAGCCTTACAAATTGCACAGTTATAGTGAAAATATTTAAATTGAAATCATATAATTAAATTTGCACCTTACAATATATAAATAAAAAGTTAGTTTTCTTACAAGATATTTTTCTCTAGCTTTCTATTCATAAGTTGTAAAATTTGGTTTGCAATTTCAAAAGTTTCAATTTTTTCTCATTTTTTAAATTTAAGCTAATCATATGTGATATTTGGAATTAATCTTATATCTGCAGGAACACTTTAAGCAATTGCTTTTGTATAATGACTATATGAAATTTTATAAACACTTATTTGGATAAAATATTTTATTATTAATGGGATGTAGTCACATAAAATAACAGACTTAAATAACCCATTACAAAGTAACAACCTCTCTACAAGATTGAGAAATACTAAATATCTTGGGGGAGAGGATACTAACCATAAGTCTACTCATTAACATTATTTGACCATTCAGATCAAGGGCTTACTTTGCTCTCTATCTAAAAATGATTATTTATGTTTCTCAATCAATATTGATTTGGATATTAGATTGGTTATCAGAAAAAACAGTCCTGATTTAGATTGGAAATTTTTGATCAATCTAAAAACACAAGTTTATTCAGAATTTAAGTTCTAAACTATGATAGTCTGAAACATTAAGTATTATACAAGCATGCCTTTCACTCTCAAAAGTAAATGTCTACAAAGCTGTAAAGATAAGATAGGCAATCAGGGAAATGCTTAAAGGAATGATTGATTGAAGAGTATTAAGTCCTATTATAGTTTCTTAATTCAGACTATTTGCATTATTTTGAATTTATATGAATATTTTATCAATGAACATACAAGAAACACCAATTCATTGCGTTTGAGATACTGTCTGATTGATAAGAGAGCAAGCGGATATCAAATGTTTGGCTTATCTCGAATATTAAAAAGCTTTATAAATATAATTAATTATTTTGTTAATTAAAAATAATTAAGGGTATGAATTTTATCAAGAATTATTTAAATTTGATATGGAATATTGTTCAATTAAGCATAGATATTAAAAATTACAGCAGTTAAAAAAATAGATTAAAATTTATATCCCATCCTTTGCTCTCAAAAACACACACACAAAAAAAAAACCCATAAAAATTTGTTAAATTGTATATCAGCAAATATAATGAAAATATTTTGCTATAAAAAATGAAAAATGGTTATAAAATTGAAATCATGGTAAATTAAGGAAAAAAATTAAAATAGCTTAATCATTATAAGAAGAAAAAATTACTTAAAGTTAAAACAAAGAATACAAATATTAAAAAACTAATGAACAAAATCAATATTAGAATTTTATAATTAAAATTATAATAAATAGAATCAAAATATTAAAAAAATCATATACAGAAATGGATAATAATATGAATAAGATAAGTGTATTATTAATTTGTCTATGAAAAAGGATTTCAAAGAATTGAAACAGAAATATTAAATAAATCCAGAAATAAAAATGAAGAGTGAAAAATTATGTAAATAAAAATATATTAAAGTATTTAGCATTAACAAAATGGAATTTAAAGTCTAAATGAATTAAAAAATGTAAGTAAAGTAAGTATTGTGCATTGAGAGTGATCCATTCTCTATTCTGCTTCAGAGACATCTATTGTAAGCTTCGATAATGAGCTCTCAATGTTGTTTATATCTTCATCACCAGAATAGTTCCTAGTTTTGGGCTTTCTTAAATGGTAATATAAATTATAGCAAAACTTTAAAGTTGTAATGCAATAATACTTTTAAAAAATATTCAGAGAAAATATCAAAAACATTAAAATGAAGATTATAAGGACATTTTCTTTATAAAATTTGATATCAGTGTCATATATATTAATGTTAAGGAAAACATTATATTGATTTAGCTATTGAAAATACAAATTAGTTAAACATTCTCAAATCCAAATGCTTTAGATTTGCTTATATAACTAGAAAGTAAGTTGAGCATAAGACACTGCTCTTATCTTTATAAAGTTGTAATCTTGTGTTAAGATTTGTAGAGGTCCCTATCGTAAAATTGAGCACTCAAGGTACATAGTAGTATGGTTAAAGCGTTATATATATTTTTTTTTGATTCTGTGATTTTAATTGATTTTAATTGAATTTATTATTGCATTAGTCTTGAATGTTTAGAGCTATTGGATATAATAAAAAATAAAACAAGCAATTCAGTGCAAATAGATATTTTTGAAGTTGTTTTTATTATATAATTTTATTTTTAAATGTGTATGTATATATATATTAGCAATTAATGATAGGCATGCAAATTGAAACATTATTTGGTAAATTTATATGTCTAAAATATTTTAAGCTAAAAATAGATCTTCTATTATCATCTAACCGTTTATTTGAATCATAAATCAGACGATATTATGAGTTATTTAAAAACTTGTTATAGTTTCAATATTAGTGCAAATACAGTATTTGATTTACTATCCTAACAAAAATAAGTAAATGCATTATTAGATTATGTATTTCAGTTTTCAATGAACTGCTTTTAATTGGTAATTTACTTCATTATGTCATAACTGGAAAATTATTTAAAAATACACCAAAAAATTGGCATTAAATTTCTGTAATTTAATGCATACATTATGTATAAACATGTTTTCCACACGCATCTATGTGTTTTAAAATATATACTTTATATCGTTCTCTGTTATCCATGATGCAGATTCAAATAAATACAGTATAGCAAATAAGGGAGACAACCGTTTAACATTTAAATGAAAACAAAATCAGTCATTCATAAATATATAATCATTACAATTTGTGAATAAAATTACTTGAATTTAAATAAACATTGAATTTGATATATATATTTCCTAATGTTGATAAAAATGTGTATTTATTTAAGTTTATAAAAACTTATTTTCTAAAATCACCATTAATATTTTACAAAAATGATTAAAAGAGGAAAGAAGAATGTAAATACAGAAAAAAAATTATGCATACATTTAAAAAATAAAATAAACATACTATCTTAAAAACAAAAACAATTATTTTCATCTAAAAAACAATGAACTTATTAAATATTTTGTTAATTATAAAATTGTTTAATAAATAAATGAATATAATTCAAAAAATAAGTTTTAATAACATTTTTGTTAATTTAAATTTCGTATTTATTTGTCATTGGTTACCTATGCATATCTATTTATTATCTTAATTAAAGAAACAGATGACGGATTACAATTTTTTCTAAGCATTATTGGGCAGTGTCAGGTGAAGTGAAGATGACTGGTTTCAGTAACATTATATCAATTGTAATTTTTAATGAAAATAGATATATAGGAATAAAAACAAATAATATAGTGAATAAGTTTAATAAAATTATAAAGAACATTAATAAAAAAATGCAAAAGAATAAAAATAGATAATAATAATAAAAAACCTATTAAATTTAATGGATAATAAATACATAGGATATAATAAAGAAATAATTAATAGAATATATATGATGAAATGCAAACATTGTTTATATAATGGGATTGATAACAAATACATGGGAAAAACTAAAAATTCAATAAAAACAAGATTAAAACAACATATAAGATAATAAATCACATATATATACATGAAAGACACATTTACTGAAAGTTCAATAAAAATGATGTTACTGACAATATTAAAGAAATGAAAACGAAGCATTAATAGAAAAGAAAATCAAAATTTAATACAGATTCTGGGATTAGGATGACGGTATAAATATAGTGCTTAAAAAACATATAGGGAAAAATATATAAAGAGAAAACTACTTATAAATAAATTATGGGTTTATAAAAAAATGTTTACATAGGAGTATAAATACGAATATAGATATATATTAATGAAATAAAAGCTTAGTATAATATTCACATATTAAACAGTATAATATAAAACAAATTTATAAGAGAGAATTATATAATAATAGTAATAAAAGTTGAAGTGTATAAATAAAAAGAAAGTTTTAATGGTTATAGATATAGTTAGTTTAAATAATATGTAATAGAGAAAGCTAGTGGATAAAATAATTTTTTTACTTTATAGAAATTAAAGATTATAATATTTATGGTTTCTAGATATTTAAAAAAAGCTAAATAGAAAATATTAATAACAGAAAAATAAATAAGAAAATAATAGATTTTATAAGATTTGAAAATTAAAAAGAATATTCTTAATAAATAAATTAAGGTTAAACTGAGAATTATATGAAAATAAAATATTTTTTTAATGTGAAAATAATAAAATTAAAGTATAAATTTATAAGGGATAGAAATAATTAAGGGATTATTAAAAATAAATAATATGTTTAAATTAATATTTGTTTATGAATATGTGTATATTCAGTCAGAAATACATGTGTAATATATACTTTATATTTATATTGTACATTTCATTTTATATTACCTGGATTATTTTATTTGGGATTGATTATATTTATTCAGTTTTATTGTGCTTTATTATATTTTGTCATTTTTTATTATTTTGTTTTAAGTTTTTTATGGTATTGTTTTATATTGTTCATGATTTCATAGTTCTGAAGAAGACTGCAGGACAGTTGAAACATAAGATTGTATATACATATATCTACAATAGAAAATTTTTTGCTTAAATATGTTCAAAGTAGAATGGATAAATTGAATTTTTAGCATAGTTCTCCAGTTAGCATTATCATGGCTATTTTTTATTTTAAATATATACTGGCACTTCTTATATACCCTCAATTTATGCAAATTTAAATTTAAGTAAATATTTCCAGCATCTATGCAGTGTAAAAATATGATATACAAGCTAATACAATCCTCATTGTTTCTATTTTTCATGAATATGACATTTTTTGATATAATAATATAATTTAGTTTTATTTGTTAAAAAATATTTATATATTCTGTAACATTTTACAATAAATTATTATAAAAATTTGTTATTTTTATTTTATTTCTATAAATATATACCATATAAATTTATACTAACTTCATTAATAATAAAACTATATTATTAAAGAAAGTTAAAACATATGCATAAACATGAATACTAATATATTTCCACTTCATTTATGTATATACATAGGCTAAATTTAAATTGATAAAAAATCAAGTCAGATGTCATATGACTTAATTTTAATAAAGCTCATATTTACAAATGTTATATATAGAGTACGTACTCTATATATAACATTTGTAAATACGAGCTTTATTAAAATTAGGTCATATGACATCTGACTTGATTTTTTATCAATTTAATTTTAGTTTTTGCTATTAAGGCTTTGGCAATTTTATATTGCTAGAGCTATTAATATATGGTGTATCTGAATTTATTTCAGTCCCATACTGCTATTTGAGTTAGATAGCTGGATTTTTGGACATTTAGATGTCTGAAAGTTTCAGATTTTCTTCTCAATAGTTAGGCATTGATAAAATGCTAGACTAGTTCTAGTGTTTTTAATCCCTAGCACCTCACTGACGATGCTAGATGCAGAAACTGCGGTCTGGGGTTGAGGGTATTTTTAAAAGCTTGATAAGAGTGTGTATTTTTACGTACTCTATATATAACATAGGCTAAATTATATGCTGCTGATATCAAAGAATAAAAATATTGAAATATAAATATTAAATAATTAAATATACTTAAAAATAAATTCTAATTGAAGCTACTATTCTTATTAACAGTCATAGCTACTAACACAGACATACCTACTTAAGCTTTGAAACCAAGTGATTCAATTTCTGTACATTGATGTAATGTAGTACTTCACCTTTGCCATGCTCATGACCCAATTTAAAAATTCTAAATGAATGAAACTTGAAATTTTTTAGAGTAGGCCCATAGTCAACATATCAGATGATTTTATGAAGTTTTTCTTGTAGATGTTATATTAATGAGTTAAGATGGTTATCATTTAATTAATAATCTTATAGAGAGTAGTAATTTAATAAATAAAATATTTAAATGCAAAAGTGATGCATATAAATATATATTTAAAATTACTCCAAATTCACAACTCAACCAGACTAGCCAAGAAAATAAACTCTAAAACACTACCAATGATTTCACTGCTACAAGCAGACTTCTCAAGTATAAAGAACTACAAAATAACATTTAAAGTAAACACCCACAATTCCACCTATTTCTCATACACCCTTAATATTAAAAGAACTCTTAAATAAGTTAATTGCTTCAGAATCATAAATTTTTAATAATATTCTTTTTTTATTTCATTTCTCTCATAAATTTTTAATAATATTCTTTTTTTATTTCATTTCTCTCAAAGAAGACATTCTTGGCTTCATCAAAATTAATATCTTTTTCATGGATATACAAAGCAAAATTAAGATATTTATTTCTACCCCTATTTTTATATATCTTTATTCTTTCATTTAAACTCAAAGTACTGTGACCTATATATACCTTCTTACAAAAACAAGGAATAATATACACAAACTTCAAGAATAGTCTTTCTATCAAAAATTTCCTTTGTATTATTTAATAAATTATTCAAAGTAATACCCCTTTTACTATTTTTACATACAATTTTATAAGAAGACAATTTAAATGGCAAAGAAATAAAATCATACTTTTCTTTATCCTTTACATCATTATAAATATTACTATTAAATAAAATATTTTTAACACATTTATCAGAGTAGCCAACACTCAAATAATCTTTATAAAATTGACCTTTTTGAAACAAAGCTATCCCACTAGAATTATTTAATCTCTTATTTCTATAACAATAATTTCTTAAAACAGCTACTTTATGAATACAGATTGATAGCTATCAGGTTTAATTATATACTTTAACTCTTTATTCTTAACATAATGACTACATACCAAACAATTAGTCTTTACATTTCTAATCACCAATAGATATAAAAAGGTTTCCCAAACATGTAGGCAACTTTTTATTCCAATACAAATGGTTCCCAAATCTGTGGGGTAATAAAAAAAGAATATACCCATCATTTTTATCCTGTTACAATATATATTAAACTTTTGATAATTTCTATATAAAAATAGCTGAAAGGTATAAGAAAAATAATATTTAAGAGGTTTGTTAGTGACTTATAGATGGAGATAAAATAAATTTTGAAAGAAGAGTAACTTTTATAAAAAATAAGTGTTGAAAACATAAATTATTATAGATAATATGCTATTTACTTGGATTTATAGAAAAAAAAACATTTTATGGATTTTTATATCAATATATGTTTTATGTTAAATTATATTAAAAATATAAGATAAAATAATATAATATTAACAATAATATTAAAATATAAACATTATATAATGATAGGTGTAATATCAAAGTCTTCTACTGCGAATAAATTGGAAAAATCCTTTCTTTTATTAAATAAATATTTGTGCAACAAAGATGATTATGTTTTGTAAGGTTTAAATTACCAATTTAGTTTATAATTTTTAATTATTCTGCTATATAATTTTAACAATAATTCTGAAAATGAGAGTTAGAAAGCTAATTAACATTGTTGTGAGAAAAAGATCTAAATAAAATTGTAAAACTGTCTGAGTGGAAATGCCATGATGATGTCATATAAGCTGATCTAGGATACAAAAGACATTTCAGATAATACATAAAAAATAATAATTTCCCAAATGAAAAAGTGAAAATGATTTTTTATTAATGTATGCTCCTTTCTATTTTTAAAAGATTTAGTTATCAGTATGAGCCAGAAACAAGTAAAAACGCTGTTTCAAGACAAAAATAATTTTGAGAAAGCAGAACTAATGTGATTTTTATTATTATAAATTTATTTTTGTTTTTAAAAATCAACTTAAATCTCAATAGAGGCTAAAAACAGGATTGTGAATGTAGTAGTAAAAAAAGACAATTTCCAAGCAAAAAATTCTAAATGTTGATATGATTATCTTGGTAATCTTGTTTACATTTTTATTTTATACTTTTAAAAGTTCAATGTTAGTTTTTATTAAGATTGAACTATAGAGTATTTACAGTAGTTTAGTTTATATGTATTTATATATATATTTGGGATTATATATTATGTTTGTTCATGTTAAAATGGTTGTTTTGGATAATAACTTTTGTTTGGGTTATAGGACTGGAACAGATTATTCCTAAATATATACTTTTTATATAAACTATAGTAAATAGATTATATAAAAAATAACCTTCCAGAACCAATTATTTTCATTGTAGGAGATCTAATACCAGTCAGTTTCATTTTATCCAGGGAAATCTTATCATTAGAAGTTCTCTTTTGATGTCTCAAAAACAAATAGCAGATTGTTCTATTTTCTATAAAAATATATCATTGTACCACAAATCTGATATTTATTTTTTTAATAAATGTTTATTTTATGATAACATTGTTCTGCAAGATTTGCAGTTGTATTTATGATGTATAATTTTTCTTTGTAGTATGGCAAAATATATTATAAATTTTAATTGTGCAACAGTTTACTATTTTTGTTACTGTTGAGCTTTGTCAACAATATAATCAAAACCTATAATCCAGATACTATATAAAGATTATACATGCATACAATATTTTATACCTTTTGTGTACTTTAAACATTTTGTTTCCATGTTAAATCAATTTATAAATGTAAACAAATACCAGCTTGCAATAATGTGATAAAGATGGATTAATGTTAGCAGTCTTATTGAGTTTAAATAAATTAATTTGAAAATATCTTTTTTATGAGTGAATCCACAAGGTATCTATCTGCCTGGGTATGCAGATAGATGGACTTTTTCAATTAGAGTTAAATTCAAAAAATTTGGACTATAAAATGAATATTTGTGACTTTGTTAAAAATTAAAAAAACATCTGCTCAATATCTATGTCAATGGGAATTTTTTATAATTTATGTGATTTCAGTTTCTAATACTTTTTTATATTATTCAACTCATGTATCTTATTTTTTGTATATAACTAAAAGTGCAATAAACAACAGAAAAAATATTTATACTTCACATAATCCTTTTAAAAATGTTGATTATATTTAATGACAAAATTATTGAAAATAGAAGATATGCATATGTAATATTCCAATGTTAATATCAATCACTTTATTCACTTTTTTACAAGCATTATACACCTATTTTACTATCATAACTGTTTGGATTGCCCCAGCAATTTTCTTCAGATAAATGTTTGGGTAGAAAGGATAGATGGATTCATTCTATCTTTTCACAAAGACTTTATCTTGTGTTTGGAAGTGAGAGTATTCATTTATAGTTAAAAATCCACAAAGTGCATGTGCATTAACTTAATGGCTGATTATTACTATTACAGTTTATAAAAAAAACATTGTGCTATAGAAAATAAATATCTCATTTACATATGTTTAATTTCAATTAAGAATGAAGTATCGTAAATTCTGCAAACATCATTTATTCAGGCATAGTAAAAGGTAATTTAAAGTGATTGCTTAACATCTTCATGCTCTCATTCCCAAATGCTTAAGATTTTCCCATACATAAACGTTTGGATAGAAAGAATAGATGGATTCATTCTATCTTTTCATGAAGATTTTATCTTGTGTTTGGAAGTGAGAGAATTCATTTATAGTTAAAAATCCACAAAATGCATGTGCATTAGCTTAATGGCTGATTATTACTATTACAGTTTATAAAAAAAACACTATATAAAATAAATATCTCACTTAAATATGTAATATTACAAAATGATGTTTGTAAATACATTAAATAAATATTTTTGAAAGTTTACTATAATAATTTTTTAACTGTTGGGGCGGTTTTATTTTTTATACATAGTTTTTTTAACTTTTAATAATGACATATAAAGTAGCGAAAATGCAACAAAGAAGTTATAATTAAGTGAATACACGAATGATTCAGTGAGAAAAATAAATCAAGTTTTTGAAAGAAAAGTGTGTGTATATTACTGTCATATTTATACAATTATATAAGCAAATTGGCTTGGATTCAAAATTATAAGATATTTTAAATTTCAACTAAAAGGATGATAGTAAAAAAATATGCATAACTATATTACTTTCTGCTTTGTTATCCCAAGTTATCATTGAAAATGCAAAACCTAGAAATTTATTTGGAAATAGAAATTAATTGCTCTACTATCTTATAACTACTGTTAATTCAAGATTAACAATAGATAGTACTATAGATCAAAGAAATTAAACATGTATAATGTGATATAAAATTTAAATACTGCCTAACTATACTATACCATTACAATACTAGCAGGCAATTGCCGGGGTTGCGGATTCGCGTCCCGGCCGATGCCATTACACTTAAAAAAACAAAAACAATGGTTTTATCTATTAATAAATAGATCTTTTCAAAAAGTCAACTAAACATACAAATATATATATATACACACTCAAAACAAAATAGCCTTCTCATCATTTACTTAAAAAAACATCTTCATTTAATATCAAAGGATGCCTTCATGAGATTGATGCCTCAGATTCAAAAAATTGAGACTATAAATCTTATGAAAACATTTTTTGATGTTAACAGAAGTTAGTTTTGAAGTAAATGATGGGAAGACAATTTTGTTTTGTACATATATGTTGTTTAATTGAATTTCACTTGAAAAGATCTATTTATTAATAGATGAAACCATGGTTGTGGAAGAATTTCAGTAAAATGTTCATTTCAACAAAAATTTTATTAACAATAAATAGTGATTACATACTAATAAAGGATAGATAAATGAATAAATTGTACAATAATATGATTGTATAATGTTCTATTTGTCATCTGGCTAGATTTGTTATGAGAGTACAATTGTTATACTCTTATGTGGTTAGGTATAGTGATGAGATTCTAAGAACTTGTTTAATGGAATAAGCATTTTTTATATAAACATGAATATTTTCTTTTAGAATTTCCTATTCTATAATGCTGGGTAGGTGGGATTTGATAGTCAGGAAAAGGAAAGAGCAGTTAAAGACCAGGTGTCATCAAAGACTTTACTGGAGGCCAGGAGCTGGTCACGTTTCTTGATTTTTTTGAGCGTTTGATAAAACAATGGTATGATTTGTGGCGGGGGTAATTCCATGAGAGTTTTGCATCTCACTATCCATATGGAATAAAGGACAAAGGTAGAAAGCCTTATTATTGGAAAAAACCCATTATGAATGGCATTTTCAAGTGAGAAAATCATATCAGGTCTTATGTTGGAATTGATTATAATTAAATCTTTCAGTGTTTTAAGTCTTGGGCACTGGTGTATAATATGGTCTATGGTTTCATCTTCACGAGCACACAAACCACATATAGGGTCAATGCTGGTAAAACCTCTTCGGTGATAAAGGAACCAATTCATGGGAAGTGCATTAAGATTTATTTTAATGATGAAGTCAAGGAATTTGGGTTCCAGACTCCATCTTTTGAAGTGTGAAATGAGTCTTTGGTTGGTTACTTTTAGGCTGGTTTTAATGGGTTGTTGATTATAGTTGATTATATTGTATGCTTCCCATAAGGTGATTTTTTTGTTAAGGTTAAAGGGCATTATTGGTTTATAAAGTTGTGGTGGTCTATTAGGGAGGCTATCCATGAACTGGCAGAGGGCGGAGGATGATCTGTCGGTGTAATTTTTTTAATAATGTTGGAGTATCCACAGGAGAGGATCAGATTACGTAGAGTGTTGTGGGTTTTCTGTAAAATGATTGCTTGTATTGAGTGGAATGACAGTCCATTGAACCTGCATGGTCGTTGGATGCCTCGCAAGCTAATAGCAACTGTCCTTCCTCTCCAGAGAAGTTTGGTACATAATCGGTTGATTTTATTTTGAAACTGTTTAGACATTTTTATGAATGGAAGATAATATGAGATTTTTGGCATTATGATCATGTTGAGGAGGCCAACCTTTCCATATAATGAAAGGTATACTCTAGAGAGTGACGTGGTGATGGCTTCAGTTGAATGGAGGATTGCATCTTGAATCTCTCTTGCCATTGCAGTTGGTGTTTTGAAGATTGGGAAACCTAGGTATCTTTGGGGTTTTGCAGAAAAGGGAGAGTTAATTTGTTTACCAGACATAATCTTCCAGATGGAAGATTTGTTAAAGTTTATTTGTAGGCCAAGTTTCGCTGTATGTCTGTTTAAGATGTTCATGAGATGGGGAAGGTATTTAATGGTGGGAAGAACAACCATGATGTCATCTATATATGCAAATACATTGAAGTTTTTATTGAGAGAGGGAAGGAAAATTCCAGGGAGGTTTTTTTCTATAGACATCAGAAGAGGGTTGATGTATGCTGTGAAGAAAAGGGCACTGAGTGGAGATCCTTGAGGGATCGACTTGTATGGCTTGAAGCCTGGTGTGATCTTGCCATCAAGAGAGAGAAAAATCTCTCAGTTGTTGAGCAGATTGCTGATCATCTGAACAATCCTGGCTGGAATGTCGCATTCCAACAGAATATCCAGGAGGATATTTATCTGGACTGAATCAAATGCTGCCGCAACATCCAGCTGGACAGCAATAGGTTTTGATTTACGATGTCCTCTGATGTAATTGAATAGTGCAGTTATATTGGACATAGCATGCGAGGTTGATGATCCCTTTTTTCCGTATTGGTTTGACGAGATGTGGCTAAGGATTTGAGTTTGGATTTGATCTTTAATGACTGACTCAATTATCTTGATAAGCAATGGGGTCATGGAAATTGGCCGGATATTGTTTATGTTGTTTAGTGGTTTTGCTTTTTTAATAAAAGGCACGAGTGCCACTGGGTAAAGATCTGTTATGTTTCTGTTGCCGGAGGCTAGGTGATCAATCATTTTTTTAATAATTGGCACAGTGAATTGACTGAGGTGTTTGAGAAGGAAATTGGATGCCATGAAGGCCAGGATGAATGCCATCAGGGAGAGATGTTATCTTCTTTTTGATTTGGATTTCTGTGATGTCATGTTCGCCGGGGTCACCAGCATCCAACCAGCTGTTTATAGGAGGAGCTCCATCTTTTTGCATTAATTGGCAGAATTGTTTGCTGATGTGTTGCATCATTGAAAAGCCAACGAGATTGGTTCCATCAGAATTAATGGATAAGGGAGTGATTTGTTTTCTATTGTACCCCAGTGCCCATCTAAGGTAGTCTCTCATCCAGCAGTGTTGTTGTGCTGAGAAACATTTGGCTCTTCTGATGGATATATATTCTGCAAGGGACTTTTGCTTGATTTTGTAGAGATTTTTAAGGAAGATGATTTTTTTTGTATTTGTGAAATTTTGCTGTAAAGCTTGAAGTTGTATATTAATGTCTGTTAGATCATTTAGAAGGCCATTAGGTCCTTTGATTTTCCTGGCATGGTGATTTAATATAGATTGTAGTATTCCAATGAAGGAAAACCAGCCCTCCTGAGCAGGAAGGGAAAGGATGTTTATTTTCTGGAAAAGGATGTATGCCTCAGATACTATCGCTTCGGTCATTATTGATTGGGTGATCATGCGCATGGTTTTACCAGGTCCATCAATAGGTGCAGGGATTGAAATAGGTGTAAGTTGTAAGATTAGGGCCATATGATCAGAGAAAGCAACAGGGGCCAAGGCTGCATCAAGGTTGAAATGGAGGTCTGGGGTGTAGTAAACCAAATCAATCGGGGACTTTTTAGTTTTAGTATAGAAAGAGTAGGCTTCGGGAGGGAAGAAGCCCTCTCCACACATTAATCTGCGATTTATTAGATGCAAAAATCTCTTGTTGAAGTCATTGTATGTGGTGTTAAAGTCTCCCAGAAGAATAGTAGGGGAGGCTCTGTTAGCGTTGATGGCATTTAGGATGTGGATTATTTTTAGATATTGAGAGGTGTCTTTGGCTGTATATATATAAGCTATGATGATCAGATAACCCCAATAGTCTATTTCTATGATAATAATATTGGCATCTAGGAATAGAATGCTAAAACTGTTTGGTGGTGTTGACTTGCTGAGAAGAATACCGACTCCACCTGAAGCAGAATGGCCTATGGAAAATCTAGTAAATCCAAGTTGAGAGAAGAGATAGTATTTTACAATCGGTCTTATGGTGATATTTAGTTTCACCCATAAGAAGTATATGAGGGGAGCAGAGCGAGAGCCAGTTTTTAATAGCTAGAACTCTATCAATTGAGTTGATGCCGCGAATGTTAATGCCAGCAATTTTGCAGAACATGATAGATTAATCCAAACCGTCCTCAGCAAAGTGTACCAAGTCAATGTGGGACATCTCCATGTTAATGAGGTCTGATGTTGTTTGGCAATCAGTGTCTTGTGATTGAATTTGTGGATGGATTGGTGATATAGTTGTTGGTTGAGGAAACGTATCCATGAAGTCTTCGGTGTCTGATGAAGTAGTGTAATCTGTCTGAGATTCGTCAGAAGGATCAATGGTATCAATGGTTGTAGGATCCATGGTTTTCCTCTTTTTTTCTATGGATTTGCGAGGCTTTGTGCTTGATATATCTGAAATCTGTTTGTTAGAGGGTGGAGGTGAGTAATGTATCAGATGGGCGCTATCATCATCAGAGCTTGATTTATCTGAACAAATTGATTTTCTTTTAATTTTCTTATTTGTCTTTTGGGTATTTGTTGTGTCGGTTTTTTGAGGGTTTTGAAGTTTAATAGAGTTTTTTTCATTTTCCTGTTCTTTTGATAAAAGTGTTTTTTTATTGTTATAGGAATTTGTTTTAAATTTTAGACCTGAGTCATTTTCGGTTTGCTGTAACTGTTGGGAAACATTAACTATGCTGACTTTCGGGTTGAGTGTTTGACAAGTCTTTTCATCGGGATGGTTAATTATTGCAGGAGTTGAAGAATTGAGGACAGTTTGTGGATCACTTTGTTTAGGTTTACTGGACTTAACTGACCCAAATGAAGATGTATCAATGGTTTTAGACTGGGTGGGAGTTGTTATGGATGGATTGTTTTGAAATTTTTTGAGTGTATTTTCTTCATCGCCTGTATTTTCCTTGCTCTCGTCAGGTGGTTTGGTCATATTGCCTTCTTTTGTATCAAGAGTTTGGCCTAGTATTGTTTCTCGGGGATTAGTACAATATGTATCATATGTATGATCTTTAGTGTTATCGGTTTGAGTGATTGGTTTAGGTGCAGTATATGTAATTGCTTGGATCTCTGATTCACTACTATTAGTGTAGAGGTTGTCGTTTGTTCTTTCTTGAATATTTTCATTTTGAAAGATAGGTTTGGATGTGAAAGGGTTTGTTGGAGGATTTATTTGAATCAGGTTGTCTGGGTTTGTGAGGTTGCTGATTGAATTAGGCCCATGTGGTGATTGTCTATTTAAGGATGTGAAAGCCGTGTTAGTAGGTCTACCAGGACATCTGTGAACTTTATTCTTTTTAATACCACAGTGTGTACATATTCTTGCTGCACAGTCTTTAATGAGGTGTGTTCTTTGAAGGCAGAAGAAACATTGTGGATGTACTCCCCTGAAAGTCAAAACCATAGGAGAGCCTCTTGCAGTAATAATAGTGGGTATGTCAGTGGGTATAATGTTTTTCTTCAATGTAAGTGTGAAGATAACTGTATTGGACAGGATTTGATCTTCACAGTGAGGGTTTAATAGGTGTTTAAATTTGCTAACTGAACCATAATTAATAAGGATGTCTTGTAGTTCTTGTTCTTTCAAGTGGGCAAGGCAGTTTTGGATTCTGCCGGATAGTGTAACAGGACGGTTCATATCTATGGAGCATAGTATAAAATTTCCTAAAGATCTGTATTTATTTTTAAAGTTCATATGGTCCGCCCACGTTTTAAACTCAATGATAACATAGCGGTCATTGGGATGATTAAGAATCATATGAATGCCTCTGCCTAATTGTTTTTGATTGATTAGACTGTATAGCTGTTCTAGAGGGAACTTATATAGAGCACATTGTTGATTTGTTATGGCTAAGATTAACGACTTATCGCTGTAGTAGTTAGCAAACGATTTATATAGGCTATTGGGAATCGTTTTGTTGAACTCATTATTTATTTTTAGGAACATGTCGTCATTAAGATCGTTTATATTAAATGAGACATTTTCCAAAGTGTTTGATTCTTGTTCTATGTCTAGTTCTGAGATATTCAAATATAGTTCATTGAAATTATCGGCCTTAATATTTTTGGAGATGCTCTCAGAATTTTTAGACCTTACGATATTTGCGTACGTAGAGGAATTTTTCAATATTGGTATTGAAGAAATTGGATTAGATTGTAAGTTGGCTGAAGTAGCAATGGATTGTTCTGCGCTATAATCTTTGTTTGTTCTGGAATGTGATTTATCGGTTTTAAAATTTATTTCTTCTTTTTGATTTTTAAATTTACTGTTGACAAACTGTAATGTGACAGCACTGGTTTTGTCGACCTCTGGTGGAAAAGTTTTAACTTTAAAAAATTCGCCGAAATCATCTTGTCGGTAATTTTGTCTATTATTTTCAGATATGGTTTCCAGGGTATTATTGGGCAAAGGAAATTGCTCATTAGAGTCTTCTGAGGGTGCGTAAAGTCTTCGGAGAGGTGATGATTGGTTTTTGCTTGTATTTTTAAGAATTTCAATAGTTTCGCTTGATGAGATATTAATGCTATTACTTATATTAGGGGTAAGTTGAATATTTTCTAAACTTTTGTTGATATTTGTGATGCTGTTTTCTTTTGAAATATTGGTTTGTGGGTTTTTATTTGTTGTAGAAGTTATTTTGGATGAATTTAGATTAGATCTAAGGCTATAAAATTTACGACCGATGACTGCATTGCTAGATTGAATGCTGAGATCGGGGCTAACCTTAATTTGCGAGTTATCGATTATATTATCACTTTCCATAATATATAATGATTAAAACCGACTTACCTTGAATAAGAAATGTAAAGGTAAGGGGACAATCGTCCCTATCTTCCTGAAATTGAATCGCTAAGGGACGCTTTTTGTAAGACCAGTTGCAAAGATGGCTGCCAAAAGCGGAAGTCAGTAAAAATGTTGTTTTCTGATTAGTATTGTAATGTTAACAATTATTCCTTAAGCTACCAACAATCTCAATCTGTAGTCAAGGTAACCATCTTTAACAATAAAGGTGGTTACCTTGACTACAGTTGGAGTTTGTTGATAGCTTAAGGGTTGATTGTTATCTAAATTTATTAACCTATTAAAGCCTTGAGTAATTGATTTTATTGTCCATTGTAATGTTACATGAATTTCTATTTTGTAATATGATAGGAGAACACTATTTTATTTCTCCTGAATTATTTTATATGTATATAATGTGACTTTACCCTATTTGTCGTGTATCTAAAACTATAAAATTGAAAAATAAATATTTAAGATTGTAGTAAAAATGAGCTTCGAGTAATCAACAATATGAAAATGTTAATATATATATATATATTAATTTATAGAAGAAATAAAAGGGATAGCAATTTCAGTTCAGAAGGATATGTACATATATATTATATTAGTATGTGAAACTAGGAATAGTTAAAGAACACTAATTTATTCAGTCATTAAAAACAAAATGTCAAAAAGGTATGTAAATTTTTTGAAAAAAGAGAGGGGAATAGGAGTTGTAAAATTTGGCAAGTAAGTAAATACTTATATTTGAAAAAAAAATTTTTTTAAGCTTATAAGGTATGCAACACTGAAAATATAAATAAATATTTTATGCATGCATACAAATAAAGTGTGTTATATATATTAAAACTGTGTATACTCTAGATCAAGAACTACCTAAGTGTGAGAGAGCCTCAAAATGTAACCCAAGACTTAAAGCTCTACAGTGATAAATTCACATTTCTTATTTTATTTATTTTTCATAAAAATAAATTAGAAAAGTTATGTTGGCACAAATTAGAAAGAAAAAGAAAAATTTATTCATTTTTTAAAATTGTAATTGTAAAAACTTAAAGCATTTCTTTAAGCTTTTACAGAGCCTATGTGAGTACATTGCAGATCCGTCAACTCATTATAAATCACTAATTTATACAGTTTTTATAACTACAATAGATTTCAGTAGTTTAATGCCCATTTAGATTTTATGCAAACAGTTTTATCATAAAGCTTCTATCATAATGATTAAATGCAAAGATTAATCACCATTTTAAAAATAAATAAATTAATTAATAGAAATAACTATTATAGAAAACTGTATTCATGCCTAGTCGAGATCTACACTCTCTGATATTTAATATTATACTAAAGGATGTTTGCAATGTGTTTCAATTAAGAAAAGAACATTAGAAACCTATTTATACAGTTATCAGTTAGAAATAATTATGGTTGCACAGTTAAAATATAAAATCATTTTTTAATCAATAAAGACTAGTCTTTTTTTTTTTTCATTTCTACCATTGTAAGAAAACATAATTAATTATCTAGTTTCAATTTATATTGATGCTCTGTTAATTATTCTTTCTTTTTTTGTTAAGTGCAATAGCATACCACTTTTTTAATACAATGTCTTACAATTAGTTTTAGATTTTTAACTACCTAGCAGTCTTTTCAAAGTGTAATCAACATATTTAAGCAGTAAGAAAAAGAGTTCTGAAATCTGAAGAAGTCTGTTAGCCAGTCGTAATGTATAAGAAATAAAAAAAATAAAAATTCTGCATAAAAACGTGCAAAAATGAAAATGTAATTATTTTTTAATTTATAATTATTTGATTATTATGAAAACAACATAAAGAGAATATTTGTTATTTAAATTGAAATAGTTCTATCTATAGTATATATTTTAAAAAAACAAATATATTAATCTTTAATTAAGGTTTACAATTTATATCTGGGCTACAGATAATCTCTAGTTTAATAAGTGAACAATGATAATAATTATTGTATTTATCTAGAGTTGATCATGTTAGAATTGTGGGTGTGTATATTTGACAAATCAAAATGTAACACATTATTATGCTACATATTAAAAAAATCCTCAGTTAAAATGTAGATTTATTATCAGTTTTTAGTAGGTAAATTAAAAATAAGTATTGCTCATATTTTCTCAAATTTAAATAATTTAATGAAATTGGTCTCATGCAATAAATAATTAAAATATGTCAACAACAACAAAAAAGACGACCATTACTTTTTTTAAAAAAAACAGCATTCAAATTTTAGTAATATTTTTTTTTACAAAATTATTTAATAAGATAACTTTTAATCTAAAAACAAAGTGATAAACAGATAAAAAAAATTTTATGCACAAACAATATATGTTTGTTTAAGATTATTTGATGAGAAACTTTGTGTATATGGTTTTAAACTACCTTGATTACTTTTGCAAAATGCCTAAAAAAAATGTTAGTCTGCTCTGTACCCTTGATCTGTCTTGAGGGCCTGATTAAAAACTTTACTCTCAAAGTACATGCTGGAAATCATAAAATTTTTACTAAAAAAATGAATTAAAATGTAGCTAACATTTCAAAACAAAACAACACTCTCCATATAGTAGTGCCATCTTGTGCTAACAAGAGCAATCAATGGATGCCAGAAGGCTTCTGGCATCCATTGATTGCTCTTGTTAGCACAAGATGGCACTACTATATGGAGAGTGTTGTTTTGTTTTGAATTGTTTAATAACAATTATTGTGCTAGTATGAGATAGTGATCATGTGATGTTTAGTGGTTTAGCTAACATTTCCATGTGATTATGAGGAACGTTTTTTTGTATTAAATTTTTCAAAAAAGAAAAAACTCTGAAAAAGCTGTACAGTTTTCACATGAAAAAATTAGCAAGCAATATTTTAATTTTTCTATAAAACTTTTATGCAGTTTGATGGAAATTTTTTTGTTTAGACTCATAAAGCACAGCAAAGGAATAGCACAGACTAACATTTTTTTCAGGTATTTGGTAGGCAAAATATCATAATTTTAAACCATACATATGATACTTTTCATCAAAAAATCATCAATAATCATATTTTATCCATGAAAATATTTAATTTAACAATTATAGGTATATACATATTTTTACAATAAAATTTATATTAATAGTAGTTTTGTACTGTCTATTTGACATATTGACATTCAGGGATTTTATTCTATTGACATACTGATCTGACAGGATATTATTTCTCAGTATTTTATCTGGCATTATAATGGTTATTAGCATTTTGGGATAGACTTTAGTCTTATCTTACTAGAGACTTTGAGCATTACTTTTTTTATATATAAATAATAAATACATCTGCTAAAAAGCAGAATTCTTAAATTGTATAAAAAATTATTAATACATTGTATAATCAACACATTTGTTTGGATTTTTTGAATGCATTTTCATCCAATCAATGATGTTATTTTTATATTCTCGAACCCATTTGATATTCTGTGACAATTTTTCTAAACTTCGTTGAAATTGTACAGCATTCTGAAGAATCATGAAGTTTTCTCTTCTTAAAAAATCTGCCATCTATAAATAAAATAATAATTAGAATTATTGGTAAACAAGCAAAAAAATATTTAGTTATTTAAATCTAAATAATATATATATATATCCACAATAAAAACTGTATTCTAACACATACCCTCATAAACTAGATGTATTAAATCTTTAGAAAGATAATAGAACATGTATACCAATTATTCTTATACAATACTAGATAAATAAATTAGTTTCTTAAGAATTTATGTGATATTCAATATAAGAAATAACAGGTAGAGCTTTGACCAGAGAATCTTTATTTTCAACTTCGTTATTCTGGCACTGAACCAAATTGACAGAAAACATTTATCTAATACCAATCTACTTATTTGTCCATTATATAAATTATTTTAGATAAAGCACAATGGATAGTCCCTTAAACAGTTATGGGAAATTTAATATCTTAAACAATGAAAGCTTTTTCTTTAAAAAGAATCCTTGTGAATATTGAATTAATTTTTAAAAAATGAGAAAATTTAGTATTGCATAGAGCTTCTTAAGCCATAGTCCTGCATGCCTACATTTCATTTTACTTTTTAACAGTTAATTGAAAACATTAGAGTAAATGTAATTTGTGTTATTTTATATTTAGTTTCATAAATGGAAATTTGGGTTGTTATATTATATATAGAATTAGAGCTATTGTTTTTAAAATTAAAGAAGAAATATTTTCCTTAGCCAAGAAATTTTGTGTTTTTTTTTCCTTAAGCCTGAAGACACAGTGCATCTAAAACATCAAAGGTTTTATGAAATATTTGTCTCAAGAACCATGTGGGTCATTTAATAGGTACATCAGTATAAAAATTAGAAAAAGTATAAATAATTTCAATCAAAGCCAAATATGTTAAAATACATCACTTATTTTGATAGTATTAAAATATTACAAAGCTAGAAATCATAATTTGTATCATGCGAGGAAGTCTGCAGAAATTCTAAAAAAAATCAGACATTTTTAAGAGAAGTGAAGTAATATATCATATTCTTATGTTATGAAAATCCTTTATTAAAATGCTTTAATAATCCATTAGCAATATTTTTAATGTTAGTTAACCAATAAATTAATGAGACAGTTTAGTTCTGTGATTAAATGAATTCTTTATGTTTTCATCTGTAAGAATAAGACCAACATTCTTCCATTTCATTATTATAAATCTTGATCATCTCTGTCTTTTTTTTTGAAAAGGCATTAAATATTATTTATCTTTTTTAACATTTATCTTTAATTATCTTTTTACTTTCATCTCATAATTTTTATATATTATAATAGACATTTTTATAGTTAAAAGATAACCACAATTTTGGGGAAGATCATATAGTTTTCAATGATGGAGAGAATTTCTTATGAATAGAATAAAGCCGATCAGAATGCTACAAGTTTTTAAAAAGTTTGTGACATACAGACATAGAAAAATTCTTCACAAAAGTGAGAAACTGACATTTTAATGAAGCCTCAATCATCATCTTCAGTAACAATGACTATGATGTCTTATTTCTTAAAATCTTTTACTCTTTTTGAATTGTTTTAGTATGACTTCAAAATTTTAAAATAAACCTTGTGTTTTTTAATTCAATATTCTTTATCACTTTTTATTTGTTCATGGTTTACTGACAGATTAATTATTCACCTTAGTAATAAATAGCAAACTACATGTAATTCTGCTTTATATCCAATAATTTATCATTCACATTAAAACTTACACAGAATTATTTTGAACAATCTAAACAATATTTTAAAATCGACATGGGAGAATTTAATGCTAGAATTAAAAACACTTAAATAATATTGTGGGTAAATTTGGGGTTAGGTTTATGGCTAAGACTGCTCATAAAGTTATAAAATTTTCAGACAAAGAAATCTATACATTGAGATTTGTTTTTAGGAAAAAGTTCAAAAAGATCATTTACATAAAGGTACTGAAATTTTGAATTATATGTTAATTATATAATATATATATTACAAGAATGTAAGGTTTGTAATAGAATCAATACAGGAAAAGATAATCTATTTGTGAGATATAAATGCAAAGAAAGTTTCAAAAGAAATCAAGAAAGACAGTGATAACATTTTATATATCTAACCTCCAGAATCTAAAACTTACACAGGGTAGAAATATAAAAGCTATTTAAAAATATGCTATTAACAACTTATATCAAGTTAAATTTAATTTATAACTTGAAGATAGTTAGATTTAAAAAGATATCAAATTGTTAATTAAAAACAATACTGCTATAAGAATGTATAAAAATGCAGTATTTTATCAATGTGTTTTCTACTGAGGCAAACAACATATTCAGTAAAAGAAGCTTTGTGAAAATATTAGAATGATTTATTTATAAGAACTAAATGTCAGATTTCTCTTTATCATTATCTTCATTCATGATCAGTTTATGATAGGCTAAAATTCTCTCCAACTTTGATCTCCCTTTGATAATTTCACTTTTTTTCTGCAAAGTTTGATAACTTTAGTTATTCACTTATGTTATTCCTTCTAGAATCTTTCAGCCCCATTTCAATCTTATAATTATTTTAATTATGCCATTACTATCTATTTACTTTTTTACCCATATCTTTTCATTTTGAATCTATTCTTATTAATGCAGCAACACATCTCTTTATATTTCACAATAGACTGCAGTCTTTGTATTTTTGTTTTACTATAATTCACGATAAAGGATTAGTGATTAAGAAGCTTTTTTTTTTCCAAAGCACATATATATTACGTCTAATTTAGTTCTAATATTTGTCAATAGGGGCCGGTTCTAATACGGAGAAAAAATCATACATTTGGCCTCGGTAAGTGTGGTATTAGGCCCTGTCTTTTGAATTCTCGAGAAGAAAGCTATGGATTTTTTTCTTGTCCTTGCCCCCATTTTAAACACAAATTGCCATTATTTTCTATTCATAAATAGTAGAACACTTTTAAATAATCAAAATATTATGGATAAATTTTGGGTTAGATTTATGGTTAAGTCTGATCATTAAGCTGAATTATTTGTGTGCGTGTTTAATTTTTTTAATAATGTATTTCACATGCTGAAATATTTCAAGAGTTTAAGTTTTACACGTTTTTCAAGATTCTAGCCTTTTGATTTTATATGTTGAGATATTTCAAACGCGCTATTATAGTTACATATTAACTAAATAAATGAGCACAACTCTAAACCGGAAATAATATTTAAAATAATTATTCAAAAATATTTATACAAACTAGCAAATCAAACAGCCGTTAAGATAAATGGACGATATGATTGGCTGGTTTGTATAAATATTTTAGTCGATAATATTTATATTACATTAGTTTATTTATTTTACATAGGTTTGGATTATATGTTACAGATAAAATAGATTATTTATTTTGCATGTGTGAGTTATAAAATGGATACATAAAGAACCTCCTGATCGATACAATTTTGACGCCAAATCTTTAAAAATGCCTCTTTAAAATTATTGAAAAGACTTATTTACAAGTGTACAGAACCATGCAATGACTGTAATAGAAACACATATATATTTTTTTAATATATATTTTTCAATTAGTGTCTTATTTTAGTTCACATTTCAATTTGGCGTCTGAGATGCTGACTCTCCTATAGGATCAACTTCGCATACATATAGATGATCAACTTTCAGCCTTAAATTTAATAGAGACTTAATCATGACAAATTTAAACATTTTTATCATTACTCCAACAAATATGCATAAAATGGATAATATTCAATAATATAATTTACACGTTATATAATATATCATCACCACATAGATAAATTTTATTACAAATTTGCATGTTTCTTAGTTTGACATATATATATTGAAGTGGTAAATCTGTAGTGCATATTTAACTTCACTGCCTGATGACATTACATACCTTTAAAGTAGGGTTTGAACCAGTTTATATGTTTATTTGGTCATCTAGGAATGTTAAGCACATACATATATACATATCACTTCCACCCTGTTTATTCAAAATGGTTATGTGTAACCAGTTGAATTATTATTTTAGCTTAAGTATATTTTATTTACAAGCTGTAAAGCTAAAGCAATGCCAGAAAATTCTAGAAAGTATTATTACAATTTAAAAATGTCATTCTCATTTAACTATTTCAAGTCAAACCAAAAATCATATTTTAAAGTTATTTGCAATTTTAAAAATACGTTTAAATAATGCTTTCTGGAACGTATTGTTTACATCTTCCAATATTGCCAAATTTCAAGTATAGGAGGAGCAGAAATTCTAGGAACACACAAAAGGAGTTCAAATCACTCTTCTCTCTCGTATTCGTTTAGAGAGTGGAAATAAAATGAACTGTGAGTAAAAGGAATTTGCTTTCCCTGATCTTAATTCGCCTGTGTCCTTCCTTCCTGCTATGCCATCGCTACTTGAGAACTGTTATGTTTAACTGTGAAAGAACTATTGGAAGATGTTTACCATTATTTTGTCAATATTGTGCCTTTGCGTCCAAACTTCGTATAATCATTCTAAATGGCCACTATAAATACTAAAGGTAATCCATTTTGCCGAAGAATGAACTCTTATATTCCTCACTTCTTTCCTAAATCTTAATTGTAACCATAATGTAATCTTTATTTATTTGGTAACTGATTATAAACTTAATTATTGTTAAATTTGTGATTTTCTCTCTTTAAGTTTTTAAAAACTCATTTTTTGAAACGCTAGCACAGAATTATGTACTTTAAAGCTATCATTAGCTTTTAAAGTTTCACGCTCTAATTATTTTAATTTTATGCGTCAAAACTTATTTTAAATATGTATTTTATTAAATTAATTTTGGTATGCTAATGCTTAATCTAGTTTAACCACCATTCCGACATTTTTTGGAAAAGTTGAATGTAAAATTTCTTATTGAACGCTAGTTCGCTTGATTAAATATTTTGAAATAAATGCTTAATGGTGGATTGTTTAAAATGTCATATTATGGGATAAGATAAACTTCTTTGTTGTTGACACTATTTATTTAGATGCATTCTATGTTTTCTAAAATAATTTTAATAATTAACCTATTTTAAATAATTATTTATTGCTTTCACGCCATCGAGTATTAACTTGCTTATGATACATTGTCGTTTAAGAATACTTGGGCTTGTTAAATAGGAAAAATAATATTTTCCCTCTTCTATATTCGATATCCTAAATTTATTAAAGTTATACGTACGATGCTGAGTGGGTTATTATTTTATCATGGCATAATGCATGATATTATTGCTTTATTTAAGTTTAAATTATTTCATTAGTCATTTAAGACTTAAGCCATATTCGCGTTGCTTACTTATGGTAGCATTTTAAAGAATTTATATTTTGCTTTATCATATTTATTCATCCGAACTCCGGATTTTTTTCATGTAACTCGTCTAAGAATGAGGTTTGGTAGAACCGATCTCAGGACAAACGTTAGAGTATTAAGGCTCTGCATGTGAAACGTTGGCAAGCGTATCATGGAATCCTTACCACTCATATTTTCGAATACCGCCTTGTGATAAATACAAGCGGAATCATATATGTGATAAAGCCTTTCAGTCCAAAGACAGACATCTTCTCCATTTTAAATGCTGTCATTATAGTTAGCACTGCGAGTTCTTTTATGTGTAGTTCTCATATTTTCTATAAGACATGGTGCAGTGATGTTTGTAAACCACTCGTTTAATAATTAGTCGAATATTTTAGGATTGTCACAGTAAGGCTTAGTTAAGCTAACCCATTCCTAATTTATATTGGCCCAGATATGCTCATGAATGATAAATTACTTATCTGTCATATCAAGAGTAAACCTCTCTTTGGAGATGGATTTATAAACGTCATTATCATTACTTAAAGTAACGATCATAGCATTGATAACATTAATTTATTATTATTTATAGTTCATTAGCATACTAAATCAGTTGCCTATATGCAAAGTAATAACCGCATTAAATCTGTGCTATGCTTCTGATGTAATTTAAAATTGTTTATGTTCATTAAATTATTATGTTGATGATTACTTATGCATTTGTGACTTACTGAATCTCACTCATTGAATTCCATTTAATATTTATAATAGTAATATTTAGAAGTTATAACTGATTATTGTAAATGGACATTTATCTCTGGGTTGTTTTGTCTTTGCTCATTCTGGATGGATACTATTTTATAATTCCTGTTTCTTTTGCAATGCTAGCTATGTGCAATTCATTTAACATTTATAAATTGTCCCTTCACATAAGGTATTGATTGAGCCAAGTTTTAACATTATTTATTTATGCTAATTACCCTGTAGATATCATGTTTTTCTGTTTTGTCTCTGGGACCGGAATGAATAAAATTTCATCTGTTATCATCAGAAGTGTTGTTTATAATGTTATAATTTTAGAGAAGAGCAAATAGGGCAGAATTCATGATTGCTCCTGACCTGTGTATCTCGGGTATGAGTGGATTTAGGGTACTTTTGCTTAGATTCTAAACCTTGTTAAATGAACATACAATTCTGACCGGTACAATATATATTTGCCCAGTGATGTTGCAGAACTAATTTTTTGTGTGTGCAAATTCTAAAATTCTTTACAATAATTGTAGTTATAATTAATTATTACCATTATTTCTATGCTGCTTTGATTTCTCTGATCAGTTCATTTACAGCCATCTGTGAAAAGACTGAGTATAAATATTTGAGCCTGGAATGATTAAAGCAAAGCCTAATGTCTTTGGCATATTAGTTTATGTGTTTCTTAAATTGCAGAAAATATTGATCAAACTTTCTTCTATACTTTATACCTTTATTACATTCACAACATTTTTGGATATATAGATTATCCTCATTTACAGAATCAAAATTAAATTCTTTCACAATGTGTTTCAAATGTGTGAAAGACAGTTCTGTATTTCAATTTAATAGCAAAAGACAATGGATGGAATTTAAATTTGATAACTCAAAATTCTTAGAAATTTTGTGCAAGCAGGAGTAGAAGTTAATAGTCTTCTCTAGTACATTTCTGAGATGTGGATTCAAACAATTTAAAATGTTTTCAGTGGCCATATCAAAAACTTTAATATCTATCCTCAGCAGAATTTCATTATCTAAACATTGCGTTATGCTGTAACATTCCATAATGCTAAGATTAGCAATTTCAAGAGTTTTTAGTAGATTGAAAAATTATGGCACCACTTTTGAAAATAAAAATTAAATTATGCTTCAGTAACACACTCTTTTCTGGATCTTTATCATTGAAATACTTTTTTTATAGTCATTCATATTTTTGAAATAATTCTTAATAGGTAACCAGTTTTGCATTAATTTCTCTACAGCTGGCTGATATTAAGAAAAGCTCATGAGTGGATATATTTTTAACAACCACTCAGCATTGATAAAATCAAAGAAGGATTTCAACTTATCATCTATTCAGTAAATATTGAATGTATAAAAAATTTTAAGTGTCATTTAAATTTTTTAAATACTAGCAACTGGTTAGTAATAACACACAAATAGACAAGTTGTTTGTATTTGAAAAGTTTAAAATTTCCTATACATTTAACATTTACTGATAAATGATGGAAATAGTGCAATATATTATCACATCTAATATATCATCATCACAAACTTTCAGGCAAATACTAAGGATTTCATTTTTGTTTTTGCTGCTATCAAAAAGTGTCCATATGATTTTAAGATGACCAGATGTATCTTTTGTGGCATCATTAAATGTATGATTTGAGTGGTTTGATTTAATTAAGCACATTTTTGCAACCTTCTTGAAGCATTTTGAATACAGAATTATGCTCCTCATAATTCTGATTTGCATTATCTGCACAACATCATGATTTCTTTTATATATAACTTGTGTGTATCAAGTGAAGATTTGATCAAATGATAGACAGCATTAGCAGATCATCAGTTTCACCAAAAGGGTCAAAACATCGCACAAAGTAATAGAAAAGTTTTTGTAGTTGGTGGCATTAGTTTCAATAGGCGAAAGGTGGTTTGATTTTTTTCTGGATCTTTCTACACGCAATGAACTCTTGCATACTTCTTGGTTCTAAAACATTTTTACAATAATCTCTTATTTATTTTGCCACAGGACATTAAAATCACAAAAAGTATTCAAAATCTTATTTGAACAATTCATACTTCTGCTACTGGTGTGGTGTTTTATAGTATGGAAAACCAACATTGATTCACATGGAATACTTTTGGAATCTTTGCTGTTGTCTTGCCCCCCCCCCTCTAAAGAAATATAAATTTGAAGACATCCTTACATATATTTTCATTTGCTTATGCTTTTCCATGCAAGAAATCAGCATTATTCTTCTGAGTATTGCTGAATTCATGTTTAAAAAATATAAAATAAGCTTTATAAATATTGGCTGGCCCAACTTTAACCATTAATATTACTATTCTTATTTTCTCAGGTAAACACATAAGTATTTAGTTTTCTTTTTTGGTGAATTTTTGCATTTTTTATTTCAACTTTTACTGCCACTACTCGTGAAATAGATTCAATTTAATAGAAATTCAAATATATAAGAATAGATATGGAAAGAATTTAGAATAGATAATATTAAACTATCAATAATAATGTCAGTTTATATCAGAACGTATTTGACATGAATAGTGTATAATTTGAATTTCACATTTTTAGTTGTTAATGAAATATATGGAGAAATATCTTAATACATTTAGCACAAACAACATATAATTTAAATTTTGTGATTTTGACTGTTAATAAAGTTTATGAGGGAATTATAGAAAATCAAAATACTCACTAGAATCCAAAAAAATCTAACATGTAAGTTCCCATTCTACATGTAAATTAATGAATTTTATAAATGTTGCTTATAAAATAGATCATGCATATATAATTCGTTTATGTAAGTTGGATGTAAAGTAGATTATATACATATGAAAAAAAAAATTCATTTTGTATAATATAGATTGCATATATAATTTCTTTCTTATATGTTAGATATAAAATGTCTTCATCTGTTTCTGATGAAGAATACATGTGTGGAATGAGTTTTGATGATTGATTCAGAATTTTTCAATCTTGGCAACTTGGGATCAATCTTTCAATCATAAATGAGAGAATGGAATGGAATCTGCAATATATTCATTAACCACTTCTTAAGTTTCCTTGTAAATATGAATTCAGATATTAAATTATTGCAATATTTTGAATTGTTTTTTGATGTCACATTTCTCAAAATCATTATCAGAAAACAATTAATAAAAGTGCTTCTGTAAAAAAAGCTCCCAATACAACAAATGTATAATTATCTCAGTAAAAAAAATGATGTAATTTTTTGTAGCAGCCAATCCTGATTGAAAAAAAAATATCTGTCTTCATATTTTCTGAACTGATTCATCTTGCTCATGAAATTGCTTCACTTTTCTGATAATAAAGAGTTAATCCAAAGCTTTACAAGTTTTCTGACATGCTGAAACATTTAATATAATGAATGATTTGTGTTTTTTTACATTCCAGTTAAACTCTTAGTTTTGATGAGAGCCTGATGCATTGAAACATTTATAATATTAAGAGGGTTCATTTTAGATTGTAACTTTTTTTTTTTAGTATTTTGTCAAACGTGCCAGAAATATTCATAGCCTTCTTTGTATTGAAGGAGAATAATATACAATGAAAAGTAAGATTATTTATCTATTAACACTTAAAGTGATATAGTTAGTTTATTAGGCAAAGAGTTCTATAGTACTGGATAATTGGTATGTGTTTTCAGATCTTGAAGACTGACTTGTCAATATCAAAAGTTTTCCAGAAGAATTCTGCAAAGTAAACTGAAAAAAGACATCATCTAAACTTTTCAATGTGAATAAATTCTGGCCTTTAAATGAAAAACAAAAAAAATAGTGTGTTATGATAAGGTTTGTAATGACAAGAGAGAGAATATTTAGTAAAATGTAATACAATGTGCAATTATAATAAGATATTAGATGGAAATGGTCATTAAAAGTTGTCTCAGGAATTAGCAAAAAATATATAAAAAATATGTAGGTATTTTATTGACCAGATACTTTGGAAATTACAAATTTAATATAATAAAAATTCAAGTAGCAATGTTGATCTTTTGGTATTAAAACTGCCAGTCACAGAACATTCTGTTAAACATTATAATTTTTTTAATTACAAAACTTCAAAAAAACAAAAAAAAAGATTACTATTATTCTTTCATCTAGGTTTATCTTATTGACATTTTGCAAATCATATTCTATCTAATTTTATCCAAAAGGAATTACATAATGCATTAAATCACTAAACATAACATGATCACCATCTCTTATGCTAGCACATAACAGTTATTAAACTTAAGATCTAGGTGCAGTGCTCTCAGGTCCAAGGTTCCTCACTGACGAAGGCCACAAGCCAGAAACTAGTCTGGGGATATTGGATGAGTAGGCACTAGATGGGGATTTTATGCACAAGCCTTCTGGCATCCATTGATTACTCTGGTTGGCACAGGGTGGTACTACTGTATGGAGAGTTTTGCCTGTATAATGCATTAAGTATTTGCTGCTCCAAAAAAAAAAAAGTCATCTAGTGTAGAGTTCCAAATTAGATTTGTGCTTAGAATTTTGCTTCAAACTAAATAGCATCCAAAATAATTTTTGAAAGTATTTATTGCATACTCTTTGTAAATTTAATAAAAATGTTTTTGTTTGTTCTAAATATTAAATGTTTTAGGGATATGTATGCAAAAATGAACTGGGAACCATTTCAATAAAGAAATGATAATATGATATGGAATTGTTAAGTTTGACTCTGTCTTTAATATATGTTCTTTTAGAGTATTAAAACTTTTAGTTTATATCTTTAGTAAAAATAATATATATTGCTATTTCTAATTGCTAAATTTTAATTATTTAATACAGAGATTTACTATAAGTATTATTTCAATACAAATATCACCCTTTTTTACTTCTATTTAGATATAGAACAATCTATTAAAGATTACACTGATTCTACTTCAAGTCCCCTAGCAATATTTCTTGTTTTACCAGTGAATTCTTTGTGAGCCATATACCACAAATCCCTATCAAAAAGTGGCATTCATGGCAATATCTGGTTTTGTTTTAAAATAAATAAGAATAAAAAAACAGTTCAGAAAACAAATTAGAATTTGGTATAATGATTGTCCAGTTGAACTTAACCTAAACATTGCATTAATATCTAGTATTTCTAGAAGTTTTATCATAGTATATTATAAGTAAAAAGATTAAGAATTTTATTATTAATAGATTTCAATAATACTTTACCTCTTGAAATTCGTTTGGCAATTTAAGCTTAGGTGCGAGAGCTAATACTAATTCTTGAATGCTTCCAAAGTTGTAGTAGCTAGAAATATATATATATAATTTTATTTAATAAAATGACTATTTATTATGTGCAATAAAAAATGTAGACATAAAATACAACACATACTTTCTCATTTTAATAAAAAAAAACAAATTATATTAAATTGCATTTATTTTATTTTTGAAATAACAAAATATTATCTGCTGTTTGTTATATATAAATTTTATGTTCAAAAACCATCTATAGGCATGACTCCACTATTCACTGAAATGACATTTTAAAAATTTTTAATGCAGTATAATAGAAGGCAGTTATTGGTTAGCAGTAAATATAATCTTTTTATTTGATTTTGTACATTATCAATTTTTCACAATTAGCTTATTAGAACATGACAGAACACAATTATATTAATTACTTTATTTTGAACATGCCTGCCAAGGGTAAAAAAAGTATCTGAGATCATAATATATTTTTATTACTGAAGGGAAAGAAAACTTTTTTACATTAATTAATTTTATTAGCTTCACATTTATTAATGTTATCTCTTTTAATGTCTGTTTAGCCCAATTACTAAGAATCTTTGAATTTATATCTGAAATTGGAAATCAGTTGTAGTAATGTTGTGTTAAATACAAATTCATTAACCTTGTAAGATTTAATGATAAAGGTAATTTGTCATTATCATAATTTCTGAAGTAAATTTTATAATATCAGCAGTCTTAGCATAGTATTAATTTATTTGCAATAGGTATTTCTTTCAAATAGTAGATTTTTCTAATGATAATGGTACTTATATATTTTGTATTTATAGTACTGAGAAGACTGTTAGACAGTTGAAACTGTTTTAAAGTTTAAATAAAAGGTATTATATTGAGTTATATGCACAGAAAAGTGTGCTAATATTATATTTTTATATTAGTATGATATATTTTTAAATTACTAAATAAGGACACAAATAACTTTAAGAGGGTTTCAAAATATCATTGCTATCTTTTTTGCTCCAAGGTTTCAGAAATTAAAGATGTATTTTAAACATTGAAAAATGAAAGCCAACAATTTAATAATTTTTTATGGGTATAAATCGACATAAAGATTAAAATATATAGCTAATCTAAATAAATTGCATAGATATGGATAGTCATGAAAATGTCAATATTAAATCTCAATTGTAACAATTACTGTTCATTGAGTTTTGATTATGTAGTAATATATCCATATAGAAAGTCTGTTTATAGTTTCAAGTGGGAAAATTTAGATGTTTATACTCCCAATTCACTTGATAAGGAAATATTTTTTCCCCATGAAATATCTATAGAGTGAAAGCAATCAATCTATCATTGTTTTAACTGATTCACAGCTTACAAAATTATGGAGTCCCTTTTAGGAGCACTAAATCAATTTGATTAGTTAATGGTCACACATTTCAAGATCATGTCATCAAATAATAACAATTCTTGTAAAAATATATACATTTTACAGATTATTTTTTAAAAAAATGTCATTAAAGATAGTTTGCCAGTTAAAACAGAAAAAAAAATCATTAAACTGTTTTAACAGAAAAAATGTTAACTTGTATTTTAAATAATATAATTTAATTCTTATAAAGTCGTAATTGAGTATAAAATTAAAATTCAAGATTTTTATAACGGACTAAGCATATTTTTGGCAGATCACTACCAGAACCATGATTCTGGCAATAGTCTGAAAAAGCATGCTTAGTGCATTATAAAAGTCTTGAATTTCAACTTTTACCTTTTTATAATACTTGATTACAAATTTATAAGAATTACATTAAGTAAACAAAAGAGAATTAAATATTTAGAATTAATATTATAATTTAGAAAATGAAAAAGGACTGAATTGAAAATATTGATAAAGATAGAAGAATTATGTAAGATAGAGCAAGGCAAAATTAGTCTATAGACTATTACAATTTTCCATTAGCATTTGAAGTTGATAATGTAGATGAGACAACAATCAAAATCTAAACTACTTCAGAAGCAGTTTTTCTTCCAGAGTTATCAATATAAATCTGAAAAATTAATGGTTGTATTGTATGTAAAATCTTCATTGACAAAGATCATAAACATAATAGCACTATAATTTAGTTTGTCCACTGATCACTCAAGCTTAGAATACATAATTCTGAATTACAATAAAGAAAACTGGATTGGAAAGAATTTATTAAAGATGAATAGAAAAAAAAGTTATTTGTCAATATGATCCAAATGACGATTTGGAAAAGTGGTTTATGGTAAGAATCACATTTTTATTATAAAATAATGTCATAAATTAACAAGTGTAAAAATTTCTGGAGTAGATATATGAAATATGTAAGGAAAAAAGGTAAATTAAAATAATACATGATTTAAAAACAAACAAACATATGATTGATAGAGAATATACAAGATCTAAATCATAAAACGAAAATGTCAAATCTTAAAATAAATTAAGACTATCTAAATCTTCTTTGAGTTCAAGAATTAATTAATAATTTTAGAAAGTTTGGTAATAAAATTAAAAATAAATAATTGTAATTTATATTTGGAAAAATACTTTGTAATAAATGGCATTTATCCAGATTACCTGCAGGAAATAGAATGGAAAAAATAAAAGATTGCTATCTTATTAAAAGAACATTATACACTTTTATACATTTTTTTTTTTTTACAAATTTAATGTATGAATCTTACCTTTTTTATATCTTTATTGGATAACAGATTTTTAAAATAGAATAAAAAGAAATATATTAGAAATAGGAAAAAGGGATTAAAAAAGCAGAGTGGATTTGAGAAATATAGCAACAGTAATATAAATTACTAGATAGTTTTGTCAATAGTATTTATCAACCTTGTGTAAAAGGCTTTATGAATAAAGCATCATTTAAATGAATAATAGTCATGCCAAATATGTTTTTTAATGTAAATTTAAATAAAACAACATCTATTCCATCAATCATTTTTGATTTATAAACAAAATGAATACACTATATTTTCAGTATTAATGATTGGACAGTTAATTCTTCATAAGCTTATGTATATTTTTTAGATAAAAATAGTGAATTTATAGAAAGAAGAAAAAGAATGAAGTAAAAAAGTTTCTGAAAATTCCTTAAAAGATTTCAACAAGTGATTTTAAAGAAACTAAATCATGAATTAAACAACGGTAAGAATACAACATTTTCCCCACTGGAAATGAATACTGCATCATAATATAACCATTCTTTTCTTTTGATTTTTGCAGTCACTAAATTTTCATCTTCAAATTAATAATGGCTAGACACCCATTTATCAACCAATAGTGTAAAGCAACTTTCATCATGTGTCAGCTACTTGTAAAAAAAAAAAAAATCTCCTTATTACTTGAAAACATTTTTAGTAATCCAATCATGCCAGGCAGATATTTAAACATGAAATCACAGATAGTGATGATATACTTGGAACAAGGTTAAAGAGATTTTTAATATGATAATTAAAATATTTGCCTGTTATGTCTAAAGTCTAAGATTCAAATTTTGAAATCTACTTAAAAATTGAGTTTCTCTCAAAAAACTTATTTTTAATGTATTTGACTCTTATTTATTACATTACTATTGATTATTAAATAGATAAGTGACTTTCTTAATTAGAGGTAGGTGTTTTAAGCTAATGATCAATCGTCAATAATGACTGATATGATATAGTCTTCACTTCTATTGTAAGTGATGTATGTTTATGTTTTATTTTAATCTTGATCTTAAATATTGTAATTATATAAGCATACACTCAAAAATATTCAAACAATTTTGGAATTGCAATTGTTATTGCTTATTTTTTAAAATATATTCCAGGAGATTTTGAAGGGTCACATTGCTGATGAAAATGATTCCAATGAAAAATCTCTAAATATTTGTATTTTCACTTAACTTTAGCTGTCAGGAACAATTATCTTTACCCTACTCTAGAGCTATTTGCTAGAAACTTCAGTAATGAACAAAGACTAAATAGCAACTAGATTAGATAGCAGCATTATAATATCTGCATCTCCACTTACCAAGTAATAATGAATAACCAAATGCCTTGTCATAGTGCAAGTACTTGCTTTTCTAATGAGTACTTAGGATTCATAGTTAAAATTCTCACAAAGACAAAAATGGTAAATCAGTCCAAAGATATGATAAAATAGCACTTCCATTTAGTGTCCTTTGATTACTCAGACTTAAAATAGCTAATTCTGGAATAGAATGAAGAGAATTGGTTCTAACATTATACGTTAAGAATAAATTAAGAAAGTTATGATGTTTTGTTGATATGAGAGAGTTTAAATAATACTCAGATTTTAGATAATA
This sequence comes from Epiperipatus broadwayi, assembly GCA_028023455.1. Taxonomy (NCBI): domain Eukaryota; kingdom Metazoa; phylum Onychophora; class Udeonychophora; order Euonychophora; family Peripatidae; genus Epiperipatus; species Epiperipatus broadwayi. The sequence continues at coordinate 2,194,368 of JAQFVV010000127.1, read as the reverse complement.
TATTAAAAATCATTCATACAAAGAGAAAGAAATAAAAGCTTTTGCTTAGATTATCAACTTCCAGTCACTGAAGGTTTTAGTAGTTTTACTTCTTTGATTTAACTACAAAGTTTCTAGTACTTATTTACAAACTAATATTAGAATGAATTGGACCTCTACATCCTTAAAAAAATTGGGAATACTCGGAAAATCTTATCTACATAAGAAAATGTTCAACTTCCACCTATATTTAAACTGAGGTGTGTAGCTTGCCAAACTATTATATCATGAACACCTTTGGATGTTTGTAATCATATATAAATATTATCTTTTCCATTTTTATAATCAGGCAATAACACTAGATCATTGATGTGGTTTGCTATTATTTACAATCTCTTCAATTCTCTTTATTAAAAACTATTAAGAAAATGCTGTTAGTAATAATAGTCTTAGCGATTTATACTTAGTGAAGGTAAAATCGGGCACAGCTGATGAAAGAGATCCCTTTGAGGCCAGCCTGGGAATCTTATATTTATTATATAATATTTTAGTTAAGAACTATTAGGGAATGCTTAAAGTGTATTCAATCAAGATCTTAGTTATTATATTTAATAATATTCTTCAAGTTAATCCACTAAATTTTGAGATAGATTGAGATTATTGTAAATCAATTATTATGCTAATCATTATCACACTAATATTACTAACACATTTATAACATAAGTAGAGAAATTGACAATCTGTTATCTTATGAATTCATACAATATAATATAATGCTAGTTTAATAGATTCTAAAGTCGAGATGCTAGAATAAATTGTGTTGAGAAAGTGCTAAGCAATGGGAAATTACATTGAAAGATTAAGTGTTATTGATTGGTTAAAGTTTTACATTGTCTAATTCGCCCCATCTTCCTTCAGATGGAGAATTGTTTCATAAGTAGTACAAATTGCAAATGTATACTTTTTAAAAAAAATATTTTTGTAAGTATTTAATTACAAATAAGTATTGGATTGAAATGTTTATTGGCTTGATTCAAATGGTAGTGGAAATTTATCTAAAAACTGATGGTTTTGCTCTTTTTCACAATTGATTACAAAATAAGGAATTGGTAAAATAATATTCGTTGACAGGGTGAATAAAAACTGAAATTTTTTTTAGATCTCAGTCAAGCTTGGGACTTTTCTTTGTGGAAGATAGTTTTCAACCAACCCATCAGTTAGATTAATCAAATATGGAAAAATGATGAAATTTTATATTACCAGGAACTTCACAAGAATGGAGTCTATCTTTTGCCTTATGGAAAAAATTTTAAATACTATTTTACCTTATTTTTTATAATAAAAAAAAATTAAGAGGATTGCTAAACATATATATCGCAATATATGTATGGATTTGTAGACAATAAAACACTATACTCACATGTTATCAATTAATCATCATATTAAATGACAGTTTGCTATTCTTCCACTCATAATTTATTTTCTTCTACAGATGTTTCAATTATTTCATTTGCATTTAGGTATGAAGAGATTTAATAAAAATGTCATCTATTTGCTATTCACATGATTTGGATTCAAATCCAGACTAAATAAAACTTGAAGATTTGATCAATCTTAGATATTTTCTTTAAAGTAGCTGACCTGTAACCAATCCAGATATCTAGTGGCATGTTTTAAAGTCAAATAAGGATAGAAAAACATTCAAATCCTTATTATCCAGTAATTAGCGAACCTGATGAATAACACCTTCTTTTTCATTGTTCCTCATTAAAACTGTTGGATAAATATTTTGTCTGCAGTAGGTATTCAAAAACTGTTTTATCTTGTTGATCTGTTTTATTAACTATCAGTAAGGTAGGGAATATATAAAATATAAAGTATTAAAGCAAAAATAAATACAAGTCTTGTATCTGTATTTTCTAAGTTTGCAATTCATTTATCTACGATTTAAAAAATAATGAATAAATAAATTATTAAAGCAGACATTATAATTTTGTAATTCATATAGTATGTACTTTCACTTATATGTATATATGTAAATTAAAAACATTCAGTATAAGCAAATTATATATATGTGTGTGTGTGTATTATACCATGTGAGTGTGTTAAAAATATATGTGATTTGGTTTGGTGTTTACCCTGATTTTCAGTATCCATGATATAACTTGGAACTGAATGATATGCAAATAGATACATTTGTATATAAAAAGTTACAAAGTCAGTTTGTTACAGTTAATGTATTTTACAGTAATGTTGCTTTATTACTTACTTCATCTTTATCTCCTGATGTTTCATTCTGAGAAATTCCCAGGCTATCTTGACAGATTCTCTGTTTTCATGTGTTGTTGCAATAAAAAATTTAGACTTGTGTTCAATCGGAATCATACTTGTTAGCGTTAAGCTTAATATTCTGAAATACACATGAATCTATGAATATATACTGATATCCATTGTAATAAAAAAATTGTTTAAAGAAGTTTTAAGAATAAAGTAATACCTTTGAATGTGAATAGGATTTCTACTGCATGTAAGAGCTCTAATGAGAATCTCACCCTCCACCACATTATTAAGACTTGCATACATCTGATACAAATTAAAAACAAAATCCCATTCCGCTTCTTCGCCATATCTAATACCATTACAAAGAACAACTTCATCCAAAAATGTTTCCACCCTATAATTGTGAATATAAAAATAATGTATTAGCAATTGCTATCATAGTAAAAAGATATTACGGTTAATATTACTATTGCTATTATGTAGCTGAGCCCTCGAGTCAGCAAGTTTCTGGTGATCATGCAAAAGGCATTCTGCATATTCACAGTTCAATCTCTAGATGATTCAAAAACGTCGCAAGCAAATAACTGCTATAATTTTTTAATAAATATAATCACTTTTCAATTTCGTTTCAAGAAGGATTTTAAAAAACATTTTAATCGAAGTAAAGGAAAGGAATTACCAAAATTTCTTCATTTTATCTATTTCTTTTATTCAATTTTTGATGAGAATAATTTATTTTTTTTTTTAAAAAAGGGGGTAATCTTTGTTTTATTAAAAAAAATATAATATTATTAACTTTATTATGTAATTATTAATATCTATATTTTCATAATTATTTTTTGATGTTGAAGTATTTTTTTTTAATATTCAGTAATTGTATTATAGACGTATGTACACATATATGTTAAAAAGTCTGTAGTATAAATATTCGTATTACACATGTTTAATTACTATTAGGAAATTTTACTATCCATGAAAATTTAAACACAAATGCCGTGGATACTGTCATATCTGACCTTGCCTTCAGAAGAGATTTCTGCCTTATCTGATCAGATTGAACATTGTTTGCTGCTGGCCAATAGGCTGATGTACAAACAAACACATAGCCAATGATAAAGTACATGCCACTGGGCAAGCATGATTGCTGAATCAGATTGTTTCCAGTAAGGTAAGGGATCTACCATTAAATAGTCAGCCTTTCTGGATGCAAGTCATTTAGATAGTGAGAGAGAGAGAGAGCATTAACGTTAGTCAATCTGAACAAGCTCTCCATTGAAATCTCTGCCATCAGCAAGGGTGTCTTCACTAGCCATTATTGTGACATCTCAACAGTGAGGCAAGTCCACCTAAGACTCGAAATTTCTTACGTCTGCGGGTGATTCAAGGCAAACTGTGTTAGTGCAGCTGGAAGAGTCCTAACTAGAGCCGACTTGAGGCAAGCTGTCCAGTGCAGCTGGAAGAGACTCTCTTGAACTTGCGAGGCAGTCTAATCATATAGATGGAAGGAAGTTCTATTACTCAGCAGACCTCAACATTAAGCTGTATAAACTATATGTATATTATTGTTTAAAAAAAAACTCACTCTATTGTAATCATTTCTTTCACATAAAGTATTGACTTCTTAAGAAAATGTACATTTTGTGAACTTACCTTATTGTAAAGACTGACTAGTTTCTCGTTTTAAACTCAATCTTGAAGAGGTCATGAAGATGATGCTTTGTTGTTTTTTGTTGTTGTTGTTTTAAGGCTGTCTGTTTTTGGAGAACTTTCTTACGCTATTTGATCAATATGTTATCAACCTTAAGTACAATTTGACCAATGAAAATAAAAATTTTAATTTCAAAATTCATTAACATATACTGTACTCTTGAAACAATCTAGAAAATTAGATGTTCTTGATAATAAAAAGGTATAAATAATCTAAATGATAATAAATATTGGTTTAAATTAGAATGACACTGATAAATAATCATAGCTTCTATAAGATAATGTTGATATCCATTTTCTGTAATTAGAAACAAAATCATTTATTAAGTAGCAAATGATCTTTAAGAATAAGGTGAATCAGACTGGTTGCAACTACTTCAAGATTAAACCTGTACTTCATGCTTCTGATGTAGCTTATCATAACTTAGTACACAAATAAAAAAAATCATCTCCACTTTACATGTTTTAACTACTTATTTGGTAAATTATTATGAAGTTTCATTTAAAAACGAATTATATTAGACTTAATCTGATATAACATAAATTTTATTATTTATAAAACAAGGATAGATTTTTGTCTGTTGCAATAACGTACTTATAACTTTTTCAAAATTTAAATTTTACTCCTGTCCTATTAAAATAATCATGTAATAAATAGCTCAGATGATCATGTGACATTCGAGTATTATTGTTGCAAATTAAGCATTTAATAGTTTTATTATAAAATCTGAACCCAAGTTTTTAATTCACATTACATTGTTTAGAGTTCTTATCAGTATACTAAACTATATGTAGAAACTCTTCCCTCCTCTGCAAAGTCAAAATAATAAAATCTTTTATGTTCGGACTTCATGATGCTTTTTGAATACTTTGTTTCCACATTAATGTTTTAAGCATTCCCACTTAGTACTTGCCCAAAACTTTTTGTGGAAAGATATGAAATCAGCTGTCCATAATACAAATTATAATTACCATTTTTGAAAAGCAATTTTATCTCACAAGCTGTTTTATACTTCTTATTTAAATTAAAACATACTATTTACATACTATCCTTAACAATTAGCTCAGAAATAGCAGTGCCTATTCAGAGAGCAAAAAATTCCTTACTAATTTTTTCAACGATGAAAATATGCAAGTTAAACAAAATTTATGCTCACTTTCTCTCGTTTTATATATATATAATAGATTATCTCCAGTACTGTATTTTAATATATATAATATTCGAGATTAAGACTCGTGCCACAGTACAATAAGTATTTTAAATACTCTCTAACCAGCATAAAACAATCATTATCAATTAAAGAGCATATCAGTTATTGAAAGAAATCAATTTCAAACATTTAGATATATTGCATTATTGATTTAAATATTCATTCTCTAATCAAAGAGTTTTAGGCAAGCTTCTATATTAGTAAGAGTCATAAGAAAGGATACTTGCACTGCCTTATGCTGGATAATTATTTATTGTACATTGATATGAATCATAATCTCGAATATTATATATAGAGAGTAATTTCAACTAGTGTTATACATGGTTTGTTTATATATATATTCCAAATCAAACAAACAAATAAAATGATACACTTAATTATTTACTTCATATTTACAAATTTAAATTTCTTTCAATATCATATAAACTATAGTTGCATTGCAATTAAAAAATATATATCCACAAACCATAATATGACTTTCTGTCCTACACTCAAAATAATGATTATAAGCAGAGAAAATCATGATGTTTTGTTGATATAGACCATCTTACTCAGGCATTATAAAACTAAGATCATTAAATTATATAATTATAAACCTAGTATCATATCTTTATTACCATACAAGAAAATTAATTAGTGTTTGAAATATGATGTTTTTGAATTTAAGGCCATTTATTGCTGCTGGATGAGCAGTTGCAAAAATCCAAACTTCACCACTGAAAAGTCCACTATCCAGAAACTAAACTGAAAATATGGTTATAATATTGCCATCTTATATTCATTGAATATTCAATAGGTAAGCCTAAAAAAGAGTAAAATAGAGTGATTTAATGCTCCTTATATATTTTTTTAAAATATCTACACTAATTATTATTGTGTAAAGCTTTGGTCACATTTATCATATTGATATCTGGCTGAAAAGTTGATTTAGATGGAAAAAAAGTTTGCTGAAATAAGTATTTACCAAGAGACACTTTAGAATCTCGTAATAAAATGTAATAAACCAGAAGTTTATAAAAAATTATGGGCCGTCGTTATTATTAACTTGATATTTCTCCAACAATTCTGATCAAAAATATAGCATTTCCATTTCAAAATTCATTATAAAATAATTATACAGATCAGGCTCATTCTGATGCAGGTAGTGTAATGCACCCAGGTGGTACACTGTAGGGGCGACCCAAACTACTGGCATTAATAAAAAATATAAATTGATAGATAATCAAAACAATAATTAAAAAAAAAATCCGGATGCTTCTTTACTTGATTTGGTGATATTAGCTGATTATTTTGTTTTATTATAGGTGTTATGCATGTGTTTGTATTGTTTTATCAGTTAGACTAGGTCTATGATTATGTCTATGCTGTTTTCGAGACAGGCAACTTTATTGTAATTGAAGCCGTTTCGTTAGCACTTTTATACACATACGTTTACAACCAATGTTACAGTCTAATAACCAAACATCAGAAATTTACTCTACAAAATTGCTGTGGACAGCCATCTAGTGACTGATTCATTAATTAATCTTCAAACTCTTATGCAGAGGATATCACAATTAAATGTCAAACTAAAAAAAAAAAAAAAAGTATCATTTACATTTTGTTTTTGTTCTTAAAAGTGTAATATGACAAAAAAATTGTATTAAGAGAAAATAATGATTAAATCTATTTTATAATAAATTTTGATATGTTATATGAAAATTTCAATTTATTATTATTCTCTTTTTTGGAAGGGCGGCAATGTAATGTTGTTCCCGGACAACACGGACTCATGGAATGGGTCTGATATAGATATTGCAAAGATAACTAGTTATTAATTTATAGTGGCCAAGAATATAATAAATTAAGTTTAACTTACTTTATTCTGGAAGGATCTAAAACCAAGTTTCGAAATAAGCTCAAAGCAGTTTGAACACAACTGTTAACACCAATATAACAGGCTTCCTTTATTATTTCTTTCTTTAGATCTCTGAAATAAAATATTTGTTTAGAAAATATAAAAAATATTATTTAGTTTAATGTATGAAAGTTTTAAATCAAATATTCTTTGTTTTTCCATAAAATAAAGTAAAATATTTATTCTAACCCGTTTAAATATACGAAATGACCATGATATAAATAAAAGTTTTTAAAGAGCATTTGCAAGGCAAAAGCCTTAACAGCAGCTCTAATAAAGGATTTGTGAAGAAGATAGTATAAATATAGCAAATTCCTGTTTGTGAGAATTTAGATAGTCCCCCCCCCCTCCCTTTACTTTTATTATTTAGTTAAATAAGTCAGATATCCATTTCATAATTTCCGGAGCATTCGTAGTGTTGGTTATGAATTGATTACATGAAAGAGAAGTTCCAAACTGGATTGAAATTTAAAATTTTGATATTTCATCCAGCCCTGATTCAAATCTAGATCATAAGCATTGTAAGCATATGTCCTACCAGCATAGCATGAACCACTTTACATATATATATATTAACTAAAATATTTTTTGTTACTTTCAATATTTTTTCATTGCATCAACAAACTTGCTGGGGTTTTTTTTTTATTATAAGATTAAATTTATTTTCTTAATGGAATTCATCCAAATTTGTAGCCTAAAGAATAAAGGGTCATCAGACAAACCATTTAAAAGTTTTTGTTTACATTTTGCAGTTTTTTTTCTGACTAGGATAAAATGCAATCCTTTGAAAATACAATAAATGTATCTCAAACTTGGAAATAAACATACTAATTAAATATGCATGTATTTGCTGCTAAATGAATATCAAACAATAAAATGTTATTTGACTCTATCACATAACTTTAGCTTAGATATTGTTATAACAGCATAGTTTTCCACCAGCTCTAATGATGGTGCTTATTAAATTCCTATCCTATGCTATCCTATCCAATATCTCCATATTCAAGATTATAGCTTTCATCTGTGAGGAACTTTGAATCTTGGACCGGTGCACCTGGATCCTCACTGATAAATCCATAAGCTTGAAACTAGCCTATGGATTTGAATAGGATATGTACAGAATAGGGATTTAATAAACTCTATCATCTTGGATGTATTATTAAAAATTACTGTAAATGATATAGAAATTGTGAAAAATTATGCTGCTATAAATAAATTAATATAATTTCAGAAAGTCACTGGATGCATCAAAAGCTCAATTTGGGCCAAAATTAACTATTTGGATAAAAAAGCAACTGAATGATTAATAATTTAGGAGATCTATGCTATTCAATTTCAAATATAGCAGGTTGAGCTTTGATCCTGGAGTCTTTAATCTCAAATTCATTACTTTACCACTACACTAAACCTCTGCTACATTATTTGATTTTGATTAATTCATTTATTTAACCAAATAGGCATGATAAATATTTCAAAATTTCATTTTCACTTTTTAAATCTGACTCATTCAGACAAAAATGTAATATATATCATAACTGGAATTAATAAAAGTACTAATTTGATATTTTTCCATTTAAAATATCTTCATATTAATTTTGAATTCTAGCTTCAATCAGTGACTCTTTGAAATATAATAATATTTGTCTGGCTATCTTATAAATCTTTCATCAGAAAAAATGTTGCAGCAGCATGCAAATTAGCAGATAAAGCACTAGCCATGATATGCAAAAATTAAATTGAAAAACAATATTATGCTAACTATAAGAGACATAAACGTGATTTGAATATTTTGTTGAGTAATCTGAATATTAAATAGAACAATTCGGTAGAGACAGTATTAGATTACCACAAATACAAAATAAAAACAATTATATCTATTGACTACTTTCAATATGTAAACTTTAAATCAAACATAGCTTAATGATATATAAACAAAGGGAGTAATCACTTCCTCAGGCTATGACTTAAAAGTTCTCTAAATTTTGAACAAAGGAATCAAGAATAGAATAAATCCATCCATTCTTAATTGCTCTGATGTTTATAAGCATATTTTTGTCAACATTGTTGGTAATTCAGAGCAAGTGCCATATTCCATCTGGCTGATAAATTAATTTCACTCTGAATTACCAACAATGTTGATAAAGATATGCTTATCAATCAGAACAACTAAGAATAGATGGATTCATTCTATTCTTGATTTCTTTGTTCAACATTTGGTGCTTTTAAGATAGCCTGAGGAAAAGTGATTACTCCCTTTATTTACATATAATTGAGCTATGTTTAATCTAAAGTTTACATATTAAGTCTTGTTTAATTACTACAATCAAGGTGTTAGAAGTGAGATGTTGTCTTCTGCCTTGTATTATTAATTATAAGTTTAATACCCCTTAAGTGCAACATTCTATCTGGTTGATAAATTAATTTCACTCTGAATTACTAACTACAAAGGTAAGCTTATAAACACCAGAGTACCTAAGAATAGGTGGATTCAACCTATTCTTGATTCCTTTGTTCAACATTTAGAGTGCTTTTAAGTCATAACCTGAGGAAAAGTGATTACACCCTTTGTTTTGACTACTTTCAAGCAAACAAATTTTTAAAAAATATATCAGGAAACCTGTATGCAAATAATCTGTATTGTACTGACAGATAAGAATGGGTGAATGTGATTACAAAGAAGCACATTTGTCATGGATATTTTTACAAATATCTCTGACATAAGCCAGAACGAGGGTTAAATATTGAAAAACACATCTTGCATTGGTGGTCAAGAGGTCAGCATGACTGCCTTGCACTAGCATGCAGTTGCCCAGGTTGTGGGTTTGTGTCCTGGCTGATGCTATGACACTTTAAAAAAAATATATTGAAAAACACAGCTAGAAACTCATGTTAGTCTTAGAGGTAATTTTTTTTTTATTGCAAGACATCATAAAATTTAGATAAAAGCAGAACCTTATGGATGTGGCATATTCATTCATTGTTTTGTCTATTTTATTAATGAACATCAAGTCTTGTGAAATCTTGACACAAAACTAATTTAGCATTCCATTTCTTATTTAATCTTATTAAAAATTCATTACAGTGATTGTCACCAAAGTTAACATATTTTTTTCAATAATTGATACTATCCAAAGACATCCAAAAAAGGGAAATCCTGTACCCATATTACATTTTGTCTGAATTGGTTCAATTGATTGTGTCATTGGATCAAAGTTTAATTCAAAGGTGTGATGGTGCAAGGCTTAATTTTTTAGATGTCTTTGAAAAATACTGCTCATTGAAAAAAAAAAGTAAATTTGTGAGATTAATTTCAGAAATGTAGATTATGTTTATACATATTGAAACAAATGCAAATGATCATGAGTGCTAAAAATGAAAAACAATCAAAGGTAAGCATGATAATCTTTTCAAAATAATATTAAAAGTTATATATCAAATTTATGAAATATAATAATTTCATGGTTAAAAATGTGATACGTCAACAGTCTGTCTATGATTTAGTGAAGGTTAGTTGCAATTGTTTAAGATAAATTATAGTTTTAGTAGCTTCTAAATTTGAGAGCTGATTGGTGATAATGACTCCTCCCTGGAATATTTAAATCACAATATCCAATGGGATTTAAAAAGGAAGACAAAAATACAATTAGTTTAAACAATGCTTAATAAAATATTTTTTATCGTAGATGATAGTACTGGTATGCCTACTGGTTTAAGATAGCTCAACTATGTCACTACCAATGCTTGAGCATCATATGACTTTCTGATCATTTGATTACTATTTATAGTATGAAAAAAAATTATAAGAGTTTTAGTAGAAGTGATTAAAACATTCTCTAAGAATATATCAATACTTTTTAAAGAATTTAACAAAAAATATATGTGAAACATTTAGTGAAGAATATTGGATGTTAATAATTTATATGTATAACTGTATTCTACTGACTTTAATTTCATTTTAATTGTTGTTAATAAATTGATATTTTATTGGTAAAGTTATTTCAATGAATTTAATTAATCCTAGAATAGATTTAAAATATATGTTTGTATTATATCTCTTGCTCACAGTAACAGTTATAGAGCTTTTGCACACTGAGCTGGATTCATGCATAATGGGCTGTGATATAAAAGGGGTTTATATTTAGTTTTTATGGGCATCCAGATGATGATGATGTTGGCTAGTGCAAAGGGATATCCTTAAAAGTCTATGTACTACATTTCATTTTAATTATTTATTTAGAAATTAAGCCTTCTGATTTTGATTAATACAAAAGAGAAATAAGCTATCACATTATGACTTCCAATTATCTCAATAGGTTTACATAAAATATTTATATATAAGCACTAAGTTGTGCTGTATACTAATTTAAAAATTAACATGTTTGAATTGTCATAGACTTATAGAAAAAATTCAATTCGTTTTTAATAATACATAAATGCACACATATGTGTATATATAGAAAAAAATAGTATGAATCAAAGTTATTAATTAATTCATTATTTTTAATAGTAAAAAAAAAGTTTTTATTTTACTTTTTTAGATATATGTATTGTAACTGGACTGGGGGTTCCACCCCTCTGATGGTTGATTGTTTCCTGATCAGCATATTGCAAGAAGAAAAGAATGATGGGTGTTGCCCAATGCTGATGACATTCCTCCCCTTACAACAATATTTCTTGCTCATCAGAGGATGTAGCATTAAAGAGACTTACAACAACTAGAAATTTATCTGTTTGGTTTCCCAAACAGCACCACTAGAATTCCAGTTCACTACAACCTTACTCACCCAGATCAAGTTATGCCAGACATAGCTCAGAAATCATGAAACTCTGGTGAACAAGTACACTGATAGATGGGATAATGTGAAATGAAACTGACAAGATATATTAATTTTATGTAACAAGTTATTTAAATAACAATACTTTGGATAATGACTCTTTCAACAAAGTTCATTGACAGTTCAGCTTCCATGGATCAATTAGTCCATTCCATTGGTAACTTCTCTAATGCTTAATTTCATCACTGGTACTCATACAGTGTCCATTATTTATATAACATATGTATATGTATGCCTGTACATCTCCACAATAAGGCTAAGTTCATATTTCATGCAGCACTTAGTCAGTGATCCTGTTTAGCCAGCAGTCATATAGCAGGGACTTACATATCCATATGTACATCATGGATTCCACAAGTTTAAATTCTCATTCTGTAAACTTACATTCTCCTCATATGTGCACACACACACACACATATATATATATATAATTCGTAGATATGTCCGTTAATTCCCTATTGCAGTACACCCCTAGGCAAGCTTGATTTATATTTAAATTAATCCTTTTTGTTCAATCATTTAGTAATCAATAATCACCTTTGAATATATTTACATGTTCGACTTATGTATATAGATGTACATCCTTTTTAGTAAGTGAACACACATATATAAAATATTAATCTTTTCTGTTTAATCATTTAGTATTTAATAATAATATTCAAATATATTCACATGTTTGATTCATGTATATTGTGATGGTCAAGTTTGTATGTTTGAACAAGAGTCCAGGCAAAGAGACCAAAGCTGACCAGTATGGGATGGTGAGTTCTCTCGACTGACCATGCCTCAACTCATTCATCCATGCTCCAAGACTCAATACACTACAAATGACATGCTTGAGAGTACATTCGCATGCTCTTTCTTTGTGGCTGGCATAGGGCAGGGAGAAACATGAAACTCAGGGTTAAAGTGCACTTATTAAATTGATTCAATATATTATATAATTAAATAGGTTTTTATTTATCAATGCATAGATGGTGGTAGCATATTATATAATTAATTAGGATTGAATTGGATTGTAATGGGAACGAGAAATTGCACAAAACCAGAATAAATTTAACATATATTTATTAAATGCTAAGATAATTAAAATAAGAAAACAATTAATGTGGGAAAGGCATGCAGGCTTTATAAAATGAGGATTTAACATGTCTCCTTATTAGAACTTTAATTATAAAGGTGTATATATATATATAGCTGTGCCTAAATCAGATTATGCCAATTTCTATTGGAAGTTGGTGGCTTCTATTACAAAATTATGCACCAGTCTTAGACAAACTATTCATTACGACATTAGTGATATGAGCATATAAATCAGCTCAGGGGTTTAGATTGAACCTAGAAACTAAAGACATAAAATTCAACTCAATACTGAATAATTAAATTATCTGGTTTAGAATTTCCTATACATGATCACCAACATGCTACAGCAGTGACAAATTTCAATAACAATGTCACCATGCAGATAGATTAGAGTCAATAGTTTTCATGACCAACTCTGTGACTGAGTGTCCTGCTGCTAGGGGTTGGGGTGGTAACATAATTGCTGGAATTCTACGTTTCAATTGTATGCACCCAGAAAAAATGTAAGATGGGATGGTCTTGCCTGTGGTCCCATCTTAAGGAGAAGATGCAACAAAACCTAAAACTTTGAATGAAAATTTAATATATCTAATCTGCCAAGTGAAGGTATGACATAACTATTATTATATAGATAGGAGGGCAATAGCCTGACCAGACTTATTATTCTAAGCCAATTCTAACAACATTAGATAATTAAGCGACAATCAAGAAATTGAGAAAATATATATAGAACTCTTGTTTATAGGTTTCAATCTACACAGATGAATTATTATTACAAGGGAGGGGAAAGTATATTTGATCAGCTGGCCTAATGATTTAATAACTGAATATACTTTCAACATTACTAAGACTAGTATATTACTTTATTATAATAAATCCAAATGATACGGAGATTTTAATAGTAGGCCACCATATACATTTGAATCAAATAAGAATATATAATAATGAACACAAAGTGACTCATTATTACTGCGGATATAGGGATTCAAACCAGTGAGCATGGATAATATCCTTGATAAACAACTACGTAAAGATATTTGAAATTATATCTCCGAATATTTATTAATATTTAAATGCTCACTGTTTCGAGGCATTGTCATATGAATATATAATATGAAAATAATAGTAAAGAAAGATTATAGGCACAACTGCAGTGATAGATAAAGAAATTAGGGTAGGTTACATTTAGTTTAAATATGAGATTTATAGAGAGGTAGGCAAGTTATAAAAGTTATGAATTATTTAATTTAACTAAAATTTATAATAAAATCAATTTAGGGTTTAGAAATAGTTACATTAATTTATATTGAGCTAGCTTTAGATTTTAGGTTGAGAATTTAAATTTAGATAGTAATTAGTTGTTACAGAGATCTGTAGTTTATAGGTTGGCATTACTAGTTATTTTCTGAACTGAATAGGCAGGTGTTTGACTTTTAGGCATCATGGTGGTCTTCTTGAGTGGGGCATAGCTGCTTCTTCATTACGGAAGTAGGCTGTTGCTGGATGGTTCCATGTTCCAGCTCCAGTTGTTTAGGACATTGGCTGGCAGTTGGCACACCATTCTTCCATGGATTAAAAGCAATTGTCACCTCCATCCAGGCCTTTCAAAGGCCAACCTGGCATGGATCATGTATAGTGACACTCTTCTAAAATTAGTGACTCCATAACCCAAGCTTAAAATATATTCTATTTATATTTTCATTTCAAAGCACTTAACTAGAGAAAAATTTATTTTGCCTGAAAAATCATTAAATCTAAAATATTATATAAAATTCTAAGATTTCACAATTTGATCATAACACTTTTATTTAGATTTCCAAGGCATCCTCAATCCTCCTCTAGATGTCAAATAGTGTTGCTCCAGTTTTATACCCTTTTGCCGTAAAAAAATTTGAGTATGGCAATTATAAGGTTTTAAAATTTGATTTAACCACAGGTGCAGTGGTCTTAATGTAAATTGTTTATAGCTAAATTTTTAATTGATATAATTAAAAGTCTTTTCTATTCTTTTACCAAACTAAATCATGCCATTCTATATCTCTCTCTCTCTCTCTCTCTCTCTCTCTCTCTCTCTCTCTATATATATATATATATATATATATATATATATATATATATATATATATATATTATTACATAAGATGAATCATCCATCCACCTACGAATTTATATTAAATAAAATTAATAAATTGATATTTCAGAGATTCAAAATTATAAAATAAATTATTTCCTTATAAAATATAAAATTTAAACCATTATATTTGCTGTAACATTTACTAGCCTATGTATGTACAGTGCTTCTTCATATGTACATATATAATGCTGTGCACCCAGCCATGACAGTAAGGTTTATACATTTATATTAAGAAAAATGTATATTGTAGTGTGGTTTTAATAGGGTTTGAACCTAGCATAGACGGGTTTGGTTGTTAAACTGAAACATGTAATGGGAAGGGGTTGAACCTGACCATTGCAATATAGATGTACATCTTTTTAGTAAGCGAACTCACATATATAAAATATTAATCCTTTCTCATCAAACATTAAGCATTTATAATGTGTACATATCTCTGGTATGTCTTTTAAATTAATCCTCATATTATAATTTCTCTATTTTGTTTAGCAAACTACAATTTATCAATTCAATACATATAACTTTATACTCTTTATTAAGAAAAATCAGTGAATGAAATTAAATTCATTATTACATTTCACCATTTCTATCAGCGTATTCCAGTTTTACCTTCTTTATTCTAATAACACTAGTAGCAATTATATTATTCTGTCAATAAGAAAATATCTATGTTCATAACTGTTTTCATACAACATTGGATTTTACCATTACGACATTGTTTCTAAATTTAATATGAATATTTTATCATTTTGTCCACTTAATTATTTTAAATAACTCGATAACTACTTTTCACTTTATCTTTTCAGAAATGCTTTTCTTACTGCATTTTCAAGAATATTTCAAATGTCAAAACAACTCTTTCATATAATGATGAATGTTCATCATCATTATTAAGTAAATGAATATAGGTAATATTCTTACCTCATAGCACAATTACATCAATCTTAAGTAAACATGTTTCAATAACTATCTAGAGTATTCTCTTTTCAAACTTCCGTGATGGTTTTTATGTTGACATTACACCGCAGGTACAATTTTCATATTAAAAGGAGGTTTGTCTTTAGGTTGAATGGTTTTCATATGGTCACCTAAGCATATTTCTTCATTCTCATCACTTCTTTCATGGTGTAGAAAGGAGAGCAAGCTATTCCTTACTAGCCAGCCAGACATTTTAGCATTAACCACATGTTTCTTTATATCGCAGTGTTATGGTAACTTCGGGTTTCTATTTACTGCAGCACTTATGTAATTAATGACCACATCAGCTCCAAACTTAATTGGTTTCATGATCTAAACTCTTCATTATAGAATGACTAAATACTGAAATGCAATTTACTGCAAAGCAACTATCACAATCAACTAACTACCTGCCCTCAAATTGATCAATTCCTCTCTATATTCTCCTACTTCCCACAGTGATTTCAATATCTTCTTTGATCTCATCAATGCCAACCAATATGTTTATGAAAAATGTGTTAATTTATTTTGCCTAAGGCAAGAAAGTGATACTATCATTCTTCATCAACTAATTACAATGTCTCTGAGCTTTAATTTGGAAAACATTCAGCTCCAACAAATAAATATGTCCTTTAAATTTTAACTGTAGATTTTAAATATTAATTTGCTTTTTTTTTCTTAGAGAATTTGAATTTACACATTTTGTTTTCATAACATAAATGAAAAACATTTTAAATCACTTGTCAGTTATTTATCCATTTTTTAAATTTCATTCACTAACTATGTCAGCTTTTATTTTTATTTATATACATATAAAATGGGAGGAGGGAATTCAGGATATATGTGAAACAATGAATCTGTTTTAATATATATACTTCTTTGTCAGTTCATAAGTTTTTCTTTTCTTTTTTTTTGTGTTTCTCTTGATTAATTATAAATGCCTTTAAAAATTTTCTTGCAAGTTCTTTTGTTTTCCAATCTAGAAAGATTTTTGGAGTTTACTTTTTTTTTTAATTTCAAAATAAAATTATTTATGAATCAATTGTTTATTTTTCGACTTATAATTCAAGCAAAAATTATTTACTTGTTTTACTTTTAAATTAGAGATTTTAATAATCATTTTCTCTAAAAAATGTTTCTGATTTTCCTTTTAATAAATAAAACTGGAAATGGTCATTTATTATTTTCTTCATTATTCTAGTTTTAGTTAAATAATTTCACAAAAAATATTTACATTTAACACCAGCTGATATCTGTAAGTACTTTATATACATGACACAATACCCTTGTGCTTTACATATTGATAAAAATACATATATAACACTAGTAATCTTTTGGTATGTGGGCCCCTTCTAAAACCATAGACTGACTTATTATCAACATCAGGAAATATATAATCCAGTAGCTATTGGCCTGCAGTGAGATCCCTTCAGTTTCTATGCCATCTAATACATATATAGGCTATAAACCACACAAAAGCTAGATCTTACTTCCATGTGAATCCAAAGTCTACCATAGTGAACTAACAGTGGATGGATACACTGTCTTCTGCCTTCAGTTAGTCAGGATGAAAATTAAAAAAACTCAGTAATTAATCTTTCGATTTTTCAGGCAGATATAATTGCACCTTTTGAACAATTCACCCTCTGGTGAATTTTTTCATAAGTATTATATGTTAAAATGTGTGTAAAATGGTATATTTTATTATATTAAATGTCTGCTAAAAAATTTATGGTAGAGGTGGGAAATTCAAAATTCCCACTCTTCCAATAGATATAAGCTCCACCCTGACATATTCAGCTATTGCCTGTTGCCAAGGCTGTAAAACATTTGGAATTTTATGACATTGCTTAAAGAAAATAGTTCCAATTACCAAAAACATGTTTATTTGCAAATTTATTATGGTTTTAGATTTTTAAAACAAATTATTTACACTATATTTATTAGGTATCAAGAAAGATAAATTATTAATAACTCAAAAATATAACATTATATTAGCAGCAAATGTAAACATGGCCTGAAGCAATTTACAAGATTAGCTTCTACGTAAGCAATCTACTTATCGTTATGAATATGAAAATACAATTTTGCAATAAATATTCAAAAAATTTAAAATTTAAAGCATAATTTGCTAGATATAAGAGAAATAAATAATTATTCATCTGGATGCTTAAAAATAATAAATATTTCATTGATTTTGAAAACTGTAAATAATCTTTCTAGAAATGATGATGTGTAAAGTCTTTGTTTTGATTACAATCCCATTTTTTTAATATTTATAGAAACAAAATGTGAACATTTAAAATTTATTTCAGTAGTAAACAAAAATATCTATCAAGTGAAGTCAAATTTATTATTTTCTGATAAATAATAATCATTTTATCATATATTTTATGTTGATGTGTGAGATAAAGAAAAACATCAGAAAATGCAGACCTACAAGAGGGTTAAAAGTAAGTTTTTTTTATCTTGATTGAAAAAAATTAATGACTCTTTTCAATTCCCTTTAATTTTTTAAAAACAACCCTTTGTATGATGTTGATCAAAATATGTTATATAAGCTCTAATTAAAAAACTTAATCTAATTAAAATAGATAGTGGAATTTTATAATTACCAGTATATCTATTGAAACATAAACTCATGCTTGTTTTACTTTCAAAATCAGAATTAATAAAATATTAATTAGATCTTTTTAAATTTTTAATTTATAATAAATCTTTTTAATTCAAAATTATTTATTCCTTAACTGTTATTCTGGTGTAATATAAAAAATATCTACAAAAAGTTTTTGCCTGTGTTTATTTTTACTTTTCAACTTTATATATGTGTACACACACACTATATTGTTGTATATCAGGAGACACATAACCATCTCAGTATATAATATATATATCTTACAGTTGTTATTAGTTTCAAAATAATTTTAGCTAGTTCTTTATTTATTTTATTTACAATATATTCAGAGAAAGAATAATTATAAAACTTTAAATGATTTTGATAATGCATAGCATGACATACTAAATTTGAAAATATCATAATTCAAATAGTGGGTGATATTATGTTTTGCATCATACAAAACATTTTTAATAAAAGTTTCCAAAACATTTATTGGGCTCAATTCCAAATTTATTCAATGAAGTATTTCAGGAAAATTATTATTTATTATCTATCAAGTTTACATTTTTCTGTATAAATCCTGATAAGAAACTTTACAGAATATGTTGAGAAAAAAGCTTTGTGATGCAGTGATAAATTATCTGCTTGAAAACCTACAAGCTGGATTTAAATTCAATCAAGCTAAATGTTGAAAATTGTTTTGCATATTTTACTTATTCCATTTAGTCATGGAATATTTTTTATCAGTAAATTAATATCTAGTAAAATGCTATCACTCAGGAATTAAATAAATTTCTCAAACAATATATCATTTATATTATGTTTAGCCAAAAATATAATTTCTTTTTTTTTGCATGCAAAGAATGAAAACTCCCAATAATCATGATTTTTAAAGCTTTTCATTGTTTTGAAAAAGGCCTGCCAACTTTATTACATACTTCAGGGTCATATTTAATACAAGTATATTGTCTATACTGAACTTATTTATAAGGAATTTGAACTTAGACTTTAAGCTATCTATGCCATCCTATACATCTGATACATATTCAGCCTGTATCAAAGTGACTTAAAGATAACATGGATATGACCATAATACTGGTATCAGCAAGGGCTTTGAGCATTCCATCATTAGATTCTCAATGATATGGATGGCTGAGGAATTGGAAGGTGGAGAAGATTGAAGCCTAAACATTAAAGTTTGAAGATTTGCTATCTTAATATAAACTAAGCACTGATTATATATGTGTGTAGGAGATGAGTGCTCGTTCAGCATGAAATATTTATATTGGAGATCATTTATCTTTTTTTCACATGTATGTGATCATGTGTATCAGTTGTATTGGATGGAGTGAATAGCTGTAGAGAACTTGGAAGTCTGAGTTCAAATCCCTTATAAAATAATTCAGAGTAGTAACAACTTTATTTTTATTTATTTATTGTTCATAGTAAAATAAAATTATAATATAATAAAAACTGCAACTTGATATAGAACTTTTGGTAATATCTTTAGGCCACTTCTTAAATTAAAAATGACTTACCTGTGTAAAGGATCATTTTGAAAAGTTTTATATCTTAGAAATAAATATACTGGAGTCAAAAGTTGCTGAAAATAACCCTAAAAAAAGCAAAGAGTGAAAAATAAATGAATATTTAAACAAAAAAGTAATATTATACTTTGAATTTTTTTTTATAACTTTAACAATATTTCTTACCAAGAATAGCATATACCCACATGTACCTTCCAACAAAAGTAAATTATTATGTAAATGCTTAAGTAAGATTTTCAAAGGTAGATAATTTCTTTCTTGAGTCATGTAAACAGTCAAGTTGAGGGCCAAAGAATATTCAACATACCCTGCACTATAAATTGTAAAAGTAAAATAAATACAATTATCACTGTTAACAACAAAACAATAATTTGTATATTGTAAAATTCAATATATTTAACATATTTTTACAAATAAATAATTAACAAAATAAAGATTAACAAAGATAGTATTGTTAGACATTTTCATGTCAGTGATGATGATTTGATTTCTAGTAGTAAATAACATTTTCCCAGAATGATCCATCAATCACTTAGTTATTTTAGGCTACTCAATGATATTTTCAATTCATTGCAGTTAATTTTTTGCCACCAGTCTTTCAAGCATTATATACATTTGTAATAAAGTATATTACTGTACAACTTAGATAAAATAATTTCAATCTAAATATTTGTGCATCATGTTAAATCTGATTAAATATCAAGGAATATGCTTGCTTTTTTTTTTTCTATTCATGCAAATCTTTCATTAAAAACATTTCATAAGCATGAACACCTCCTTGAGAAAAGTCTATTTGTCTCTATTCAGGAAAGTAGCATTGATGAATGCAGGCATGCTTCCAAAAATAACATATTTCCTTGCGGAGTTTTCTCCAACAAAAGCCTTCATAAAGAGTGTTGAAACCCAATGTAGGAAATTATGCTGGGGGGGGGGAGAGGCTCCTGTCATCAGCCTAAGCCTCCTGCAAAGATCTAGACAGCAAAATGGATTAGGTCTACACTTGATTAGGACATTTTTAGTGCAAATCATGCACAATATTTTATACAAACTTTTTACTAATAACCCAGAGATGGAAGGTCCAATCCTGCTTCAAGAAATTATTTCTACGGATCGGCTTCCTCCCAAAATGAGTAAACTCTGGATCCAACAACAGGTGAAGCTGGTACTTAAAAGTTTCAAGACCAGTGTCACTTCAACACTATTTCAAAATAAGAGCACTTATAATGCTATAAATCCTAACAATTCAAATATTGAAAATATACTTCCAATAGGAATTTTAAGGTTCTCGAGGTTGACTAAGCAACTAAAATTGGAGCCTAGATTAGTTGATTTTCTCATCAAGGTCAACCTCGGGCCTTGCCTATGGTTGCCTTCTTGCACTATTGATGGAGCTATGGTATGGACCCTATCTGTTCAATGTGCAGAAAATGAGAAGAAACAGTGGAACATATATTGAAAGAATGTGAAACATGGATTAATTTGCACAACATTTTAAAGTCTTTCATTGCAAACTAAGAGACTGCTTGTGTGGATTTAATTAAGGCATTCAAGAAATGATTTTTTGGATGGATTAGACTTGCAACTTTTATTAATTTTAGTATTTGGATTCTCAGGAATAGACTGATTTTTGAAAAAGGTATGGACATTGATCCATTAAAAATGATTTTGGAATCACTACAACAATTTAAAGCTAATGATAAGAAATTTTGCCAGAGATGGTTGACAGACCAAACATGGTCATTAATATGTGTTGTGGTTTGAAGTTACTCAGATGTAACAAATAGGTTACATCTATGATTTAGTCTTCACGAATTGAACAGCCATCTTATAAGTGGAAGTAAAAGTTCAATTTTGATCAATTTAAAACAAATTATATATAAATTGAAATTTGTTCATCTTGAGAGAGGATGATTTTATGGATCAGAATTTAATTGAATGGTTTATAATAAAATTTAGTCTAGACCACTGATATGATGCAAAATGAATTTAATATGTTATTAACAGAAAACTGTAATTTAAAAAATGTAATAGAAATATTCAATGTTACTTTTATGTAATTCTATCGTTGTGTTATGTATTATGATTGAAATTTTGTAATTGATATGTAAATTTTGCAAATCTGTTTGGGTGTGAATAAAGTCCAATTTTGAAAGTAAGCATGAATATCTTTTTCAATATTAATTTTACATCGTTTATTGCTCATAGTTCATAGAAAGTTCAAACAACAAAACTAACATGACTGTGTCACAAACCATGGATCTTGAGTTCAGAGTCTGACAGTGCAACACTGCAACAAATCATTCAGAGTAATTTTTTTAATTATAATATTGCATTTAATTTATAACAAAGAACGTTAAAGATGAAAATTAATTTTTCGCGTTATTTTTGCTTTCTACATAATATTACATATTCCAATATTTAAACTAAAGAAATTTGAATAAATATATATTAATTTAACTTACACACTCTCAAAAGAAATACTAATGATTTTGCTTTTTTTTCTATCTATCTGCGTAATTTTTCTCCCTGCCATTTTGCCTGACTATGACTATCTCTATTTACCTATCTATTTGTCTATATATCTATTTTCTTGCTTACCTATTTACCTAACTGCTGATATACCATTCTAATTACTTATCTACCTATCCACCTATATTTATCCATTCATCTATCCTTCAATTCATTCTTCTAGATATCTGAATACTTTATAAACCATATCTATCTATCTATCTATCTATCTATCTATCTATCTATCTATCTATCTATCTATCTATCTATCTATCTATCTATCTATCTATCTATCTATCTATCTATCTATCTATCTATCTATCTATCTATCTATCTATCTATCTATCTATCTATCTATCTATCTATCTATCTATCTATCTATCTATCTATCTATCTATCTATCTATCTATCTATCTATCTATCTATCTATCTATCTATCTATCTATCTATCTATCTATCTATCTATCTATCTATCTATCTATCTATCTATCTACTCATCCATCTATTTATCTGTCTATATTTATCTATTCAGATGTGTTTATTTGTTTGCCTATCTGTTTGTCTATCTACTTATCTGCCAAACTATTTATCCAGACACCTGGTTATCCATTTATTCCCCAGTTTAACAATTTTTTTATTTATTTATCTGTTTGTTTATTTTTCTAATTATTTACCTGTCTACTTATCTATCTATTTATTTTTCTACATACTTATCTATCTGTCTACAAATGTTTCTCTGTCCACCTATTGATCCATCTATCTATTCTACAACTACATATCTATTTATTTTTGTACATACTTATCTATCCATCTAACTGTCTACATATGTTTCTTCATCCACCCATTGAACCATCCATCTATGCTATAACTACATATCTATCTACCTACTTAGTTTTCTATATACTTATCTATCTATCTATCTGTCTATATCTATTGTATAACTATCTATCTATTTATCTATATATTTACTCATCTTTTTGTTTGTCAATCTGCCTGTATCTGTAATATATATCTTTTCATCAATTATCTATCTATCTGTTATCTATCTATATAATTTACCACCTGTTTATCTATCTACCAATTCTTTTACTTATCTATTAATTTTCCATCCTTTTAATCTAATTTTCTACCTATATGTCTACAAATTTATTCACTTATCTATCTTATATAGCTATCTATTGATTTATTTTTTTATCTGATTGTCTATTATACTTAGTCATTTATTCATCTATTTATATATATATCTATTTTTTATCCATCCATCTATCTAATTATTTTTCTCTCTCCCTCTCTCTTTATATATATGTATGTGTGTATTCTTTGTGTTTTATGATATTATAATTATATATTGTTCAGTCTATATCTTATTACCTTGCCAATTCAAAAGCATCATCAATTATCTGACCTCTGTCCATGGGGTTGAGAACCTATATAAATATATATAAATATTAATATAATTCAAATAATAATAAACATAGCAAAATAAAGTTGATTTTGCCCAAAGCTAGATTGATTTATAATGTAAATCACATAAAAGCTCCCCAAGCCTATTTAACACCAACAATTTTCAATCTGTTTTTAAGCCAATCTTTTATTTATCAAAAAAAAAGTGGGGTATGCATATTTCTCGGATACATAAAAGGTTGTCTTGACAGCAAATTGAAGATTCTTGGTGTTGAATAGGTGTGGCTGCTTGCCTATGATTAACATAGCAAAATATATGAGTGTGTATATATGAGTACATATGCTAATATGATTTTATGATTCCATTGCCAGAAAACAAATTAAATTTGAAATGCATGTAATAAAAAAAATAGGTTTACCATGTATTAAATATATATATAGTTCTTGGTTAAATCTCAGAACATGACAACAAGCAGTATAATATAAAGTTTAGAATCCATGATTAAATCTTGATATAATATAAATTTCAGATCAAAATATATATTGAAATCAAATTGTACACAAGTATAAATATAGTTTAAAGATTGTCAATATAGAATTTAAAATCCATGTTTTAATTGTGTTTTGTACTTTATGTAAGTTGAAAGCTTGAGTGTGGATTTAAATATATCAAAATTACATATGTGAAAAACATCCATTTTTATTGATGAGTATTAATGTTTGATATTTGAAGTGCTTAATAGAAGGTAAAGGTAAGAGATATTATAGGTACCTATAAACATATAACATTATTATTATCACCAGTAATGATGCTGCAACATATTACAATTTTGTTATGGACAAGACAAACATGACCAACTTAGATTATCTAAGACATATTTCCCCAACTAAATATAAGTTAACATAATTTATTAAAACAACAACAACAAACAAAACTCATCTCATGACAAATATCTAAATATTTTTTGTCTTTGTATAAGGATAAGCTCTGGATCATGGGCATGGTAGATGAAACCTTATGTAGTGTTTATATTTCTCTTTTTTTTAATAATAAAATTTAATCAAATTCATTGTGTTCTGATTTTTTTATTAAATGCATAGTACAAAGTTATTTATTTAAAATCTATAAATTTGGAATTTACAATTCTATTTTTTAATATGCTAATACTAAATCATAATAAATTGTAATATATGGAGATCCTTATGAAGTACTGATAGAATAATCACTTGCAGTGGATTTAAATCTGTGCCAGATAAAAAGAAATTGTTTCTTTTTAAAGTGTTCTTTATGATAACCAGGTCATAATCATTTAACTAACCACATTGCATTGATATATAGCTTTACTCAGAGTATAACTCAAGAGTGGACTTCTGCACAAACCCTAATTCTTGGAAATTGATAATCTTGATGAATAATGCTTTTGTCTTACTTTTCCTGTATGGAGAGAGGGCTGTTGGAGTAGCTTTTAACAATAAATACATTAATAGAAGGTTGCTACAACTTTAATATACTTATATTGAATGATTAGATCATTTTTAAGTAAAAAAGAATGAGTAAAAATGTACAAGCTCCATAAAAATTTTATTAACCAAAGTGTTGATCATACTTGTGGGATATAGAAGAGAAGTATGCTGCTAGCATTCACTTTGAAAACTTTCTGCAAAAAAAAAATGTTCATAAAGAAGGTCTGTTAAAGGGAGAATTGTTTTATTAAGCACTTGGTAAAAACTTAAAAAGAATTGTCAAATATCTGGGATAACTAATGATTTCTGGGTATTTGATTTTGAAGGAATAATAAGATAATGAAACAAATGATCATTGTTAGTGGTGAACTTAAACATCTAATTGCTAACTAGTCCTTTTATGTAAATTCCATCATGACAGTCCTCACATTAATAGTCATTAAATATTTCATCATTTTATTTTCAAAGTAATATTACCAGTAGACAGAAGAAAAGAATCCATTTGCTATTCTTGTTTAGTTGTAAAGTAGAAGTAACCACCTACCTTTGAGTTACATATTGTCAAAAACCTATGAAAAAATACCATTCTATCTTTGGGCTCTGTTGTTATATAAGCTTAATGTTTGAGTTGGTTTTTAAATTATATGATAAATTTTGTCTATTGTTTTAATTTATGTACTGAGTAAATGTCCTGAAATGACCATTAATGTATTCAAAGGATGAAACAACAAGTCTTAATTTTAACAACCTTTGAATATTAAATGAAATATTAGTTTTAACAATTGCAATAATATTATTTGTTATTACAAACATTTTAACAACTAAAGAAAGAAATCATCCTTTCCTCACAAGCATTGTAAATGGTAGTATTCAATTGGCAAGGATACACAAGATAGAGACTTTCAAGAAATAAGAGCAGCTATCTTATTTCCAAACTCAAATATAATTATATGAGCCAATCTTAAGTGTCTAGAAATGAGAATATGAATTTATGAATCATTCACTCTAAATCCATTCTTATTTTTAATATTTTTATTAGCACTTTTGAAATTTTAAATTTACTTTGTGCCAATATTAAACAATGTTAAATTATAAAACAGGCAAAACTCATTATATATATTGCCACACACAGCAAGCTAGAGTAGTCTATGGATTTTAGAAGGCTTGTGCATAAAATCCCCATCTAATGCCTACTCATCCAATATTCCCAGACTAGTTTCTGGCTTATGGCCTTCATCAGTGAGCAGCCTTGGATCTGAGAGCACTGCATATAGATCTTAGGATCTAATGCAACCTTATCAGATCCAAGGCTCCTCACTGACGAAAGCCAGAAATTAGTCTGGGGATATTGGATGAGTAGGCACTAGATGGGGATTTTATGCACAAGCCTTCTGGCATCCATTGGTTACTCTAGCTTGCTGTGTGTGGCAATATATATAGTGAGTTTTGCCTGTTTTAACAACAGTTATACACAAGCATAAGAGGAGGTAATCATGTGATGTTTATTGGCTTAATGTTAAATTATGTAATATTTGATAAATTTTACAAATGCTGTTTTTAGATTGTATCAAACTATAGAATTGGATTTAAAATGAATGATTTATAAATTCGCACTCTCACTTCTAGACAATATTGACTCATATAATTACATTTGAGTTTTGGAAATCATTGATTTCCTTAAAGTATCTATCTTGGGTCTGGGGTGAAAGCATCCATCGTTTAATGGTGCTTATGGAAGAGGATGATTACTTTTTATAGTTTGTTAAAATCTAAAACACAGCACTTATATGTACAATTAACATCCTATTTACAGATGGTTAAAATAGATTATATTGGCATACAGATTAAATGAAGTTATCATAGAGAATTAAAATATTTTAAACTTATAACATTCGCAGTATGGGTGCACAGCTATATACACACACATATACCTAAAATCCAGTCATTATGTATTAAAATACAATAATCTTTATTAGCTTAGTAATTATTGAAATATTTTGTCAGGGCCGGCGCTGGGTACTAGGCGCCCGCATGCAAATTTGATTTTGGCGCCCCTGTCAATATGTATGTTTACTAAGGTGACCCGACCGTGTCCCGTGGCGTTTTAAAAAAGTCATGATTTTTAGAAAGAATGCACGATGTAATGCTATTTTTGATATCAAAAATAGCATAAAATTGATTGTTAAATTATATATTATTTCATACAAACGGTTTGTATGAAATAATATATAATTTAACACGGCAAATTTAGATGTTAGAAAAATTTGCAGAAATTTTAAAAATAATGTGTTTGTTAAAAATAGACAGAGTGATTCAAATATATATATATATAATAAATTAAAAAAAAATAATGTTTGAGATTAAAATATTTAAATGTTTAAAATAATTTTCGAAAAACATTTACATATTTTAATCTCAAATATTTTTTTTTTAAAATTTCATATTTATTATTTGCGTCACTGTCTGTTTTTAACAAACCCATTATTTTTAAAATTTTTGCTAATTTTTCTAACCTCTAAATTTATGCAAATATTAGCAAATTTAATAATAAATTTACAATTTATAAATGAAATAATTTTAAAAAAAGATAATATTACAAACATACATATTTAATTTATTATTATTAATGTACGCTATATCTATATAAACGCTCCATATAAACCAAATTTTTAATCAGCCCCCCCCCCCGGTCAATGGTGTCCCGTTTTACCAATGTTAAAATCTGGTCACTTTAATGTATACCACCTACATGTTATAAATATTAGTGTACAAAATCTTTCTAAGGGAAACAAACAAGGCAATGTAAATAAATAATTTTTAATATTAAAAAAAAGAAAATACAGTTAAAAAAAGTAAATGCATTACAAAACATGTTATAATTATAATAATTTTATACTCCTTGACTTCATATTAATAAACCTTGATATGATTGTATTTATTTCCAGTTCTGCACAAATATCATTTTCAATAGCAATTAATGCCAAATTAACAAGCCGTTTTTGTGACATAGTTGTTCTCAAGTAAGTTTTAATTAATTTTAACTTAGAAAAAGAGCGTTCACCGCTTGCAACACTAACAGGTAATGTTAATAATATTCTTAAAGCTATTGATAAGTTTGGCATAGATAAATTATTAGAAACTATAAAATTAAGTGTTTCGAAAGGGTTTTGAGAATTTAAAAAATCCTTTTGAAAAATATCTCGAAAAGCACATAATTCGTCGAATAAATCTGTAGCATTAATATCTTTACTGTTATCAAATTTCAAAATATTTTCTAAATCTTTGCATTTTGCTTGTAACTTGCTCTTATTAATTTCTGATATTTTATATAGAAAATTGAAATTATTATAACATGCTTCGAGGAGTTCAAAGCGTTCTGTTAAAGAATTAATCGCTACATCTAAAAGTGTAAAAAACATGTTTATTTTAAATTTTTCTTCAGGTATTTGAGGTGTTTCGTACTGATGCTCGTAATCCCTACACGACGCTTTTTCCGTTGTCGAACTTCTTTGGCAGTTTTAAATTCTTTCTCTCCATCAACCTCTTTGCTAAGTTCATCTGCAATTTTGAGAATGTTTTTGAAATTTGAATCTGATCGATATTCTCGTAAAAATTTATTTAGATTTGCGATCGATTCTAAAGCAAGTGAAGCATTCATATTTACATTTTGGAGCATTTTACTGACAGGATTTATTCTATTTAATATATCATGCCAAATTATTAAAGAACAAATAAATTTGTAATCCTTAAGGTTAGTGCAGAGTGATTGAGCTTCATGTTGAATTTCTCTATTAAAAGATTCGTTGTTCATTATTTCATAGAGTGCATCATAAATTTCACCCAACTGATACCGTAGAGGCCGGATTGCATCAATTCTGCTTTCCCATCATGTTTCTGATGGTTGTTTTAGAGTTAAAGTTTTAATAAATTTTAAAAGGATTGACCACCGTTTATAAGATGATGAAAAAAAATTGTATATTTTTTGAACAATTGCAAAAAAACCAATTGTATCTACATTGACTTTGGTGGCATCATTTATGATTAAGTTTAAAGAATGAGCAGCACATGGTACGTAAAATGCACGAGGGTTTTTGGTTAAAATCAAATTTTGAAGTCCAGCCTTTTTGCCTTTCATGTTGGCCCCATTATCATACCCTTGACCACGCATGTCTTCAATGGGAATCTTCCATTTTTCCAGTTGTTCAATTATTGTTGTACATAAACCTCGTCCAGTGGAATCTGTTATATCTATGAAATCTAAAAAGTTTTCTCTAATTTTAACCGTTCCATTATTACAAAAAACGAAGCGAATAATTATGGTCATTTGTTCAGTTTTACTTGCATCTGGTGTACAATCTAAAATAATAGAATAATATTTGGATTTCTTTATCGATAATAAAATTGTTTCCCTAATTGCTGTACTTAAAATTTCCAATAATTCATTTTGGCTATCTTTGCTCAAATAATGTACTCTATTGTTTTGATCTAGGGCCCTCTCAACATGATTTTCCATAACGGGATCAAACTTCGCAAATAATTCAATTAATTTTAAAAAATTTCCGTTATTTTTTTCGTATAATTTATCAGATGATCCGCAAAATGCTAAATTTTGACTACCAAGGAATTTGATAATTTCAATCAGCCGTTCCAAAACACTCCTCCAATGTTTCTTTTCCATTTCATATAAATTTTGAGATTGACAATCAATAGTAATTTTGTTTTTTAATCTTTTCGATTTTTTTATGAAAATTGTGATTTTTGTGTTTTAATATTTTAATCACGTGATTTTTTAGATGAAAATTAAGATTTTTATGTTTTACCATTTTAGTCCGATTTTTTTTTTTTTTCCTACGAAAATGGCCATTTTGAGCAATGTCATTTATCGGTTGGATGTTTCAGCATGGTTTGGGTGGTTCTTGTAATTCAAAATGGCGGCCGTGAGCGCATACTAAATCAGCACCCACCAACTTTTCATGTGAGCCATACTAGTTTCATGTCTGTGTAAAGTTGTACTTAAATTTCTCAAATTATTGTATCCTTCTATGAGGCTAGATTCAGTAGATCCAAAAACTTTGCAACAAAAGCAAAACACAGAGTTCAAAATTTCGGAATAAATAAGCCATTTTCGAAAAACTACTTCTCCGTTTTCCATTTTTCTATTATAATATACATCAGAAAATTTACGGCCATGTACATCGTTCGGATATATATAATATCTTTCTTTTGAACAGGCCCCATTTCTACTAAAATAACACGTAGTTTGTCATCGATTTTATTCCATTCAGCTGGATCTTCTAAATTTGTACACATTTGATATGATATTGGCACAATGACTTTGTTGTCACTTAACTGTTTCTTACTAAAATCTTGTTCAATATTTTCAACAGTTCCCTGTGATCTAGATGATGTGCACGGTTCTGGTTCTTGTTGAGTATAAGCTATTTCAGAAGCAGTTGATATTTTAAGATATTTATTAAGCGATCCACTTTGTTTTTTAATGTTTGCTATTTTTCAGCTTGGCATTTATGATTTTGTGCACCGGATAGTTTTTTCTTAGTTTTTGATTCCATATTACTTTTACTCATGAACGCCACTTTAAAATAATTTTCAAATGTAATAAATAAATAAATACGGACTCTAATTTATATATTTACATCATGTATCTTAATACTTAAGATTATATATCGCTAATTTAGATGTCCAACACAAATTACTTCTTGCGCCAAAATACAAAACTCTATACGCGGAGGGGAAGAAGTTGTTTAACTTGTTTACCTAAAAAAGGCAGCTAATAAATTGGAAATATTCAGCCATTGACATTAAAAATGGTCAGGTTTTAAAATAACTCAAGTGTCCAGTTTTTTTACGCTTGATTGAACATTTTAGTTTTACCTTTGGCAAGATTTTCTTTTGTTATCATATATTTTTCTAATTAACACAGGTGGCCTGCCAGGCCTGATTTGCGATTTCAATAGAAAATTTCCTGGGATTATAATTATTGTTTACAAGTTCTTACTAAGATTTTAAAATTTGCGATAAACATCATAAGCAAACGTATGTAATTAATTTGCAAACCTAATTAGTATGCAGAAAAAATAGACTTTTGACAACGATTAAAATATATAAAATAAAAAGTAAACTGAAAATTATATTAAGTTTACTGGAATTATACCTATAATATATATTACATACACGTTCGAATATTTATATCAAATTATTATTTAAATAAAAAATTAGAAAATGTTTTATTTTGCAATATTATAAACGTTTCTTACGATTTCAAAATTATGTACATGATCTAATATATATATATACGCATATACATACATAAGTTCTAATTTATAATACTTTTAGTGTGTGTTTATTTATATATTTGCTAGCAGAAAGTTACTTATAGTTTACTATAAGCAGTACTATATATATATATATAAACATTACAATATGAAATTTGTAATATAATAAACTTTATGTTTAGTTTATTGTTCATGATAAATAATAGATTTGATTGTTTTATATTTTTAATATTAAGCAGAGCTTGTGTGCAGGCCTGCTTGTGTGTGTCATTTAATAAGATATAATATGACTTCATATGATTTTCAATAATCTACTCTCAATAATTTTTGTAAATAAACATTTGAGAATAATATTCTTCAAATGTGAGTATTTTTGTTAGTAGAGTTTTAATTTCTCAGGGATGGCGCCTTCTTTTTCAGATGCTAATCTCTCAGTGATGGCGCCTCCTTCTGCCAGCGCCCGCATGCCTAGCATGCGTTGCATGCCCGCTTCCGCCAGCCCTGTATTTTGTTTTACTACGAGTGCATGTTTGTGTACTTATATATGTATTATATGAACTATTTATATATCTTTATATTTTTGACTGAGTTTTTAATTGATTGAAATATTTTAAGATATTTGTAAATAGTAAAAATCAGAATGATTTATTTGCATTATAATTTAACAGTGTTTTTATTATTTCTAATCAGTAAACTGCTTAATCATTATTTTAGATTATTCCAATGAAGATATTTAATACTAGAATAGATTGTCAGCAAGGTGTTTGCTATCATTAGCTAAGTTAGACATAATAATGTATGTGCAGGTGTATTTGGTCGTCAACTAAGGACATAAAAGTCACCTTTAAAATCCACTCACTTTATTTTATAGATTTTATGGTGGTTATTACGTTGATAGTGAGGACATACAGGTCATGCGCACTGGTGATAATGAGCATTGATATAATGATCACAACATTATAAAATAGAATTATTTTTGTAATTATTTTATCACTTATGTATCTGTATGCAGATGAAGTATTAATGATTGCTTTTAACTTTGGCATTGGCTAGATGATGATTCACTTAAAACTTTATAGTTTACATCTTTTAAATCTAGTCACAAAAGATGACTGTTGATTCTTGTTGTTTATTGTTGGAGTGTTGTGTTTATCATTTATTATTGCACATATTGGATTCTGATGCTATTTCTTTTACTCATTTCTTTACTCAGTATATATATATATATTGAACCGAGTCCCCTAAAAAATAAAAAGCTTATTCTTGCTAGGTTTAACTGGGTTTAAATACTTTTATAATAAATTTAGGAATCTCAATTTTAATAAGTTTAACATTTACTTTAATACTACAAAGATGGATCAATCCTTCAAGCAGAGGGGAGTGATACTATTGATAGTATTGACCCTTTTAAGCAGAGGCGAGCGATACTATTGATAGCATAGCCATCAATGATACCCACAGTCAGATCGAGCTATGCAAAGCATAACATGATCATATTTTCAGACCTTGGCTCACCTTGACTGTTGGATTCAAACTCCTGCCATTCAGAGAATTTTATTTGCTTTGAGGATTAACCTCAGGTGCCAGGAAATAATAGGCTGTGTAATCAGCATGCTTTGGATAACAGACACACATCCAGGGCTTGAAATATCCCATGGTTAGCTCACATTCTGTCTCCAATGTATAACACATTTAATTTAACATATAAAAATAACTAATAGTAATGCAGTGTCAAGAGAGAGAAAGAATAGACCAAATAATATTTAAGCAAACATTAATATTTATTCAATCACATGCACATCTAATATAATAATATAATATTGAAATTAACAAAACAAAAAAATATATATTTATAAGTAATTTACTCAGGCTAAATCATGATAGTCCTTTATTCATTTAAAATATAAAGTATTTATAGACCATTATTTAAAAGTATCTTTACCTAGGTTTTCATTTGTGGAAATTTTCCAACCGGTTGGCTTTTTGATCTCTATTGATGGTTCCAGATTTGTCTCATTTCTTTGGCTCAACAATGGGATAGAGAGAGAGAGAGAGTATGCAGCAGTGTCTCATTTAAGGCTTAGACATTTGTTCCTGGCATTGTCTCTAGGTGGTACAGTTGATTTTCGCAGAAGGCATTGGGACCTGAAATTGTCAAATACTCCTATGACTGTTCTGCAGGTCTGCATTGATGTTGACCACAACAGTAATTGACTGGCTTATTACTGCATTTACAATTTTCGAATATTCTGCAATCTGTCTGAACTGAATAATAATAATAATAATCTTAACTGAATGGACTCTGACTGGACTGAACAGACCGGATTGATTTACAGATTGAAGACCAGACTAATTCTATCACAAAATGAAGAGTGGAATGATCTAACAAATTGCAGACCCAACTGATTTATAGATTGCAGACCAGTTTGAAGAACAGTAACTAAGATGTAACTTTTATACTTTTTCCTTTTCCTTTGTTTATTTCCTTATCGTATTTTTAATTTTGATCGTAACTTAAAATCTGTCATTTAATTAATATTAAATTTCATTAATGTAATTGATTTTACATTACACATTATGTAATCTTTTGCTTTGATTAATCTAGCATCTCATCGATAGTTTACATAGTTTTTTAATTAATACAATTTCAATATCATTATCAATCATTATCATTTTTGAAAGTTTTACTAACATTTATTTTTACAGACTAATTTTATTTTAACTTTACATATTTACTTATTTTTTCTTTATAAAAGGAATTTTCTTTAAAAAGAAGGAGAGAGAAAAAAGTTTCAAATCTTCATCTGCTCTTCAATAAAGGCTTTATTCGCTTTTTTAAAAAAATATACATAATCTTTTTTTATTTTTAAAACTACACCACTCCTTAATTAATTATAACTTTTCGACTATTCTTTCAAATAAATTTGATCATAACTTTTATAAAAAATTATGGAACATGTAACGCTGATATCCGCTAGCATTACAATATATATATGATATTGATTTTCACCATCCTTTTTGCACCCAGTTAAATCCACATTCCATACCAAATATATTATTGAAGTGATAAGCAATTTTATTTGCTGTATAACCCCAGAAAAATTTCTGTAAATATTCTTTTTACAAGTTATCTCCTGCCATGCTACTCATTATGAAATTTAAGATGCTACACAGTACCTAACTTTAACTATAAATGAAAACAGACTTGATTTTTATTATATATTAAGTAGATTTGATCTGTATTATGTCACATTATGATAGATGAAATACACACTGCTATAAAATGTGATGTTCTTTATAAATAATAAGCACATACAAATTAGTTGAATAACAAATTAATAAAGAGTGCTTATTAAACTCTTTCATATGTAATATAACATATGTTTGTGTACATGTAGTATGCAAAGATAAAACTTGAAATAAA
The DNA here is from genome assembly GCA_028023455.1 of Epiperipatus broadwayi. Classification (NCBI taxonomy): domain Eukaryota; kingdom Metazoa; phylum Onychophora; class Udeonychophora; order Euonychophora; family Peripatidae; genus Epiperipatus; species Epiperipatus broadwayi. The sequence continues at coordinate 2,159,028 of JAQFVV010000127.1, read as the reverse complement.
AGACTTTAAAAATAAAATAATATAACTGGCTATCATTGAAAATTATATTTTTGTTGTATAATAAAAGAAAGACAGATTGGGAGGGGGTGGGAAGATTTATGCATTTTATTAAGAATGGGTGAGAAAATCTGGGGAAAAATTCAATCATGTGAATGGTGTTATTTACAAACTCACGCGACCTTTAACTGATTAAGATTTATATACAAATACTGCCATATATACATACATATACAATGTATATGCAGAACTTACTTCGTGATTCTGTAGAAACTGTAATTGAAGTAATTTCCAATTATGCAAATCATAAGTAATTCTATAAAATCCATTCCAATCTGCATTTCCTAATATCCATTGGCGACCTGGAGCTATTGTTCCATTAACTGTTTCTGAATAATAAAAAGATATAAAATTTGCTTGTAGCATGGAGCCACTATTCTGAACATATCACAATCTTAAAATAATATATCACTGGAAGTAATACATCATAGCACTTGTAATATGAAAGTTTAAATCTAAAAAAATGATTGAAACATATATTAATTAGAGAAAAAGGAAAAAACACATTGTGATACTAAATAAATAAGTACTTGTGAGTTGTTCTTTTTTAGTATGACCCTTTGTGTCATCAAAAACATCAGTCCCCCTACCGGCATAGTACTGCGCACAGTCTATTGGGTTATCATTATTTTTTATTTCAAGTTTTGCTTGCTGTGGACTATTTAAAGGTAGCTTTATCTTTACTTATGTAAATATTTAAGATATAGGGTATATGAGCACAAACTTTCACATGACCCACCACTCTCCACACTATCTCTTAAACTGATACACTTGAACACATATATGTTGAAAAAATAAATAATCACCAATATACATATTTCATGCTAAACCAGCAATCATCAGTTGGTCCAGATTACCATCTCTACACATACATGCCATAAGTGCTCAGATATATATTAGGATAGCCAAACCTCATACTTTAATGGACAGGCTTCAATATACTCCACACTCCACCTCTTCAACTGTCCCTCCAATTGAAAATCTGATGATGGAATGCTCAAAGGCCACCCTTAGACCGAGATTCTTGTCACACCCATGTTGACCCAAGGTCAATCTGACCCCTCATGTACAGGACATAATCCATTTAATACACATAGAAGGGATGGGCAGACATCTCTACTTATATGTAATAGCTGAAACACACAGACTTATATATACCTGGGTCTATATATGTAATACATAGGATATATGAGCACAGACTTTCACATTTAAGATAAAAATAAAGTTTTAACCCTTTAAAACTATATCAAAAAACTAAGCTTACATAAGAACAGAACTAAAAAAAAAAGATTGATGGAAAAATAAAAGAATACCAAAAGAAGAAACTTGCTAACCTACATGGGCATATAAAAAATCATATGTACCAACTTCATCTGCTAAAAGTCTCAGTTCTAAACATCTAAAATATAGTGAAATTTCTGTTTCTGAAAGAGGATTAAACTTTGCCATAACACCATCTTTACTAGATATAATGGCAGCTACCAAGGAAGTCACTCAAAAATTGCTTTTAGAAGAAGCTGCAGAATTACACTGGAGAATAAAAAAGAACACTTGACAAGCAACAAAATTGAAGTCAAACAAATCCTATGATGAGAGGAAAGCAATAAAATCTCTCAAAGTAGATAAATCTATAATTATTGTCCCCACTGACAAAGGCAATGCAACACTTGTAATGGATACAAACGATTATGACAACAAAATACAAGAACTTCTCACAGCAGGCCAATATAAAAAAGTGGCCAAAAAATTTGATTTTGAGTACAGAAACAAAGTTACAAGAATTATTCAAAAAGCATCGCAGGTACTTCACTGATTCAGAAAAAAGTAAAATAACATTATATTTCAGCAAAAATCCTCATCTTTACAGTCTACTTAAAATCCATAAGAATCATGTTCCATTGTTAGTTCTAGGATTCACCTTGCCAAAATTTGGCAAAGATTTCCTCTCAAAGTTCTAAGTCCTTTGGCATACAGACCCAATCCTTTGTCAGGGATTCTAGACACTTTATAGAATTAATCAAGAACATGAAAATTGAAAGAACTGACTTACTGGTAAGCTTTGATGTGGAAAGATTATTCATGGATATACCATGTAAAAAAGTATTGTCTATTGTAAGGAAAAAATTAAATGGTGATAATAGTTTACAAACCAGAACATCTCTTCCTATTGATAGTATAATGGAACTTTTAACATTCTGCATAAAAACAACCTACTTACACAGAATTCTTTCATCAAAATCAAGGAATGGCTATGGGCTCAGCACTGTCTCCCCTTGATTAGTAATATTTACATGGAAGAACTTGAAACCTTAGCCATAAAAATTAATCCATATCCATCTAAAGTTTTTTTCACTATGTGGATGATACATTTGTTACATGGCCACATGGTGAAGCACTGGTACAAACTTTCTGGAAATACATCAACAACATATCCCCTTCAATTAAATTCACAATAGAATCAGAACAAGAACAAAAATTGCATTCTTAGATGTTCTTGTGACAAGACTCTCATGGCAAAATAAAAACTACAGTTTACTGAAAACCCACACATACAGTAAAATACCTAGCCTATACATCCAATCACACCAGAAGCATAAAACCTGGAGATATACTATCACTATGGAACAGAGCATTAGAAGCAGGGCCGGCGCTGGGTACTAGGCGCCCGCATGCAAATTTGATTTTGGCGCCCCTGTCAATATGTATGTTTACTAAGGTGACCCGACCGTGTCCCATGGCGTTTTAAAAAAGTCATGATTTTTAAAAAGAATGCACGATGTAATGCTATTTTTGATATCAAAAATAGCATAAAATTGATTGTTAAATTATATATTATTTCATACAAACGGTTTGTATGAAATAATATATAATTTAACACGGCAAATTTAGATGTTAGAAAAATTTGCAGAAATTTTAAAAATAATGTGTTTGTTAAAAATAGACAGAGTGATTCAAATATATATATATAAATAAATTAAAAAAAAATAATGTTTGAGATTAAAATATTTAAATGTTTAAAATAATTTTCGAAAAACATTTACATATTTTAATCTCAAATATTTTTTTTTTTAAAATTTCATATTTATTATTTGCGTCACTGTCTGTTTTTAACAAACCCATTATTTTTAAAATTTTTGCTAATTTTTCTAACCTCTAAATTTATGCAAATATTAGCAAATTTAATAATAAATTTACAATTTATAAATGAAATAATTTTAAAAAAGATAATATTACAAACATACATATTTAATTTATTATTATTAATGTACGCTATATCTATATAAACGCTCCATATAAACCAAATTTTTAATCAGCTCCCCCCCCCCGGTCAATGGTGTCCCGTTTTACCAATGCTAAAATCTGGTCACTTTAATGTATACCACCTACATGTTAGAAATATTAGTGTACAAAATCTTTCTAAGGGAAACAAACAAGGCAATGTAAATAAATAATTTTTAATATTAAAAAAAAGAAAATACAGTTAAAAAAAGTAAATGCATTACAAAACATGTTATAATTATAATAATTTTATACTCCTTGACTTCATATTAATAAACCTTGATATGATTGTATTTATTTCCAGTTCTGCACAAATATCATTTTCAATAGCAATTAATGCCAAATTAACAAGCCGAGATCGGTGACATAGTTGTTCTCAAGTAAGTTTTAATTAATTTTAACTTAGAAAAAGAGCGTTCACCGCTTGCAACACTAACAGGTAATGTTAATAATATTCTTAAAGCTATTGATAAGTTTGGCATAGATAAATTATTAGAAACTATAAAATTAAGTGTTTCGAAAGGGTTTTGAGAATTTAAAAAATCCTTTTGAAAAATATCTCGAAAGATCATAATTCGTCGAATAAATCTGTAGCATTAATATCTTTACTGTTATCAAATTTCAAAATATTTTCTAAATCTTTGCATTTTGCTTGTAACTCGCTCTTATTAATTTCTGATATTTTATATAGAAAATTGAAATTATTATAACATGCTTCGAGGAGTTCAAAGCGTTCTGTTAAAGAATTAATTGCTACATCTAAAAGTGTAAAAACATGTTTATTTTAAATTTTTCTTCAGGTATTTGAGGTGTTTCGTCCTGATGCTCGTAATCAAATTGACGAGTTTTTTCCGTTGTCGAACTTCTTTGGCAGTTTTAAATTCTTTTCTCCATCAACCTCTTCGCTAAGTTCATCTGCAATTTTGAGAATGTTTTTGAAATTTGAATCTGATCGATATTCTGTAAAAATTTATTTAGATTTGCGATCGATTCTAAAGCAAGTGAAGCATTCATATTTACATTTTGGAGCATTTTACTGACAGGATTTATTCTATTTAATATATCATGCCAAATTATTAAAGAACAAATAAATTTGTAATCCTTAAGGTTAGTGCAGAGTGATTGAGCTTCATGTTGAATTTCTCTATTAAAAGATTCGTTGTTCATTATTTCATAGAGTGCATCATAAATTTCACCCAACTGATACCGTAGAGGCCGGATTGCATCAATTCTGCTTTCCCATCGTGTTTCTGATGGTTGTTTTAGAGTTAAAGTTTTAATAAATTTTAAAAGGATTGACCACCGTTTATAAGATGATGAAAAAAATTGTATATTTTTTGAACAATTGCAAAAAAACCAATTGTATCTACATTGACTTTGGCGGCATCGTTTATGATTAAGTTTAAAGAATGAGCAGCACATGGTACGTAAAATGCACGAGGGTTTTTGGTTAAAATCAAATTTTGAAGTCCAGCCTTTTTGCCTTTCATGTTGGCCCCATTATCATACCCTTGACCACGCATGTCTTCAATGGGAATCTTCCATTTTTCCAGTTGTTCAATTATTGTTGTACATAAACCTCGTCCAGTGGAATCTGTTATATCTATGAAACCTAAAAAGTTTTCTCTAATTTTAACCGTTCCATTATTACAAAAAACGAAGCGAATAATTATGGTCATTTGTTCAGTTTTACTTGCATCTGGTGAGCAGTCTAAAATAATAGAATAATATTTGGATTTCTTTATCGATAATAAAATTGTTTCCCTAATTGCTGTACTTAAAATTTCCAATAATTCATTTTGGCTATCTTTGCTCAAATAATGTACTCTATTGTTTTGATCTAGGGCCCTCTCAACATGATTTTCCATAACGGGATCAAACTTCGCAAATAATTCAATTAATTTTAAAAAATTTCCGTTATTTTTTTCGTATAATTTATCAGATGATCCGCGAAATGCTAAATTTTGACTACCAAGGAATTTGATAATTTCAATCAGCCATTCCAAAACACTCCTCCAATGTTTCTTTTCCATTTCATATAAATTTTGAGATTGACAATCAATAGTAATTTTGTTTTTTAATCTTTTCTCAAGTTCATTCCAATTCAATAAACTTTTCATGTGAGCCATACTAGTTTCATGTCTGTGTAAAGTTGTACTTAAATTTCTCCAATTATTGTATCCTTCTATGAGGCTAGATTCAGTAGATCCAAAAACTTTGCAACAAAAGCAAAACACAGAGTTCAAAATTTCGGAATAAATAAGCCATTTTCGAAAAACTACTTCTCCGTTTTCCATTTTTCTATTATAATATACATCAGAAAATTTACGGCCATGTACATCGTTCGGATATATAATATCTTTCTTTTGAACAGGCCCCATTTCTACTAAAATAACACGTAGTTTGTCACTTAACTGTTTCTTACTAAAATCTTGTTCAATATTTTCAACAGTTCCCTGTGATCTAGATGATGTGCACGGTTCTGGTTCTTGTTGAGTATAAGCTATTTCAGAAGCAGTTGATATTTTAAGATATTTATTAAGTGATCCACTTTGTTTTTTAATGTTTGCTATTTTTTCAGCTTGGCGTTTACGATTTTGTGCACCGGATAGTTTTTTCTTAGTTTTTGATTCCATATTACTTTTACTCATGAACGCCACTTTAAAATAATTTTCAAATGTAATAAATAAATAAATACGGACTCTAATTTATATATTTACATCATGTATCTTAATACTTAAGATTATATATCGCTAATTTAGATGTCCAACACAAATTACTTCTTGCGCCAAAATACAAAACTCTATACGCGGAGGGGAAGAAGTTGTTTAACTTGTTTACCTAAAAAAGGCAGCTAATAAATTGGAAATATTCAGCCATTGACATTAAAAATGGTCAGGTTTTAAAATAACTCAAGTGTCCAGTTTTTTACGCTTGATTGAACATTTTAGTTTTACCATTGGCAAGATTTTCTTTTGTTATCATATATTTTTCTAATTAACACAGGTGGCCTGCCAGGCCTGATTTGCGATTTCAATAGAAAATTTCCTGGGATTATAATTATTGTTTACAAGTTCTTACTAAGATTTTAAAATTTGCGATAAACATCATAAGCAAACGTATGTAATTAATTTGCAAACCTAATTAGTATGCAGAAAAAATAGACTTTTGACAACGATTAAAATATATAAAATAAAAAGTAAACTGAAAATTATATTAAGTTTACTGGAATTATACCTATAATATATATTACATACACGTGAATATTTATATCAAATTATTATTTAAATAAAAAATTAGAAAATGTTTTATTTTGCAATATTATAATCGTTTCTTACGATTTCAAAATTATGTACATGATCTAATATATATATACGCATATACATACATAAGTTCTAATTTATAATACTTTTAGTGTGTGTTTATTTATATATTTGCTAGCAGAAAGTTACTTATAGTTTACTATAAGCAGTACTATATATATATATATAACATTACAATATGAAATTTGTAATATAATAAACTTTATGTTTAGTTTATTGTTCATGATAAATAATAGATTTGATTGTTTTATATTTTTAATATTAAGCAGAGCTTGTGTGCAGGCCTGCTTGTGTGTGTCATTTAATAAGATATAATATGACTTCATATGATTTTCAATAATCTACTCTCAATAATTTTTGTAAATAAACATTTGAGAATAATATTCTTCAAATGTGAGTATTTTTGTTAGTAGAGTTTTAATTTCTCAGGGATGGCGCCTTCTTTTTCAGATGCTAATCTCTCAGTGATGGCGCCTCCTTCTGCCAGTGCCTAGCATGCGTTGCATGCCCGCTTCCGCCGGCCCTGAATTTAGAAGTTTGTTCAGAAATCAGTGATTTGGAAAAAGAAAATATCTATATTGAAGCAATGGATCCGGAAGTCTGATCCATGCTTTACAGCCTTCTATAAACTTACGGATATTGCAAACCTAGGTTAAGTTTATATCCAAGTATCAACAGGGTTTTGCATTAAAAATAAAATTAACGTGTTTCATTTTGTATATGTAATGTTTATTAAATTAGCTAATTTACTTTAAAATATTTCTTTTAAAATAAATTCTGATTAAGATTAAATTGTTTATTAAAATTTCTTTTTCAAAAATTGATTAATGAAACATACATGTACGAAAGCATATATATATATATATATGATTAAATGCAAAATTCTGTTGAATTAAAATGTTATTTTATTAAAAGAAATAATAAAATATGTTTCTTTTAATTTTGTTAAAATATGGCATATGATTTTATTTTAAGATAAGCCTACCAGCATTCCTAAAGTAATGTCATTTTTTCAATTAGTATTCCATTCAAGGCAAATTAAAGATGGCCTTTTTAATTAAATCAAATTCGAAGTTAAAAGCAGAATTTGATAATAAGAAATTAAAGTTTATTTTTAGCAAAAAGTTACTTCGAAACAAAGGAATGTAGGGGGCTTATCAAGGGGGTTTATCAAGATCTAAAATCATACGCAAAACAATAGAAGAGTATCTCCAGAAAGGTATAAAAGATGGGGAGAACAAAAGACTTGATTCTTTTCAGATTTTGTTTTTAAAATCAGTCAGATGTCATTCCTGAATTTATTCAGATTTTGTCCTCTAAAATTATTCTGATTTTGTGCTTGAAGATTCATTCAGATCCTGTGCTGTGATGATTCGGTATTTTGTGCTTTAAGTGATTCAGCTCCGAGGTTGCACTGAAAATAAATGCTAAATACTACTGTGTCTTAGTTTTGTGGAAAATTCCTGTTCTGATTTCAAATATGCGACCTGTGAAAATTTCTATTAATTTGGTGGACATGACCATGTATGGCAGCTAGGCTCATCAGCTTTGCCTGGCGTCAGGGTCCTAATCCATCAAAATGCTGTAATGTGTCAAATCAATAGTAAAACAGAACTGTGAGCTGTGTGTGTGCTCTTCGTGTAAAATGCTTCATATTTCAAATCTCTTTGTCTGGACAAATAACTCTACATATGTAATCAAGCCACGGAAATCGGGTAACTGGACCAAAGGAACAAGGACTGGTAACTTTAAATATCTCCTCATGAACTATTACTTTTCTCTTTTAATAATACCTTTCATTAATTGTCCTTTAATTTATTATATTTCATATGTAACTACTTTCTCTTATTAGATTAATATTAGATTTATATTTTCATTTGATCATTTATTTTATGCTTAAATTTTTCCCCTTCGCTATTCCTCATTTTAATGTGTTATATAAATATTTTCTTGTTTCATTGCGGTGCAAATTATTTTCATTTAAAAATATTTCCCATTTAAAATAATATTTGTAATTAAATGCTAGCTAAGTTTCCTTTTGTTTTACCAAGTCGATCTCGATAACACCTACTTTATTCGTATTTAGTCCCACAGTTAAGTACACCTGGGTCTCATTTTACGTGATAGATAGGTTCCTCAGAAAATTCGCATAAAAGCAAAGCACCAACGTAAAATTACTTTAAAATTCACGCAAAAAAAAAAAATAAGGAAATAAAATATGACTAATAAAATATTTCAAATTTGAAAAAAATTGATACAAGACAAACTTTTTTTAACTATAATATTTAATTTTATTCAAAATAATATATTTTTATGCAAAATTTACATTTTTTTATACACGTTTTAATTATTATCGATATTTGCCGAAAACACACGTTCGTTTGCAAGCTGAGGAAATACAACTAGCGCTAACTTCATGTTGAGTCAATGGATTTCTGGTGACAACATAATTAGTAATTCATCTTTGAGATGATGATTTTATTAATTGTTTATGAACTTAGACTTACGATAATAAAAAGACATTTATTCACCACTGCTGGGAAAAATTTAATTAAAACAACTAAAAATTAAATTCTTATTTTTGTCTTTAATTTTCAATTCTGTTTAAAAATCAAATTTCGTTTCACTGCTGTTACTGACCTTTTAAAAATAAACTTGTGGACACTAAATGATTAATAATTGATTACGTTCTTTTTTAAAAAGCAAAAACAGAATGGCATTTAAAATGCAAAATTAACACGTACAATGTTTGAACAAATTTACATTATAATCTTGTAAAATTTAATGTGTGTATACATAAAATGTGGAAATTATGATTTTAATTTCATTATTGCATAAAATCTTACTATTATAAAGCACTGAAAATATTGAAATTACTAAGATGAAAGTAGAATTCCAATAATGTGCTATTACTTTCAATATAACGTAAGTGCGCGAAATTTATTATTTAAAGTAAGAGCGCATTATCGGAGTTCGACTTCCGGTGAATTTCAAAATCGCGTAACTTCAAAATCGTGTTAAATAAGTCCATGTAAAAACAGATCCAGGGGTATTAGTTATTTATATAAATCTTTAAATATTTTAGAAGTATTTATAAAGCACCAAGCAACTAAAATGCTTCATGCAATAGTTTTTTCAGTTTTGCTTTATTGAGGGAACATGAGTTAATAAATTTATTTAAATTAGAAAAGTAATACCTAGACTGCAAAATATTATGTAATTGCCACCTCCTCATTGTCAAATTATTCATCAGTAATTAATCGGGGATAGTGGAGATAGTTAAAACATTTATAATATTTTAAACTTCATTTATTAAAATATCTTATTTAACCAAAAGCTTTAGTCAATAATATTTCTTTCAATCTCTTATTAGCTTAACCTTTTATATTATTTGTCCGATGATCCAAGCATGCACAAACACTTAACTCATATTATATTATATGCACATTTAACTTATTTTAGTTCCTTAAGTATTCTAGTCCATTTTCTCTCCCTGATGCTAAGCTTTGGGCCAAGGTTATAAAATATTTATGAATGTCTTGGATATGTTGTTAGTTCATGGTCAAACTCGAAAATAGATGAATAGGGCAGAGGTCATAGTATTCTTGATATTTATATTTTACGTATGAATGGCCTTGAGGTACTTTCACTTAGTATTTGAACTGGATTAAACCAATATACATCATTCGACTGGACAATATAGAACAAAAATTTATGAAAAATGGTAGAAAACATTAAATAGACAACAAAAAGAACCATTAAGAAAAAAGACAATTATTGGTACTGTAGTGTGCCCATACATTCCAAAAATAGAAGTTAAAAAACAGTTTAATAAATGTAATAATAAATAATCATAACTTTAAATATAAGTAATTGAAATTGAGTTAATATACGTAGGTGTGTATATAATTAGAAATGGTTACCATCAGTCCCATGAATCCATACATTCCAATAATTTTCACGGGTAATGTCAGTTGTTGATATCATTGTCAAGGGTATTGACCAAAGATTGCTAAAAAAAATAATAATAAATAACATATAGTCATATATGACATTAAAAAAATAAGATTAATTGTACAAAAAATAATTAGAAAAAAAAAATTACACATAAAATAATTATCAAGTCTAGATAATATGGAATAAGCTTTAATAGTTAGATTGAAAATAGAAATAAGCAATATTTTTGAATTCAGATTACAAATCTAACAAAGATAATCTTAAAATATAAATCTATCTTATAAATAATCCACTAAAAGGAAACTTTGAAGCATCTTCTACAATGAAATAGTGAGTAATATATTATTTAATAGGCTAATTAATATACAACTATTAAAACAACACATAATCACCATTCCACATGTGTACACATGTTGTATGGAGAGTTGGATACTCTTATTTTCTAATCTCTTAAATTCTCCAAAATAATTAGAACTTATAAAATTTTCCAAAATTTACATGATTTGAATTCACACCTATAAATATGTTGTGCATATGTAATACCCCTGAATCATTTAGGCCCTGTGATCTCATAAATGCACACACATATAAGTACAGTACCAAGCTCCTTATTCAAAATGTCATTTCTTCTCAATTCTTAGGAATTTTTATCCACTTAATAAAGTACAGTGTAAAAGTTTGTTTGCCAGAATTCTTAATAAATAATAGGTAAATGTATATAAATATGTATGAATAATCAATTAAGTAGATGCAATATAATTGATCACTTAAAATAATATATATATATATATTAATTCTAATATTCTCATGGGTAAATAAATTTATAGTATTATTTTTGGGAGTTTCTGTGAAGCAAAAATATAATAAATGAATGGAGGGTTGTATAATATGTGTTAATTATAAAGATATTTAAGCATAAATTATAGGCTTGTGTTGATTTTATATAGAACTGGTAGATGTCACTATGTTTGCAATATAGGTTATTTTTGTAGTTAAGACATATTGAAAAGGGCAAAAATTTAAACTTGCCAAAAAGAGTTTTTTTTATGTTATTTTTATATGTTATGATTATATTACAGCTATTGTTATATATCATTTTGTTGTTAGATAAAGATTTTATTATATCTAGGATTTATTTTTAATTTGCAAAGCAACATAGAGGATTTATTTCTTGTATTTTAGATGTTAAATATAATAACTAAATAGTTGATGTTTCAGTACAATAACAATTACTTTTCTCAGAACTTCTTCTTTCTCAAATCATAAGAATATCAGTGATGAGATTTAAAATCTTATTTTTTCTTTGCTATTTTATCCTCTAATAACTTTTTTTTTTTAATTCACACTTTTCACTTAAGGCTATCACTGCATATTGTAATGGTATAGTACAATGTGGATGTACAAAGTTCATCCACAGTGAACTTGGTGTGATCGCCAATCATCATCATCCCACAGTTAGATAGTTAATTATTGTACTGGTATAAAACCACATCAAATTTTAAGCAGTTGATGTGGTACTATAATTGTTTGAAGACACTGAAATTTCCATTATTTGTTGAACATAGATATCCTTAGCGTCTATATATAAATTTCTGGTCCACTACTAAGTAGCTATAACTAACTGTTTGTGTTTTATTATTCAAGATGGGATGATTAATATCCATCCCTTGGAACATCATCTAGTTTCCACCTTTATAAGATCAGCTTGAGGTTTTTAGAGTCACTTTTACCTATTGATAGGAGATCAACCACTAAGCTAGCTTAGATATAAAACAAATAAATCATATGCACTATTATTCTGTACTTTATTACCCTTCTATATAAATAATTTATAATTATAATATCACTACCATTATTCTTCAAATGCAAAAAAGAGAACTAGACTCTAAATACATATTCAGCCACCAGGGGATTATCATATATACCAAACATAGATCTCCGTTACCAAGCTTTTACATATCACAACTAAAATTACCCTTTTCATTTTTTTACTGTGGTTCATAAGGTATTTTTAGCTGATGATGACTTATGAGCAACAACTGTAAGGCTTTTGTGATTGATAAATAAACACATATAAGCAGTTTAATTTCAACATTTGATTTATTTTATTCCAACATTACAAAATAATGTGTACATCCCTAAAACATTTAATTAAGATCAAATTAAGTATAGAATTACTAAACACTTAACGATTAATAATAATAAGAGAAAAAAAAGGAAAGCATCACACATCTTTTAATTATGGTATTTAAATATCATTTCAACTAGTGTAAATAATTTGGTCCCTTTTTTTTAAGTGTCATAGCATCGGCCAGGACGCGAACCCGCAACCCAGGAAACTGTCTGCAAGTGCAAGGCAGTCGCGCTGACCTCTTGTGACATTTATATAATTAATAAACAAAATCAAAAAATGCATATACACACACATCTTGGCAATAATATTGAAATGTAACTATTACATAATTAATCTGTATCCATTCGTAGCTCTGCCCAATTTCTGCCTTTACTTAATCAACCCTAATAAAAAAATCTTTCAACTAGTTACTATTATCATTTCATATCTCCCTTCATCATTTTATTTTAGTCCTGTCCACTACTATCATACATCTATGTACATACACCCATTGTCTATGGTTTAAACCTTCCCCATCATAAAGGGTTTACATAAATATTTCAATAAAAAAATGAAAATCTATTTTAAAATGAACTATATCAAGGTACATCAACATGTGTGTACAGATAAATATATACAATACAATTGATAAACAATTGAAGATATAATAAAATAAGAAAAAATAGCATAAATAATAACAATATTTAGTAATAACAAAACCCATAATCCCTAAGACCTAATGAAATGTTTGAGGGGGGAGAGAAGGTTAAAAAAATAAAATGTCAATAGTTATTAATAAAATTTGGTTGTATATTACTGATTCCTTGAGTTCCTGCATTTGTGAAGTATTGTTAATTAGCTTTTAAGTACGCACTATGGACAAGTATAATATATAGAGTTGACACACTGATTATCATATGTGAAGTTCCTGAACAATAATAACAGAGAATGAAAAGAGCACAAAATAACTTTTAAAACACACATTGATGGATGCATGCAAATTATCTTGAAATTAGCTTGGTTACAATTTTCAAAATTATTGTTAAGATCATAGCAAATTTGTAGTATAGATATAGACTACTTGATGTCTAAACTTATAGATAATTCTGAATTTGAATCAGAGTAGGTTTTTTTTATGTTTTTCCATTCTCTGATATTTACTTTCCTAATGTGGATAGAGGCATGAGACATTGTAGATGTAGACAGTATAGCCATCACTTTATATGTGGTCAGCCCTGCATGCATTTCTCTAATCTCCGATTCAGATGTGCCTGGACTCCAAAAGCTTCTGGCCCTTTGAAACAAAGCAATCTAGCATTCAACACTGCATTTCTTTTTAAATTTTATCCACAATAAAATATTTGAAATGAGTTGGCAACACCAGTTCAAAAAAACAATAATAATTCCTCTGTTTCAGCTTTTTCCTGGTACTTAATCATTTTGTGTTACTGACATCATTGGTCCCTTAATGACACTAGCCTCCTGATGGTAATATATGATTTAGGTATTGACTATCCACTTGGGGTGGTTTGAAATATTTTTATCTTGGAACTATCAACTTGTGATTAATTAGTAGCTGAGTTCAAACTAGTTTGGTGATCAAAAACAATTATTAGTGGTCTCTTTGATTTTACACATTTGCTAATAAGTTTCACTTTCTTTCTTTCTTTCTCTCTCTTTTTTCTTTCTTTAGTGTTAACATACAATAAAATAGAAATAACATATAAATGTTTAAAAAAACTGTGTTATATAGAATTAAAACTTGAAATATTAATTAATCTTTTCGCCTTGTATGAATGCATTTAAGTTAGATTATTCACACATGCATATTGAACCACACACACAACCAGAATCCTTCATTCATTTTCTTTCTGTATTCTATCAGTGATTTTCAATCAAAATATATGTAGCTGAATAAAACCAACACACAAAAAAAGAAATTTCTTTATATATATACTTTGCTGAGTCTCAAATTTATATGTGTAGAAAAATTGGGATTTCTGTTAAAAAAAAGTTTACGTGTAAATTAATTTAAAAATTTTGCTAATTTAATTTTATATGTGAAGTTTTTTAAAAGTGCAGTTGCATGTATATATATACAAGCTCACACATGAATCGGAATAAGTTTGTTTAATATAAGTACACTGGGGTCTCTTTTTACATGGACTTATTTAACATGATTCTGAAGTTACGCGATTTATGTTTCACCGGAAAATTGATTTCAGATAATGCGCTATTACTTTAAATAATAAATTTCGTGCACTTATATTATATTGAAAGAAATAGCACATTATTGGAATTCGACTTTCATCTTAGTAATTTCAATATTTTCAGTGCTTTATAATAGTAAGATTTTATGCAATAATAAAATTAAAATCATGATTTCCACATTTTATGTATACACATATTAAATTTTACAAGATTATAATGTAAATTTGTTCAAACATTGTGTGTGTTAATTTTGCATTTTAAATCACATTCTGTTTTTGCTTTTTAAAAAAGAACGTAATCAATTATTATTTTCTTATTAATGACACTAATCATTAATGTGCTATTAAATTCCAATGAGAGCTAAATGGTTGTATGTCTGGATATCGCGAGCTTCGTAAACAATTAATAAAATCGTCTCAAAGATTAATTACTAATTACGTTGTCACCAGAAAATCATAATAATTAAAACGTGTATAAAAAAATGTAAATTATGCATAAAAATATATTATTTTGAATAAAATTAAATATTATAGTTAAAAAAAGTTTGTCTTATGTCAATTTTTTTCAAATTTGAAATTTTTTATTAGTCATATTTTATTTCCTTATTTTTTTTTTTTGCATGAATTTTAAAGTAATTTTCCATTGGTGCTTTGCTTTTACATGAATTTTGAAAAATCACAGACTGCACCCCCTCTTTTTCAATGTAAGTTATGTCTATTTTTGCACGATTTCGTTTGCGCGTGTTTTCTGAGGAACCTATCTATCGCGTAAAATGAGACCCAGGTATAATGTCAATTTTTCTTTCTTAAAAAAAGTAAGCTTTGTAAATAAATCTATTATCTTTTGTATAAGATTATTTTAAAACTTTGTAGAACAATGCTTAATCTCAGAATAAAATTTTAAGCTGTTGTAATAACAAAATGTAAGAGTAAAGATTGTTCAGATAAAACATATAATGAAATTAATATGAAATGTAAACATGTTTAATTTTAAGTAATTAAAAACCTGATTATTTTAAGATGTTAATCTTGAAAGTTTTGGAGAAATTTGTATAAGAGAACAACCGACTGAATAGGTAAAAGCTCCCCGAAATCTATTATTACATGAAACCTATTCATTCATTAATTCAATCTATTCAGTTTATTGAAGGTATTCATTTGTTAATTCCATCTATTTAGATTCAAATTAGTGATTTATTAATTGAGTGGCTTCATTCAGTAGATTCTATTAGATTCTACTCATCAGAGATTCATTTGGGACAAGTGGCTTGCAGTAGTACAATAAACTGACAATTTTTCTTAATGGTATTTTTCAAAATATGCTGGATTAGGCACTTCACCAAAATGAACTCCGTGCTAAGAATTGAACCTTCATCATCCAACATGTCAAGAAAACAAATCTTTAAAAAGCTGATCTCCTAAAGCCAACCTGTAAAGAAGATTCAACTGACTACCTGGACAACTACAACTATAAAATGAACTAAGATAGTTTAGTTACCTCTTCAATAAATTGTGGAAACCTAAAGCAACAATCTTGCTTTTATATACCATAAAAAGTCAGGTTTTGTTATGTTTTCTTTTTGTATATGTGCATTACTTTTTAATTAACCTTAATATAAAATTTAAATGTATATATAGGTCATGCGTGAATGTTTTATTGTTTCTTTTAGAGTATGCATTAATTTAGAATCCATTATGTTTTTTTAAAAAAAATAACTCTGAAAGAAATTTTCTTTTCCTTTGATGAGAATTTTGACAGTTTTTAATGAAGTTTAATCATTATTGTAGAATAGTTTGATTTCTCTCTCATCCTCTCTCAAAAGATTTAAAACCTAGGTGTTTCTTCTTCTTTTAAAACAACAAGTCTAAAGTTTAATCTGTCTGCAAAATCTTTTACAAAAGATTGGAATAATGTTTAAAATTAACCATTTCTGATAATTAGTATTAATCAATTTATTTTATATATGAGTGATTTAAATTTAGATTTGCTAAAACATTTTAATGCTTGTACATAATACGCCTTATATAAAAAGTATTCATCTATTTGTGTATGGAGACTTCAAACTTATCCATATAAATACTACTGTTATTTTATAGGGCTCTTCTTTCCTTCATCTGTCTTAGCTGTGTATCTAACCAGTCAATATTATTATTGTATTTCCTCTGGTCACTCGGATAGTCTACTGCCTTAAGTGCAATCTATTTACTTAGTCATAATCTAGATTTGGCATAACTATTTATACCTGATTTGTTTGTTCTTGTTGCTACATATTTGTGAAATCTTCAAAGCCTCTGACTATGATGTTTCAGTCAAGCTCATATTTTTTTAAACCAGGACTATCATTCGTTGAATCGTCGACTTACTTGTTTTTGCACAGTAAATTTAGAAAGAGCTTATCATGCCTCTCTCATAATAAATAGCCTGTTTTGTTTTATTTATAATTATTAGGTGGTTTAAATATTGCTGCACACATAGATCTTTATTGTTGGTGCATATATGCATGAGAGTAAAATGAGATAAATTGAACTATTTATATCATTTAGTTGAATCATTAATTTTTTTAGAAAAATTCAAACTACATTTAACTATTAGTAACAACACCTTTGTTAGACTTTACAATAATATTGTTTTTTTTCTCTTCAGGAGTTGCTGGCTATCAGTGAATTGTTATAAAAGAGATTAAATTATCTTTAGATTCATAAATGGTGAAGGAATAACAATAGTAAAAATATTGTGTCTTATGTTAACCAGTGCATTATTACTAATAATTACATAACTTAAGGAAAGTATAAATAAAATTTTAATTGTTCTAAAAATATTTAGCAATGTATTTAAATGACAGAAATAATCATCCAACATATAATTACAAATAAAACACTATAATCACAAATGTTCAGACAGTCATTAAATTCAATAAACATTTTTTCTCTAGTGAAAGTTAAAATCAAATATTTAAAAGCTTTTTTTTTTTTTGCATAAAAAGCATAAACAAACATACCATACTAATGTAGAAATTATTTCTCTCTTGAAATCTATATTAACTTTCTAATTTGATTTGTTTAGATCATGACTAAAATTATACTTATATGCATTGCAGAATAATTAAAAAATATATATTATTGTATTTTTACTGATAAAATACAAATAAATAAATACATGAACTAAATTGGTAATAAAGCATTATAAAACTTGTTAGGGATGTCCAACACTTTAGTCAAAGTGAGAAGATACTAAAATATTTTATGTACATTCATTCTACAAAACTTAATGAGGGGAAAAAAAATATTTTAGATTTGTTTATTCTGAAAATGTGCTGTAATAAACTTTATCGTAATTCTCAGTATCAAAATATTAAATAAATAAGTAATTGAATTGTTTTATTGCTTGGAATATTATAACAATTTTGATTGCTGGAAATGACATAGCTGGTCACATTCCGAGGGCCAAAAGGTTTACAAATAAAAAATGTATGAGAAATTCTAAGTTTAATATACAGAAAGAGTAAAAATAAAATCTAGTATAATCTTCATCATCAAAAAAATAAAAGAGCTTCATTGGAAAAAAGTTTACATACTATGGGTTGAGTGACATAAAAAAGCCCTTCATGATGTTACATCTATGGAAAATAATTATCCCTCTATCTTCATATTGTTGATAAATCCCCAAGATTTTTAAACTAGCTTAAAAAACAAATTTACTTGATTACTTTCCTTATCATAACTTGATTTTCAAAATATGGTTTATGGGTGACTTTAAAACAATATTTGTTTATTTTAACATTTATTTATTGGAATATGATGCTGTTTCTGTGATTTTAATTTTATAAAATTATAAAGAGTTTTGTATTCTTAACAGTCAGTCATATATATATTGTACCACTATTGGACTATTGGACAGTGATACGTGTTCATAATTTTATTTATTATAAAATTTTAATGCCAAAAAAATTTATAATTAGCTAAAGAAGTTTTTTTTTCTCTCATATGTCATAGCATCAGCCGGGAAACAAACCCGCTAACCTGGGGTTACTGCTTGTAAAGCAGCTGTCACTAACTTCTCAACCACCAATGCTTGACTAGCTAAAGAAGTTTAAACAAAAATACTGCAGGATTATTTTATCAAGAAATGATTAAAAGTAAAAATCTTGTTGGAAAGAATTAATTATAAAAGTTTATGAAAGAGAAATATAATTCAGAAAGTTTAAAGAGTTTTTTTTTTATAAGCACAGATTATTGGTATAAGTTTTACTAGTTTAAAATAATAATAATAATAATAAAAAAATTTGAGGGAGGAGAAATTTAAATAAAAAAAAGATATAAAAACGATATTTCTTTCTTTCCATTTATTTAAAAGAAAATAGGAAAATGCATGTATTGATTTTAAAAATACATTAAAATGTGTATATGTGTGTACATATAAAAGTAAGATTGAGTTAAAAAAATAAAGAAAATAAGTTTGTAACATAGAAGTTAAGTTAAATTCAAAGATGGCTACAAATAAACAATGGGAATAATTAAAAAGTTAGATCTTATCCTAAGTAAATTAATCTAATGAGGAATGTGAACAAATAATGAGAATTTAATTAATAAATTTAATTTTAAAAAAATGTTAATTAAGCTGAACAATAAAAGGGCCACATATATACATAGACCTAACAAAAACTCATCATCAGCAGATCAGATCTTTTAGCAGTATTGTTCCAATCTGCAAAAATAAAACTTATTTTTTGTGAACTCCAAGAAAATATGCGTTGCTAATCAGAAGTCAACGTATACCACTGTACTTCAATCTTTGACCACCCTAGAATATTTTGAAGGTCTGTAACTAGCCGCAATGAACATATAACAACCTGAGCCATTCAAACATTTGTCTGCCGGACTGAAATGCAGCAAGGAACCACATTCGTCAGCTATCCAAATTTCAACTGGGTGATACAATATGCATCACCCAGGAGAAAGAAGCAGCCGTCTATCCAGGATCATGTATTAGAAAACCTATACGTAATATTAATTATTTTTTATTCCCATTCCTATTGATTCGGTAATTTATTATTATAGCCATTGCAATCTTTGAAATATCCATAGTCAACAGAACTGAAATCTTAACTAGCATAAAAGAACTATTTATGTACAGTTAGTGCAAGCAGCAAATATTCCCAGAACTTTTCCAAATCATACAAACAAATAGCTTATAGAAAAATGTAGGTGCATGATATAGAATGTTTTAATCCTTATGTTCATTTAATATTGTATGTTAATTTATAAGGTGTGCCTGATATATGATATAAAATTATTGTTTATTTAGGGAAGAGATGACAAATTGAACCTTAAGTTTTAAATAAATTATTTTGGAAATTAGTATTTTGTTGGTCAATTCTTTTACTAATACCACTAATTAAAGCAGTTTATTATATTATTTTTTTGATTGAGCTTGTTGGGATATTCGGGTGTTGAGTTAGTAGCTGTCATCCAGAGTATGTTAGTTACTTCTTGTAATTAACTGGCACTTGAAGTTTACTTCAAAACAAATAAAGTACTTTAAATGACAGGATTTGAATTCAACAGTCAAGAAGTTCTGTGATCTGTAAATATGGCTATAGATTATATTTTGTGTACCTGTCAAGCTACAAGTACCTTTGGTATTGTGTTTCTCTGCCTGAGGGACCAGTGTGATGCAATACTTAAATTGCAGTTGGAGTAGATTGAATTCATAATAAATAATGTGTCATATTTTATATATAAAAGAAGTCAACAATGTTTTTCACAATTTTTTTATTTTTTTTTATTAAAAAGTAAAATAAATAAATTATAATATGTTATTTTTTTATTCGATCTATCTCACACCCAGTTGATATATTCAAAACAACCTATAAAATACTATTCCTTTAACTCTCATATCATTTGTTAAGAAAAGAAATGAATAATAAATTTACAAATTAAAATAGAATGATGATTTTTTTTTTATTCAAAATATTTGTTGTCTGCTAATTAAAACAAAACCCCACTCAGTTGTTCTTTTTTTAATGCTTCCACTTCCTTTTGGAATTTTTAAAAAAATGCTCACAGTTGATGGCCATTTTTTTCGCAAATTTTTCAAATTTAAATTCTCTCACATTTCCATCTTCATAACCAAATATATTCACTGCATATTAAATTTCAATAACTTCTATCTGTATGACTAAACATTTGTCTTTAGTATTTACACTAAATTTTCAAAGACAATTTTAAAATGCTGTGTAGTCAATTCAAAATGTTTTGTATCCCTAAAGCAGGGATAGGGAATTTCCAATGCTAAAAGTTTTCAATATGGCCCCAGATATTTTCAAAAATGAATATAAAATGGCCTTGAATAAAACTTCTATTTGCATAGTTCAAATATTAAATAAAGAGTTAAGTAAAATAAAATATTTATTTTCTCAATTATATCCAATCTTTATAATAGTTCTAATTTATTCCAATAGAGTTGCAATATTCCAACAAATTATCTTTATTGCATAGTCTATATGATTAGAGATTTAAATCTGCATCTGGAAAGTATTTCAATTAATAAAGAACACTATTTCTTTAACATTTTGATTACAATAAAAATGTTAGAAAAAAAAAGAAATATTAAAATAGAAAAATTGAAGAGAAACTTCATTAATTGGCTGACATGTCTCCTAAAAAATCGAAACAAGTAAAAAAATTCTGTGAAGACAAATTACTTTTTTTTAAAATAAAAAAACCCAGAAACTTTGACAACATTTTCTGAAGGGGAGTTTGTAAATGACTGCATCCTAGATGTGTGGCATTAATCTGTCCAGAACATAGAAAGAAATCAGGGAATATAAAAATACCACTAAATATATTTATAAAACAAAAATTGGAAAAGTTGTCATTAAATGTGGAATAGTTGTGAATAATAATAATGATGTTATTTTATTTTTAATACACAAAAAAAATTATGGCCTCATTTAAAAAGGTCAAGTTAAAATTGGCCTGCCAGCTGAAAATATTGCTTACCCACAATAATTATGAATAAATTAATTATATGTTTGATCAAATATAGCAGGTTAAATTTTAAGTTGATAATTTTGTATGGCCCATGAATATTATTATAAATATCCAAATGGCCCTTGACAGAAAAAGAGTTCCCCACCCCTGCTTCCGATAAAAACCATTTATTGTATCAGAATATGAATTTATTGCAGCATAAACTTCAATTATCTACATTTGATATTTTCTAGTATGATGTAAAACTAATTTTTCTGCTCTGATATTCCAACAATTTCAAATAATATAAATACATATGTATTTAATTTTTATGTCTTCAAAATAATCCTGAAGTATTCTTTCATATTAACCAAATGTATGTTAGAAAATAATTTTATAAAATAACATATAAATCTTGATAACTTTCGTTTAGTTTTATAGATTAAATATCATTTTCTGATTATTTCCAAACTGCTGACATTGTCTTACTCTAATAAAATCAAAAGATAATCTAGTTGCTGAGTCCAATAAATAATATTTTCCCACATATGTAAATATCTACAAACCACACAAAGAAAAGTATTGTGATGTTATAATGGTGGACATCTTACTCCCATATTCATGATCTGAGGTTCAATTGATTGCTTGGAGTTTTTTCTGATTCTAACAGAGTTTAAAAAAAATTTTATAACTATATCTTATCCAATCTCTTAGTGAATATTAACCTTTTTTCCATCCAGAAATTTATCCAATCTCTTAGTGAATATTAACCTCTTTTCCATTATATTTATTTGAGATTACTGAAGAAAATCTTTCTTTTGCAATGGGATATTTACTGACTTTTTACTTTTATTTTATATAAATAAAAATAGATATGAAAAACAGTTATATATTTGCTTTTTATCCTAAAGATGCTTAAAACTTTTTATTATTGTATCCATTCAACTCCCCTTCAGTTATCTACCAATATGCAACTTTCATTAAACTATAATACATACTACAAGTCTATCTTTTTGATTTATCTTTTCAAATACTAATAACTACACTTATCTTAAGATCAACTATTGACTTCTGTAATTCATTTTCTTGCAATGGAAGCAATTAGAGAATCTACTTATTCTGCTATAGTCATATATTATAAGATTGATTAATCAATAGACACAAGATGGTAGTATTTTTTTATCATAATTTAGACTAGTTTCTGATTATTGGTCTTTTTCAGTGAAGAGAATCAAATTAGCAAAAAAAAAAAAAAGGCTACTGGATAGAAGCTTGCCTGAAGATTGAAAATAGGGCAATATAATATTGAGTTTTTATTCTAAATGTAAATGTTGAAAGCAAGCAGAGAAAGTTACTTAGTTTAATATAATAGTTTTTAGTTTTACCATGCTAATGTATTTTTTTATAATATTTCTATCACAAAGAATTCTACTTTTTTAAATCTGCATTTTGTAATTTTCTCAAATAATTTATTATCGCTTTTCTAAAAAATGAAACTACGTTTGGAACTTTATTATTCATTACTTATAGGATTGATTTTGCATATTTTTATAACTGATAAATAGTTGTTAAAAATAAATAGATGCATATGAAATTTTATATAACAAAACAGTGTAATAAATGGTTTTCAGTACTAATTCTTCTTTAGAAAAGGGGAAACTTATCTATCACACTTTTAAGTTGTGTTTAAATTCTGAAAGGATAAAGTTGAAAATGTTCGCTGGTTATAATTAGGTTCATAATTTTTCCTTTCAGGTATTTGGCTTATAGCTATTTTAACTAATTCATCATCAACTATTATTAATCCAACTTCTCTGATCTCTAACCTCTCTTCTCCTTATCATTCCTGTACACTTCCTTATTTCATCCATCCATCTCACATGTGGTTTCTTTCTGAATCATTTACAATTCATTGGAATCCCTCTATTATCATTTCTAGCAATATGTCCAGCCCAACTCCACTTCAGTCTTTTAATTCATTCAATGATGTCAATAACACCTGTTTGTTCTCTTATCCATTTATTACATTTTCAATCTCTTCTTGTTACTTCTAACATGCAACTCTCCATACTTCTTTGAGTGGCCTGAAGTCTTTGCATTGTTCTTCTATTAAGTTTCCAAGTCTTAGATCCATAAGTAAAAACTGGTAAAACACATTTATTTAAAATCTTCATTTTCAAACACATAGGTATATTTCCTTTTAATATTAAGTTATTTCTACCAATAGCACTCCAAACAAGTTATTATCCAATATTAGTCAGTAAATAAGTTTTTATATATTTTTGGCTTAAGTATTAAACAAAAGTGAAGAATACTTGTTTGCCACTATCTGCAACTAATAAACATGATATGTAATTGTCTGCTGCATTGTTTCTCTATAAGAAATTGTGAAGAGATCATAATCCTGAGATAATCTATTTAAAGATCATTTTATCTTGATCCTTATTGCTTTTTACATTGTTAAAATTATATACACTGCTTGCAGAACTGTTCTCTCTATATGTCAAACACATATTTTTAATACACTAAGTAAGTATATCATTGAATCTTAATCCAAATGTTATAATTACTCAGAAGTTATGTCAAACATTTAGAGATTACAGTTTATCATAATGTCTTACATGGACTTGCAATTGAGAATATAAAAATCTAAATTACATTTTAAAAAGTTTTGTTTTGAATTATACATAATACTTTTTTATTCCTAGAAAGAGACCTCATTCTATTTTCTCCCCTCCAAAACTATTTATTGTCAATTTCAGTACTCAGTAGTCACTAGATACTGTTATATTCAAAT
Source organism: Epiperipatus broadwayi (assembly GCA_028023455.1). Classification (NCBI taxonomy): domain Eukaryota; kingdom Metazoa; phylum Onychophora; class Udeonychophora; order Euonychophora; family Peripatidae; genus Epiperipatus; species Epiperipatus broadwayi. Next base: position 2,134,320 of record JAQFVV010000127.1, on the reverse strand, counting down.
TGCAGACTAATTCATGCTAATACGTACTTCAAACTGAAGAAGTCTGAGAGCCAGAAACTAAAATGAGGATTTAAATATAGACAAAAATGTCTCTAAAGGACCTGCTTTATTAATAGCAGTAATTCATTCTATTTATTCTACTTCTTGAGTAAATAATGGACTTTAGATAGTAGTTCTATATTCAAATCCCTTAACAAGTTTTTGTCTATTGCCCTTCTTCAGTAAACATTTTTCACCAATGAATTCCAGTAACTAGAAAGGGAGTGATTCTTGATGTAACTATTATTTAATATTACTCAAGCTTAATACATTAGGTTTAATGTAGCTAGTATAAAATAATTGAAATAAATCACTACTCCAGTAATACTTGATGACCTTTTGCTTTATAGAATAATATAAATATTTTCTATTTTTAAAGATGTACAAGTGTTAATAATTTGTAAATGTTAATGAATGTCTATTAAGTTTTACAATTTTTAAAATAAAAATATGGAAAAAATTACCTTTTATCAGATGTTTGAAATCTTATTTGGTGAGGATAGTTAATTGTAGGCTCTACTGAATACTGAAATCGATACTGTTTAAAATTAGTTGTCAGTAAAGAGTAATTTCTCTCCAAATTAACAAGTGGGAACCCCTTCTGTAAACTCCAAGTAGAGAAATAGTTTCCACTGAAAATCAAATCACTAGATTCCTACAAATATACATTATTATAATTATTACATTTTAATGACATAAAAAAATTTACTAATATACTTCTAAATATTGATTTATAAAGTAAATTGTATTAAAGAGGTGATAATCATGGCAAAATGAAGATAAGCAAGTTTTATTTTTTGGTTGCAGAATCTTATTGCCTAGCTTACTTGTCTCAAGTTGCTCTTGAATAGAAAATTTATATATGTGTGTAATTAAATAAAGGTAATTAGGTTTTAAAAAAAAAAATGTATTGGTTAACTTAACGTTACATTTTACCATGTTGTTGAAGATGTTTAACATGTAAGGAATTAAACTAAATTACTAATAAATGTTTAAATTTCATCTGGAAAATTAAAAAACTTCAGTTTATATGGTTAAACTATTTGTTTTACTTGAAATGTGCTTAGAAAATAAAAAACATTAAATTCATTTGATATTTTAGTATGTAAAGACTTAATTAATGTGTAGAGGATTATAAAAAGTGTCCCATTAATTATCCAATATTAATCAATAACTGATTAATTATGTTTTTATCTTCATTATCACACTGTGCGTAAGAGAAGGATAGAACTGTTATAGATTTACCATGCTATGAACTATTACACTGTTTACCTTATCCATATATATATAATGTTTTGAGTGTAACTTATTTTTTATTGCTTAAATATAATTAAAATTGCAGTGTGTACAATTAAATTATATTTAAAACAGTTGCAATGAGTCTAAAATATTTAATATTATAAATTTTTATTTATTATATGCTTCCCCTTGTATTATTAGGTTCTTCCTGAGAAGATTCTACAAAATATATAATGAAGCACTGAAAAGTGTTACTTTTGTCATCTCAAAAAAACCAATCAATGATCATTAAATTTAGTAAAAGTGAAACTTTTCGAAAATTTCATTTACGTTATCTTAGATTATGCTTAATTTTTATTCTTCAATTATTGATGTTTAGAGTTTATAAGATTAACTTATTTTTTTGTAAAAAAAAAAATCTGTTACGTTATAAATTTGATTAGGTGCTAGTAAAATAAATTTACATTAAAGATATTCTTTGCTGTAATGTTAATTAATATATATTAAGCTAAAATGTAATATAGGGGATTTTAACACAGATTTTCAAGCTCCCTCTGGCCATCCACTCTATCTCATACAACTGATAAAAATGCCCACAAATATGTAAAGAAAGATAAATGATCTCTAATATTCCGTATTTCGTGCTGAACCAGCACTTATCAGTTTGTCTAGATTATCATCTACCACACATATGTATAATCAGTGCTTGTTTTATATTAACATAGCAAATCTTCACACTTTAATGGACAGACTTCTATCTATTCCACCCTCCAATTCTTTCCCATCCATACCATTGATAATCTGAAGATGGAATGCCAAATCCATTGTTAATGACCATATTATTGTCATACCCATGTTGACCTTAAATTATTCTGATCAGTCATGAACAGGACATTAATCCATTTAAATATACAGAAGAGGAATGGGGCCAGATGGAGGCTGAATTTGTAATATTTTAAATACAAATATATTCATATACCTGGAGTCTAGATGCAATATAAAAGATATGAACACAGACTTTCAAGCTCCCTTTGGCCATCCACTCTATTTCATACAACTGATACACTTGACCACACACATGTGAAAAAGATAAATGATCTTCAATATCTGTATTCCATGCTAAAACTACCACTCACCAGTTGGTCCATATCATCATCTTCCACATGTATATATAATTAGAGTGACTTAATGTCAACATGGGCATAAAAATAATATTGACAATAACAAGGGATTTGGGCATTCCATCACCAGATTTTCAATGATATGGATGGCTGAAGAGGGTGGAGTAAATTGATGTCTGTCCATTAAAGTGTGAAAATTTGCTATCTTAATATAAATCAAGCACTGATATATACATGTGTGGGAGAGGATGACCAACTGATGAGTTCTGCTTTAACACAAAATACATATATTGGAGATCATTTATCTTATTATCATGTGTGTGATCAAGTGTATTGGTTGTATGAGATAGAATGGGTGGCCAAGGTGAGCTTCAAAGGGTGTATTCAAATCCTCTATATTACATCTAGACTCCAGGTATATAAAATATACTTGTATTTAAAATATTATTAATCTAAAATGCAAACGCTATTTTAATTTTATAAAAACACACACAAAAAATTGCAATGATTCCCCCTATGTATGTATAGTAAGAGAGTGATTCGAGTTATTTGCTGGTCAATAATTGTAATATGTTAGAGTTAGGATAGAGGGTGAAATGGTTAAACTAAAATAATTGTAACAGAATTTAATGTATTTCTATATTAAGATTTTTTTCTCTCTAAATAATTTATAATTACTAAACAAATATAAATTGTATTCCCAAATATTTTTTTATTGTCAGTAATGCTGTTTTTTTTTTTTAACAATTTAAATATTCAACTATTTGTAAAAATCTATTGCCATGTAATAGATTTTTGAAAAGCGTCATGGTTACAATAGTTATAATATCCATTATGCCCATGATCTGATCTTTGAATCAAGACTAAATAACCATAAAACTTTCCAGTTCACAACAATCTTTAACATTTTTTTCCAGATAGATGACTCATAATCAACCTGTCAATAAATACAATAATGATGACTAAATGGATATATAAATATTTTCATAGAAATATGATTGCAATATTATGTATTGTTTACTATTGGTGGAAGAAGTGAGATATTACTAAGATTATTATTACTTTTAATGGATTTTTGGCTTATAAAATAGTAAATAATAATATAAGCAGAAAATGTATTTCTCATATTCTAATTGTACAACTTGGTTTACGTTTGAGTAATCAATAAATATCAAATCCCAACTAAGCGGATAACTGGAATTGGTGAAATAAATTGGTTACTTAAGACTATTATGTAAACTAGATTCATGTAATGATTTGTTGGTTTCAAATAACAATATATTCGAAGATATTAATATACTTTATACTTGGAACGAAAACCAACACTACTTACTTGAAAGAGACAATTCCAGAAGTCTTGACTGCTTGCACTGTTAAATTTCCATTTACTTAAATACATCTGAAACAAATTATTAAAAAAAACAATTGATATATATATATTGAAAAGAAATGGTCTCATGGCACTCAATCATATTATGATTGTGCATATATATCTAAAGTTTGAGAAGAAATGAACACGGACCAAATTTATTGTGTACATTTATTTAAAATACTTAATTTGGACTTGCTTAGATGTTGATTCATTAAATACTATTTTGATTGATATTATAAAGTACTGTAAATTATAAAAAATCAAATATAAAAAAATTCTAATTAGTGCACATAATTTTATTTGACTTTTCTGATTTTAACAAAAATGTTAAATATTGTAATGTAACAAAGAAAAAAAAATGTTTTTGGATAAAATAAATAAGATTTTCTATTATAATGAATATACTTAATCTATTTTTAGTTAAAGGATTAAAAATATTTTTTTATTAATTACTTTTAATGAACCTAAATTGAAAAACAGGATGATGTAATCAAATATTAAGATGGAAAATAACTTATTTTAATTATTCTGCTCTTAAATTTCACTATAGTAGGTTTAAAATAAAAATATTTATTAGACAAGTTACAGAGAATGCAGACATTGAAAGAATACAAGCTAGCTTCAAAGAAATAAAAATTGCTATTAGATTCCATATGAAACAAATTTGAATTTCAGTAGACTAAGGGATATCTTTTCTGGTATGTTTCAGAGCTTAGTTTGTGAAAAGTCACCCTTTCTTTGGTTGCAGTTCATCAAGTTACAGAAGGTAAACAGAGTTGAAGATCTTATGTATGCCTATCCCAGACATGACAATAAAAAGTCAGCCAAATGCTCTATCATAGATATTACTATATGAAACCAACTTACTAGTCTTGAGAACTCAATGCTATATTATATATATATATATTATAATGATTTGGAGAAGTAACTTAACGTAATCTGCACTCCAAGGATGTCATCTAGGCATTTGAACCTAGAAAAATTTATATAGTAGGCAGATACTAAGTTAAAAAAAATATATATTGGTTGATTCCGGTCGTTAGCCCATTGTCACTAGCTCAGTGGAATAGCAGAGATTTATATTTTATAATAAATTTTTATCTAAGAATATATAAAAAAAGAATAAAATAAGCCACTGCCAGTAATTAACACACAAACATTTATTTACGCACATATAAATTTTGAATCATTTTAAATTTTGAGGAATAACATTATTTTAGATTTTAATATAACTTTTAATTTAAATTATTATTTTAAACTTTTAAATCATTTACACAGTTGAAATTTATATTTATTTTAAGATTGTCATGTATGAATAAACTACATAGATTTGCATTTGAAAAGAAAATATTCTATACCTTATTTAACCTTAGGCCAAAAGTTCACAGTCAAACTGACATCAATCCATCTGATACATTGATGTATTCAATGTAGCATGAAAATACAACAGCACAATATACTATACTGTCAGGAATGGACATCTGAACAGTATAGTTAGAGAAGACATTGACTCTTGTCCAATACAGAAATGTTACATCAGTATGGCAAGAAGAACAATAAAATAAAAACTCCATAGGAAGGGACCGTGGTCCATTTTGCCAACTTACAATACCATCCATAGGCAAAAGGGATTTGTGTGGCATATACAGCGATTCTGCTCATAGTGAACCTCATACTACATCTACTAATTACACCAATATATCCAATCCATTGACCTAATTCAACTACGAAATGAATAACCTAAGATTACCCTCCCTTAATATAACTTTACAAATCTATATAGCCATTCATGCCTGACTTAAATTTAACATTTATTTAAATTTGCACAGATGGATTTATAGAAGTTTGTTTTTTTTCATGTTGAGCATAGATCAACTACACAGATTACACGCTCAAAAACTTTTCAAAATAAACATAAATGATCAAAATATAAAGTCATTGATGTAATTGCATGAGGGAATTCACAAGAAACCCAATGGCATTCACCATAAGATGCCGCATTAACACCAATAACTAAAAAGACATCTGAATAAATACATTTTAGATATTCACTGTAGGATATCATTACTTACCGAATGTCTATATATTTTAATCATATATGAAAACAAAAATGTAATTAAACGTGAACGAATCCATGCAAGTGACTATGCCCAATTGAAATTTAATGCATTTAATAATTTAAACGATAAATATTAATACAAATAAAAATAATAATTTAAAAAAAAATGGAAATGATTTTTAGCAAACAAATATGTAAAAATTAAACATTTATAATTAATTTGAAACATAAGTGAGAGAAAAGTTCCTTTTTTAAAATTTAGATTAACTGATCAAGTCTTTAAAGTTCTTAATTACTTCAGATTTTAAAATTATTCAGTTCAATTGCTTACAGTAGAAGAGCTCCCAATTCCTGTTGGAAATTCCCATGAAGACTTGGATGAAGACCGGTCTGATATTCTGTAGGTAGCCTTAGCTGGTTCCACCTGGTATCACAGTCATTTCATTTTTAAAATAAGTGAGAGAGAACGACAAGTGCGTTTTATCGTTCTTCTCACAAAATCAAGTTGGAACTGTCAGGAAAAACTATATTTCTCTTTTTATAATCCTCCTATGGATTCCATGAACAAAAACGTCACTGTTCCATTTTTTTGTTATGGTCCAGGCCTTTATTTGCTGCTTCTATATTGGACAAGCTAATTCTTTTTATTCTCTTATCTATCTTATCCTCTGACTTTTTAATTACAGTATATAAGAGCCCTATGGGCTAGTTTGGTGTTCGATAATTCATAAACAATCATTTCCATTTACAAAATATATAAATCTTTAAATCTTGTACTTTTTTATAACAAAGTACATTCAAATACTTTTATTTATTAAAAAAAATTTTTTTAATGTTTTGCATCTGTGCAAATATATACGTATACACGTTTAGCTTTTAGTTTTTAATAAATTTATTTTTATTTGCAAACTTAAAGTTTTTATTTTGAATTAATGTAACGGCATATTTATATATCGTTACATATCAGTAAACTTCCTCAAAAAACAAAAACATTAAAAAAAAAAGAATTTACTTAGTATTAGTAATTTACGTTACACAAATTGATTATACAGTATATGAAAATTTCAAAAGGACAAAACTTTTTTTTTAAAAGACAAAACAGTAATTACACACAAATATAATGATAAAAAAATGTTGTTGACTGTTGATTCCTTTCTACCAGCTAAATTTCTGCCCCCTCCCTTCCAAATTTCTTTTCTTCTACTTTTAACTATTACTTACGCAAGTTGAATGATTAGATTTTAATTTAAACAAGACTTTTTTTAAAAAAAGAAAAATTATGATTTCTATTTATTATTACGTTTTATTATTTAGATTTTAATATTAACGTTTTATTCCTCGCATTTATTTTTACATATGCGCAATTTTTCTTATTGGCAGTACCTTTAAAACACAATTCAAAGTATAACTTTTCGTTAATACAAAAAATATATTTATATTTCAGAAAAAATATTACAGGCATGATTTATCTTTAAAATTCTCAGGGCACTCAGTGATTTATCAATGATCAGCCCAAGTTGGGTAGCCAGTTATAATGATCGAAAAGAAAGTGGAGATCGAATCTACTGCATAGTATCCAAACGAAGTGTAAATCAAATCTAATCGCATTTACGATATCTGCACTACACGAGCACCATCTAGGCATTTGAGCCTAGAAAAATTTATAAAGTAGGCAGATATGTGCTGTTAAGATTCCACTTTATTTAAATATTTAGATCGTTAGCCCAAGTCACTAGTTCATGGAGATGCAGAGACAATAAATAACTTGATTAATTTGTATCTCAAATATATATATAAAAATAAAAGCCACTGCCAGTAATTAACACAGAAACAATATTTATTAATGCACGTATAAATAACTTTGAGGAATACATTTAACATTTTATATTTTTATATTAACCTTTAATTTTAAATATATTGCAATAATGAGTTTAATATTTATTTAGAGGGTCGAGTATGAATAGACTATATAGATTGTATTTGAAAAAAAAATGTTCTATCCTTTATTTAACCTTAGGCCAAAAAGTTTGCACAGATAAATTTTATACAATTTGTTTTATAATGTTGAGTATAGATTGGCTGCACAGATTCCATGGTCAAAAACATTTCAAAATAAACACAAACAATCAAAATACAAAATCATCGATAACATCAATTGCATAGGGAATACAAAAAAACCTAATAGCATTCATCGTAAAATGCCGCAGTGACATTGAGGACTTATATATACCAATCGACTATGAAACAGCAACATAATTAACCGCTAACGAATCTATGCAACATCTATACCCAACTTAAATTTTCTCATTTAAAATTTAAACAATAAATATTAATACAAATGAAATAATAAATGGAAATGATTTTTATCAAACGCAAAATATATAAAATTAAACATTATTAATTGATTTGAAACTTACAAAAATCAGATAAGAGTCCACTTTAACATTTAAGTTGGTTTGTTTATTAAATTTGTCAAACCCTGATGAAAGTTCTTAATTATTCTTTTTTTTATGATTTTAAAAATTGTTTAGTTCATATAGCTTATGGTAGAAGAGTCCAGGTTCCTGTTGGCAATTCCCCCGAAGACTTTCATGGAAGACCGTTCTGATATTCTACAGGTAGCCTTAGCTGGTTCATTCTGTAATCACAGTCTTTTCCTTTTTAAAATAAGTGAGAGAGAACGATATGTGCGTCCCATCATTTGTCTCACCAAATCAAGTTGGAACTGTCTGGAACTCAATATTTTTCTTTTTATAGTCCTATGGATTCCATGAACAAAGCTGCCCCATGTTGGGTGCCAATTATAATGATCCAGAGAAGTAGCTTAACGTAATCTGCACTACAAGGGCGCCATCTAGGCATTTGAACCTAGAAAAATTTATATAATAGGCAGATACGTAAGTTAAAAAAAATTATATTGGTTGATTCCGGTCGTTAGCCCATTGTCACTAGCTCAGTGGAATAGCAGAGATTTATATTTTATAATAAATTCTTTTCTAAGAATATATATATAAAAAAAAAAATAAGCCACTGCCAGTAATTAACACACAAATATTTATTTATGCACATATAAATTTTGAATCATTTTAAATTTTGAGGAATAACATTATTTTAGATTTTAATATAACTTTTAATTTAAATTATTATTTTAAACTTTTAAATCATCTACACAGATGAAATTTACATTTATTTTAAGATTGTCGCGTATGAATAAACTACATAGATTTGCATTTGAAAAAAAAATTCTATACCTTATTTAACCTTAGGACAAAAGTTCACAGTCAAACCGGTGTCAATCCATCTGATACATTGAGGTATTCAATGTAGCATGAAAATACAACAGCACAATAAACTATACTGTCAGGAATGGACATCTGAACAGTATAGTTAGAGAAGACATTGATTCTTGTCCAATACAGGAATGTTACATCTGTATGGCAAGAACAATAAAATAAAAACTTCGTAGGAAGGGACCACGGTCCTTTTTGCTGACTTACAATCCCATCCATAGGCAAAAGGGTTTTGTGCGGTGTATACAGAAATTCTGCCCATAGCAAACCTCATACTACATCTACTAATTACACAAATATATCCAATCCATTGACCTAATTCAACTACGAAACGAATAACCTAAGATTATCCTCTCTTAATATAACTTTACAAATCTGTATAGCCATTCATGCCCAACTTAAATTTAACATTTACTTAAATTCGCACAGATGGATTTATAGAAGTTTGTTTTTTTTCATGTTGAGCATAGATCGACTACACAGATTACGTGCTCAAAAACATTTCAAAATAAACATAAATGATCAAAATATAAAGTCATTGATATAATTGCATGAGGGAATTCACAAGAAACCCAATGGCATTCACCATAAGATGCTGCATTAACACCAATAACTAAAAAGACATCCGAATAAATACATTTTAGATATTCACCGTAGGATATCATTATTTACCGAATGCCTATATATTTTAATCATATATGAAAACAAAAGCGTAGTTAAACGTGAATAAATCCATGCAAGCATCTATGCCCGATTGAAATTTAATGCATTTAATAATTTAAACGATAAATATTAATACAAATAAAAATAATAATTAAAAAAAAAATGGAAATGAATTTTAGCAAACAAATATGTAAAAATTAAGAAACATAAGTGAGAGAAAAGTTCCTTTTTTAAAATTTAGATTAACTGATCAAGTCTTTAAAGTTCTTAATTACTTCAGATTTTAAAATTTTTCAGCTCAATTGCTTACAGTAGAAGGGCTCCCAATTCCTGTTGGCAATTCCCACAAAGACTTGGAGGAAGACTGGTCTGATATTCTGTAGGTAGCCTTAGCTCCTTAGCTGGTTCCACCTGGTATCACAGTCATTTCTTTTTAAAATAAGTGAGAGAGAACGACAAGTGCGTTTTATCGTTCTTCTCACAAAATCAAGTTGGAACTGTCAGGAAAAACTATATTTCTCTTTTTATAATCCTCCTATGGATTCCATGAACAAAAATGTCACTGTTCCATTTTTTTGTTATGGTCCAGGCCTTTATTTGCTGCTTCTATATTGGACAAGCTAATTCTTTTTATTCTCTTATCTATCTTACCCTCTGACTTTAATTATAGTATATAAGAGCCCTATGGGCTAGTTTGGTTTTCAATAATTCATAAATAATCATTTCCATTTACAAAATATATAAATCTTTAATCTTGTACTTTTTTATAACAAAGTATGTTCAAATACTTTTATTTATTAAAAAAAAATATTTTTAATGTTTTGCATCTGTGCAAATATATACGTATACACATTTAGCTTTTAGTTTTTAATAAATTTATTTTTATTTGCAAACTTAAAGTTTTTATTTTGAATTAATGTAACGGCATATTTATATATCGTTACAATATATATATATTGTAACAGACGAAAGATTTTGGATTTGCATATACTGACCACAAGGGCATGACTAGCCTGAAAATTGGAACTAGACATTTATTTTAAGAGTGAACAGGATATGCGAATCTGAATGCGCCAAACTAAACTCAGGGAGAAACAAGAGATCTTATGGATTGTTTAGACAATTGAGAAATAAAAGTACCAAGACAAACATCAGCCAAATAAATTTAAACAATTTGAAAATTTTATTAAAAGTTGGACAATAGAATAAAAAAATCTAGTCATGAACACAAAAGTGACTTAGATTTGAATACGCATATTTATCAGAGAGTGCACATGAGTACTGCAAACATGAAAACATTAAATGCTTTGGCAGCAAAATTATCTCACCTAAAAATAAAAGAAATGGATAGGATAATATCTTACTGCTGGCAGTTTATAAAATTAGAAAAAACAGCAACTCTAGTTTTCCGATTCAGAGATATGAAAACACTTACGGTCTTGTAGGAAATCAATGAAACCAGTGCAGATGATCAATCAGTAGCATTCTAACTACTGATGTTATAATGCCGCAGGATTGCTGCATGTAATATTACTTTTAAAGCAAACATGATTGATTTTACATACTGTACCAGTTGAAAAACCCACAAAAGAACTGCAAGTCGGATCCTAACTCAGGCGGTTCAAACTGAATTCAAACCCAACTCAACAGCTCAGATTAGTAGAAATCTACATCGATGGCACAGTGCTATGCGCCAAGAAACTAGCTCAATGGTTGGTGAGGATTAGAGACCCCTGAACTGACACTAATATCTGATAATAAACTGACTAAAATAATTTTAAATCGAATCATATGTATATGTTCGGGTTGCCAACACAGACAGCGAGTATTAACATTAAAATAATTATGAAAGAATTAAGAACTAAGAAACCAAGTGTGTTTAGAAAATATTTAATAATAATAATTTGTTTGGTTTGAATTTTAAATAAAGATTAAATTAATTAATTCTAGTCCTTAAACAAAGTTTATAATTATAATACGAGTGGCGGTCCTTATTATATGCCAATGAATATTACGCAATATTTGAAAGTCTATGTCTATGCCCCCAACAAGAAAATAAAGGCAGATAAAGGTATTCATTAGTAAAGGAAATTATTACTCTAATTTTTTTACGAAAGAATGTGATATTTATTTTCACATTCGCAAATCCATTCATGAAGAGCAAGATACGTATTTTAGGGCATAACTTTAATCTTTATTGGAAAACTTATTTAATTAAATATAACTGAGAATTTGTTCGACTTTAATTGAAATCACTTCATCATGAATTACGAGCATCAGAGCGGGCTTTACTGGAACAGAGAGGTAACGGTGCTGACGAATTATGAGCTATAAAATGAAATTGAAAGATAATAGCTAGTCGATAATCGAAGTCCTATGGTGGCTTGCATCTGACAAGTCTTATGCCCTTTGACTAATATGAACAGGAGAGGAAGTGCTTTCTTCCTCGATAATTTAAAATAACAGAAATATGATCACCGACCAGCCTAACGGAGCGGAAGATTGCCCTACGTCAGCAACGTTTGAAGATGATGACTTGATAGTCATCGTTTGAATACTAAAACCCATATAGAATGCTCTACGTGATGACTTGATCAATTAATTAAAGTCAAACGAGCTTTTAACGAAAACTATTTTAAAGTATTTGTAAATCATATTAATTATGCCCCAATCATCGTGCCCTTCCTGAATCTTAAATAACAAAGTTGAATTAGAATATATTTGATCCTTTATCGGCCCTTTTGCAATAAAAACATTTTAAGATTAGATATGAATAAATACATATTGGTGAATACAAAAAATAGCTGGGGCATAGATTAAAAATGGAGCTAATAATTTATTATTAGCCAATTATAAAAATAACACACACATTTAATAATCTCTTTCGACTCGATAATTGATAGAATGGTAAATCTAGTTCTAATGGGTGAGAATTACTATTAGAATTAATATATTATTATTTGCACAAGGCAACGGAAACAAAGGAGATCATCGAGTCGAAAGATTATTGGCATATAATTAAAAATAAATGACATTAATAAATCACACAATAAATATATATATATATATAATATAGTAAATGAACCGCCAAGTAAGAAAAGAGAAAGTTTAAAGACTAGAGGTTGAGAGAACTACGATATAAATTTACAGTAGCATGAATAAAAGGTTTTATAAAGATTGTTACATTAAAGAATAAAAGAGCTCTAAAAGGGAGTGTAAAGTAAAGTTCGAAACTGGCCAGAAAGTTTAAGGTTCATTATGAAAACATATTACCCATTTCTTCCAGGGCTGGTTCTTAGGTTACACATCCGAGTTGGTAAAAAAAAAATGTAGGCATGCATTTAGTTGATTACTTGAACAGCATTTTAGTGGCTTTTCATAATTTTAGCAGCATGATTGGTCCGGAAAAGATTCAGCAGCTCCATTGAAGATTTTCAGGGGACTTCAGGAACCGATAGCCAGATTCCTGACGTTTAGCCCCTTACCATGATCGAAACACTATTTAAAATGCACAGAGTTTACTGCACTTCTCTACAACAAAGATGGCTTTTCTTTTTCCAAACTTTTCAGAGCTATATATCCTGTCCTCTGATGCCTTCAGGCTAGCGCTTCTTTCATTATCAATGTTTTTAGATTTACTGGTTGTTTTTAGATACATTCCTTCGATAAGGCTTTCAAACTCATTAACTTGAATTCATTTTCTAATTAGAAAATGAATTCTTAAAATCAGAAAATGATTTTAATTAGGAAATCCTTATCTTTTTTTCTAATTAATAAAACTTTAACTGTTGTTTTTGGAAAGGGAAAATCTGAAAGCTTATCGAAAGAATGTAGCTTTTAATCAATAAAACTTTAACAAATTATTTAAAAATAAAATCAAACATTCCCAACGCAATGAAACTTTTAAACAATTATATATATTTAAATATTTACAAATATATATGCACAATCCACGCAGTTATAATATATAAATTCATGAATAATTCTATCATGAATTTATTAATAGAATTGATCAATTTAAATCTGAAACTAATTAATTTTAATACGCATTTATGAAATAAGTTATTCTTTATGGAAATTAGTGTGGATTGAATGTATAAAGCCCCATTGCATTGGAAATTTAAGGTTAGTACTAGGGTTTGAAGTGGGCTTATGGCTAAATGTCATGAAGCTAGGATCAAACTCAGATCTGACTGCTTCAATACAAGACAGCAAAAAAATATATATGATTATGATCTTACATAATCTAGAAAGAAATCTCTACTTTCAGAAAAATAGAACAATAAAGATAATAAATAACCAGCAAAAAGATTTGCGGTTTGCATAAAGCGCAAACTAAACATATTTAAAATTTATTTTTTTACGATAAGAACTAAGGGCAGGTGAGCATATAAAAATTACAAAAACTGCTAAAGCATTTATAAAAGGTTAGTGAAGTTGTTTAGGACTTTTTCAAATAGTTATATCATAACCAACTTCACTAATTACTCAATATTTATTGATAAATGAGTATCTAGCTATTTTATCTAGAGCAGTTGTGGGGAAACTTTTTTTCTGCCTAGAGTCATTTGGATATTTATAATATCATTCTCAGACTATACAAAATTATCAACTTAAAAAATGAGTCTTCTACATTTGATCAAAAATTTAATTAAGTTATCTCTAATTATTAGGGATGGGCAATATTTTCAACTCACAGGCCAATTCCTTTATAACAAGGGCCATAAATTTTTGTGAATTGGAAATAAAGTAACTTTGTTATTATTAATAACTATTCCATATTAATGACAATTTTTCCAATTCATCTTGTAATTATTCTTTGTGACATATTTATATTCTCAAATTTCTTTTTATGTTCTGAACAGATTAATTCTGCAGCAGTTAGATGAAGTCTTTTATGAACTCCCATTCAGAAAATGGTTTTGAATTTTGCTTTCCAGAATTTTCTGACTTGTTTGCACTTTTTATAAAACATATCATCTACTTAAATGAAGCTTCTTTTTAAGTTGTCTACATTAATATTTCTTTCTTCCCTAACAAGTCTGTTTTAATAATAAATAGTGTCTCTTAATATAATGTTCTTTATTAACTGAGATACTTTCCAGACATATCAGGCTCATTGATTGTGCTATTTTGTTCTAAAAAAAAATATGTGTTGATCATTTCTTTTAAAATACACAATTTTCAGTGACAGGTTTTTTTTTTTATCATACCCATGTTAATTTTTTTTTTTAAAAAAAGTACAAATAATAATAATAATAATAAAACAAAAACAAAATTTGAGTTTTATTTTTGTTAGTATATGTTTGTCTGTGAAAATTATCATAAAAATAATCGAAATAACCTCAGCAGGCATAAGATTGAATCCATAGTCAGATAGACCACATAATATACATAATTTGTAAGAATATTGCACTTCCGATAGAATGAATTAGAACTATTATAAATCTTGGGGAGAGAAAAAATGTAATTGAGAAAATAAATATTTTATTTAATTCTTAATTCAATATTTGCACTATAAGCAGGTTTAAATAGAAGTTTTATACAGAGCCTTTTATATACATTTTTGAAAAATTTCAGAGGGAGATTAAGAGCTTTGGAGAGCTAGTATTAGTACACAAGACAGAGATTCCACATTCCTGATCTAGTTTAAAATTATTCCATGAGTGATTGTCAGAGAAATGTATGCAGCACGATAAGTTATTTAACAGCTACTTTACTTTTCATCTTTTTACCAGAGTCATTTTTTTTTAATATTCTATGGAGTCTCTATTTGTTTCATGATTTGCTTATATTCTAATTGGGATAAAATTATATAATGATCAAACTGTACTTAGAGATATACTAAAAAATTATCTCCTCATGAAGAAAATGTTGATGGAGTATGTCTAACTCTCAAATGTTTTTTTTTTTTTTTTGATTAGTCAATAAATGATCGGTTTTAGTTAAATTATGAGTTCTGAATATATTACTATATCAGTGGTTATAGCTTTTATGAATATTGCATCAAAACTAAATAATGGAAAGAATCTGTGCATCTTCTATAACTCTGAAGAAACTTTTTACATAATTATATGAAGAATATATAAATATATTTTTATATGCTATGACACATTTACAGTTTAAGATCAAAAAATATTTATTTTAATGATAACAAAAATAAATAAAAAAAACTCTTATAATACTAATTTGAAATTGAGATATACATAAAAAAAAATAATTAATAAAATAGCTTGATTTTTTTATATTTATGCTTCCTTCAGTAATATAATTTATAAGAATTAAAGTTTGAATATTCAATCCATTTAAATTTGTGCATGATGTAAATTAGTACAAAAATGTGATTATAGGCTTATTTCATTTTCTAGTGCTTTAGAGATATTATTAATGCATTTAACTTTTTTACATTGCTGTATGGTTCAGTACCTTGTGATTTATCCATTAACATTATTCAAGATACATTGCAGCAAATCAACTATAGTCCATATAAAAAAAGATTTTTTAATAGAAGTCTTTAATGGATTGACAAGGAAATTGTAGAAATAGCCAAAAATGAATTCTATAAAATGGAGTGCAGTTGGCCAATGAGGTTACCACTAAGTGATATTATTTGTAGCATCATTCTGTATAAGTTGGAAAATAAGATCTTGCCTAATTATTTAGTCCCTTCTACTAAAAATATCTACATGTGATACACAAATAATGTGTTTATATGTGCAACAGAGAATCAAATGAACAACAAATGTCTGGAGCTCAAAAATATATCACGGCTAAAATGGACTATTGAAGTAGAAAATGTCAGTAATAGGATATAGAAACAAAAATTTCTATAAATATAAGGCAGATTGAAAAAACAACATAGATACATACGTTAATGATCTAATAGGACTTAGTTATAATTGCAACATTATTAAAAGAGTAAGTAAATTTTGCATCAATGTAAAAAAAAGTTAAATGCATTAATAATATGCCTAAAGCATAAATAAGCATTTCTTACACCCCACATATTGTAAATAACCTCAGAAAAATTTGAACTGACACATATAAGGCTAGTTTTAGATTGCTGCCATCTTTTTATAATTTGTTGACCAATACCAAAGACAAAATATCTGTGAAGCATGCTCCACAGGAGGTCTATAAAATTGCATGTTGTAATTAATCTTGCAACTCTGTGTATTATGGGGAATCTCATGCAAATCCAAAAAAATTGCCTCTCTGATATATCTAAGAAAAGAATCTGTCATTTAGTAACATAAAAGATTACTTTAATAAACATAATAACTATATTTATTGTATATAAAATAATTACAAGCTTTAAGATAATTTCTATTCCAAACTATCAACAAAAACCTATTGATTTCATAAAGTGTATCAATGTTATTTCTATACAAGATAATTTTTAAATGAGCTTGAATTTTAAGACATATTTTACATTATTTCTTTTCTCTGATTTCTTCAATCTCAATTCTAATTATGTTATATTTAAAAGTATTTAGTTATTCTATTGATTAAGTATTATTTCATATAACATTAAAATGGCTACAGACAGGAGTTTTCTATTAAATAAAAAAATCTTTGATTCCTCTTTGAGGACTTAAAGGAACAGAGCAAGGTAAATACCTAATTACCTAATGTCTATCCCATACATTATTTATATTACAACAGTTCTTATTATATGATTATTCATATAGTAAACAAACATGGATAAAATGGTCACCAATATATAAAAACCAGCATGATGAATTTGTTGGCTTTAGATCTGAATTTAAGATCAAGAACCACCATGTCTCTCTTTTCAATTGGCTAATAGTTTTAACTGGAATATCAGTTGATTTTTCTTAAATGCAGGATAAATGAATGTTTAAATGAACCATATATACAAATTATTATTTTTTGGGTTAAACCATGTATTATTTTTCATTATATACTGATATTTCAACAAACGAGCACCCACCATTGTCAAGGTTAACTTTTGAAAGAAAAATCATTAGATCTTAAACAGTAATGTGACTTGAGTGCAAAATGAGAAATGAGATTCAACTTGAAGTAGTTCAGCATTCAAAATATGAGGCTTATCAAAATGTTTATTTTCCTCAGTTTTTTTCACCTATTAATTGAAATATTAAAGAGACCTACTGCTTTAAATAGGGCTGATGAAGCACAATGCATCCCAGCTATGTGGAAACCTCAGTTTATCTCTGTTTTCTAATATTAACTTAAAATAAATAGGCAAAAAAACTGAGGGAAATAAACATTGTGGTAAGCCTCATATTTTGAATACTGAAAGTTGAATCTCATTTCTCATCTCATACTCAGTTATGTTACTGTTTGAGATCTAACAATTTTTCTTTCAAAAGTTAACCTTGACAATGGCAGATGTTCATTCATCAAAATATCAGTTTGTAATGGAAAATAATACACGGTTTAATCCAAAAAATAATAATTTATCTATGTCATACAACCATGAAAACATTAAATACAATATATATATATATATATATGTATGAAAGACAAAACAAGTTTTATATACGTAAAAACCTGCTATCACTTGTATTAATGATCAATAGATGTAGCTTTACCAAGACCTCCAAACAAGCGTATTTGTTTACATAAACGTCAGAGTCAATATTCACTGTCTCTTTCATTTTGCTACACCCTCAGATCAGCTGATTTGAAGCTGATTTGCTCTCATCAGTGAAGGGATAGGAGTTAGAAACTCTGTATGTGTATATATATATATGCATATTCTGTCACAAGAAGAAATAGTGCATCAGAGTTTTAAAATGTTTATTGAATTATTATCTCCAAGTATATTTTCAATGCTTTCCTATCATATTTATGATTATTCTACTGAAAAAAATATTTTTTGCTGATTTGCATACTATTTGTTCTCTGGTTTATTATGTATTCATTTTTTGCAATTAATCATGCCTCTTTGATTTTGTGTTTATAATCATTTTTCTCTTTGCATATTATTTTAACACAACTTGGATTAATGCAATGGCCATGTTTCCTTTCATAATTGTAAAAGACCAATGTATTAGTAACATTGGATTTTGTCTGTGATTTTCCGTATATCAAAGAATCCTTCATTATTATTGATCTAATATTTACATTCATCTCACCATAGTATATATATGGATAGTGGATCTATAACACATTGTAATACAAAATGATTATTAAACCTCGTCATATCAGAGGATGTACAGATGTGAAATCACAAGTGCTCACATCATATAAATTTGCAGGATTAAAAATCTTTCTATACCACAATAATTATTTATGTTAGTTTGAATATGGTAGAATTTAAAATATAGAGTTATACATAGCTGATTTGACAAAAGCAGGATACAACAAAATGCATATTCACCAATATATACAGCAATTCAAAACAAAAATAGCATGCAATGCTGTCAATCATAGAAATAATAATAAAAACTGGATTGCCACACCATACATGTTACATGGGTAACAAAATAGTACAGACTTTCTCAGATAGATTTAATGTGGGATTTAGAATGCCCATTAATTTAAATAAACTTATTAACAAGACAAATAATAAAATATAAACAATGGATTGACCTAATGTGATTTATGCTGGAGAGTGCAGCCAAAGGTTTATTCATATATATACTATGGTGTGGTGAAGATAAACCTTAAAACAACAATGACATAGCATTCTCTGATGTACACAAAGTCACAGATCAAATCAGATGCCACTAATAAATTTTTTACAATCATGAAAGAAAACATAGCCATAGCTTTGATCCATGTTGTGTTAAAATAATGTAAAAAGAGAAAAATTGTCACAAATGCAAAATTAGAGGCATGGTTCATTGAAAAAATAAATACATAATGAACCAAAATGGTTCATTGTAAAAAATGAATACATAATAAACCAGAAAACAAATAATATTCAAATCAGCAAAAAATGTTTTTTTAAGCAGAATAATCATGAATATGGCATGGAAGCATTGAAAATATACTTGGTGATAATAATTCAATAAACATTTTAAAACTCTGATGTAGTATTTCTTTATATATATATATATATATATATATATGGGTGTGCACATGAGCATGTGTATAAGTGTGTGTGAATTATATATATATGTATATATAGGGATTATCTATTCTTTATTAACATTTATTGACATATAAGTGCTGATTAGTAATGACTCACAGAAAATGGTTATTTCTATTTAATTTATATATATGTATTTACAATTATGACATGTAAAAATTAAATTATGATCCTATCTGTGAAATTTCCAGTCAATGTAAATAGCATGAAGATGAAGATGGATGATACTTGGAATCTACTGACTCAGGTTGTCATTCAATGACAATCTTTTTGTTTAAATGCCTAAAACTGTGGATTATTTTTAATATGAGTAGAATAGCATGAATTGGAAGAACTGTCTAATATTATATAAAAAATTGTTGGAAGTTATAAGAAAAGGTGAAGACACCAATTCATTTAAAAAGAGAAAATGTATTTTATTGTAAGGGCACAAAAATTGAAAATCAAAGTCATAATATATGAAAACTGAAAAACAACATTGCAGAGATCTGTGTTATACATATAGTTCAGATATATACGCCATTATGCTCTCATTATGATGAAAAAAAAGAGGATTTTTATATATTGATGTGGAAGATATTTTTGATCAGATCAAACAGCATTTAAAAATTCTCATGAGTAACATTAATTCTAGAATTGGAAAAAAACTGAAAGATAAAAGGGTGATGTTTAAATTTGGTTATGGCAAGAAAAATAAGAGAGGACACAGACTTATGGAGTTTATAGAAAAAGAAAAATACATTATGAATTCATTTTTTAAGAAATATGGAAATGGTCATGAAAGTATTCAAAGGAAGGGACAGCCAAATTAGATTATATTTTAACTAACAGAAGATATGTATTTCAATGTAATGTTTTTAATAGATTCAACACATGAAATGATAATTGAGTAATGAGAAGTAAGATATGTGTTAATATGGAATTAAAAAGACAAAAACTATAAAGAAAGCTATAATAGTTGGTATTCCTAACATTCAGAATCATTTCAATGAAATTAAATTAAAACTTGCAAACAATTTTTAAATATTAACAAATTTTGAAGTTGGTTCAAATTGAATAAAATCAATAAAAATAATTGATACTATTAAGAACTGTAAGAAAGATCGCTGATACTTAAAAAAGGCAATTTACCAGTGAATTTTTTAGTGATATATGACAAAATGTAAGAAAAAGATATAATGTAAATATTTTTTTAAAATGACTTATTAAGAAAAATTGATATCTAGAATTTTGTCAAATGGTATATTTAATAATAATATAAGAAAATAGAATTGTGAACTGTGAAGGAAATCTACAGAATTAAATAGAAGTCTCACAAACATTTTAAAAACATATTGATATTAGAAGAAAAATTCCTCTGCAGTAATAAAAAAGAAGAAGATGGAATTAAGACCAAAAAAGATACCATGAAATGTGTGGAAGAAAACAAAGTATATCCTACAGTTATAACATCTGAATTGATTTTCATTCTAAATAAAGAAGATATGCAATTAAACCTATGAAAAGCTCCAGAAAACTGGAAGAATCAATAGTTATATTGATATTTTACAAAGATATTATAAGTTATAGACCTATCAGTCTTCTTTCAGTTCTCTAAAAATCTTTACTGAGATAATGACAACTCACAATAAAGTTTGGATTTTAACTATCAAAAAACAAAAAACAAAACAAGCTCGGTTTAAAAGTACATTTAGTATAATATATCACATTCTAATATTGACAGAAGTTATAGAAAAATCAATAAATGTGAGTTTTTCATTATTCTTAAGATTTAAAAATTACGAAAAAGCATTTAATTCTATAAGCATTTCTATTGTGATTAGAGCATTAGAACATCAAAAAATAAACATAGAAGATTATGGTGATACAAAAAAGATTAACATTAAGAAAGATGAATGACAGTGATACGATATCCCCAAAAATTTTACACCGATTTTATAACAAGTATTTTGTGAATTAAATTGAGAGACTAAAGAAATAAAAAGGAATGGAGATTATTTTAGTCATTTAGATTTTGCATATGATTTGGTTGTTTTTGTAAATAATATTTGGAGTTTCAGTAAATGTTGTAAGATTTATAGGATAAAAATAATACAATTAAGACTGGAGATAAATGTTAAAATGATTAAAGTTCAGTGGATTTTTTCAGAAGAAAATAAATATTAATAATTGTGAATTATATGTTAACAACAAATATCTTGATTAGATACATGCTGATAAAAAAGGAATAGGTACAAAAAAAAATATAAATAATAAAAAAACCCAATAAGTGTAATATTTATCCTCATACAATCTATCTAGTACTGTATTTAGTAATATCCCTATAGTGATCTCCATGACAGTAAACAAACATTTCATTATCTTAATGCTAACTGTTTAATACCATATGAAACTAGATATATGTGCATATGCATTACATATTTCCTATATTTCTTTTGTATTTATTTCCACAACTCATTTAAAAGTTTTCAGACAAAAAATTTTATTATATCTCAGGGTTACTCTAAAATATAATAATCAAAAATTAAATTTAAACAAACATATATACTTTATTATTAGATTAATATGAAATGAATTACACATAACATTGTCTAGTACTTTTTTTAATCTATCATTTTAAGTAGCTTTTAGTTTTCATTTAACTATTTCTGTCTTAAGAATTCCATATAAATGTGTGTGTTACAGCACTTTACATATATTAACATTTCTCCAGTGCAGAAACATATCATCATAATCTAACTAATATTTATTCTATTATTATATCCGAAGGTTTTTTTTTATAATTTTATTATTTCCTAACAAGTAATCCATCAAGATGATCTCCATTAACTAGTACTTATGCATTAAATAATGCAGTATATTAATTGTAAATCAGCATATACATCAGGGGTCCCCAACCTTTTTGCACTTAAGAGCACATTCTATAATACCGGCCAGGTGGTGGGCACCATTTATTTTTTCAATGTAAATTTATAGTTGAATATTATTAATAATACACATAAAGTACAAAAAAATATTTATTTCAAAAATAAAATTTTAACATATAATTAACGTTTATATTTTTATGTTAATTACTAAATTATATATAATATTACAAGTCAATGCGATCTTTGGCACTACACTTCATTGGCAGTTGCTTCATAATTAGTATAGTATGCTCTACAATTTGATTACAATACAATAATTTATAAAAAAAATTAAAAATTAAATTTATTTGTATCAGATAAATAATTTTTTATTATGTTTGGATAGCAGTGGGCACACATAAAATGGTCTGCAGGCACCATGGTGCCTGCAGGCATAGGGTTGGAGACCCCTGCAATAAATGCATCATTTCCAAATCATATTCCTATCTTATTTTAAATTTTAGTGATGATACAAGAATCCCTTATTGATAATTTTAACTATGACTAATTTCAACAGTACATAAATAACTTTTACTATTGCTTGAATATATAATGTTTAAGATTATAATCATATCATAGAACATTCTCATTCCAACTATGTTACTCAGAATTATTTGCATTTTATTAAAATATCTTGCTATGAGGCTGCTTGTAAAAACAATTCTGAGTAATATATTTGGAATGAGGATATTCTGTGCTGTGATTCTAATCTTAACACCCAATTAAACATTATTCAGTAGTTTTGTGAAAAGTATTTTGGGGATTAAAATGAAATGTTAAGAAAATAAAAATAAAGGGAGATTATTTAACTTATCTAAATTTTACAGATACATCTATTTTTCAAATAATACTTCAGGATTTCCAAAAATATCTTACAATAGTCATAAAATGAAAGCAAGGATTAAAGTTAAATGCTAAAAATATTAAAATAATATGGAATGACTTTTCAAAAAAGAGAAAATAAAGATTGATAGTAATGAATTAGAAGAAGTTAGCCACTGCAGATATTTATGGATCTGAGACTTGGCAGATATTTATGGATCTGAGACTTGGATAGAAAAGTAATATTGAAACTCTGATTTATATGGCAAGATATGGAGAAAGATATGTTAGAATAACAGTAAGATACTGAAAGTAATAACATAAGTAAGAGAAAAGACATCACTGATGACTTTTAAAATAATAATATACTAAAATATAGCTGGTGGACAATTTTTCTAGAAAGTTGAACAGCTGAAGTCTGACATTCCATTCCAAAAGGTTATAAAAGATCTAGAAAGGGACTAATGTATGATACAAGAATAAGATAAAGAAGTTTTCTGAAGCAGTGTGGAAAGTGAAAAACTATTGATCATAGGAATTGTATTAAACTTGAAGAGGACGTCATCCTGCAGATGGCTGAAAATGGTCATAAAATATTTGTAAACATAAAAGAATTTGTTAATAGAGGGATTTGAACTTGGATTTTCAGTCTATATTTATCCTCCACTCCATCTTAAATAACCAATACACATAACCACATGCATATAAAAAAGATAAATGATCCCCAATATATGAACTTTGTGCAGAACCAGCATTCATCAGTTAGATCTGATCATAATCTCCCACACATATATACAATCAATACTTGGCTTATATTAAGATAGCAATTCTTTAAGCTTTAATGAACATGCTTCAATTTTTTTACCCTTCCAACAATTCAACCATCCATTTTATTAAAAAACCAATGATGGGATGCTCAAAGCTCTTGATGGAGTTGATATTGTAGCCATATTCATATAGATATTATGTCTCAATATAATCTTCATATAATGAATAGGTTAATTACCTATTGCTTTGGAAATATGTTACATTGTAAGTCCAGCCCATCCCTCTCCTATTAATATAAATGATCTGATAATATGAGGACTTACATTGAAGTAATGTTACATAGTTATGACTACCATATGAAATCCACCAAGGGCTTTCAGCGTTTTGTTGGTTTTTCAATAAAATAGATCGTTGAATTATTGGAATGGTGAGAAGATTGAAGTTTGTCTATTGAAGTTTTAAAGAATTGCTATCTTAATGTAAGCCAAGCACTGATTGTATATATGTGTTGGTGATCATGATCTGCCTAGCTGATAAGTGCTGATTCCAGGCAAAATGGTTATATTGTAGATTGTTTATCTTTCCACATGAGTGGGGTCATATGTATTGGTTGTTTGATATAGAGTGAGTGATGGATATAAACTGAAAATTCTAAGTTCAATTCCCTCCATTTACTATAATAAACATTCAGACCACTCAAAGAAATATGGAGAGATGCATGTTAGGAGTAACAAAAAGAGATCAAAAATGCAATATATGGGTAAGAGAACAAACATATGTTACTGACCTCATTGAAAAAATTAAAAGACTGAAGTGGAGTTGGGCTGGACATATTTCTAGAAGGGATGATAATAAATGGACAATTAAAATCTTAAACTGGATTCGAAGAGATTGTAAAAGACTCATAAAGAGAGCACATGTGAGATGGATGGATAAAATAAGGTGTGCAGGAGTGATGTGGAGAAGAGAAGCTAAAGATCGGAGATGGATTGAACTTGGAGAGATTTTCATTCTGCAATGGATTGATAATGGTTGATGATGATGATAGTGAATGAACAAT
The DNA here is from genome assembly GCA_028023455.1 of Epiperipatus broadwayi. NCBI lineage: Eukaryota > Metazoa > Onychophora > Udeonychophora > Euonychophora > Peripatidae > Epiperipatus > Epiperipatus broadwayi. The sequence continues at coordinate 2,108,897 of JAQFVV010000127.1, read as the reverse complement.
TAGAAAAAGAATTTGTACGTGTTTGTTTAAAATACTTGAATATATATATACACATACGTATATCTTATTTTTAGGAGAAAATAAGACAGATGAGTAAATCATAAATGTATGCGTAGCGATCCCCAACCTTTTTGCACTTAAGAGCACATTTTATAATACCGGCCAGGTGGTGGGCATCATTTATTTTTCCAATGTAAATTTGTAGTTGGATATTGTTAATAATACACATAATGTACAAAAAAAGATTTATTTCAAAAATAAAATTTTAACATTTGATTACAATATAATACAATAATTTATAAGAAATTTTAAAAATTAAATTTATTTGTATCAGATAAATAATGTTTTGTGTTCGGATAGAGGCGGGCACATATAAAATAGTCTGCGGGCGCCATGGTGCCCGCGGGCATAGGGTTGGGGACCCCCCTGATATACATGAATCCTTATATATCAGAACCTATTTGCACTGTTGAGTATTTCACTTCAGACAGATATTAGATTCCAAAATATTATTTTGAATAACTATATTTTTTAAAACATACTTCAAACAACTGCTGTATATTATTATCATTTTTACATTTTAACACAATAAAATCATATTATTCATAAAGGTCATTTAATAAAATTATTTCTTAAAATAAACAGTATGTTTCCATACAACTAAATATTTATTAATCATGGGACTTTTTATTTTATTTCTTGGTTTCGTATTATTTTATTCATAACTTTTTTTATAATATGTTCTCATCATTCATTTTTATCCTAAGTAAATGCACACTTGTGCGTGCACAAATAGATGCCATACTTGCTTTAGACAAGCATATAAAACAAAGCAATGAATTATACAACTATTAAATCGACTTTTCATTCTTCACTGACAGCATAACATCTGCAATAACAATGAATAACATTTATTATTAGCTATTGCTTCCACTCAGAATCCCTATACTTTCACACATATATGTATGGTCATCTTTATATTCTTGTAATCTTAAAGTTTGTAATGCCATGATATTCTTTAACCCTCAAATAATAAATTATTTCTTGATTTAATCATTTAAGTTAGCTACTATGATATGACACACACTTTTTATAGAAAATATAATATAAACAAAATCTTTACACAAAATTTAAAAAAAAAAAGACTATATATATAAATAAGTTGACATGTCTGTAAAAGGAATATTTCTAAAAACATAATTCTAACTAAAAATATTTTCGATTGACTTTAGACTACAGCGAACACTTAAATAACTAGTTTATTTAGAGAGAGTTTCTAGTATAATTGAAATACAAACATAAATACATCACATTTTTGTTTTCATATGTCATAGCATCGGCAGGGAGGCGAATCCACAACCGTCTGCAACCAACTACTTGCTTGCAAGGCGGCTACGATGACCTCTCGACTAACACATTTCAACCCCATACACGTGTACGTGGTTTGTTTGCTAGCAATTTTCTCAGTGATATATATATACAATTTAATTTATCTTTCTTTCATGAGAAATAGTGAAACTTTAGGTTGTGATGCAGAATTAAATCATTTTCATACTTACATTTTATTATAGTCACTATATATTTCCTTACATTTTATTACAATAACTATATATGATATAACTTCTTGTTATAGTACTGAAATTTATCATTCATTTGATAGAAAGTTATCTTTCTATCCTGCATTTTACATATGGTTCTGACACCTAAAATTTGCTTCATAATACTTCTCAGAAAATCAATCTTTTCTTTACTTTTTCATGAATTATGGACTGGCATTAAAACAATTTTTTCCATTCCTCATTTGGAAAGACACTAAAACTGGCACACTTTCTTGGAATCACACAAAACACGGCTTTCTTCACAACAAAAGTTTTATTTTTTATTTTTTCCAGTAGATTTTCTTTTTAACTATATGGTCTTTTTTTTTTTTTAGATTTTTTTTAAGAATTTAATTAAATCTTAAATGACCTCATATTTTACTTAATTAAGTAATCAAATACTCTAAAAGTTCTTCATTTAATCAGTATAATTATCAGATTGTCTTCTAATTACAATCAGTTTCTTCCTTAATAGCCCCACGGAGTTAGATTCAAATAATTTTTTTTAGTTTTTCTCTTTTAATGAGGAAAAAAAAAATTCCTTTAACTTTTTTTAATGCATTAATAAAAAACTAATCTTTAATTATAGTAATTACTGCATATACCCAAATAATTTATTTTGATTAAATATAACTTTGGTTAAATAAATATCCTTTTAAATTTTATATATATTTTCTTTTAAATATAAAGTAAAATGAAACGTAATTTATTTAATTTCTTTTACCAATTTGACTATATAAAAAATGTGCTTATACTGTCATAAATAATATGTTGAAGCTTTCTTTATGGTATTTCACAATTCTATCCCTACATCCTTTAATTCTATTTTAACTATTTAAATTATTTTTTAAACACCTATTGCGACCCCTGACTATTTCTATCATCTTCATAAGTCTTGGCAATGAAACTAATATTTCAATACAGATGGATTAAATTGTTTTTAAAATAAAACTTTTGTTGTACTTTTTTAAAGAAATAATTTAGAATCATAATAAAATATGTACATGAATTTGAAAAGTTTTAATGGATATCTTTTATCAATTTTTACTTTTGGATTTGAAACCTGAATCTTTAACAGAAACTTTACATTATTCCATTATGGAGAAATGTATGTTAGGAAATAACAAAAAGAAATCTAAAATAAAATATATGAGTGAGAGAACTGAAAGGTATAACATCATTGAAAGGATTAGAAAATTGAAATAAAGATTTGAGTATTTTGTTAGATGAGATGATATTTTAAAAAAAACTAAGAAGAGATAACATGTAAGTTAGATGGATTGGAGAAATGTAATTAAACTTGGGAGAGACCTTTATTCTGCATGAATTATTGATAGCTAATTAATTATTTACTATGATAATGTTTACTCTATTCACTTTTATATAACATTAACAATATGTTGTAAATATGCCACATACTATTCAATACCTTACCTATATATATGCTCACATGTCTATATTTTGGAGTTTAATTATTTTGGAAAGATATTCTTTCTCTATTTTTCTTTATGAATAATTAGTATCATAATTCATTTAACTAAATATTTTTAATAATAATCAGATATTTAAGGTCCAACATTTGAGATAAATATACTGTTCCATTGTATTATTAAATTTAAGTAATTAATAAAATTACTAAGAACGAATATGATAACTTCTTTTAATACTTATGTCCTGATCTATAAAACGACTTCTCAAAAAAGAATTTTCATGGCTGTGTTCTACAAGGCAATTAAATACAACAAAATATGAATAAATCCTTTTTTAAATAGTGTAGTACTTATGACTACTACTGTGACTACTACTACTGTTTCAAAGGTCTCACTATGAGACATGATCTAGGATATGTTAACTGTTCATGACAAAAGTATGATTAAGTTCTTGATAAATTATTTTCTTAAACTGATAAAGTGAACAATATATATATATATGCAAAACCATAAAACAATACAATACTAGATTAAATTCAAAATTTTACCAAAATCCTTACACAACCATGGTTTCATCTACTACAAATAGACCTTCTCAATTGAAAATCAACCTAAATAAAAATATATATATACAAACAAATAAACCTTCCCATAATTCATTTCAAACTCCACCTTCCCTTAATATCAAAAGAAGTCTTCATAAGATTGATAGCCTCAGAATCAAGGAGTTTTATCATCAAAGTCTCCTTTATTCTTCTTTTTAACTCATTCTTTTCATAAAAAATACATAAAAAAATGTCTTTGTTGAATTTTTGTTGTCGGAATAGAAGGCTTAATAATTTTAATAATGATGCTGATATTCAAAGAAGTCAATTTGCTGTTGAATATGTAGAATTGGGTTATAGTCATGATTTTATTAAAAAAGTGGTATTTAATAATAATGTATATAGTCGTGATTTGGATGATAAGAATTTTGTTGGTAAGGATGATGATTATATGTCTTTACCATTTAAAGCATCAATTTATAATTTAGTTTATAGGAATAGTCATTTGTTAGGTGGAATGAAGGTTGCATGGAGGAAAGGTTCTGATTTGAATTCATTACTTAATGGTTCAAAGCAGTCTATTGATAGTAGGTCTATTCCTAGTATTGTTTATAAAATTACATGTAGTTGTGGTAAATTTTATGTAGGCCAGAGTAAATTTAGCCTTAATGAAAGGGTTAAGGTTCATATAAGTAGAGTTAAACATAGGTATCTTAACTCAGCTTTATATATTCATGAATTGAATACAGGTCATAGAATATTGTTTAGCAATGCTTTGGTTATTTTTTATGAAAAAAATGAGTTAAAAAGAAGAATAAAGGAGACTTTGATGATAAAACTCCTTGATTCTGAGGCTATCAATCTTATGAAGACTTCTTTTGATATTAAGGGAAGGTGGAGTTTGAAATGAATTATGGGAAGGTTTGTTTGTTTGTATATATATATATATACCTAAAGGTTTGTATATATATATATATATATATATATATATATATATATGTTTTCCTTTAGGTTGATTTTTACTTGACAAGGTCTATTTGTAGTAGATGAAACCATGATTGTGGAAGGATTTTGGTAAAATTTTGAATTTAATCTAGTATTGTATTGTTTTATGGTTTTGCATTTTTATTTTTGCTAGAATAGTGTTAGACAGTTTTAATGATATATATATATATATATATTATAACCCACCCTCCCAACACTGCTCATATACATTACATGAGCGAAATGCCCAGGTGCCAGTTCTATTAATAAATAGAACAATATAACAAAATATATAATACAAAATTATTACTGAGACTCTATATTTAAGTTTATGTTCAGCTCAGTTCAGTGGGAGGCTAGAGGCAGTTCATAAGATATATGATAATAAATGAATAAAAGAAGAAATATTACAAAACATTTAACATAATGTAAATTCCTTTGTTAATTAATTGTATGATAAAAAATCATAATGTTTATTTGGTACAGTCTATTAAAATATACTTTAAACTTAATTTCTTCCTTCATCCAAGTATAACATATATCAGCTTGCTATAATTATATTCTTAAACAATTCTATGACTTGGCATATCATAATCTAAACATCTACTTTAATGCCAATCAAGAAATAAACAATAAGATCTCAGGGAATTTAACAAACACAGTTGAATTAAATAAACTACATTGGCCCATAAATTATAATTCTAAAGTGTGATAAAAATGCAATGAACAAATTGACTAAATATTTTACTGTTTTTCAATAATAAGATAATGACAGAGATAGGGTATTTTAATCTCATATCATCATCTAACAAATGTACTGACTTGGCAACCTTTCTAATACGTTTATCAAGTGGCAAGTGTTCTTTTATAATGTTTGGATTCAGAAAAACAATATTGTCAGACACCAGCAGATTTAATATTATAACTCTAAAATAATATATCTATTTTGTAATAGATTTATGAAATGTGGAGATGTGGAAATGGAAAACACGAATGTACACAAGAATAACTCAAGACACAATATTTAAGATTTTAAATAACTAAAACAAATCATTTATTACAATAAAATAAACTTGGTTTAACATGATATTAACAAATGGACTATTTGTCTTACAGATTTTTAAATTATCAAATAAACTTTGAGCATCAGTTTGGGATTATCTCTACTATCAAAACAAATTAATAACAAAACTTAAATATCCTGACTTCGAACACATGCTTTGCCTACATGTTTCATCTACATGACAATAAATAAATAACATGTTATATTATTAGCACACAAAAAAAATACTTTTGAGAGGATATTACTCTTGATTAACAAAATAAATCAAATTAATTATATTTGGCTTTCAACAAAGCAACTTTCTCTAATTGACTAAATAATCACTTTCAATTACGTATACCTTTCATGCATAGCAACAAAAATCATGTTTATTCTGATGATTTGATGATTTATAACCTTTATTTAAATAAATACACCATATTTTAAAATATTTATTTCCCGTTTTTAATCTCAATACTTTATACTTCTATTTAAATGAATGTAATGTATTTCAAAAGCATTTATTTATCATTTTAATTTCAATAATTCTATACTTTATATACGCGATATTATTTGTATTACGTGTGTGTGTGCATGTTCAAGCAACAATAATATAAAACAAACTTTTCTATAAACTTTCCATTCATTAAGAAAATATCATACAATTATTTTATTTCGGACAATGTCGTAATTCATCAATAAAATATGACACTAATACTACATCAAGAATTAATCTAACAATTTATCTAGCCACATATTAATTAACACAAAACTATATTTTCATGATTATACATACTATACGTTATAAGAAAAATCTAAATGAGGAGCAGGTAAACTCTTACTGAACACTTCTACAACAATTCATCTGATTCTAAATATACTTTTGGTGGGGACTTTTTCCTCATCACCAAGAATCTAAGAAAAACATCACATAACTTCCTAAGCATCATTTAATCATACTTCAACAATAACTCATCTATTTCTAAATACATTATTGGTGGGGATTTATTCCTCATCACCAGGGCCCTAAGAAAACCTCACTTCAAAACATCATTTAATCATACGCATATAATATCAACTAGGCTCTAATCATAGAAAATTATCAACATATACTAAATAAGCAAAATCTTTTATCCCTACAAACATTATAACGCAACCAGATTTCTTTCCATTCTCATAGCTTTTCTAAATATCGAACATTATAAGTGCACGCTGGCAGATAAATACATACAGATAACATACTAATCCATTTAACTTAGCAGAATATGACAACGCTGGAAATTTATACATAAAATATTCACAAACTGAACTTTATCAAACAAATGTCATAATTGTGCAAAACAGACACACACCCGCGAACAAAAATATATATGAAATTAACTCTAAATTATATACTATGCAGGCAACATGGCAATTAAATATTGCATTAAGGTATAACTTTTAATTCAAAATAAACTTTAGGTTACTTCTACAATTTAATACTTATAATTATTACAAATGAACTTTCTTTCATCTCTTGCAAACTATTTCTATTATATGTTCGTTGATTCAAAAAAAAAAAAAAGAACAAAATTCTCACTTTGAGATAATAAAGTATGCAAAATAAATATGAACCTCTCTAATAATATATTTTTAAAAAAATTATTTCTTTCTTTTACCTTTGTAAAAGAACAATAAGACCTATTTGAACACAATCAATTTTTACCAGTGTAATCCTCATTTGAATACGCTTCAGAGACAGTCTTGAAGATCAAAATAACCCAAATTATAAATGAACATAATAATAAATAAAGCCTATCTACCTATCATATACATTAATTATGACAAGCAATAAAAAAAAATAAAGAAACAAAAGTTATTAGTTTTGTAACTTAAAAATAAAAGTTCACTTGCAAAGCTCGGTTCCAGGTTTATGAAACAATATGGGACACATTCCAAACTGAATTTAAATTAAAATAAACTGCTGTAGGATAACCAAACAAATATAATCATGCTTAAATAGAACTCAGCATCTTCAATGTTCATAACAAAGTTATTTAAGTTACTGTATCATACATAAGCAATCAATTTGTCTTCTATTATGACGAGAATATAAAAAATTCTTAACTACTGTTGGACAGGAATTATCTCACTTATTCCGTTGTAGTTCTAAATTAAATACGTAATTATTTTAGTAGTTTCTTGAATAGCATTTAACACTTTATAATTTATTATACGCCTGGTTTATTCTTAAATATTGTCCATTAAGATACTGTGTTTCCTTAGTAATTCTTCAATTAATAATATTTTGTTTTATTTTCCATCTTTATCGAAGAGAACAAAAATTACCAGCATTTCTATCCTTCCATTCGATTTAAGCAAATACTTAATTTGAAGTAGCTCACATTTTATTTCCTTCATTTAAAATACATATTATTTCCAGAAATACCAGACTAACAAATACTGTCATCTCTTTATGATGAATTTAAACATGGCATGATTTATCAAACCATGCATATCCTTAAATTTATGTTTAATTCTCACAAAAACATAACATGGAAAATAGTGAAGAATTAAAATATATTCTGTAAAATAGTTCTGCATGCATTTTCCAGATATATTAAAGAACACACGTTGATTAATGATACAGCAATAATATTCATGCAATTTATTCCTATTTAAAATAACAACTAAGTGAAGTAATGTAGACTGGACGTTATTAACATACATTTTTAAAAGAGCAATAGTTATGAAGAGGTTAATTCAAAATGTTTAAATTAAGGAGAATAAAGTGAACTGAGTACCTTTTTAAAATTTGGAAATGCATTCTGAAATTAACTTGTCCCATAATAAATTTCTTGGGATCCTTTTGAAATTTTACTCCAAAGTCTTTTTAAAATCAATTTGACTTCAGCAACTGGTTTTACTTTCACAAAAATGAGCCTCTGTTTTTGGCTACAATTACATTACCTAATAAGCAAATTTTTCACTGGAGATCTTTGTTAAATAGCTTTCTTTAGCAAAGTTCATTTCCTTCCACAAGGTTACTCCCATGCTTTTCTTCTATCTCAGCTAATTACATATTCAAAAAAAAAATCTTTTTAAAAAAAATCACTTTGATTTTTAGAATTAAAATCAAGATAAAAATAATAATAAAATAAATAGCTTTTACAAACTTGAAAGAAAAATGAATATTAATTAACTATTAAATAAAAATGATTAATAATTTATTTAATTTGTAAAATAATCTATTGATTCAACTATCTATTAATCATTGGAAAGAAATATATATTTGTTAAATTATTTAAGATAATTATTGTAATTTAAATGTTTTTTATTGTGAATGTACTATTGTTTGCTGTTATTAAAGATGAAAATGAAATGAAAATGATGCAGAGTCATACATGCATGCACATGTACTACAACCTAAATATTAAACTATCTTAACTAAATATAATTGAAATGGCTATTAATTGTTGACAAAAGGATAAGTATTAATGAATAAAAGATTTTGAAACCATTCAACCAAATATTACACTGACATAAAATAATTTGCATCTTTCTGATAAAATGTATACATTCCATTAATAAACAACCCCACTTCTTTACATTAAATACCTCATTAACCACACTAATAATAATGAATATCTATCAAGTGGTCAATAAACTGCATAAGCAATCCACATCTAAACTTTAAACAATCTCCAGCAAAAAATTTTAAAATTCTAAGGCTATTTCATTTTTTTTAATATAATATAACTATTTAATGCAGATACAAAGTATCTTAAACCCTTGTGCCCATTCAGATGTCACAATATATATATATATATATATATATATATATATATATATATATATTTATATATATATATATATATATATATATATATATATATATATAAATTTAAAAAACAACTAATTGAAAATCTAAAAATATTTTTTCCTATGATTGTGATTAACTTAAAGTTAAAGGCAATAGACTTAAAACATAGATAAAGTTGTTGTTTAATATGCAGGACCTAATCTTTTTTGGCAGATAATGATGCTGATAAAAATAAAGTGGTGTATAACTAGTCAGTAATCATTTATTAAGAAAGGAGAAGGTGAGGGAGAAAGCATTAAAAAACAATAATAGAAATTTTAAAAAATTATGTCAAAATATATAAAACTAAATTTCAAATATCACAAGATCACAATTTTTTATGCTTTCTCAAGCTGTTAAAATAGGCAAAACTCTCCATACATTAGTGCCATTCAGTGCAAGCCAGAGTAATCAATGGATGCAAAAAGGTTTATGCATAAAATCCCTATCTAGTGCCTACTCATCCAATATCCCCAGACTAGTTTCTACCTTGTGGCTTTTGTCAGTGAGGAGCCTTGGATCTAAGAGCTCTGCACCTAGATCTTAGAATCTAATGCAACCCTCCAGCAGCAGATAGGGATTTTATGCACAAATCTTTTTGCATCCATTGATTACTCTGGCTTGCACTGAGTGGCACTACTGTATGGAGAGTTTTGCCTGTTTTAAATTTCAAATAATTGAACACCATAACTGTTACTGGAATTTTAAATAATATTATTATGCAAAATTTGATAATATACAATCTTTAAATTTGTTGATATAACAATTTTAAACAACAATGCATCAGAAAAAAGAAGTTATGAATAAAATGATAATCACAGATGAAACATGTCTCAAAATTTAAAATAGAAAAAAAAATTTAGCAGGTTTAATAAAGTTGGATTTATTTTTGAAATAAAATAGTTAATGATAATAAATAATTACAAAATAAAAGTTCGATAAAACAGCCTTTAAATAATCAGATGCAAAGCAAAGCTTCCTCAACCAGCCTATAGTAGAGGGACAATGAAAAAAAATGCTCTCTAGGTTTCCAGTTGACGAGTAGTAAAAGTTTTCAGTTGTTTATGTCCATATTTTAATCTCTAGCTAAAAATATCCAGACACCAATTTACTGACCACTGTTAGATGATTAGATGAAATGTCTAGAAACTTGATATCTAAAACCATTCTAATTTTGACTGATATGATAATTTTATTTTATCTGAACTGAATTCAAAGTTAAATTGCAAACATGAAAAATGCTATTATTTATTACAAATAATATAAGTCTGAAAATAAATGAAGTAAATTTCTATTTAAATTAAGAAAATAAAACTTACTTTAATGGTAATTTTAATTAAAATTTGATGTATTGTTTTAAAAATATATGTAATGTTTATAACTTTATTTTTAAAAAATAAAACAAACTTTTATTTAAAGACTTTTGTCACTTCTTCTGCTTAAATTTCACATAACCTCCGAAGTAATCAACAATTCAATTATTATACTGTCTTCACAAAGACAGGTTTTGTATAAGACAAGCCTTAGTAATCAATCAACATTAGGAGAAGTTGACTATAGCTCTTTAAATGATATATTTTAACATATCATTACTAAGAGCTACATCATAAACTTAATAAGCTTCTTAAATTATTAAAATAAATTTATGATTTCGAAATACATTAATTCAATTATAAATAAAGCATTGTGAAGTAGTATATAATTATATATGTAAATTTTCTTGTTGATAGTAATCAACAAACGTTCAATTATTAATGCACATGTTTATTTGATGAGATTTTTATTTAAAATTGTTATTATCAAAAATATACCCTGCTTATAAATCACATTTACTTGTTAATAAATATTAACAGAATAGCTAGCTGTACAAATCAAAATTTTAATTAATAATAAATAAATTTTCAACAAGATTTCAATTCATTTTTATTGCATCTGTTATTGCTGTTATAATAATAATAAATACTTTTTAAAATATTTAAACATATAAATGTGTGTACGTATAAAGTTCCAAATTCTTTTAATTTATTACTCATAAATAACTTTATGGCTTATCAAATAAGTACAGCTGATAATATAAACTTATTCACAGAACACCCAAATCCAAAAATGTTACTACCATAATTTATAAGTCAAATTCTCAAAGAATTGAAATTGCAAATAAAGGCCACCTTTTTTATATCAATCTCTTCTATACACAAACTAGTTTTATTATAATTGCAGTAAATGACTATTTATTAGTCTGCATTTAGAACAGGTTATATTTACCTATTTAATGAGATTTTTTTTTCTCCATGTGTCAAAGCATCGGCCGGAGAGATTTATTTTTAAACTAACTTGTATCAATAATTTCAATCGCTGTGGTCAAATTGCAACTTTTAGCGACTATACAAATATATTGACCACAAATAAAGATGAATTCCAACTTTAATGATAAAAAAAGATTCTCTTGACAATTGATTGAGGCTGTTGATTGTTATTATTGGTATTGTAATTGTCTAAGTGTTGGCTGATTTTAATGATTATATATATATATTTATTTTGATGGAGATCTTGTCATGTACCATTAAATATTTCTCTGCATACTAGACATGCCTTATATTAAATGGTTTTAAAACAATCACTAAATTCATTCAAAATTATTTTGCAAGAGCAGAATAATGTAAATAATAGTTAATTTATTCTTATAAATCATTTAAAATAGATATATCACTTCCACTAATACTTTTGGGAAAGAAATGGTATATATATATATATATACATAAAAAAGAAAAATCCTAAAATGTAATGATATCACATCCACCTTCAGTTCATGACATGAGGTTAAATTTTTGTTAGATAAGTACTGGCAAAATCTAATCGATTTTTTTATATTTTAAAGTAGCCAATATTAATCCATAAATGGATAACTAACTATTCTTAGAAAATAAATTAAAAGTGGGAAACTGAAATAATTCTCACCACTCAGAATTTGATAAACCAGGGGAATAAATGCTAATCTTTCATTATTTCTCACAAAGAGTTCTTGGGGATATTTTGCTCTTTTATCTTTTTAGCTATACTTTACACTTCCACAGTGGAAAAAGATTGTTTTTTTGTTTTTTTTATAAAGCAAACATTTTATTTACTCAGTGTACTCGGTGAGATCTGAAATAATTTGAACAGAGCAAATTCCTATTATAAACCCGACATGATCTTGACATTACAACTATTTCTTTATAATATGTAAATGTTTTCTCATATTAAGAAACATGGATAATCTTTTTACCAACTTCTACAAAAGCAAATGTTCATTTGATACTAATAAAATACATATTTTTTTTATGCTATCTGATAGATTCTAATCAAAGCAACATCAGGGTTTATATAAAAATAGAGATGTGCAGTAGGATTAGAAGTATTGAAATAAACTCTAAAAGATATATATAAAAGACATATTTTGTGGGTTCATCCGTGTTAAAAAATTTAAATATTGATATACCGACATTTTGACTTGATCACATTTTTTTTAAATCCGTGATTGTAATGCCTCTACAACCATCTTTCTACCTTTTATCACCCAGTGGATGACTTGTGTGATCAAGTTGAAACAATGGTATATCAATATTTAAATTTTTTAACATGGATGAACCTGCAAAATATGTCTTTTATATATGCAACCCGTGAAAATCTTCATATACTTTAACTAATACATATATATGTATGTATAATAAATCACAGTAAGTTTTAAGTTTTAAATATTAAATAATGAATAAATTATTGCAGCAGTTTTGTATTACCATGATATATACATACAAACACCACAAATTGAGATATTACTTTTTTGTAGATTTGATTTATATTATTGTTATTTATTTAGCATAATATGAATAAATGAGCATTTAATAATAATGCTTTATACCCACAACTTTGTTTAATACCAATTTTTGTAAAACTGGATTTTTTTTAGATTCAATAACTTTTAGGATTAATCTAAAATGGATATCTATCTATTCTTAGATAAAGATTAAAACAACTACAATAAAAAAAACCCATGATCTGGAAAATGCCTTTTGCTATCATTGTTTTTCTATGGGTAATTGTTAAACGGATATTTGTCCTACAATGGATTATTTAAAAGCTGTTTAATTTTAACTACAAGCTAAGTGATTGTATAAAGAAGAACAAAAAATTGTTCCCACTTAAAGGCAATTGGAGAAAACATTTTATTTTATCAAAGCAAATTATGCAAAAGATAAATAATAACAAACGTTGATATTATTACATAAAATAAATGATTTAATATAATTTATTCCAGTCAAAAATTTGCTATCTAATTTTGATATGTTAAATTTATAATATCTTTTAAGTGCCTTTTGATATATTTTTTTAAAATAAGTATTAAAAAATATTGCTTATGTAAAGAATTGTAAAACTTTTTAAAAATTTTCAGGCTTCCAATGAGATCTATAATTTTTATTTCATGTAGTTGTCCCACAACCAATACAGCCTATTACTTGACAAATTGATAACTTGCTACTCTTTAGCTAGATATAAAATAAGGATAAAAATATATTCAAATATTTTTTAACCCAAAAAATATCAAGCCTAATGATAAATGCTTTCTTCTTTACTGTTCCTCAGTAAGGTTGCTGGGATGAAATGCTGGAGTTAATTAAAGGCTGTTTATCTTTTCTTTATATATACTGCCTTAAAGAATTTTTAAATGATGATATCTAGTTAATATAGTTATTGCTCATCATTAAGTCTGCATTAAAAATAAACAAGATTTATTTTTTCCTTTCTAATATTTTGTTCCTACAAGCTATCTTTACAACTATAAAGGTCATTCTTTCATGATCCAAAATATAATCACTCATTATGGTTCTTATATTCCTTTTCTGATTAATTTCTTAAAAACTGAAGTGCAGAAACAACTATTTTAAATACACTTATGAAATTCTAAAATTTATTACCTGAATAGCTTTTTGAAAGGTATTTTCACCAACAATGCAGTCGATCATCTTTACTACTGAAGCTGCCTATAAAAAAAAATACATATTTATATAATTATAATCCAATTAGAAATAGATTATTATCCACAATAACATCTCTGTTGAAGGCTGCAGATCTGTCAAAATGGTAAGCATAAAAAAGAGAGCTGTAATAAAAAGTATTAAATTCAAGTACATAAAAATGAGATATTTTTAGATTTTGAATTCATAAGATTTTAAGTAACAATGTCAAACTTTCCATAGTGATCATGTGAAGATTATAAGTAATAGGATATTCAAATGAATAAATTGTTAACAAAAATTAGTATCTATCTTTATAAAATCAGATTATTGGATTTACCCTGTTATTTCATAAAGTTTAATAAATCATGTTAAATTCATAACTTGTTTTTGCTAGAAAGGGCATTTATACTAGTAAAAACAAACCCTTAGTGCTATTAATTTAAAATTGAAGATCACTTCTTGTGATTTTCTTTCTGTTACTTCAATTATATCCCTTAAGCAGCAATATAAATATAGTCAATCTATTTTGGATGAATACTGTTCTATTAAAAAGGTTAAAATCTTGGCTTAACCTCATAACTGGCTGAAAGGGTATATCTGCTAGGCTCTTTCTTATAAAGGTATTAAATCCAGCCCTTCAGTTATTGTAAAAAAACATTTCTGCATAGGATTTAACATGTTGCCTTCTATTTTTTATTATTTTAAATCCAAACTTCAAACTTTCAGCTGCTTTGAGTTTTCAATATTTGCTTTTGGTCACCAAGATTATGCAATTACAAAGTCTGATCTTATGCTTAAGCTGAAATCCTTATCTGATAGCATTCATTCTGGTCCTCATGTGATTTCTAAATAGCTTCTTTTGCAAATCAGTTATTTCATGGTAACAATTATTATGAACTTGCTTGACTTTCTTTCTAAGCAAATTTATTACATCGATAAGCTCTATCCAGTTTTCTTAGTTCCATATCTCAAGCAAAATATTCTTCCCTCTCCTTTTAAAAATCTTTGACCTATCTTTATGTTATTTTTACTTATCAAAAACCTACCCCCTCAGACTCTGCTACCTCTGATGCTATTCTCCTGTTTAAAATTGTTATTGATCAAGTTAGAGCCACTAGAACAGCTATTTCCATAACAGTACAACTAATTTGGATCTGACCCTATTGAGAATATCATTGAACTATTATAATCACCTAACATTCTTGTTCCCATTCTTCACATTTTAGATAATCTTCTAATAAATAAAGAAATTTTTATAACTATTAATAGCAAAGTTAATACAGTGGTTTAAATCTAATAATTCTATTCTACAATGTTCACCTTTGAGTGCTTTGCTTTTTATTATTATATAAATTTTCTGCTTCTGAAAATAGAGAGGAAACTGCTTAGCATATATATTTTGCTGATTAACAAAGCAATCAAGCATATATCATTCATAAATTATCTTGTCATTTCCCTTCCTTCTAAGAAGTATCTTCTTTCACTTACTTCTATTCTGGAACATTATACAGCACATTATAAACTTCAGTTTAACCTTAATATATTATCCACATGGAGAATATTCTCTGATAATAGTATCCCCTCTACTCTCACTGCTCCTTCTCATAACTTCCTTAGATTTCCATTTATAAATCAATGAATGCTATGAGAACATCTATCTAAAAATCTATCATCACATCTATTGAAAATATAATTAACTCCTTGTCCAAAACATACCTTTCCCTTTATGGAAAAATCTCTTATCTATATCTTGATTTTCCAAAAATGACTTACTATATGCTGATTTTTAACTATACTAATGCTTTCAAGAAGATTAATTTATTTTGCTCCAAACTGACTGGTAATAAAACAGCTGATGCAATTAGTATTGTAACCTTACAAAAGCCTGCCAAAGACAGTGGCTTTTTCCTCCACTGAACTCCTACCTTTCATTTTCTGAGGTTATTTAATACTGTTTTTAAATTTGTCTCTGTTTATTCTGATGGTATGGAATTTGTTCTGATCAATCCTACTGATACACCTCCACTCAGTAAAGTTATTTTTTTTAAACCTTAAACAAATCCATTGCTGCTTATATTAATCTTAATCATCACATATTCTCTAAGAAATTACTCTTTTGAGAGGCTTACAAAATGATTCATAATATTAGTCAAGCCCAATAATCCCTATCTCTCCTTACTATCATCAACCAAAATACCATTTTCTTATCAAAATAAATTTAGAAGACCTTCTTGCTAGTCTTTTTTTTATCATAGAGAATAATGTATGCTAACATTGACCTCTTTGTCATAAGTCTTAAAAAACATTTCATCATTTTTCTGCTCTAAAGTCCTGCTGTTTCTATGTATTGAAATATCATGTGCTTTTTCTATTGCCACTCTGATAGCATGAAGTAGGGCTTTCCCCTATGAATTAGGGTTACTTTCTTTATGTTTACCCTTTGGTCCTTAAGTTGCCACTTTTGCTTTAATCCTACATCCAGGGAATTGGGATCATTGTTATAATAAAATTTCAAAAATTAAAAATAGAGACAGTGCACTTTATATAAATCATGCAATATTTAATTTTATGATGAAGTTAGTATAGGTTGTTTTAATAACCTAATTAATATATATATATAAACATGAATGTTTTAATGAAAATATTTTAAAAGATATTATTAACATTTGATATTCCTAGCCTTTTAAAATACTCATGCTAATCATTTTAAAATACTGACAGATTTTGAAAATGGTTGAAATTTAACTGAGACGAATAAGAGAATAATTGATAAAATCTAAAAACCCACAATAAAATTAGCTGATCAAAAAATCAGCAATTCACCTATAAATTTTTAACTGAGATAGAAATATGTATGAAAAAAAATAATATGAAATATTTTTAAATGTTCCACTAAGAAGAACAGGATATCTGGAGTTCTGTAAAATTGTATGAAAAGTATCAATAATGATATATGAAAATATGAAAGATAATAAAAGTTTCAAAAATATAAAACATTTTAAAATTGGAAAAAATAATAAAAAATAGAACAATTACTAAAAAATAGAATGACATCATAAAATATATTAAAATGGAATAATTCTATAAAAAAAAACAATCTATCTCAATTAATATATTTTCTGAATTGCCAATGTTTTTAATGAAGAAATGAGACAAGTAATTAAATTTATAATGAAGGGAAAATTTGGAGGAAATGAGGGAATCATTATTGTTATCTTAAAAGAAACAAATGAAAAAATATAAAAATCATGGGCAAAATTATATATTAAATATCCAAATGGTAAAGATGTATATATGATTGGAAAAAATCCCAAAAAAATGATAAAGAATACATTAGAAATTACAGATCTACTAATCTTAATCTTTATTATATATTATGAGTTTTGAGTCAACCAAAAGAACAATCTGGGTTTAACAGTAGACATCATCTGAGTACTGAAAAAAGTTATTCAAAATACCAATGAAAAAGAGTTGTCATTATGTTTTGTATTTGTAGATTATGAAATGTAATTTGACTCTATAAGCATTATTATGGTGATTAAAGAATTGATTCATCAAAATATAAGCCCAGGATACAATCAAACTGAAAAATATTTTTGAAAAGGCAGTGTTAGATTACATGGAGACATTAAAAAGATTAACTTTATGAAGGGTGTATGATAAGATGATTTCATATCTTCAAGTTTTTAACAGCAGTTTTGCAAGTAGTATTTTATGGATTAAATTGGAAAAGTATGTTGAAATTTATTCAAGTTATCTAGATTTTTCTGATCATGTTTTCAGAAAAAAGTTAAAAAATAGAACTAAAGATAAATATTAAAAAGACCAAAGTAATGTTTAGTGGATTTTCAAAGAAGAATAAAATAAAGATTGATAATGGTGAATTAAAAGAAGTTAACAACTACTGATATTTTGATCAAATTATTAGCACAGAGATATAATGGGTAAATTTATCATAGAATTATACTTGAATGGAGTATTTTTGATAGAAATCACTTAATATTAAAAGAAATATGTGTACGAAAAGGAAGGATATTAATAGAGAATTTTACAAATTCTTACTGATGGATCTGATATTTGTCCACTTAAAAGAAGAGCATTACAGATTTCAGACCACTAGCAAATATACAGAGTTGTGTGTAAAAAGAATCTGAAAGTGCGTAATTGAAAGGATTAAGAAATTCAAATGGCATTTGACTAGAAATATTTTTTTTAGAAAAGATGATTATGGATAGACTGATATAATTTTAAATGAATTCTAAGACAGTGTAAAAGAGTTAGAAAGAAACCACATATGAGATGACTGTATTAAATAAGACAATTTGATGATGTAGTATGAATATTAGAAGTTATAAATCAAAGAAATTGGATTACTCTTGGAGAGATCTTCATTCTGCAATAGATCAACAATGGTTTAAAGTGATGATGATCATGGTGTTATGTATCATAATAAGTTATATTAAATATTCTATTAAGATCTATCCAACCTTATCTAGTTATTAATAATAAAAAAACACTTAAAAAAAAAAGAAGTTTGAATAAATAATAAACATTTGTGTTTACAAGGACTATGATTATGGAGCTGTAGGTGCTCCGAAAGCGCTAAGTCCATAAATAGAGGCTCACTAATAACAAACTTATAGCTTCACCTCAGCTATTAATCTTAGCTTAACAGTAATAATCTATGTTATTTTATATGATTCTCTACGGATAAATAGATTTAACAATGGAAAAAGCGATTAGAAATTGTGATGCTTTTGAACTTTAGCAATTCTGTAGATCGTAAAAATAAAATAAATCAATAAAAAACTAACAAATGGATACTTGACCAGAAAATCTAAACTCTTCTTTGAAATAGATGTAACCCAGTTGAAAATGTGCTGCTAGGGTAAAAGATAATATAATTTACTAAAAAAGTGTACAATCTCTTTAATTAAAAGATAATAGATAAGGACGCAAGTTATCATATAATTATCAGAAATATATGTCAACTTGACAGCATTTAATAATAATAACCCAATTTATATATACGTGTGTGTGTGTTGTGATTGATTTTAAGGTTACTTGTAAAAAAAAAAAACCTCATTTGTTTGTTAATTAAAATTTGCCAAATAGCATGATACAGCTCTTGAATTAATATCTACATTACATACATTTTTAATGCACCCAATAAATTATTTTTTAAAAGTAAGACTAGGGTAGAAATTTTGCATTTTAAAACCATTAGGAGATTTTTTTTTTTTTTAAATTAAAGTTGCAAAACATTTCAAGCAGCAGGGAATAACCAAGCAGTTGTTAAAAACAAAAAAAAAGAAAAACACTTTGACTAAAACGAAAAATAAATAATTTAAAAACTCTGCTTTTCATTCCAAAAAAAAAAAGAAGAAAAAAATTCCAAAGCAGCTTAAAAAATAGAAATACTTTTTAGTCTTAAAAAGTATTTTTTCTAAATCTACTCCATTATGATTTACCTTATATTTCATTGTATTGTCATAAAACAAACGAATTTCATCATTACTTCTCAGCGTCATACTCAAAGGATGAGCAGCCTTAGAGACATCTTGATCAAATGCTGGAAGTGTTATATCTTCTATAAATGCATAGTCCTGAAATCGATGAATGAAAAATTTTGAATCTAAAATGGTTATAGCTAAAAATTAGAAAAATGAAATAAAAATTTTTAACTAGTAAATGTTGAACAAAGGCCTTTCTTATATTTCGTTCATGTTTTACCTCCAGCTAAAAATAACTAATTATCCATATATCACCCATTAACTGAATGGTTAGTTTGATTAGCTATCTGAAAAAGATTCTTAATTTGTAGCTGAAAAAAATGTCCAAATTCTAACACATAACATTGCGTTAACCATTGTAACCAAAGTTGTTTCATTGCAATATAATCACACTTTAATAGTGTCATAATAAAAGGCTAAATTAACATCATCGATAACAATTGCGAACCGTCACTTGTTTATAGGTTTTCTCTACTATTTAGTTATTCAACATGACTTCATTTAGAAAACTTAATATGCATATTTTAATAATCAACTTTAACGTTTAGGATTAAGTCAGAAGTTGATATCTTAGGATTAAGTCAGAAGTTTACTTCAATATATTTATATTTTTAATACGTAAAATTGTGTGTATCTGGATACCAACACAGACTCTTAAAAAATGAGCATTTCTCCAAATAAATTTTGAAGAATATTTTTTCAATCTTAAAAAAAACAAACAAACTGAAATATGATTTAATAAACAAAAAATAATAATAAAACTATAAACTCTTTTACTCCCTTTATATTTTTGTTTCTATCAGTGTTTCTTTTATCTTAGTCTAATACAATCATCCACTAACAAAATCAGACAGACTTCTCTAACTATGGATGCATTCTGAAACACCCACTTCACTTTCTCAAGTAAGGCAGCATATAACATATGTTATAACCCAATTTCATATGTATATTTTTTAGATATATTTAAACTTTGATTCAATTATTCATTTTTAAAGCATATGATCAAAGACTTGTGGGAAAAATAAATGATCCTCAAAATGCACACTTTGTGTTGAACTAGCACTCATCATTTGACCCAGATCATAATTGTTTACATATATCTTCATCATTTGCTCATTATTTATTAGATAGATATTACTGCAGTTTTCTTTATAAGTGTTAATTTTTCTTCTGCACTCACACTTTTGACACCAAGTATTTTGTGTGTATATATATCAGGGGTCCCTAACCCTATGCCTGCGAGCACCATGGCGCCCCCAGACCATTTTACTTGTTCCCGCCGCTATCCGAACACGATAAAAAATTATTTATCTGATACAAATAAATTTAATTTTTAAAATTTCTTATAAATTATTGTATTATATTGTAATCAAATTGTAGGGCATACTATACTTTTACAGCGTAAAAATATAAATGTTAATTATATGTTAAAATTTTATTTTTGAAATAAATATTTTTTTGTACATTATGTGTATTATTAACAATATCCAACTATAAATTTACATTGAAAAAATAAATGGTGCCCACCACCTGCTTGAAAAAATAAATGGTGCCGCCACCTGGCTGGTATTATAGAATGTGCTCTTAAGTGCAAAAAGGTTGGGGACCCCTGGTATATATATATGTAATAATACAATACCCATTATAAAAAATATTAAATATAAAAACATAAATAATTAACAGTATAAATAATAATTGTAGTTTAAATTCTTTTGAAGCACTTTCGATTACGTAGTAATTCTCATCATCTTTAACTGAATTTCAAATTTTTTTAAACTTAACGTTACATATATTTCCATAAGCTGTGTATGGCCATATTTGCAACTTGCCTATTAATAATATCATCCTTATATTTATCAATCAAAATTGCCTCTTTAATTTTCTTCTTTTTATGATTCCTTTCTTCCATTAATATTTTTATTTCATTACTATTAAATGTAAACCTATAATTACAAGTTTTTTCATGGTCAAAGAATACTGACTGTACCAAATTGACTATTTACATTATTTTTAATTCAATTATATAATAATTGATGATCCTTCAATCTTTTTTTCAAAAACATCTCGATTCACCAATATATAATTTTTAACATCCACATAAAATCTGATAAATTATATTACTTCTTTGCAACTTAGGAATTATATTCTTAGAATTATTAATCAATCGATTAACATTCAGAGGAACACAAAATGAAATATTATAATTTTTTTAAAAAATATATTTTTAATTAATTTAGATTGCATATTATTTATAAATGGCATAGATAACCATTTTTATTATCTAAGGTAACATTGCAAACTCTCTTCTTATTATTAAATGAATATACTGTATACAGAATCTGGTTTTTATCATAACTACCCTTTAAAAGTTCATTAGCAAAGAGTTCTATATTTAAAATTTTATTACTCTTATATTTACATAAATTATCATTGCGATGCAAAAATAATTTCAGACTTGCCATTTTATGTATCATTGGAACACATGATTTAAAATAAATATATCTTCTTTCTCCAATAGGTTTAAAAATTAATTTATAATTTAAATCAGTAGCATCACTAAATATTTGTAAATCCAAAAATTTTATTTTTCCATTCTGTTCATTCTCAATAATCCAAAATGGATATCTATGCTGTTTATAAATAACATGCAATCTAAATTAATTAAGAATGTATTTAAAGAAAAATATAATATTTTATTTTGTGTTCCTCTGAATGTTAATTGATTGATTAGTAATTTTAAGAATATAATTCCTAAGTTGCAAAGAAGATTTCATGTGGATGTCAAAAATTATATATCAGTTAATCGAGATGTTCCGTGAAATAAAGATTGAAGGATCATCAATTATTATATAATCGAATTAAAAATAATGTAAATAGTCAATTTAATACAGCTTCAGTATTCTTTGACCATGAAAGAACTTATAAATATAGCTTTACATTTAATAGTAATGAAATAAAAATATTAATGGAAGGAAGAAATCATAAAAAGAGGAAAATTAAAGAGGCAATTTTGATTGATAGATATAAGGATGATGTTATTAATAGGCAAGTTGCAAATACAGCCATACACAGCTTATGGAAATATATGTAATGTTAAGTTTAAAAAAATTTAAAATTCAGTTAAAGCTGATGAGGATTACTACGTAATTGAAAGCACTTCAAAAGAATTTAAACTACAATATTGTTTATATCGTTAATTATTTGTGTTTATATATACGTTAATGATTATTATTAGTCATTTATTAAACTACAAATTATCTCTAATCCAAATAAACATTTTAAATCATAGTCAATGAATATGTTTGTAATATTAGAGGCATTGATACTTAAATCTCCAGAAAATACAAAACAATCATAAAACTATAAACTCTTTTCTTTTATATATATATATATATATAGATCTTTTCTTTTATATATATATATATATAAGATTAAATTAAATAGCATCACATAATATAAAATGAAATTGGATGGAGAGACAAGCTCTTAGCTACAATGTACTGGTATATTTACTGCAATATTCTTCAGCATCCAAGTTATTAAACATATAAAATAAAAAATGAATCACTTTCATACCTTCACTGGCCATACTATAAAACCACAAAGTATAAAATCTAAATAATCATAGCTTCACTTAAATCAGATTATATAACTATAACTGATATATATATATATATATATATTGAAGCAGATAATCTGATATATATATATATATATATATTGAAGCAGATGATCTGATGCTCAGATCCTGCTTCACAGCCCACATCCAATCTCCTACCATCTAACTATGTTCAAACCCGTCTTTAGGCATGTATATATATATATTTATTTATACATATATTTCTTGTTGCTTTAGTATTATAACATCAATCATGTAGATATTTAGATATCTTAATATAAAACCATTTTAATAAATAAATATTTAATCTTATTTTCATGTGTATAAGTGCGTAAATGATAAAAATATATTTCAGTGTAGGATATTGCTAATAAATCATTAAAAGTTATGTTATATATAAATTGTATTTAAAATCATATATGAAACATATTATTTTTCATATTTAACTTAGCAGTCAGAAATGATGCAATTCTTTTAAAAAGTCTCTCGAAACCAATTACCCGGAAAAGCACTTACTTAAAAGTAAAATATTACAATTTTGTAATAATAAAATATATCCATTAGTGGAAATTTTGTCCATGCCAGCTTGTTTTAAAAGCATAAGACTTATTTTAAAACAATCGTTCGAGAAACTGATAACAGAATTGCATTGTTTCAAAAATCTTACCAGATAAAAAAGTATCCGGTCATCTAATTTCAGCTGTATGTTAAGTACTTAAACTGCCTCAGGTCCAGCAGTAGTTGCTATGTTATGTCACCAAAATAGAAGTATAAATACTGCTGGATTTGAATCCAAAAGAGAAGAGACAACCAACTATGATGATGCCAAATATAATCCAGGTCAATTTTAATTTTCATCCAATGTGCTGCAAGTAGGGGAAATTTTACCTTCCCCTTCATTCCAATATGCTTTTTCTGAAATGAAGCTCCAGATCCCATATTAATAAATTTTAAATATCTGCCGATTAATTCAATGCTACCTATCATGTCGTATTTTAAAACCCTAGATCTAGTGAACTAATGCTGATGAATATTATGCTTATCAAAGACTGTTATTCCAGATATCAAGGTAAAAGAACTTTAGCCATTCTTGATTATCCAATTTCACCTTTTTTATAATCCTGATGCTCTGTTCTGATACTAAATTTAAATGTTTTCATATTATGTAACTTTCTATAACTCTATATAACTGATCCTCATTAAGCATTTTTAATATATTTTCTTTCTTTATTTCCATGCGGCAAATAATTCTAGTATAATATATTTATGTATTTATGTTTTCTTTAAAATGCCAATAATAATTTCCAAAATTGCTAACACATATTTTATTTCTATTTTTCCTACCTTTACTTATGGGGTGATTAAGCATGTAAATTAATTAAAAACAAGTCTTACGCAACTTGTGCAGGTGTTCACAATTTTAGAAAATAAAGTAATTAAGTTATAAAAATTTGTTATAGAAAATAGATCAACATCTGTTTTCCTAAAATGTTTATTTTTTCTTTCTAAATAATAATGCGCTATTTTAACTTTAATATATCTTATATATATATAAATCTATATTTTATCCAAACTATTACCACTATCCCAGTTATTTATGTATCAATTTTAATTACTTTCACAAAGCATTTATTAACCAAGATTAATATTTATGAAATGTGTGGGGAGTTATGAATAACTTAAAGTAAAAGGAAGGGGGATCTTTATATCTTAAAATTATCTATTTAGTTAAATCTATCATCCATGCCTGTTTAGTAATTAATTCATACTATTATGCAGGGTGTTCTATAATTTATGGGTATTAAATAAGTAAGATAGTCTATAAAGCTATTTATGCTTCATTATTCCCAGGCATTGCATGCATATAGGCCACTTCATTATATATATTCACGCTTCTCTCTCATATGGAGGTATTCGCTAAGTCGAGCCCCATTGTCGTTCTCAATGTCCTTGAACCAGGCTGTAAAACCACCCTGGGGACATATTTGGTTGTATGTGCATACTTTATATGGGAATTGCTTTGGAAAATCCAGCCCAATAAATGCATTGCCAACCACTCTTCATTTCTAAACGAATCCTGCCCATGTTTGCAGAGAAAATTGGTAATTCTCATTCGATAAACTTCATGAAGCACACTCCAGGATCCATAACTGGACCACCCAAACCTGCCACCATGCACATACCACCTTTCATTATAATTCTAGTAAACCGATAAACATCCATAAGCCATAGTAGTGTGATTTTGCTAAAACAGACATCTGTGCCCATTATTTAATATTCGCGTTATTATGATGAACTTGTTAGTAATATAAATATTCATAGTGTCCCACACATCTGCCACTTTATAAATCAAATTAATAATTATATTCTATAAAAATATAATATTGCTTTGTTAAACTGTTCTCTTTAAAAATTGGTTAAATGCTATTTTCATTTCTCTGGGGGTGGAATAGTATCTTAATAATATTTTCTCATAGCGCTACTTCTGTAAGGTATTTATTATTGGCATCACCACAAATTTTAGCAAAGTTATTATAACATCTGAATTATATATATAATATTTATGAGGCTAGTGTCTGACAAATAATCAGACACCTTTATTTGTGATTAATATAATAAATCTTAAAATATATATATCAACTCTCGAATCATTGCTTTCTTTTATTTGAGTTATTATTAATTTATAAGTTATGCTTATAATGACTAGATGATCTCTGCTAAAATTACATAATTAATATGCAAGGTCATGAGCCTTCATTGCTCCTAAAGTATAGTTTGTTTTTAAGGTAGTCTATCATGAAAGTTAGCTTAGAGTCTTTTTGTGTCTCCAATGAGTGATGCCAGTGGTGAAAGAGGAAATGAGATCAATATCATCGGGATTGTTGCTCATAAGTTGATAGATCTGGGGTATAGGCAAATAGGGCAGAATTCATGAGTGTTCCTGCCTTATGTATCTTGTGCATGATTGGATTTGAGGTACTTTTGCCTAGATGCTAGATCTTGTTATGTGAACATACAAATCTGACCGGTAGATTCCTCCCCCCAGATTTGGTGCCCAATGTGGGGCTTCAAATACAAACACTCACATACTTGAGATAGTAGTAGATAGTGATAGATATAACTTTTTTTTTCATAATGATATTAAATATATATGTGTAAAAAAAATTTTTCCCCCCTTGGTTCATACACCCAGCTTAAATGTTTTTGAATATTGGTACACACTCTCTGCAAGTCATTGTTAGTATAAACATAGATATTTTTTTCAGTAAAAATATAAAAATATATTTCTCCAGTAAATAGTATGTTATATACGTAACATTTTTTTTTCTCATAAAAATATACATCGCTTTCACAAATCTATAAAAAAAATAAAATAGTGGCAGTTTTGTTTTCTTTCACATTTATAATGAAATATAAAGTATATGATCTAAATAATAATAATGTTTTATATAATGTTTTCATTCCTTTTCCATAAAAATTAATTACATGTATAATTCTTGTGAATCTTAAAGGAAGTAAAAAGAAATGACAGCTTTTAAGAGGCTTTTACTTTCGTAATCATATAGATAAAGAAGCATGTTCTCCGAATGATAATAATATTTCATATAGTTTCCTCCATTCATAATAATATAAAGAAATGCGTTTCCCAAATAATAAATAATGTTTTGTATTTTTTTCATAGTTGCATTAATATACATGTAAGATTCCAGTGAAATAAGAGTGGCAGCTTTTAAGGAGTTCTCACTTTCATAAGATAAAGAAATGTGTTTTTCAAAGAAGTAAATAATGTGGTATATAATGTTTTTTTCCTTGTTCATAAATGTGAAAATACATGTGGGATTTCCATGAATAAAAGGGTGGCAGCTTTTAAGGGGTCTCTACATTTATAATAAAAAAATATGTGTTCTAAATAGTAGTGTTTTATATATAATATTTTTCCATAAATGATTTTAATAACATAATATTTTCGAGTTTGCAGTGAGATAAAATAATGACAGCTTTTAAGGGGCTTTCACATTTAAAAATAAAAAGATAAAGAAGTGTGTGCGCTAAAGAATAATAATAATGTTTTAGATATATAATGTTTTTTTTTCTTTTTATAAATGAATAAATAATATTTCCAAAGTTGAGAGAGAATTAAATTAGTGACAGCTTTTAAAATGCTTTCACTGTTAAAATATAATAAAATAACTATTCCAAATAATCGCGTATATGCATTTTTTTTTTTTTTTTGATAATATGTATGCATATATAACTGCCTCAGATTAATGAAAGAAATAAAGTAGTGGCAGCTTTTTAATACTTTCATTCTCTTATATATAAATATTTGCTAAGGCTATAGTGATTTTTTTCTGTTATCATTGTTAAGCTGTGAGTGTATAACCGTTAAGTATATATTTTTGAAAAAAAGTACAATCCAGTAATAGCGAATCATCTGTTCAGATCATATAGCCCTACCCCTTTGGCTGGTGCCCTGTAGCAATACCAAAATAAATTTTCCAATAGGTGGTAGGGTTATTGGAATAAAAGAATAGTTTAAAGGCAATGATTCATAATGCAAAAGTTATATAGAGTTTTTTTTCTTTTATATATAAAATGTATGTGTATCCATTTTATCAATGCAACTGCTAATAAATCATTTTGTTAAGATGTTTCAGGTGCTGAAGAACAACCCAAAAACAAACAATGAAGCAGGACAGAAAGAAGGCCAGGTAGAAATGTAATAAATATTATATATATTTTGTATTGAAAGGTTAGATCTAGAAATTAGTATTAAAAGAAATAAAAGTTAGGCAGCATGGAGGTAGTTATAAGTAAATATAAATTAGGTATGGGAGATTAGAGCAAAGGGGAAGAGTGTGAGAATGGGGGAGGAGGTGTTAATCCATATTGAAATCAAAACAAGAAACCATAAACTTATCCATGTAGTTAGAAAAAAAATTTTTTTATCTTAAATCTAATAGACAAATGGAGGGAAGTAATGAGGATATGGATCAGGGAAGGCATTGAGATCGAGCAAAATAATTTTGGAAAATAATGACACACCCAAAGAGGTCGAGAATCCAACTGTAACCATGGAAACAGTGATATGGATGTTGCAGAGAATGGAAAAGAGATTTGAGAAGTTGAAAGCAAAAATTGAAGACAAAAGCAGAAAGATGAGGATTGGATGGCCACCACATGGGATAACATGAATAGCACCATAGCAACGAAGATAGAGGAGGTATTAACAGAGTGCCAACAGGAATGCGAGGATATTCATGACAAGTTTGAGGTGTTTCTGGAGAACCACAACTAGAAAACTCGGGATGCCATCCAGGAAATAAAAGAACTTATAGACAAGCAAAACAAGCAAGAGGCCACCTTTCTGTGTACATTGACAAAATTAAGGAGGAAATCAATAGCATAAAGCATGATATGGTAAGAACCGAGGAGAAGGTGAGCTTCGAGGAAGAAGGACTGGAGAGAATGAATAAATAGCAATCAATGTTAATAAATATTAGTACTGAATGGATACATTCTTTATTAATATTTATTGATATAAAGTACTATTTATTTTTAGCATATATGTGTGTAATAATGAAAAATAGAGCTGCATCTTGATACACTATTTTATATATAATGGTAAATGAAGGAAATGGCTAATACATATTATTCATGAAAAGATAACTATACTCAATTAGGAGTGTTTTTAATTGTGGTGATGGAGATCATTACAAATGCAAACAACAATATTTATTTCAATTAACAAAATAAATACATAAAAGAAAATGAATTAGCTTATAGCAAAATTGCATGACAAATGTTTGCATAATATGCACTTGCTTTGCAATATGTTCTTATGACTTTCTAAATCAGATAAAGATCAGAATGTCATGCCATCATTCAGGATTATTAGAATATCTTTCATTTCTTAATTAAACTAAGAATACATCATAATCAGCGAAACCCATAAATATTGTTACATTCCACTCACATATGACTGAATATAGGTTAAGTAGGCTAACAGAATCTAATATGAAGCATTAATATATGAATAGTTTCATAAAACAAAAAACAACAGAAATCCATAAATAACAATTAACAAACATACAATTAATAAAGTGATTAATAATAATTCATAAAATGAAGTTATTTAAATAAAAGAACTTTTTTTTAAAATTTAGATAAATATTTCTGATAAAATATAAGACAAGATAAAATTATTACAGAATTTATAAATCTCCATTTTATTATCTTTTTTTTTTTTTTAATGCAGCATCTGTATAAATTGTTTTATTTATACATATATTGACTGGACTAAATCCGAAAAGATTTTAAAAATTATAATTAATAAAATAATATTTTTTTGAAAAACCATTTATTGAGTTTATATATACACATATTGCGTGTGTAATATATAGATGTACAACTGCAAGCAAATATTCTACAAATAAAAATTTGCAATAAGAAAATATTAAAATTTGAACATAATTACTGCAAGTTAATATTTGTTGTTTTAAACATTAGTCTAGCAGAATTGAATGAACTTATAACTATTATTAAACAGTTTTACATGAATAAATTAAAATGTAGTTTTTACAAAATCCATGGAGATAAGAATGTATATTCAACATTTGACATTTCTTAGTATGCTAGTTTAATTTTATTTAGTTATGTATTAGTATGAATTTAAATGTCTAGTACAAATAATTGATAGTCATGGCTTTGGTTAATGAAGTTTCAGGGTCTCTCTTCTAGAATAAATGGATTAATCCTCAGAAAAAGCATGATAATGAAACTAATTATTTTTTAAGGAATGTGTGAGAATCAGGTCCACATTTTTTAGTTCCTCTAATACTGTATAACTTTGGTTAAAACAACCCATTCAGAAAGTAAGATTGCTTAGCTTAATTGTTTCCAACTTGGTATTGATTTAAACTATAACTTTACTAATTAGTGATTGAAATAATCCTATACAAGGATTAAATTTGTTTTATAATTTGTAAGTTCTTTTGAGAACACGCTATAATATGTAAACAAAAATATTTTTCTACTCATAACTTTTTTTATATAGTTTTTTTTCATGATTATTAATTAATTTTACAATATGTTTTCCCATTTATTAATATAAAACTATTTACATATTGTTTCATTTTAATTAAAATAATACACATTTATCAAAAAATATTTAAAAGCAATTTGCTTTAGTTTTCAAGTTATTATTTAAAAAAATTATTTAATACAAAATTTATTTTTAACTATTATTTCCCCCTTTTTAAAACTATTTACACACACATTATATGAACATGTGCAGTCATAAGTATTCCAGAAAAATTTTATGCATAATTTCAATTATTATATAATATTTTGTGCGTGCTTATTCTGGAATCTTCAACATGCATTCAAATGCCTTTGGTTTTCTTAACATAGATGTCTTTTCTTCACTTGTACTTTATTCACTAATCTTTAAAATCAAGCTTGATTTTAGTTTTTCAAATTTTAAAATAACAAACAGAAATAATGTTAAAACATGAAGAATAATATTTAAAACTTTGTAGAATCATTTATCTAACATAGTGGTGAGAACCTTTTTACGTGTGCGTGCCAAAAATTTCAAAAAATATATTTATTGAATGATTGGCATGCCATACAATTATTAAATCAAAATATAAACAACTTAATTGTTGCAGTTTTTTAAAAGTTTATGAAACAAAATAATAATAATAACAACAAAATGTCTAAATAAACTAAATACAAGGTAACGAAATTTATTTAGAAGAGCGTAAGTTGAATAAAATGTAATAGTAAAAAATTAATAGTAATTAAAGCAAAATTTTGAAAATAAACATATAAAATCAATATAACAAGATATTATTTAATGAGATTTTTGCTGTTGTACATTGGATGCCAAGTGTGATATATCTGGTTCATATTTTGTCATTTTTAATATTGTCCATGCTGAACTAGATTCATCTATCATTCTATTTCTCAAACTGTCTTTAATTAAATTCATTTTTGAAAACAATGATTCACATGCATAGGTAGAGGAGAAAATTGATACTATGGTGGTCACTCTGTTTTAGACAATTAAATGTTTCAGGAATAGTTTTCCAGGCAGTCAATAGTTTCTCTTCAGCATTCTTTTTACACATGCCCAATAATCGATCATTTTTTATTGTTTCTAACTCCTTCCTCAAATCAACAAATTTCTGCTTGTATAGAACTGGATTGAAAATCGACTGATTGCATTTCCATATCTTCTAAATTAAGCCACTCAAAAATTTCTATTTTGAGACTAACCAGTGATATTATGCTTGGTTATAAAATAAATTTTGATGTTTTTAAAAATTATCTGAACTGTGTAAATCTTAAAGAAAATTCATCAATTACTGATTGAATAACAGCACAAAACTATTGCTCTATTTTACTTGATCTCACTTCTCATGAGATTCTAATTCAGTCAAGAACTTCTTTATACTTGAAAAATATTTAAAAGTGTAAGAAATAACATCATGATTGAAAATTTGTAATTTAACTTCAAATGCTTTGATCAAATCAAACATGACAACAATTGTATTATTATAATCTTGCAGTTTTATATTTAATTCATTTATATGTGAACACATATCAGTAAAAAACATTAATTTCAAAAGCCATTCAACATCCATTAATTAATTATATTTTTCAATAATTTTCTCATTATTTAAAAACAGTCTAATTTCATCTAAACACTCAATGAATCTTTGAAGAACTTTTCCTCAACTTAACCATTGGAGATTTTTAAGAGACAATGCAATAAAAAGAAGGACATTATAAATAGAAATACAATAATAAGACAGGTTGAAGAACGGAAATGAAATTAAGGATTATAAAGAAGGATTTAATAAATATGAATAGAAGATTTGTAATTTAATGAATATTGAACTAACTGAAGAAGAAAAGAATATATTAAATAAAGATTTAAAATATGTGCCATATGGAGTATGTAAAAATAAGGAGGTAATGGAAGTGCAAATATCAGTAGAGAAAATAGCACAAAAGTATTTGGAGAGTATATAAAAGATAAATTGTGAATGGAAAGTTTTAAAAAAAAAAGTGAATATGGTATATAAAATAAAAATATTAAGTATTGAAAATAGGAATAAAAAAATAAATAAGGGGATAAATAATTTAAATAATGTAATTAAAATAAAAGAGATTAAAAAAATAAGAAATAAATATGAGGAAGAGATAGTGTTTATAAAATCAGATAAAGGTAATAAATTAGTATTAATGAATAAAGAAGAAGATATTGGAAAAATGAATAAATTATTGTCAGAGAAGTATTTTATTAAAATAAAAAAAGATGAT
The DNA here is from genome assembly GCA_028023455.1 of Epiperipatus broadwayi. Taxonomy (NCBI): domain Eukaryota; kingdom Metazoa; phylum Onychophora; class Udeonychophora; order Euonychophora; family Peripatidae; genus Epiperipatus; species Epiperipatus broadwayi. The sequence continues at coordinate 2,075,998 of JAQFVV010000127.1, read as the reverse complement.
ACTAAATTAAAAAATGGAAAGGTTTATGAATTAGTAAAAAGATTATATAATAATGTATTAATAGATAGAAAAATATTTGCATTATCAGAAAATAAGAATTGTGGTATGGCAATAATACATGGAACACCAAAAATATTTAAAGAAGAGGTGCCTTTAAGACTAATTATAAATAGTACAAATTTACATTTTGATAAAGTATCTAAATGGATATCAAATAATATTTTTAAGAAAAAAATTTAATGATAAAAGCAGTTTTTATATTAAAAATAATAAAGAGCTAATAAAAGAGATTAGAGGTAAATAAATGATTATAATAATTATAAGTTGCTATGGTTAAAATAGATGTGTTGATGTACATGAATATAAATGTAGAAGAAGCAATAGAGTTAGCAATAAAAATATGTAGGAATGATGAGCATAAAAACATAAACATACAAATAGAGAGATTGAGAAAAATAATGAGAATTAGTTGTAAAGAGATTACATTTGAATATAATGGAGAATATTATAAACAAGGAAAAGAATTATTAATAGGAAGAGCATTAAGTGGGATACTTAGTAATATATATATATATATATTTATATATATATATATATATATATATATATATATATTTAAAAGAGAGAGAGAGAGAGAAAATATGGAAGATTTAATGATTAATAATAGTAATGGTCCAATTTTTATAAAAATGTGTGTTGATGATTATTTATTAATTTTTAACAAGAGTCAAAGACAAATAGATATGTATCTTGAAGAGATTAGTAAGTTAGATAAAAATAAAAAAATTATAATAGAAAAAGAAAATGATAATAAATTATATTTATATATTTTGTTAATGAAGTCATATAGAAATGGTAAGTGCAAGATAGAAACATCTATATAAAAAAATCTAATATGGATAGTAATATAAGTAATTGGAATTCAAATATAGATATAAAATATAAAATAAGTAGTATAAATTGAAGAATAATAGAGCTAGGAATTATTGCTCCGATGAAGGAGTTTATAATAAACAGGTAGAATTGATAATAAACAAAGCAAAACTCTCCATACAGTATTGCCACCCTGTGCTAACCAGAGTAATCAATGAATGCCAGAAGGCTTGTGCATAAAATCCCTATCTAATGCCTACTCATAAAATATCCCCATACTAGTTTCTGGCTTGTAGCCATCGTCAGTGAGGAGCTTTGGATCTGAGAGCACTGCACCTAGATCTTAGGATCTAATGCAACCCTCCAGCACCCACATTTTATCTCTACTTAACTACAAAACTATGAGAATGAAATTGAAAACACAAAAATATTTTCAATCTAAGCTCAATAGCTTATATAGAATTGATAATTAAAGAGTTTAAAGATAATGACTATCCAGAGATTATAGAAGAACGTATGAGGAAATTAGAAGAAAAATTTAATAAAAATAAAGAGATACTATGTAAAAAAGATAAAATAGGTAAAGATAAATATATGGGTATTAGAATTTATAATAATAGTATTGTAAAAAGAATAAACAAAATAATTATTAAAATTAATAAAAAGTTTAATAATGTAATAAAATTTAAGATAATAAATAAAAGAAGGAAAAATATACTTAATATATTAGATAATAAATATGTAAAAAAAGTAAAAAAATGCATAAATGGGATATATAAAATTAATGTAAGTCATGTAAAAGTAAAAATATAAAAAACTATATTTAAAAACTAAGTATGTAAGTGAGACAAAGAATTCAATTTATACAAGATTAATTTAACATAAATATGATAAGATGCCATCTATTTATTTGGATTCATTAGAAATAGATCATAAGTTTGAGAATGATAGTATAAAATGATTAATTATACAAATAATAGAAGGAATAGGAAAATTAAAGAGACAATGCTAATTAAAAATATAAAACCAAATTTTAATAGAGTTTTTGGGATAAAGATAATAATTTTATGATAATTATAGTTATTATTAATAATAGTTTGAATATAAAAAGATTTAAAAAATAAAGTTGAAGAAAATGATGATAGAGAAAGTTGTTAAACAAGTATAAGAATTTTTGAAAATTTGTCAGTTGGTTTTTGGAAATAGGATTATAAAGATGTAAGTATTTAGTAATGTAATAAAAAAGGTTAATTTATAATGTAGAAAAAGTTTATAGTTAAATATATAATAAAAATAAAAAAAGTTTAGAAGTAATTAAGAAAATATAACTAAAAAGATAATAATAAAATGATAGATTAAATAGTAGAGTTTAAAGATAATAAAATACTATAAATAAAAAAATAAAATTAGTTAAGAGTTTTTAGGCTATGATGTATGTTTTTGATTATGTGTGTAAATATAATGTATTAATTGTATGATTATATATTTGAATATTATAGCTCTGATGATGATTGCAGCACAGTTGAAACTGTAATAAAATTTTGGTGCAAAAAATTGTATTGTTAAGTGTATAAGAAGGTTGGAAATAATATGATGTGTACAAAAGTAAATCACTGTACACTGAGTTCACCTCAATAAATTTAAATTGTTTTGTTTATTTAGAGCTTGTATAAATATAAAATTGACTAACTTAATCACAATATTCATAACATCATCCAATGGCTTAAAGCTGTCCATTATGCATAAAACCTACTGTTGTATAATGCAATGAATCCCAAAATTGAACGTCCAATACAGTTGGTAAATAAGCTGAGAAAAGAATTTTCTTTTCCAGTCATACTTTGAGCACCATCTGTAGTTAGTTACTGATACAGTTTTGGCAATATCTATCTCTTTCTCAGTGATTACATTTGAAACTTCATTGCAAATATCTATTACTTTTGTTGCTGTTACAAATGAGGTTAAACTGATCAATTCTTCTTTGATATTATTTCCAACACAATAGTAAATAAAAATAACCAAACATACTGATCCAAGGCAGAGAGAAATTAAACTAAAAAAAATTATATCTTTTTTTTGTTGGTAAGTTATGTTGTTAGCCATTTGCAGAATTCTTCCTTTAACTGTATTTCAAATGAATGGTGAATTTTGTATTCTTTGAATAACTTGTGCTTTGTTTTCAAAATCTTTAAAAAGAACTGGTATACATTTCATTCAAGCTTCCAAGCTCCTTTATATATTTTTCATCATTAAAACATTTCCTGTGTTTGGCAATTACATTTGAACAATTTTTAATAAATTTTATTATAGATATTGATTGAATATATTCTTTTTGCTCAACTTTACTTTTTTCATAGAGCAATTTATGATTGATCTTATAATGCTGTTTTCCCAATGATGTTCTCAATGCAACTGCTCTGGAACATAAAACCCATACTGCCTTGGTGCCTTTGTTAATCACTACATACTTATCAATCCACCAATTTTGAAATTCTCTACTGCTTGATAATTTTTATTTTTTATTTACACTAGTCATATTAATATAATGGTAACAAATTTATTTAAAAGTAAATTTAAATGAGCTTTAATAATTTTATAAATCAAAGATTCATTATATGTAAAAATATATTATTGCCCTTACATTTCACTTTTACAGCAAAACTTCAAGCAAAAATAACAAAAAAGTCATTTGATGGCATTGATTAAGAATTTTATTCCTTTGTTTGCGGTCATTAAAAAAGTGAATGGTGTCAAAAGGTTTAGATCAAAAAAGATTAAGATAGAAAACCATTTAGATTTGAAAAAAATTATGTCAAAGAGCTATAAAATATTTTACTAAGTTTACTTTCTAGTGTAATTGAAATCATTTGACAAGTTTATAGAATATGATATCACAGTATACTGATATCACTTTATTTGACTTAAAATATCATTCCTACCTACATAAGTACTGTATATATATTTTTAAATCTTGGAATTTATTGTTTCTAATCAGATTTCAATTGTAGATTGAATTCTAATATAATATTATACTATATTTTACCTTTAGTTTAAGTAAATTTTTATTCATTTAGATTTTAGCAACAAAAAAAACTATTGAATAATTTAAAGCATAGAAAATTATAATATGTAAATAGGTCACATGCCATCTCTGGCGCATGTGCCAGATCTAATAGTTTTGATTTTAAAAACACATTCATCAGAAATTTTTTAGAAATAGTAGCCATTTTTATCATGAATATTATTATCTCACTAATATAATCTTTTAAAATGAGATGAAAATGTTATACCAGCCAAAACCTAACATATATTGTATAAGTCAAAAGTTTATAATCCTAGCATTTGCAATGAATTTGCCTTAGAAAAAATACAAGCCATAGAAGAATTTTGTTTATTGGAGTTTTTTTTTTTGCAATGTAGTTAGAATTGATATTGTTAAATTGAAATAATATTATATTGATTCAAACTCTAACTAATTGGAGAATAATTAAGTAAAAACATCTTAAATCATAATATATATGCATATGTGTGTATACTTACAATTGGCCAATTAGGATAAAGATATGTGACAGCTTTGTAAGCTAAATGAAGACATAATCCTTCTGAAAGCCAAAAATCATCCCAAGATGATTCAGAAACCATATTTCCAATCCACTAAAAAGTAATGTATTCATACATAAATTAATAAATGAATTAAATGGCAGTTAAATAGATATATAAATGAATAGATTATGGATGTAGATGTATAGATAGAAAGGTATATAAATAAATAGATTAAAAAACTTTGTCAAAAAATTACATAATGAATTTAAAGTAGGATTTAGAACTCTGCGAACACTAACAGAATAATTAATAACACTAAGGATAAAATAAACCTAGAATCAATAACACAGATGGTGTACAAGATTGCATGTCCTAAATCAGGATGCAGTGCAATATATTATGGTGACACTTGAGTGACAGTCAGTAACAGATTGTCTCAGCATAAGTATGCATATAACAAATTGCTAAACAAAAAATGAAGGCAATTCTATATTTGTTGATCATCAAAAGGTGTTTAATCATGTATTTGAACCCTCCAGGGCTGAGATAGTGTGTACTGAGAAAACCCATGCCAAAAGGAAAATCAAGGAGGCTTTCTTCATTGCTAGTGACATAAATGCTATAAATAAAAAAGACGTGTCTCACAATTTCAAAAAAATGGATGGTCAGAGTTGTTTTGCATAAATTTGCATACGAGTTTAATACATATTAAGGCTATGAATATGGATTAAACAGGCTCTGAAAGCACCTAGCCAATATTAATATTTAGAATTTAGTAATTAACTTCAATCAAGTCACTTGCATCTACTGAAATAATCGTGAAACAACTTTTCTCTTTACTTCAAAAAGTCTGAATATTTTGTCTCGATGTGATGAATTATTAAAAGAAAAACTTTAATACCCTCAAATATACCATCATAAACTTTATTGTTTGGTGTAATGCTGACCTTTAATTAAAATCAATGCAATCAACATGATTATGGATTATAACCCATTTGTTTGGCCATATATATATATATATATATATATATATATATATATATATATGATCTGAACTATTTAGTAAAAAGAATTAAATATCTATAAACTAATGGAATAATAAAATTAAAAAAGGGCTGAATGCTAATATCTTTTGGATATAAAATTATAATGTCTTTTCAAATGGATTAAATTGCTTCATATACTAAACTATGATTCATTCTCAGTTCTTTAAAAAATGGATAATGAATTATAAATTCCAAATATGTTAATATTGCTTAAGAATTATAAATGTCAAATATTTAATACCACTAATGGATTATGGATTAGAAAGTGCAAATATTGAATATTATGAAAAGTCAAATATATCAGCAATCCTTAAAATGGATTAATGTGCTAAATATAACTGTCATAGGATTAAAACATGTGCTTAATAAAATTTATTAATTTTGATATTACATTCCAGTAAGAAATAAATTACAAAAAGAAATTTAATTGTATTTATATCATATTTGATGCTTTCATTAAATGTTTCCATGAATTCCCAAAACATTGAAACAATTATACAAGAATAAATATTTCCTTGGGATAAATTTAAAGCATTTTTAACTGTTTGAGCAAAACCAGTGGATTACTTAATCAAATTTTATTATAATTGATTCTTATTTAGTTAGTTGGTAGTAGTTGTTGTTGTTGTTTTTTTTATTATTATTATTATTATTATTATTATTATTATTATTATTATTATTATTATTATTATTATTATTATTATTATTATTATTATTATTATTATTATTATTATTATTATTATTATTATTATTATTATTATTATTATTATTATTATTATTATTATTATTATTATTATTATTATTATTATTATTATTATTATTATTATTATTATTATTATTATTATTATTAATATTACTACTATTATTATTCAACAACAAACTTTATTAATTTTTTTGAATTACATACATTTGAGTAATGGTGATTACAAGGGTTACATGTTCAATCATATTGCACAGATTTTTACATGGGTTGATTTTAAGAATTACACCAATCAGGTTGCAAGGTATGTTTTTGACAAACAGTGCTAGTAGTTTTGGATTCAGAGATGGATGTCAAATTTAATCATTAAAGTCTTTAAAAACAGTTCAATATAAACCATAATTTCATATATAGATAGGTATGGCTTAAGAGTGTAAAATCTGGTGTCTTATTAAAAGTTATATACAATCACTAAATTAATCTTTATTATTGTTCTTGTAATTTTAATCTGGTAGTATGATAGGGAGGTAATTTATTATCCATTTGGTAGGAAATCAAATTACGGGTCCTGTATGAGGGGACAAAGTCAGTTCAGAGAAGAACTACATATGGTAAGCAGCTGGTGGTTGGTAATAAATGGGAAATAAATTTTGTACCTTGGTAGTGGATGATCTTGAAGACAGTTAGTGTAAGTATGCTATGTTGAGGGTAATAGATGGTATCATTGAATGCTATTTAATGTGCTTACTGTTAGTCTATGACTTTTTATAGATTGTATGGTTGTTTCAGTAGTAACCAGGTGGCAGCAAAAATATCTGGGGTGCAGTTGTGTTATACTGAAGCTTGATTTGTTGGAGGTTAATAGTAAAAGGAGTTGGATGTCTTCTGGTATTGCTGACAATGGTGAAGATACAGAAAGTGCACCAGAAGGTATATAGGATGCATGTTATGGCATATACAGTAGGGGGTTATCTTCTGATAGGATTGAATTAACTGTTATATAGATGAAACTGGTCATTTATATGTATTTAGCATGGTAGTCCTGATTTGACTAAGGGCTTGACATTGCCAAAGGAGATGTTGAATTTTTTCTGCCACACAACATAAGGCACATAATGGATTTATATTTTTATATAAATGGCAATATTGAAGGAAATGAAATGTTTATAAATCATGTAGATTAAGACAAACTAAAAAACTGAACAATTTAGGCTCCATGGACCATCTTTTGAAAAGAGCAAAGTAGTTGGCAGTTATTGATACCTAGCATGGGAGACAGAAAAATTTTGTTGGCTTCCAGATATAGTGTGCATATGTTTGTCAGTATGGGTATTTATTAATTATGGAGGAGGCTGATCAATTGGATGCAAATAGAATCAATTATTAAAATTTGGTAAGAAATGAATCTAAAAGAGGGGAAAGTCTATCAGTAGGGATTACTACTAACAGTGATCACAGTGCTGAGAATTTTTGAACAATTGACATAATTGAATTTATGGCTTTTTGGACATAGAACACGTGGATACTGTGGAGGCTCAGAGCATTATTAATGGGTGGGCAATTTCTTAGCTGAGATTGAAAACATCTTCCTGCCACACTGTACCTTGTTGCAGAGTGAAGTGGTGGCAGAAATAAACAATTCTGAAAATTTAACAATAGGAAAATAAAATGTAATTATGAATATAATAAATAGATAAATTTTAGCATAAAAAGAGATGTTTTGGAGAAAGAGTTGATGATCTGTGTATAATTGTTTTGAAGTTATGTTTTGTAAAATGTTCTTCATCACAGGAGAGCCCATGTAAAATGGAAAGCCTAAGAAAGGGATTTCTTTTCCCTGAAATATTGTTGGTGTATATAAACCATGCTGCTGCTCTTCTCACATTAAATCTAAGTTTATAATGGAGGAATATTGATTGAAGATGTTTTACAATATGGGGAGATGCTTACAAGAGTGCATGAAGACAGTGACATCCATGTATGCTATGCATGGGATGTATTGGTGAGCACATATAATTTGTATGCCTGAAAATGTTTTTGTATATGCCAATGGTGGCCAAATGTTACTCTCAGAGCCACATGTTGCTTTTGGTCAAGTGATGTGCAGCTCCCATTAAAATCCGATTTTATTTCTATTTCAAAATTTATTTTTAATTGTAGACTTCCACATAGAACATCTACCTCAATGTTGAAATTTTTGGTTTCATCCCCCTTTTTGCTGGTTATAATATCCAATAGTCATTTTTAATCCAATTGGCAATCATTGAAATGTTCAGTGTTTTAGAAAGTCCACTTCTTGATATTACTATCTCTTTTATCAGGCCTGACTCTTCCTATGATTTATAATACTATTATATATCATGTGTATTCTTTTTCTCTATTCAAATTCCAAATGATATAAACTAGTTTCTATCCAAAATGGAACTTAGGGTCTTTTAGTTATATATAATGGTAGAAATTTGATCTTGGAATTGATTTTAATGGTATAATTGCTTTGATGCATAGGTCTATTTTATTCCCATTAAATCTTTGACTGTAAGTTCTGTTTTCTCAAGTATCAACATTTTATTTATTTTTTACTAAATTTTTGATGTCTTTCTGTGATAACAAAAATAAACCAGTACTACTATCCATTTCTAAAGTCATTTACTAACAGATAATAACGTCCAACAGAATACAATCATTCTCTGTATCATTATTCTTTTTAATATCACTTTTTCTTCTTACACTGTCTCCCTGTAATTTAAAATCTGAACATGGTTTTTCTACTTCTGCCTTTATTTTGGAAAGTACAAGCAAAATATTATAATAAATTACAAACACTATATTTTTGTCTTTTTAAATTTTCAGTATTTCTTCATGTGGCCTTTCACCCCACAGCAGTAATACATTAAAACATCATTTGATCTCTTATGGCTTGAACTATTAACAGCTATTGAGACATTGTGGGTGAATGTAGTAGTTTAAAATTACAAAGCATTCTCCAATTATTACTTACTGTGCATTACATTTTTCCAATGTGCATTTATAGATAAGGTTCAGTTCAAGTTATGATCCATTGTTCTATAAAATAATTGACCCAATAATATGTCATTCAACACAGAATTAAAATTATATTCTTTTGTGAGTATTTTGAATGTAATATCATAATCTTGATATCTCTCTTAAGGTAATTGTTTCTTATTCCTAAATCTTGGTATGCCACCCAATTATTTGTAAGCTAAAAATACATGTTTATCTTGTCATTTAACCTCACATAGAACATCTTTGGAGATTCTGGGGTTGCATAATTGTTTTGCCACTTTTTCCACTTGAAATACATCTTTCCTGGAGAACAACAAAAGCATAGCTAGTTCAACTTTGTTGTCATTGATTCTATTAATAAACACATATTTTTCAACATGATCAAGATAAATTTTCCAAGCTGAAATATTATTTACATCAAATTCATGGACACTGTTATTTAATCATGTGATTTTAAAGGTTAACAGAGATTCTTCAATTATCAAAGTGTTCTGTTCTGCATGCTTGCACAAGTTGTTCTACTATATCGCATGATCACCATTTATTATGCAGTGCTCTCAGATCCAAGGATTCTCACTGATGAAAGCCACAAGCTAAAAACTAGTCTGGGGATATTGAATGAATAGGCACTAGATAGTGATTTTATGCACAAGCCTTCTGATATCTAATAGTTACTCTGGCTTGGTGGCACTACTCTATGGAGAGTTTTGTCTATTTGTTCTACTAGCCATAACTCTCTCATTATGATACTGTAAGTACAGGGTTATTTTTTTAAAAAACTGTTGACTGAGCCATTCTTCTGTATCCCAGAGATATTCTTTCAATGCCAGATAGTAAGCATCAATAACTTTATTAAAATAAATACTACAATAAATTAAACTTAACAACACAAGTTTAATCACCAATCATGTATATAAATGAAAAAATAAATAATCATTAAAAAATTACTTTTTAATCTCTAAAGTCTATTATAATTTGTGGTTGTATGAATTAACTTATTCACATACACAATAATTTAATATGTCCACATAAATGCTTGTTAACATTGACTATGGTGTCTTACACACAGAAGTGCTGCATATCTTATAGACAAGATGACACCATAAAGATTATACATTATTCAGCAACACTGATGATAATTATATATTGTAACCTTTAGCTTTATCAGGAAATCTAAATCTTCAGCTATACAACTGTTTAATATTTTAAAATTTTTTTTCCAAAAAGTTAATTTCTATAGCAAGCCAATTGATAGGGCTTGATATTCAAATGTTATTGCATTCTGTAAATCATTGTATAAGAACTTTGATAAGTTTTAATTACTTTAAAAGTTATTTTAATATCTTATTATAATGTTTTAAACTCATATGTAGTTGTAGATGTTAAATGGCCTAGTTTAGGAATATTTTTATTCTAAATATTAAAGTGCTAAGGTTAGAAAAATATTAAGAGTCAAAAGTATTTTAATAAAGGTACTAGTGTATAAAAATCAATGTTAGAATTAAACATTAAAGTTAAGTTTGAATCTTTAATGCTCATTATAGTATTTAAATTATTTGCTTTTAAAAATGCATTTTATAAAAGTATATTATTCTTAATGCCCGTTATAATAAAAATAAAGTCAACTGAATAAACTTTAAGCTAGTTAATTAAATAAGATAAATAATTAATTTATTAGTAAATGTTATTAATTATAAATAATAAAAAAACATTAGTAAACATATGCGACTGTGCTTAGACTATAAATTTCAATTTTAACTTCTTGGTTGCAATATTAAAAGTTATTCTTAAATAATTATTTTAAAAAGTTTTATTTAAAATCTACTCTGGGAAATTCAATTTTATTAAATATTGTATAAGAGTGTTTAAAAAGAATAATGTAAATTAATGTTTTATTATTTATTATACAATATTTGTTTTATTTTCATTGCAATAATTTTTAGTTTTATAAATAATTGTCTTAAAATGTAACATTTTAAAATTAAAAATCTAAACAGTTATGTAAATGAGTTTATTTTTAGTGATATCTCCCAGGATTCCAGTTAATATGAGAGTCAATTTCATCCAACAAAATCAGTCACATGACCAGCAATATAAATAGATGGCCATTTTTCACACATGTGTTTACTTGTTATTTTTTAATACTTTTCTTCTTGACTTTGGTAATTTTTACTGGGGAAATTTACTTGATTAATAATTAATTTTTATTCAGTCTAATTGCTTATAATAAATTTTTATTTTGCTTAAAGTTAAACATGTATTACTAACCAATTTTCTCCAGGTACTGATGTTCAAAGCTGAAATTAGACAAGAAATACAATGGAAATTTTATCTAAATATTTAACAATAATTGTCAAGTTATTTCTATATAAAATGTACACTTCTGGGGAATTCTTCATGAATAATTATTGTTACATAAAAACTTTTATTGATTCTTATTTTCTCATTAATAGCAATTGATATTATCAGTTGAATTTTTATATACTGGAATATTAAGACTGCTAAAGACTATGGTATTGTTAGTATTTTAAAGCAGTTATTAATAGTGTAAAAATGTTTTTGCTCGTAATCTTATGACATGCTGATAATAAGAAGTTTGTTAAAAGATTTTACAATGTTTGAATATCCTTCAGCAAAATGCTTTTATTTTAAATTTTAAAAAAAATGGTTTTTTTTTTAATTGTTTATTTTTTGTATGAATAGACTATTTAATTTCAGGTAGAAGAACCTGCTTAATGATAATTAAAATTTTATAAATTTCTTACCTAAATTTTAAAATAACATTTATTTAGTTATTGTTAAAGTAGCAGTGGTATAGAAATTACTTACTCAAAAAAAACTTCAATTTATATCTATTTCAGACTAGAGTCAGGAAATATTTCCTAATTCAATGAAATTAAGATTATAGACTTAGTCTATTGTTCTGAAAATTTATTATAAGACTATATACTTTTAAAATAATTTTCTAAAATATTAATAGAATATTTATTTGAAATTATTAGTATTAATCTTAAATTATTACTTGTACCAAATAATTTGAATCACATCCCCAATGTGAATAAAATCATAAATGCTCCTGAATTATGAATTTTATTGAAATTTATCATATGCTCACCTGTTTCATTATAAATCTGTTCTATTATATCTTGTCATTATTATTAATATGAAATCTGCTCTACAATGGAATTTGTGTTTTGTCAAAAGAATAAATGCTACTTGTGTATTATCTTCAATATGTGTTTTTAACAAGAGATAATGAGAAATAATAAATTCATATAAAATGTTATAGTTGCATCATTATTATCTGTGCTTTATTTGAAATATTCTTCATGAAATTCAAATAGCCATTAATGTATTTTGTGCTTGTGTTTACCAAAATCTAATGCTTACTAGAAATCTTTGAATGCTGTACCAATAATTTAAGACAATTTAAGTTTGCTGTATTTTAACAAGTACAGAAAATGTTAGCTAGAACATCCAGAACAAAAAACTTTTATTTATTTATTTATTTTTGGTAAACTGTGTATAATTTTAAGTTTTAATATTATGCTATTGTAATTTTCTATATATTTTATTTATTCTGTGCATTTGTTTGATATGATTATATGAATCATTTGTAAGCTATATTATTCAGAAGTTCTTACAATATTTACCTGTTATAACACTATATTATTAAAGTGATATGTGTCTCTTGTCATGATTTATTTTATGCTGAACAAGGTGAAGATAGTATGTATTCTTATTACTTATTTTAGACCATGCTTTTATTAAATCAGATTTGATAAATAATTTTTACAAATCAGTTAATTAATGTAGTATTTATTTAACAAATGGTAAAATTAGTCTCTTGTTATTAATTGTACATTTATTTTACCATTGTGTTATCCAAGAGATTGTACTTTGTCTCTCTCTTTTGTGGATATTTATTTTGCTAACACATATTTTATAAAGAGATTATAGCTGTGCCTTTTTTTATTATAATATATTCAGTGAATTATAAGTTTTGTGCCTCATATTAAAGCATAAAATGCTTTGTTTAGGGCAATTATTATTGTTTCTATTATGTATTTGATGATTCATTTTCTTTTCTTATGTTTAGAGACTACATCTTAGCATATTTATTGCCCTCAAATGTAGATGCTTTTTTTTGAGTTCATGCCATCACTTATTTTATATTGCCTTATTTATATTTAAATCATGGATTTATTGTATTATGTATTTTTTGCATTATTCCATGTGTGGTGTACCACCATGATTTTATTTTTGGCAATTGATATTGTAGTTAGTTCTGAGGAACTTCATCTTTCTCTTCTGTTGCACTCTTTAATATTTTAAGTGTAGGTTGTAGATTATTCTTGATATGTACATCTGTTTGCTGTGCTGTGCCAGTATTATAGAATGTAAAACCAATAAATATTTATTTTAGACATTAAAATTATGTTCGAGACCTCAATAAGTGATATACATTTTTTTCAGCATTTATTTCATCACTGGATTGGTAAGCCATATTTAAGGTTTAAATGTACTCATTGTGAGGACAACATAATAATATGATTGTATTGTGAAAATAAAAAAACTTTGTATTATAATACTAATATTAAAAAAGGTTTTTATTAAACAAAAAAAGTAATAATAGTAAATAACTATTGAATTTGTAAATTTATTTTTATTGTTAATTTTGGTTTTCTAGTCCTTCAATCATAATCTTTATGTATTGCCCAGAAATCTTGATACTATAAAATTTATTTTATAGTTACCTTTTATGTTGAACATTAAGAGTACACAAACATATGAAATTTGGTGTAATAATCACTATGTTAAAATTTCTTGTAGATTTAAGAAATAAATTAACTTAATTATTGAATGATCACTTTAATTAATGACTGGCTTAGTGATAAAATTATTATTTACTTTATTCAGAATATTATTATTTTTGATTAATACATCATAAGTTTAAATGAGAAAAGTATTTATGTCAAATTCATAAAGAAAAATTTAATAGAAATTATTAGTGTGGTATCCTAAGTGACCATAAAATCGCTTATTTACTCGTTATATCTGAATGCTATCCTGGTATACTCTTTTACTTCAAATTAAGAGTTTTTCATATATTTATTTTAAGAAAAATATTTTCTTAAAAATTGCAATGGATAAGAGTATGTCTCCCATATTTTTACTAGGAATCCATTTATTGCCTAATAATTCTTAAATAAAAAGAAAAGAATAAATGTTTAGTATTATAAACTTTTAATTACAGAATCCTGAGATTTTAATTTACAGAAATGACTATTAAAAAAATTGTGCAAAAGAAAATTAATTTTAAGAGGTAATGTAGCACAAATATAACAAACATATTGTTATTTATGAAAAGAGATAAATGTGGATCTTATCATGGCAATGAGATGCTGATGAATGTTATTATAAGTCCTGTATTCAATGATGTATACAGTATTAAGAGCCTCTCTGTAAAGTGTGAGAGTGTGGTGAGAGTTCTCTTAAAGTTCTCTAAATGTTACATATTATATTTACAATGTTTATTAATGGCTATTATTATCCTTGTGACTTCTTTTTATTATAGCATATAGCATTTGATAACCCTGCTGGGTTTAGCTCCCATAGCATTTATTTATTTTGGCACTTATTTATTTTAGTGTTATTATTTTGATATTTAGTTTAAGTTATGATATATATTCATTATATCAGTGCAAATTGAGTAGACCATAGTTGGGATTTATATTAGTCCTTTCGGGCATAATCTAAGCTCATTTGTATATATTAACTTTTAATAACATTTAAAGGTATTGTGTATATATATACTTTTCTGAGTAAAAATAGTAATTAAGCATTACAATTATACATGTACTGTATATGTAATTACAAAAATTTAATAAATATTTTAAATATATACATTCATGGACAGTCTAGGTTTATGTTTATAATACATAAAAACGTAATCATTTAGATATAAAAATGATGAATGTCAAATTCATTTCATGAGTAATGACAATCAATATTCTTTATGTGTGTTATTGCAGAAAAAGTTAAAAGATAACATTGCAATATGTCAACTAAATAGACTTCAGACTTCAGGCCCGGTATAGAATAGAATAGAATAGAATAGAATAGAATAGATAGATAGATAGATAGATAGATAGATAGATAGATGGATAGATGGATGATGATGGATGGATGGATGGATGGACGGACGGACGGACGGACAGACAGACAGATAGACAGATAGATAGATAGAGATAGATAGATAGATAGATGGATAGATAGATGGATAAATAGATAGATAGATAGATAGATAGATAGATAGATAGATAGATAGATAGATAGATAGATAGATAGATAGATAGATAGATAGATAGATAGATAGATAGATAGATAGATAGATAGATAGATAGATAGATAGATAGATAGATAGATAGATAGATAGTTTATGATTTGGTTTATATAGCAATTGCAGAACTTACTTTTAACTTCTTTTTTGAACTTAATACATGTTATTTTTCTAGAATTATAATGACCACATCCATTTACGTATATCACTGATGGTAATGATTAATGAATAGAAGAGTATTAAAAATATTAATACTTATTTTCATTTTAAACAGCTTTATTATTTAATAAATAAAAAATAATATTTACCATTTGACAAACATAATCAGCTAATTGTACATCATTTGTAACTTCACACCGTGGATCTGATTTTATATTATTTCGCATTAAGGTATTGATTGGAATACTGATAATGCCCCAGCTATTTAATGATGATTTGTGCTGATTTGGTAATGCCACAACATCTAAAAACAAAAATATTGCAGTAATAATAATTCCTTTAGGTAAATAATACTGTTTACATCATTAGTATTTATTGATAAATATTATCATTTTAACTCCAGAAAAAGAGGGAAGATAAAAGGCAGCAAATAAAATATTAGAAAAATAAATCGAACAAAAATTGTAGACATAAGTGTTGACTTTATATGTAAGTAATAAAATAATTGCACAAAAATACAATCTTATTGTCATTGCAAAAAGATGGCTAATAATATGAAATTTTATAACAACTTAGCCACATCATTTGACACTTCATAATTTAAGTGATTGAAAACACTAATATAAAACAAAATAGAGAGTAAAATAATGCTTTTAATAAAGCATTAATATATTAAGTGAGTAATAATTTAATTAATTACTCATAGGCCTATTAACAAGGTGATAATAAACAATTTGTTTTACATAAAAAGTGTCATGAATAATTTTTATCCAACCTGATTTATAAAATGTATTAAACTTTATTATGTATTTCATTATTAATATATTTGTCTTCTATGAACAATTTTATTTTAATTCAAGAACCACTCAAAATAAATGAATTTAAAAAACAAAATATTAATAGATATTTTTTTAATGAAGTTACATTTTTATTTTATATATACATATAATCCAAATATACTTACTGCTAGAATAAAAAATATACACATTAACTTACTATGTTTTATTAAACAGTAAATAAAATATCCAACTATAAAACTTCTGATATCATATTAAGTTAATTGTTTTGTCACATCATTATCATTCTTCAATTAGAAGAGACTACATATTTGTTTACTTCAGTGTAATGCACAAATATTTCAAACCCACATCCACTTTTATTTCATGCTTTAAAATTGGAGTGAATTTGGATTTGGTGTTTATATGGATAAAAAACTTGCACATTGCATTGAATTTCATTGTCAATTAATGGGTGATGTTAAATATCAAATCAATTGGCTTAGAAGAGCTATATTTAGCCGTTATTGTAAGAATTGTAAGTGAATATTACCAGTGATTTGATTGGCTGGTTAGTAAAATATTTCTAATAAAGTGTGTGTGTGTAATAAAACATATTTTTAATAAGATGAATAAATAAATAATGAAATTTCTTTTAACAATCTCAATAGTCTTTAAAATTTTCTTCTTTACCACTATGAGTTTTATTCTACAAAAAAATAGATTAAATTCTTACAATATATCAGCTTCAAATAGTTATAAGTTCGGCAATTACGTTAAAGCAATAAATACGTTTAATATCAATAAACCCATTGGTAATAATACTATATACATTATACTTTAAAAGTATGAAATATTTTAATACAGTATTTTTTTTCCAAATTGCAATGATTGTGAATGAAAATATGAAATTAGCTTTTTTCACACTCTTAAAATAAAGTATATACAGCAGTGTCTTAAACATTATTCCAAGAGATTTTAAAAAATCTAGAAAAAGACCACATCTGAAATGAATGATTGAAATAAAAGAAGTTGATGTGGAAAAGAAAGGCTCTGAATCAGAGGATCTCAATTAAAATTGAAGAGATTCCTGCAATGCATTTAAAGTAGTTGAAAATGATAAGACATTATAATGTTTGCATTTCAATATTGCAACAAAAATGTAGAAAAAGAATAATATATATATTGAGAGAGAGAGAGAGACAGGGAGAGAAATGAAGATAATAATTAAATGAACATATTCACTAAGCATTCTCCTCCTTGCTTTGACACTTGCACATTACTTATTTAAATGTGCTTTCTTTTTTCCTTTTTTATTTTTTCCTCCACTGCTTTTTTCATAATTGCATTATTCAATTTTTGTTAATTATTTAAATTGACATCTTAATGAGCATTTAAAGTAAATTGTATCATAATGTTTATATATATACATTTAAGAAATCTGTGTAAATATATATATATATGTATGTGTGTGTGCTAAAATGTAAACTATATAGGAGGTGCATTACTATCCATAAATATTGGCATCCAAATAGGAATTAGAAAACAAACAATGAGGATTCAGTAGTCTTACTGTACCTAAATAATAATAATTATTATTTCTGAAATATATTCTAAGATATATATAATATCCATATAAACAATGACAAATATGTATACTATATATATATTATAAAGCTGTTTCATGATTAATCACATTAATTAATAATTTGAACAAAAAAAAACTGCTAAGATCAACAGGTAAGAAAGAACAATGAAATGATTAGAATACTATTTTTTGCTATTGTTATAAACTTATAATTTTACTAATTAGAATACTTACCTAGTTTTCTTAGTGGACTTTCATTTAAAAAATATTCTGCAAAAAAATTTAAGAATCTGGCTACAATTATTTGTGAAAATTGCAATTGCTTCCGAAAATTTTTAGGAGCCCACATTCTAATCTATAATAAAATAATAACTATTAATGATTAATATATTCTATAAACAAATTAAATAAATTATATATATAAGAAATATGAAAAAAATTAAAAATTTTGGAGAAGTGAATAAATGCGTATATAATATATAATGGTTCCACGGTGTACTAGTACAGTGCTTACCTGGAACTCTCACGGCCTGGGTTCAAGTCTCTGTTAATCAAAGTAAATAGATATGTAAATATCCATTCACCATTTGGATAATTGTAAATAAAGTGAGTAATGTCTTTTCTTTCACTATTTATCTTAGAGAGCTGTTGGAAAAACTTACGTTTCACTGTGAATTACTTAAAGACTGTTTTTCTTTTTTAATTTTATCCTATATATATATATATATGTAGGTGATGAAAGAGAGAAAGAACGGAAATTATCTTAACAGCAAATTGAAAATTCATGGTTTAGATAAGCTTGGAATGTTATCGTCTGATTTATGTATAAATATACAACTAATTTTTATTCATTTAATGGCACAATAAAAACCGCATGGATATATTATAATATGTTGACCCAAATATAAATTAAAATCTCAAGCCGAAGGAGCACTTTCTTAGCATGTCTGAAAATGAAAAAGAAAACACTTATATATAATGTGAGTTAAAATTTTAATTCTTTATATTAGTTTTAATGAATTTATACTTGGAGTATGATTCCAGTATAAAATTAAAATTAATAAAAAATATATTTATTTTATATATTGCTTGTGCATCTTGATTCGTTCCTATTAGTTTAGTAATCTACTCAAAGTTATTATTAAAAACCATTTTTAAAAAATAATATTCCTAATAATAAGGGCAAAATCTTAGTATTGCTTTTAATCACTACTGATGGCATTGAAACTACAGTATTGTTCTTAATTATGTAAAAAAAAAATTAATGTTTATAATGTTTATAGAAATATCTTCTAATAATGGCTATTCCTTTCGCTAATAGTTTTTAATTGAAATACTGAGTTTTCTTGAAGGCAGGATATTGCGGGTGTGGAAATGAATTACATATATATAATTTATTTCTATATATATATATATGCATTTATAATCATGACTGATAAAATTAAATTGTAACCATTGTTTCCAGGTAACTGTAAAGACCAACCAAGACAGTGGCTGGTGGCTAAAGACAAACAATGTTAAGAATCCTTTGATTGGGAAACTCAGGCTGCCATTTGATGATGATCTTTTATTGAGATATGTATAAACTGCAGATCATTTTTAAGTTAAAAAATATTGCATGAATTGGATATGGAATATTATAGAAAATTGTGAACTTAAAGAAAAGATAAAGCAACAATTTAAAATTGGGCATTTCACTACAAAGAAACAAAAACTATTTCTGTTCTGGATTATTGTAATATTATTTAAATGTTGAAAGCATGCTCACCATGAATAAAATTAAAGTTTGTTATATAAAAGTCTACATTTTCTGTTGAAATGTATGTAACATTTAAATAATATTACAAAAAAAAAAAAATATTAGAAGACACAAGTGGATTAGTAATTATTATAAATAAAAAGTAAAAAAACAACAGTGTAGAGATTGAGATAGAAAGGCATGAATAATTATGAAAATTAATGGAAGATGCAAATGCAAATAATTCAGGTTTATGTGCCAACAAATTGTCATTGTGATGAAGTAAAAGGTTTTTATATGGATGGACAAAATGTTTTTGATCAGATCCAACAACACTTTAAAATTGTCATGGGAGATTTTAATGCTAGAATTGATAAACTATTGAAAGATAAAAGTGCAGTAAGTAAATTTAGTTAAGTAAATAGAAATAAGAGAGAACACAGATTTGTAGAGTTCATAGAAGCAGAAAAACTATATATTATGAATTCTTTCTTTAAGAAAAATATTAACAGAAATGTATATGAAAACATGCAAATGAAGATATAACAGAATTGGATATTTTGACTAATGAAAATACATCAAAGAAAATGTGTTTCAAGTTTAGAATGTTCTTAATAGATTCAACATAAGAAATGATCATTGCTTACTGAGATTTAAGATAAATATTAAAGCAAAATTAAAGTACAAAGTTGTTAAGAAAAACAATATTAATAACTAATATTTTTAACTTTCAGAAATACTCCAATAAGTTTGAATTGGAACTTGGAAAATCATATTAAAATATTAACAGATTATAAAAATGGTTCAGACTTGTATAAAAATCATTTAAGTAGATAACTCATATACAATTAAGAAATGCCATAAAGATAGCTGGTATAAAAAAGTAACATTTTACAAATAAATTTCTATTTAGATAAGATTATCTATAAAAAAAAGAAGAAATATGAAAATATTTACCAATGATACATTAAGAATAAGTGAATAGCTAGAGTTTTACGAATAGTATAAAAAAGTTTATAATGATATAAAAATATATAATTATGAATTGGCAAGAAAAACTATAGAAGGAAAAAACATCTTAGTATTGAATAAAAGTTATTTATCCAATAGAAACAAAGGATGGAACTATTATAAAAAGAGAGATGACATCATGAAATCTGTGGAAGAATTCTATAAAGAATTAAATAATAGTAAAGAAAGAGAAGAAACAAAGTATCCTCTACAGTTATTAAATTTTTTAAATTGACCAATATTTTTAATAATGAAGTGAGACAAAATCAAATTAAATCTATGAAGAAGGAAAAATCTCCAGGAATTAATGACATTATAATACTGGTAACTTGCAAGAAGCAGATGAAAAAATAGAAAAATCATTGGAGAAATTAAATACCAGACATCTAAATAATAGATGAATACAGTGTCTGGATAAATACATGAGTAATATTGATGTTTAAGAAAGTGTGGATAAGATATTAAAAACTATAAATCTATCAGTCTTCTATTAATTTGATACAAAATCTTTATCAAAATAATTACATTTTATCTACAGTGATTCTTGGATTTCAACCAATCAAAATAAGAAGCTGAATTTAAAAATGGTTTTATTACAGTGGATCACATTTATGTATTGAGAAAAGTTATAGAAAAGACCAATGAATATGATTTTGTAAATTATAAAAAGACATTTGATTCTATAAGCATTTCTATGGTGATTAAAGCATTGGATCATCAAAATACAGGCCTAAAATACTATTATATTCTGCAAAATATTTGTCAAAGTACAACAGTGATTAGATTACACAAAGATAAATAAAAAAGATTAATATTGCGAACAGTGTAAGACAAGATGATTCCATATTTCTAAAACATTTTACAGCAGTTTTGCAAGAAGTATTCTCTGGATTAAAATGGAATGCTAATGGAATAAAAGTAAATGGAGATTATTTACATCATCTAGATTTTTTTAGATAATATGGTTGTTCTTGCAAATCATGCTTCAGAGCTTTTGGAAAATGTTGCAAAAATTATCAGATAAAAGTAATAAAATGGGATTAATGATAATTGCTTAAAAGATTAAAATAATGTTCTATGGATTTTCTTAGAAAAAAATAAAAATTGATAATCAAGAATTAGAAGAAGTTTAATGCAGATGAAAACATAATAAATGAAACTAATCAAAGAATTAAACTTGGATAAAATGATTTTGATAGAAATAATTTAATGCTTAACATGTGTTTGAAAAAAAGGGTTTTTAATATATGTGTTTTACCAGTTGTTACTTATGAATCTGAGACTTTGATGCTTAGCAGGACACCACAGGAACTTCAGGCCACTAACAAACTATGGAGAGATTTATGTTAGGATTAACAATAAGATATCAAAAACGATATACATGGGGAAGAGAGCATACAAGTATCACTAATATCATTGAAAGTATTAAGAGACTGAAGTCTAGCTAAACTGATCAAATTGTTAAAAGTGATTGACAGTTGAAATTTTAATTTGTATTCCAAGAGATTGTAAAAAATCCAAAAAGTGACAACACATGAGATGGATGGATGAAATAAGTATGTTTTCTAGTGTGTTATGGAGAAGAGATGCTAGGCAGAGAAACTGGAATAAATTTGGTGAAATCTTCATCTTGAATTGGATCGATAATGTTGAAAACAACGAAGATGGTTATTCTGATGATTTTTTAAAATCCAGTAACATAAGTTCAGCATCTGAATCCAAAATACTTCAAAGATCTTTTCTTATAAAACATCAATTTATATAAAAAGATGTACAGCTTTTGTGCATTTTACTTATCTTGTGCAATTTAAAAGGTTAAAACATCATCTAAAATTAATGCTGACTTTGGAAATAATATTATTGTTAGAAAGAGGTATTAAAGAGTGAGACTTGAAGGCACATAATTTTTTTGTTGTCACTTTAAAAAAAAGTACCATTATTGTATCTTCCATAATAAAGTTCAAGCAATGAATTTAATTTATTTTTAAATTTATATTCCCTATGACATATAAATAAAGAAATATGCATTTTAAAACAAACAGTATATTTTATTTTGCCTTTGTATTACTGTTTTATAAGTTTATTCCTATAGTACATATAATATATAATTTGTATATAATAATTGTTATATAACCTAACATTGACCATAAATGCATTTGTGAATAACAATAAACTTACAATTTGCTTAATGATAGGAATTATTATGAAGCGGTATTTTATTTAAATCTGCAAGTAAATATGAGTGTCCATTACTCAGATTTTTCACAAGTCTGAATATTATTCTATCTTTCTATCATAAACTCAGCTGGTAGCTAAATGTTTCAATATCTATCTATTTATCTACCGATGTCTTTTCTGACTACATGTCTGTCTATTTGCTTATTTACCTTTCACCTATCTACTTATCCCCATTTCATGTTTACTATCTATACACATCTATTTCCTATTTACAACCTATCTGTCTATTCGTTCTTTATTCCCTTTTCTACTTTTAATCATCTACATAATCTGCATACCTATCTATATATACAGACACACATTATATCGCTGAAGTAATACTACTTCAAATAACTGAACATGTAATAACAAATCTAGCGTGGCTCGTAATAACTACATTTCCTTCCCGCTTTCTTTTCATTTTAATCATTTTTAAAAGTAAATTCTTTATTAGCATTGCGGATTATGCTACAGTTTTAAAACGGTTAAATTTTTTAAAAATAAAAACTGCACAATTGCTTCTAAAGATAATAAACTACATGCAGATAAGGAATTGAAAAAAAAGCAATAAAATTTAATAACGAACTAGAAATAATTCTAAAAAGTAATAAGCAAAATTGTATTAATGATTGGATATGAAATTGAAGTAGATCTGCTTTAATATTTAAATAGTATTGAATTAAAAATTAAAAATTAAAAAAAACAATTTGACACAAAACAATATTTTTTCTTTACATGGTTAATACAATTATATTCTTATATTTTTTTTATTTAGTATTATTATTTTAAATTTAAAAAAATGCAAAAATCATAATAAAGACATTTTTTTATATCAAAAATAAACTTTATTAAACCAGAAAATAAATACATAATATTGTATGATAAAATCAATAGTCAAATAAAAGTTCAATAGGCAGAATCTGCCATGTGTTAACAATTAAATAAAAAAAAATAGAATAAAAATACAATTTTATATATACCTTTTTTAAAAAAAAAAAGTAATTTATAATATCCAACCTGGTCTTCAAATGTCAATAAGATCCCATGTGTTATTAAATAAATCTTGTGATGATATTCTATTGTCTCTTTTTTTTTATCGTTCTGATTTTTCTAATTATAATCTTCAGAGGATCTGTACAATTAGAATTAAAGAGAATATCACATCGAGTTAGCCATAAACTATATATTAAAAAAAGTGGCACTTCTAATATCAGCAAAAACTCCCGCTTTAATAGCTTGTATCAATACATTAATGAGCCTTTATGTTTATAAATTAACCTAATAAAATATCTACAAACTTGCAAATAACTGCATACACCAAAAATGTGTTCAATCGTGTCTTCATCTCTGCGATATAAACCACATAGACCATCAATTGAAGTAAATCCACGGTTTCTTGTTAAAAAAAACTACAAGTGGGTAGTGCATTTAAATTTACTTTTATCAGGAAATCAAAGTATTTTGGCTCCAGACCCCACCATCTGAACTTTTTCAGCAGATTAAATGTTGTCAAGTTAAGACTTGAATTAGTAGGCATTATTGCTTCATTAATGAGATAATAAGCCTCCCAGTATTGAACTTTTTGTGATTTAGATGGATTAGGAATTAGGTTCATTTTTTAAATTTCAAATAATAACTCAGCTAACCAGCAATTCATTGCTGGAGGTGGGGTGTCAATGGGATCAACAACTAAATAAAATTCTTGAGACGTTTAATTAAAGACGTTTTAATTCTTCCAGGGTACAATCATTTCAAAATTTTATTGAATATATATTATGAAAAATTAAAATAAAAGTGAAATAGTTTTAAATAATCCACAGTAAGACAAAAGTCTTTACATTATTTTTTTCAAACATAACAGTTTGGCACACACTAAAGCAATGAACTATTTATTAAATGAGAGTCCTGGTGTTTTTATTTTCCCTACAGCTAAAAATTGCTTAATAGTCATTTACAAGTATATAATTTTAAGTAAAGTTTAACTATTTACAAGCTGCTAAAAACATTTTTTTAAATTTGCATGTGAGTCTTCTGTTACTTGAAAACATTTCCAAGTTTCTCTTTGACTTTTTTTGAACTATAGCACATGAGGATTGTATGTGTATGCATTAAGCCCAATATATAGGATATTTCTTGTGTATGTTAGCTGGGATATGCACTGTAAAATATATGAGACCAATTAGATTTCAAATTTTTTAGCATGCTTCTTAACTATATCTCCCAGTATAAAAGTTTAGACTATCCTTTCTTTAAAAAGCTACACACATTAAGTTAAACAGAATCTTAAAATGCATTGATCTACCCATTAGAAATGATAGTTTGCAGATATATTGTGAAATTGCAACTTGTTTGCTTTTAAAGACTAAATATTTATGATAGTTTAACCCATTAATGCCACATCACTTAATGTAAAGGAATAATTTTTTATTAACATTACAACAATGGATAAATCAATTATTTTATATAGCGCGAAGTTTTATAAACTGTAATAGCTAAACAGCATTAAGCTGTTGCACATGCGCTTTGCAGATTTTAACTATAAATGACTGAAATACAA
Source organism: Epiperipatus broadwayi (assembly GCA_028023455.1). NCBI lineage: Eukaryota > Metazoa > Onychophora > Udeonychophora > Euonychophora > Peripatidae > Epiperipatus > Epiperipatus broadwayi. The sequence goes on along the minus strand of JAQFVV010000127.1, from coordinate 2,050,423 downwards.
ACACTTCAAACACATGATAAAGTCTTTGGGAAAAGATAGAATGGCCATCTATCTTTTCGAACCCAAACTCTTTTGTATGGGCAAATCTTAACATCTGAAAGTGAAAGCGTGAAGATATTAAATAATCACTTTAAATTACTTTTACATGCTTGAATGAATGACGCTGGTGAAAATTACTAGAATTTACGATGCATCATTCTTATTTGAAATTAAATATATGTAAATAAATCAATTATTTTATATAGCGCGAAGTTTTATAAACTGTAATAGCTAAACAGCATTAAGCTGTTGCACATGCGCTTTATAAAATAATTGATAAAACTTCAGTTTATAAAACTTCGCGCTATATAAAATAATTGATTTATTTACATATATTTAATTTCAAATAAGAATGATGTATCGTAAATTCTAGTAATTTTCACCAGCGTCATTCATTCAAGCATGTAAAAGTAATTTAAAGTGATTATTTAATATCTTCACGCTTTCACTTTCAGACACTTAAGATTATCCCATACAAAAGAGTTTGGGTTCGAAAAGATAGATGGCCATTCTATCTTTTCCCAAAGACTTTATCATGTGTTTGAAGTGTTTGTATTCAGTCATATATAGTTAAAATCTGCAAAGCGCATGTGCAACAGCTTATTGCTGTTTAGCTATAACAATGGATAAAATAAAACTGTTGTATAAAAAAAAAATAATAATAATTAGCTATTGCTTTGAGGAAAAGAATTATAACCAATCAGATTTTAAATTTTCATGGCATTTCTCAACTGAAGTCTACTGTGGCGCAATCTGTAAAATAATTTCAGGCCACACTTTTTAATAAGGTTTTTGATTCTGTGAAATACAACATTAATAGCATATTTTATACAATAGTAAGCTTATCGGGTTTTTTTTACAATTGACAACTGATTGACATTTTGATTAATATAAACAAAAATACAGTATTATAGCATTATTTAATTTGATAACATGAAAAAAGTTTATGTAAAAAAATAAGATTATTATTATTTTTGAGAGAGATTATATTGAAAAGTTTTCCAAAGAGTTAAAATTGCAAACTCCAAAATTGGGATCCGGAATCTCAATTTAGTCATTACTTAAAAAAAAAAAAAATCTTGAAGTTAGTTTTTTTATTAAAAAAAAAAAAGCTGCTATGTCCATGTTCCCTAGATTTAAATACAAACTAACTAAAGTTTGATCCCTTCCCCCTCTTCACAAATTTTAATCATCTTTAAAATATTTTTCAGATAAGGAAAGATGTATTTATTTATTCTTATCTAATGGCAAATCATGCGTTAAAAAAACTTAAATCCAAGTCTGGTGAGTAGTCTCTTCTCTTTCACTATTCTATAAGAAAATGCTACTAAAAAACTTTTACTGCAATTGATTATTTAAATATGTGTGTATGTGTGTGCGTATAATATTTTAGAATATCAATTCTTTAAGTGCTGACAATATTACATTTAATATATAATAAGAAATCATATTACATCTTAATGTAAAGCTCACCTAAGTAAATGTTAATCTATAAGATTCTATGGTGATATAGTTAGCAACTTATGAGTTTATAGGTTTACATTTGTATAGAAAAGTGCTATATATCACACTTGTGATTGAAGATATATATATATAGATATTTTGAAAAGGAGAATTAGAGTTAATTAAATTAATCCTTAAGATTTTTTTCTAAGTTTTATTGATTTGTATTCTTTTTCTCTTCCATTTATTAAATATTTAACATATATGTTTTATAAAGAATATGATGGCATAGTGGTTAACTAACTTTTCTGTTAAGATTTTCTATAAAGATGAAATTTGCAGATTTTTTCAAGTAATTGAATTTTTAAAATTAATCACAAAATTTTCAAGAAGTTGTACTCATATCTATCTAGATACACATCCAGGTATTGGTTAATAAATGATTATCTCATTATTTTTAGTGGGATGGTAAAATAAAAGATAAAACCACAAAACATTCTCAACAAATAATTGAAGAGCTTGATAAATAATACTTTTCTTCTTGAAAGAATACTAAAGAAATCTTTATCTTGCAAAGGACTATTAAGACTGTTATAAACTTTTATTTATATTATATTAGAACAACTCAAATTTATTAATGCAATTAATAATTCATTTTAAAAATTATTCACTACTCACAATTACATTGTCTCTAATTACTATGATAAAGAAATAAACTTAAATTGAAAACCATTTCATTTTGAATTTTAATTTGTAAATGATCTCTCTACTCTTATAGAGTTAGACTATATTTTAATAGTGTAATATATAAATAGTATAAAAGTCAAACATTATTAAAATAAAATATAAGCTACTAGGTAATATAAATTAATTTTACTTATTTATTTTCAATATTGGAAACAGGATTAGTTAGTTTATGGTTTTTCTTTTCCACACAGTATGAAGTGATATTGGCATAACAATAATCAACTGTTATTAACAAAGATAATATTTTTTAAAAAAATAAACAAATAGAATAAAGCAAAACAAAAGTAGTGTTAAAATCTTAAAAATAAAAGAAAAATGCAGTCTTCTATGTAGATTTCAGTATAGGAGAGATGTAATCAACAAATAAAAAATGGTCGAACCATCTATGATATATTTTAGCTCAAAATGCATGGGCAACTCTGACAGTTTTTCTTTATAATTTGTTTGACTATAAACTGAATAAAATAAGAAGACATATAAAAAATGTCTTGCAAAAAAATAAAATTAAAATAACAAAAAAAAAGTTGAAACTACAAGTTCCAAAAAAAAAAAAAAAATGCAGGGAAAATACATTAAACAAATATAGCAAGATGTAATAAGTCAAATATATATATATATAATATTTGAGATTAAAATCTTATGCTACTACACAATAAATATTGTGAAATACTCTCTAACCCAATATAAGACAAAAAAGTATTTGTTTTATGCTGGGTTAGAGAATATTTCAAAATATTCTATAGTGGTATAAAATCTTAATCTCTAATATTATATATATATATATTAAAGACTGGATATATTCTATTATATACACATATTTCACTATTATGCACTTAAATATTAAGCATGGCAATCTTAAAAGACATTAATTGTTTATTAAAAATCTTCAAAAAATTACAAAATCTAAAAAAATTGTGCCAGTAGGAAAGTAAGTGAAAACAGAAAAAGAATAAAGCTTGCCTGATTATTTGACAAAGGAGCACTTTATGTGAGAGAATGTACTATATAATAAATCCAACATACTATCACTAGACTGGCAATTACACATACAAATTACTCACTGATTAGCTTTGATATTAAATGTCAAGGCTTCATGTTTTTTAATAGTTAAAAGTAAATTGTTTATGTATTAGAAGTTCAAAATATAAGATGAACTTTTGAAAGGCTAATGTGACAATATTGTTATTAAGATAAGATCAACCTAAAAGCCTTCACAATCAATATTAAAATTATATCAAAATATGATAAATCTTAATGTTTTTGTTGGAATTGTTTGTAAATGGCTGCTGCTTCAGTTGCAATCCAATGATCATAAAAGAAGTAATTAAAATTATCTGTATACTGTCACCATCTAGTGAACACTTTATTTCAAGAAGTACATTATTATTTAATAATTTTATGATTATTAAAGATTCAATATTTAATAAATGATGATATTTAAAAAATAATATTAGATCAATCAAGTTATTATCTAGAGTGTGCTTGAGAATTTTTTGTGTGTAATTTTTATATACTCAGTAGTTTGTAAAAGTCATAGTTAATATTACTCTTTGCATCAAAAGAGAAGGCATAAAACATGACTCAGTGCCCAAAGATATATTTTACTTTCCATACCAGTGGGCAAAGCTTTATTACAAATACTATCATATTTTACACTCATCACATTAACTCCCATCTGAAAATAATTATTGTGGGTTGACTATAAATTAGTTACCTAAAAATATGCTTGACAATTCTCATTACTAGTCATTCATCTTATTTTTGAATTTTAAGTAATAAGATGAATGGTATTCTAATGAATATGCTTTTGAACACTCTAAAGAACAGATTCTGATGAAGTGTTACTTATGTAATCATCAGGAGTAATAAATGCATTAAACTTTTAGTACTTTTAAAAAAGTTTTAAACTGTGTACATATTTGAACCAGAAGCAAGAACTAATAAATGTAATATTGTTTTTTCATACATCCAGTTCTTCATTTCAAAAACAAACTTTATTCTCATTCAAAGAAAAATACATTAGGTTGATCTATTTCCATGGTCTCATTAGACAACTAACAAGTGGTGGATCAGAGATACAAACAATAATTGAATAAAGGAATTATACATATAAACAAGGAGGTGAGGAGATTTACATTCAGTATAGCAGGATTCACATAAATGTTAACACTCAATTACATAATACTAGATCTGATAAAACATTGTTGATTAGCGCAAAACAAATTATAAGTGGGTTACAAAATGAAAATAATGCAAGTGTGAATTTACCTTCTAATAGCTTGTTAAATAAAGTTTTGGATGCATGGAAATGTTTAGCCATCCTGATCATATGGTAGTATGTTAAACAATAGGGCAAAAAGTAAGTCAATGTGTAAAGTGATCAAAGCAAGACGGGGTTTTGAATGTTCAGCCACATTAAATAAAGATCAAGTCTGTATTGAAGCTCAGCAAGACAAAATAAAGTTCAAGTGCATATTTGAGGGTACATGGAATTTAGAAAACAAAGGGAACTAGAACCTCACCAAGCTCCAGGTTTGACCTGCAAGCCATAGCATACAAGTTTTCTTGTCTTTATCCATTGATTTCCGCAGTAACCTGAGGAATAGCACATCTATGGAACAGTCCAGGTCCTTTTCAAACAGTACCTGGTATTTAATTGCCCAGATTATAAAGTTAATGTGAGTGGCTAATCATTCTTAGTTAACCCAGAGACAGTTTAGACATTATTTGTTTGTCATTAAATGAGTTTTTTGCTTTTCTGGTTAAAGAGTGAATTAAGTAAGTTAAACTGTAAAATCTCCACACTTGCCATCTTCTCTCGCACAGTTTCTCTCTATAGAAATGAAGGTAAATTAGTTAAATAAAAAATTACAATTTATAAAAATATATCCACGAAAGTGTGTGTGTATAAGTTTGTAAAAGTAAAGCTATGTTAAAAAATATAATATCACTAACCTTAATACCATTTTTTGATACAATTTCTCTGAAGTGGTAATCCAAAATTGCAAAACCAATTCGATTTGGAAACATTGGTGGAGTTCTAATGTAATGATCAGCAATCCAGCCAAATTCCCTAACATATGTATACAGTATATTATTTAAATAGACAGTTAATCAGAAAATAGATAAATAGACAGATAGATGAATGGACTTATAGATAGATAGATAAGCAGACAGATAATCAGATAAAGATATTTTGAGATATGGTCAGATAGAGAAATAAAAAAATAGACAAGCAGATAGGCAGACAGACACATAATTAGATAGGTAGGAAAGCAGGTGAATAAATAAATAGTTTAGGCAAATAGGTAATAATACTTTCATAGATAAATAGATGAATTTATGGATAGATAGATAGAAAGCAGGCAGGCGTCTAGATGAATGAATAAGTAGGTAGATAGATTAATAAAAAGATGGATGAAAACAGATAGTAAAACAAATAACATTTAAGTAGATGTGTAGATAGAAGGATAAGTAAGAAAATAGAAAATAGACCATTAAATAGGTAAGTAGTCAGAAAATTAATGATAGATGGTAGGTTAGGCAGGTAGCCACTTATGAAGTAAAGGTAATAGAAAAATGGTAAATATAAATTGATAGAAAGTTATTTAAATGGATGGGCAAATGGTCAGACAAGTAAACAAATAGATAATAAGTAGATTAATAGATAGAAAGGCAGATAAATAGATAGATAAATAAAAGTAGATAACTAAGTAGACATGTGGGTAATCAGACAGTCAGATAATTAAATAGACAGATAAACACAAGGATAGATAGGTAAGTTAGTCAAATAAGTAACAGGTTATTAAGTAAGGTAGATGGGTAGATAGTCGGTTAGATAGATAGACATAGATAAATAGATGGTTAGACAGATAGATAGATAGATGTCAGACAAACAGATAATCAGATATATAAATAGACAGACAGCGAGATAGATAGATAAACAATTTTTAAAAACTATCTGTAATTCTCAAATCAATAAATATATTTTTGTTGGAAATTAATCTAAAATTATAATTTCAGAGAATAATAATAACGATAATAAAAAAAAATTTGAATTTCAAATAATAATTGTCACTTTGTATTTTTAAATTAGAACATGAAGATTCAAATTTGAGTGAAATTTTTTTTTTTTCAGATAATTGAAATTTTTTAAGCAAGCTTCATCATCATCAACCATTATCAATCCACTGCAAGATGAAAGTCTTTCCAAGTTCAATCCATCTTCTTCGATCTTTAGCTTCTCTTCTCCACATCACCCCTGCACACTTCCTTATTTCATCCATAAATCTCACATGTGGTCTCTTTCTGGGTCTTTTATAATCATTTGGAATCCAGTTTAAGATTTTAATTGCCCATCTATTATCATCTCTTCTAACAAATTGTTCAGCCTAATTGTACTTCAGTCTTTTAATTTTTTCAATGAGGTCAGTAATACCTGTTTGTTCTCTTATCCATATATTAGAAAGTCGGACTGTAATCAGTCCAGCTAGTCGTCTAATTATTAATCAGTAAACGGATATATATATATAACTTTAAAGTAAAACAAAAACTAATTTGGTCTTTATGCAGCTGGAAAGAAATGTTGGAGATTTTTTCCCCTTTAAAAATGCTTATTAAATATTTTACTTTCCTATTATTTATTCGTTAGTTGTTGTTTTATTTTATTTTATCCAGCATTATTGGAGTAATAATAGATAGCAGCAAATTGTTTGCAAAGCAACTTTATTAAAAAATTAAGTTTATTATCTCATGATGAAAAACAATTTGCAAAGAATATAAAATTTACAAATAATATAATGCTACATATAAGTATTTGTTAGTTATTTAAATGTTAAATAAAATGTATTTTAAATCAAATAAAAGAGTACGCCTGCAAATTGGTTTCGAATTATTGGACGGATAAAGTTTAAAATTTTTTCAGGTTTTAATCAGGCTTTGACTTTTATTTTATATGGTTTGTTTATTTGTTTTCAGCAAGCTAATCAACCAACTTTGGTTGGTAAGTAGGTATTTAACTATTATTTACTAAAAAATAAATCAAGAATGGAGAACTGCTCAAATTCTTACTATCTATCAATTAGCAAGACTTATAAATACGATTTCTTTCTCACTTCTTTTTTTTACAAAAAAGTATTGAAGAAGTTTTTGTCCTGCATATTTGAAAGCTGTTTTATGTTTGTGTATTCTAAAAATATAGAAATTCTAAGCAGATAAAAACAAAAGAGAAAATAAATAAATAAAAAGAAAAAACATTCATCGTATATTCATAATTTATAAAAAATTAAAACTATTTTTTATCAGTTTTTGTTTTGTGAGTTTGTATGTTCGGAAGAAGTTCTGTAAATTAATCTATAGTTCACTTTTATGTTATTTCATGTTATTTTTTATATTTAAGTAAATGGAAAAACAGCATATAAAACTTATGTAGAAAAAGTTCTTTCCGGTATTTCTTTAGAGAATATCATGGAAGAAAATATATTATTTAGTCAGGTTAGACCACAGCCTGTTAGTGAGGGCTTTTATAGTTTTCTTTTTTGTTGTTATTAAAAATAACTACGTAATTTTCCTAAGCAATAATGAATGATCTAATAAAAATAAAGTGTCAGTTTGAGGTTTAATCCAAGGACCTTTAACTCTTCAGTCTGTCATACCGTGGCTATGTTAAACGGCATAGGTTCTAACCAATAAACGGTAGCTAACTAATAAGCTAGTTATAAGTTTGGTATTTGGGGAAAAAATAACAACTCTAAATATCAAATGGCAACAGACAAATCTATGTTGATAAATACATATGTATTGAGAATACTCTACAGCCACATTTTAAAAATCAAATATACTGAAAAGAACTATATAGAAGAATATATTGACCCGCCAAAAATATTAATTCAATCATAATTGAGTAACCATTTGTTCAGAAGATCATATGATATTAAAGACTATAATGACAAATTGGGTTTTGAAATGGTATTATTAGATCTTTAAATCTGTCACATTACAAATGCTGCTAAACTGCGCATGGGCAATCCGTTAATATTGATTAAACATATAAATCCCAATTTACACATGGTAAAAAGAAAGGTGAATAACTCCACGTGTGTGTATGTTTAAAATTTAAAAAAATCAGATATATTAATCTTTAACTAAGGTTTAAAGTTTATATTTGTGCTAGAAATAATCCCTAGTTTATATATTAAGGCTGTCACCTTAAGACTATGCGCCTGAAATTAGATAGTAATCTTTAACACAAGATTAACGGCTTTAATCTTGTGTTAAAGATTTGTAGAGGTCCCTACTATCGAATTTCAGGCGCATAGTCGTGACAGCTTTAATATATATTACTTGCGTAATGAATATGCACTTAACAAATTAATAAACAAATTAATAATAATCCCTAGTTTAGTAAATGATTTGGTCATAATCATTATTGTATTTATCTGAGGTGGATGGTGTCAAAGTTGTGAGTGGAGTGAGTTTGACAGTTGTAAATAAAGATGTAACAATCAATTGATTACTAAAAAAACAAAATAAAACATTTAGAAAATACAATTCTGTATATAAAAAATGTCACTCTAAATTTAAGTCAAAACACAAATGAATAGGAATGCAAATAAATATATATGGTAGTAGAAAAACATTTTATCTATATTGCCAGATCAAGTAATAAAAAATATTTTTATAACCCCCCCCCCTCTTAATATTACTTACGTATAAAATTACAAGCACATCTGATTCACGATTTAATGATGATAACTGAATGCAGAGTTTGAATATTCCTAACTAAACAACTAAAAGGAATTTTTTGGTAATATTTTTCGCATAAACGGCGTTGAAATAATCTTTTCCCATTTAGATTCTCCAGAAAAAAACCGAGATTCAACTACACAGAATGACCATCATTTATTAATTGTATAATAAATGCTATATCTAAATATACCAATTAAATTTTTAATGAATAATCAGTTTTGGTATTTTCATTCACTTTACCGTCAGCAATGTGAATTTCCCCCAATTAACGGTATTTAGACTATTACATATGTTGTTTAACCTTTTCAGATATAGCAAAATTATTATTAAGTACATAAATTAAATTGTAACAAAATTATTATGCTTTATACTAGACTGCTCTTTATTTGTCTATTTATTTATTTATTTTATTGTATCTATAAGTATTTTACCTAAGCTGTAGCATAACTTCTGAAGTAACTGTATTCATTTAAAATCATTTCTAAATTCTTTTTTTCAGCACTCCGGTATTAGATAACAATTTAATATGATCATTCCAAGGACCTTCATAATTTACACATGAATGACACTTGCTTTTTTGGATCATTTATCAAAAACAAATTTTCAATACTGAGCCAATTGCAATGAAAAACCTACAAAAAATTTAGATGTATGAATATATTTACAAATAACGACTAAATTTGGTTTGGTTGTGAATATGAAAGTTAGATACCAGAATATAATAGGAAAACATATTGTTGTTATTAAACTGTAGCACTGTGAGATCTTAAAAATTTTGTGGTCAACAAAGAAAATGAGTAAGTAGATATTTAATCAGAATACATCTGAATGGTAGAAGCATAAAAGACTAGATTAAAACTTTAATTTTGCCATATGATGATTTCCTTCATTAGAAAAAATATAATACTTAAAAAAGTTATCAGTAAAAAATAGAGAAAATGACCAACATTGAGATGATAGTATTCTGTCATAGCAATAATACATGGTTTTTAACTAGTCTGAGAAGCCATATAGATGTTTAGTCATTAGTGATGCTTATATGATTGCCAAGTGTTGATACTGATTTGACTGTATATAAGTTTGATAAATGTAGCTATTCTAATATTGGAGATTGCTTTTGGTTTTATAATATGTTTACCATATTTAATATTAAGTACTTTTTCAACTTGATAGTAGCAATCAACTAACTATTAAAATATAGGTTTGAGCATGGAAGGAAAAACATTTTTCTTCATTTTTGATCTGCTTAAACAACTCATAGTCTAATTTTCATCTATCGTGTAGGTGACTAAACCTTTAATATTTCATAAAAAATATTTTTAAATGTTGAAGATAGAAACATAAAAATCATAGTAACCAATTCTAACTGTAATAAAATAAAACTGTATTTTATTAGGAGATTAGAAGCATTTTTACTATAAGATCATTACCATCAAAGAAGGTTTAGCATAAATAGGATGTTACAATAATAAAAAGAAACTGCAGTGTTAAAAGAAATGGCCTAAAATTTTCTGGATTCCAAAAAGTTCTAATAAATTAATTATAAAAAAAAATTCAGGCTTCGATATTCATTGTCTAATATATTGAGAAAGAAATTGCTTTACCTTTATAGCTCATATTTCATTAGAAAAAAAGAAAACAAAAAGTTTCCATTTATAATTATGTATATCTGCAGGAACTGTATATATTTATAAGGAATAAACAAGAATGAAGAATCTTTGTACATGGAAAAACAATGAGATAATGTTAACACTCTCTAAATCATATCAATAATATATAAATGATAAATTTACCAAACAATGAAATATTTTTCTTTCATAGCACCAAAAAAAAAGAAAATGCTGTTAATAAAAAAAAACCTACATCTTCAAACTTGTTAATGTCAAAATGTACAGCATAAACAATGACATACAACTGTGTTTAATAAGAGAATAATCTGCTCAATTTTATGTACAAAGGTTACATTTTTAGTGAATAATTGCTAGAAATAAATCTATTATACATATATTTTTTTATGTGTCAAAGCATCGGCCAGGAAGTGAACCCATAAACCTGGGACAACTGATTGTAAGACAGCTGTTCTGATCACTCAACCACCAACACTTGACAAATCTATTATATTTTTGATATGCCCTTATATTATTATAGACGATTAATATTTTAAATCAAATAACTTTAATAAAAAAATAATATATCATAGTATAATGTCATTTTAGATATTAAACTTATATGTAAGCACATATTTACATAAATATTCATATACATTCATATATATTATAATTTTAAATTATAATACCTAAATATATTTATAACTCATACAAAAGTACTTTTGATTATTTAAATAATAATCATTACAAATCATATGAACCGATGATATATAAAATGGTTTTAAATTTTTTTTACATCATAATCAAAAGTTACATAATTATAAGTGACAAAATGCAAAATATTGAACTATTTTTTCAAAAACTCATAAATATAGGATAAGATAAAAGACAAATTCTCCATACATTATCTAAATTTAATAATAAGTCTTATAATATCAATATAAGTAAGAATAATAAAAAAATGGATATCCATCACCTTTCTAAATTGAGAAATACCATGTTTTACTTTATATTCCTTCAGATGTAAACAAATTAATTGATATATTATAAAAAGCTACTTCTAAAAAAAAAACAGGAATATTATTTATCAAATGTTATGTGGGATGTCAAAAGTCATATAGTGGTGAAGCAAGATATGTTCTAGAAATAAAATTAAATGAATACCAACTATCCTATAAGCTTATTAAAAATCCTACAAATAATCACTCTAATAATCATTGGAGTGGGATGGGAGATTATCATGAAAATTATTGTAAATTTAAATATACCTTCAATTCAAATCACTCAAGAATATTAAACAAAGAAATATACAAAAAGAGAGAAATTAAAGAAGAAATTTTTATAAATCTCTTGAAAGTTGCTATAATAAACAATCTTCTAATATTGATCTACACAATTCTTGAGAAATTACTGTGACATATACTTTTATCAGCATAAATTTAGTTGATAATGATAAAAATTGAAGTAATAGAAAGTATTTCTGTATAAGTTATATATTATTACTGTTGGGGTTTTTTTTACTTTTATAATTTCAAACTATTACATATAGTATCAGCTAAGCTGATCATTTTTTATTTTATAAATATTTATAATATTAGAAATAGATGAAATTGTTGATTATAATACAATATTTTAGGAAGCTATAAAGTCTCCAAATGCTTTCTATATTAAATTTAATTAATAATATCATTGAACAGGGCAAAACTCTCCATACAGTAGTGCCAGCCTATGCCAACCAGAGTAATTAATGGATGCCAGAAGGCTTGTGCATAAAATTCCCATCTAGTGCCTACTCATCCAATATCCCTAGACTAGTTTCTGGCTTGTGGCCTTCATCCTGGGATCTAGGTGCAGTGCTCTCAGATCCAAGGCTCCTCACTGATGAAAGCCATAAGCCAGAAATTAGTTTGGGGATATTGGATGAGTAGGCACTAAATGGGGATTTTATGCACAAGCCTTCTGGAATCCACTGATTACTCTGTTTGGCACAGGGTGGCACTATTGTATGGAGAGTTTTTTATTATACAGAAAGTGAATCATTGGGTTTTATGCTGGGTTTGGGAAAAGATAAAGGAGATTTAGATATAAAGGTTATAGAGTTGACAAAGATTATGTTGTGGAAATGGGCTGGAGCAGAATATGGGAAAATTTAGAGTGGGGAATGGAAAATAAAGTGGCTAACAGGTTTATCTGGGCATAATTGCTGAGATATTCTTGACTTTGTTTAAGGAGAAGCCACAATACATCACATTATATCACATCCTTGTTTAATAACAATTGGGCTAGTATAAGAGATAGTGATCATGTGATGTTTAGTGGTTTAACAATATCATTGCAAAGCAGTTGCAATAAATCTGTTTAATTTGTAGTCAGCTTTATTTATTAAGGTATCAAGTTTAGATAATATTTTGTTATTCAACATTAAATCTATGGAAATGTTATTAGAGCTTTATTTAAATTAATCTTAAATGACAATGACAAAAAATAATCTCTATTCATTTTAATAATTTTGTAATTATTGTAAATATATAATATTAGAATTAAATGACACTAATGAATATTATTGCTCTTTGGAAGTGCAACCAGTTTTGTCATTATTAAATTTAATAAAATATTTTCCAATATATTAGAATCACAGAAGAGATGAAAGTGAATTTTAAATTATTTATTAGAAAATCCAATTTGGATATTTTCAACATTTAACCTAATATCTATGGGAATTTATTCCAATTTTATTTAAAATGATTTTAAGTAATATTCATAAAATTATTAAAGATGAATGTTTTTACTGCCTTGTAAATATTGCTTGAAATCACCTTAAATAATGTTATATATCATATCCATAGATTTGATGTTGATTCTTGCAAATGTTGTAAGATGTTTAACTTAAATTTATTGTAGATAGTGTAACGATATATAAATATGTCGTTACATTAATTTAAAATAAAAACTTAAAAGTTCGCAAATAAAAGTAAAAAACTAAACGCTAAAATTAAAATGTTTGTTAAACGTATATACATTCGCACAGATGCCAAACTTTAAAAATATTTTTTTTTAAAAAACAAATAAATAAGTATTTGAACGTACTTTTTTATAAAAAAAAAAAAAAAAGTACAAGATTTAAAAATAAAAACAGGTATTAATTAATTCTTGTAATCTGTAAATGGAAATGATTGTTTATTAATTATCCAAAAGCTGTCTAATTAAAAAGTCAGAGAGTAAATTAGATAAGAGAATAAAGAGATTTTAGCTTGACCAATGGAAGCACCAAGCCTCAGCCCGGACCCGAACGAAAATTTGGATTAGTGACGTCTTTGTTCATTCAATCTGGAGATTTACTATAAAAAGAGAAATATTGAGTTCCAGCGTGGTGTGTTTGAGAGTTGTGGTAGGACGCACATACCACACTCTCTATTTAAAAAAAAAAAGGAAAAGACTGTGATACCTTGAACCAGCTATTGCCATCTCCAGAACATTATCTTCCAATGGAGGCGTCACGGGAATTAAAAACAGGAACCTGGACTCTTCTACCATAAGCTATATGAAATGAACAATTATTAAAATCAATTAAGAACTTTCGTCAAGTTTTATAAATTGATAAACAAGCCAACTTAAATGTTAAAACGGACTCTTATCTGACTTTTGTAAGTTTTTAAATCAAATTAATAATGTTTAATTTTATATGTTTTCCGATTGATAAACATCATTTCCATTTTTTTTTTCTTATTGTAAAGATTATTTAAATGCATGAAATTTAAGTTGTTTATAGACGCTTGCATGGATTCGTTCACGGTTAATTATATTTTGGTTTTCATATTTGATCAAAATATATAGACATTCGATAAATAATGATACCGTACGGTATCTAAAATGTATTTATTCGGATGTCTTTTAAGTTATTGGTGACAACGCAAGTATCTTATGGTGAATACTATTGGGTTACTTATAAATTTCCCTCTGCGATTGTCGGTATCAATAATTTTGTATTTTGATCATTTATGTTTATTTTGAAATGTTTTTGACCGTGGAATCTATGTAATCGATCTATACCCAACATTTTTAAACAAATCTGTGCGAACGTATTTAAATGTTAAATTTAAGTCGGGTGTGAATGGCTATATAGTTTTGTAAAGTTATATTAAGGGAGGGTAATCTTAGGTTATTCGTTTCGTAGTTGAATTGGCTCAATGGATTGGATATATTTGTGTAATTAGTAGATGTAGTATGAGATCCGCTTCAGGCAGGATTGCATATATACGCCACACACCCTCTGTTTGCCTATGGATGGGTTTGTAAGTCGGCAGAAGACCGCAGTCCATTCCTATGGAGTTTTTTGTTTATTGTTCTACTTGCCAACAGATGTAACATTCCTGTTGGTGGAGAGTCAATGTCTTCTCTATTTCTACTTATTGTTCAGATGTACATTCCTGACAGTATAGTATTTTGTGTTGTCGTATCATGCTACATTGAATACATGAATGTATAAGATGGATTGGTGCCAGTTTGGTTGCAAAATTTGTTGCCTAAGGTTAAATCAGGGAAGAATATTTTCTTTTCAAATGCAGATCTATGTAGTCTATTCATACTTGACTATCTAAATAAAATATTAAACTCATTGAAACTTAGTTAAATGTAAAATTAAAAGTTAATATAAAAATCTAAAATGTTAAACTTATTCCTCAAAATTTAAATGTTATTTTATATGTGCGTAAATAAATATTTTTATGTGTTAATTTCTGGCAGTGGCTTTTATTTATTGATATTTAAGATATAAATTAAGATATAGATTTTTATCTCTGCGTCTCCGCTGAGCTAGTGACTTGGGCTAACGATCGGAATATTTAAATAAAGTGGAATCTTAACAGCACGTATCTGCCTACTCTATAAATTTTTCTAGGCTCAAATGCCTAGATGGCGCCCTGGTATTTGCAAATATTGTTTTTGCGGTTAGATTCGATCTTCACTTTCATTTCGATCGTTATAATAGGGAATTCACTGCCTCCTAAAATATTACATGTTAATTGATGCCATGTAATTCTAATGTTATATATTTACAAGGAGCAGAACATTACAAAGTGATAAAAAATGACAAAGTCAATTTAAATAAGGCTGTAATACCATTTTTGTAAATTAAATGTTGAGTCTCACAAATGTAATTGTTTAAACTTATTCCCTAACAAATAACTCAAGCTGTAGATAAAAATGGATTCATTTGTATCTGTTTTGCAACTAGCATTGTTAGGGATTCAATTAAATTTAGTATAAGTAGTATTTGGAGAGATCATTGTCTCACAATATATATATTTGAATATTGATTCTTTTTAGTGATTAGATTTAGATTTACAACTACATATTTAGCAGCTTTTGAATCTCAATCATAAGACTGAACATTATTAAAGTAAAAGTTACTTTATAATATGTAGATTCATATCTGATTCTTCTACTAAAAAGACTGATAACTAGAAAATACACTGGGATTTCTATTAATGATTATTAGCATATAATATATGTCTCTGGAGTACATTAGATAAAACAAATGATTGTATACTGTAACGAGCACAGACGTCGTTACATTGTTTTTTATTATTAAACATAAAGTTAAAATAAAAAGTTCACATTTAAAAACTTCTTTTTTTTTGTTAGACATAAAAATTGAAAATCTTAAACTCGTATATATATATAAAATCACGCAGATGAAAAATTATTAAAATAAAACTTTATTAAAGAAAAAGTATTTTAAAACTAAATCTTAAAAAGATTTAGAGATAAAAATATATCTTTAATTTTGGAAAACACATTAAGTAATCAGAAAATGGAAATGATTATTTTAATTAGTAAACTAGCCTTGGGCATTTATATGTATAAACAGCGGTCAGATAGGAGAGAAAAACAATGAAATCGGACCTCAGCGAAAGGACCATCACATCGATGACATAATGTCAATTCAATCCACAAAATTAATATAAAAGGACAAGTTTGAAAATTATTGATGGATTATTATTGAGAGATGTGACAGATATGTGTTAGTGTGGAGGTGAAGGAGAAGGGATTGAAAAGACACACTCTTCAATCCCTTCAGTTCTGCTAAGAAAGAAGGAGAAATGAACTATCGTTTTCTACATTGAGGACCAGTTAAAGCAAAAACCTCCGGATGGATAAATAAATCGGCCAACAGAATACCAATCTTAGGACGGCATGGGAATTCACGTTCATGGCAAGCAACGGATAAAATTGGACGTTTTAAAAAATCGTAAGAACTTTATATTCATTTGAACAATAAGAACTCTAAATTTTAAAACTTTTTGGTAAATACTGCAATAGAATCCTATCTGACCAAACTAAAATATTTATTAATTAGTTATAATATTATTTGATGTGTCTCTTTTGTAAAATCATTTCCATTTATTTATTTATTTTTTGTTCTTTAAGTTTTATCATGATTTTTGTTTTTCGTTAAATTAATTATATAAATGTTAAACTTAAGTCGGGCATGAATGGCTGTATAGATTTGTAAAGTTATATTAGGGGAGGGTAATCTTAGGTTATTTGTGTCATAGTTGAATTGGGTCAATGGATGGGATATATTGGTGTGATTAGTAGATGTAATATCAGATTCGCTATGGGCAGAATCGTTTCATATGCCGCACTCACCCATTTGCCTATGGAAGGAATTATAAGACGGAGAACACAGTTCCTTTCTATGGAGTTTTTTTTTTATTGCTCTTCTTGTCAGATAGATGTAATATTCCTATTTGACGAGAGGCAATTTCTTCTCTTAACTTTTTGGTGCTGCCGTATTTCATATTACATTGAATGCATCGATATATCAGATAAATTGACGCCAGTTTTGACTGTGAACCTTTAGCCTAAGGTTAAATAGGGATAGAATGTTTTATTTTCAAATGCAAATCTATGTAGTCTATTCATACTCGACACTAAATAAAAATGCATTAAATTTAAGTTGTTTGTAGATGCTTGCATGGATTGGTTATCGGTTAAGTATGTTTTGGGTTTTCATATTTGATCAAAATATATAGACATTCGATAAATAATGATACCTTACGGTGAGTATCTAAAATGTATTTATTCGGATGTCTTTTAAGTTATTGGTGACAATGCAAGTATCTTATGGTGAATACTATTGGGTTACTTATAAATTTCCCTCTGCAATTGTCAGTATCAATGATTTTATATTTTGATCATTTATGTTTATTTTGAAATGTTTTTAACCGTTGTAATCTATGTAACCGATCTATACTCAACATTATTAAAACAAATTTTTATAATTCCATCTGTGCGAACTTAATTAAAATGTAAACTTATAATATAATAGAAATTAAAATGTAAATTAAAATCTAAAGTAAAGTTAAAAATAATGTTAAATGTTAAAATGTAAACTGATACTAAAACAATTTTCAATCTTATATATATGTGCATAAATAAATGTTTGTATGCTAATTACTGGCAGTGGCTTATTTTATTCTTTTTTTATATACTCTTAGATTATATTATTTAATCTCTGCTATTCCACTGAGCTAGTGACATGGGCTAATGACCGGAACCAAAATATTTAAAAAAAAAAAAATTATTTTTTTTTGACTTACTTATCTGCCTACTTTATAAATTTTTCTAGGTTCAAATGCCTAGATGGCGCCCTGTAGTGCAGATCACATTAAGTGTTGCTCTCCGGATTGTTACAATACATATATGTATATGTATGCATATATGTTAACATTCATTAAAAAAGAATAAATAATATATAAATATTCTTATATAAATATACACTTACCTTGTTTGTCTAGTATTAATGTCTGTGTTAGAAAGTGAAAGCATATCACTTCTTCGGATAATAATGAGTTCAAATGTTGACTTTTTTCCAGGTTCATCTATGCAAGGGAATACTCTTCGAGCATTGTTTGGCATTAGATTGGTTGCAACTCCATATGTAGAAAAACTGCAAAAAATAAAAACCAGTTATGATTTATGTAATTTTATAGTTATTATTAAACAACACACTTTTTAATTTGCATTACATACATTATTTCCTTTAAAGAATATGAATAACAGTTGTAAAAATAAAAAGTATCATACCATTTACACCTTTTTAAACACTTTATCAATACTTTTATTTATATCAAACTAACAGTTTCAACTGTCCTGCAGTCATCATCAGAGCTACAATATTCAAATATATAATTATACAACTAATACATATATTGACATATTGATATACATAATTAAATACACAATATAAACAAAAATAATTATACATTTTAATATGATCTTTATAAAAAATCATTTCCCATTTTATTACTTTACCTTTTAAATAATTTTATCAATATTTTATATTAATTTATTTTATATCACTTTATTTTATTTTTTAAAATATTATTTAATATAATAATTATAAGTTTAACATTTATTTTACTATTTAATATATATTATTATCATTTTTCTTACATTATAAAATCAACTTCTAATCTTGTCTTATTTTTATTAAATATTTCTATCAATTAACTTTACCCACATTACAAATTATTTTTTATTACAAAAAATCACCTACCTCTTGTTAATTTTATTGCCAAAACCCAACTGACAAAAAAATTCAAAATTTGTACTTGTTTAACACTCCCTCCATTGTCATTTTCTTTAATTTTTTTCTTTTAATCTTTTCAAATTCTAATTATTATTAGCAATTTTTTATAAAATTATTGTTCTTACCCCAGAATCCCTATTAAGACTTTGTTTTATACTCTTAATCAAGATTTCCTCTTTAATTTTCCCATCCCTTCTATTATTTGTGTAATTAATCATTTTTATACAATCTTTTTCAAACCTATGACCTGTTTCTAATGAATACAAATAAATAGGAGATCTCTTATAATATTTATAAATATGATAAGAGATTACCTATTTATTTGCATTCATTAGAAACAGGTCATAGGTTTGAAAAAGATTGTATAAAATGATTAATTATACAAATAATAGAAGGGATAGAAAAATTAATGAGTCAATCTTAATTAAAAGTATAAAACCAAGTCTTAGTAGGGATTTCAGGGCAAGAACAATAATTTTATAAACAATTGTTAATAATAATTAGAATTTAAAAAGGTTAAAAGAAAAAAATTAAAGAAAATGACAATAGAGGGAGTGTTAAGCAAGTACAAATTTTGAATTTTTTTGTCAGTTGGGTTTTGGAAATAGAATTAACAAGAGTTGGGCAATTTTTTGTAATGAAAAATAAAAAATAATTTGTAATGTGAGTAAAGTTAATTGATAGAAATATTTAATAAAAATAAGACAAGCTTAGAAGTTGAAAAATGATAATAATATGTATTAAATAGTAAAATAAATGTTAAAGTTATAATTATTATATTAAATAATATTTTAAAAATAAAATAAAGTGATATAAAATAAATTAATATAAAATATTGATAAAATTATTTAAAAGGTAAAGTAATAAAATGGGAAATGATTATCTATAAAGGTTATATTAAAATGTATAATTATTTTTGTTTATATTGTGTATTTAATTATGCATATCAATATGTGGCTTGCATTTATCTAAAAGAATTAAAAGATTTACCTAAATTTAAATCCTAGGTTATGAGTCTGGAAAATACATGCATTAAAGTGTAAACCACAAGCTTTTAATTTAAATTTTGTAACTTAACAATAAAACTTTTAAGTAAATATCATTTGTTTATAGATTCACTTTTCTTAAAGCTATTTTAAATAGAATTGAATATGTATATGGTTAACACTATTATAAACAGCATAATAAAAATATTACATTCAAATTTATATTTGAATAATTGGTAATTGACTGATTAGATTACATTAATATTGCTGTAGATTCTTTGCAGACATTAGTAAATGATATTTAATCAGAATTGCTGTTGATTTGGAACATAAAGTTTCTCAATAACATACTTGTTGGGTCAATAATTTAATCTATCCATTTTATTTCTGTCATCCTATTCTTCAGACAGCTTCACTTCTAATATTATATTTTTCCAAATAAATAGGTCTATGGGTACAAAAAGAAATTGTTCTTGATTGGAATTTTAGTAGCCAGAACTAAAATGAGAATTGGATATAATATTATTACATAACTTCAAATTTACAATAGATAACTCTAGAATAAAATAAACTGAAAAAAATGTTAAAGATCATATGATTCTTTGTTTAGAATATAATATTCTTACCAAAGGGATAAATGTCCCTACACTTCGCAATAATACTGAGATATTGAAATATATAATTGCTGGCTTAATGTAAATTTATATAACTACATACAAAAAATAACTTTGTTTCAAAACTGTATTGTATTTTTAAATTTTAAGATATTAGCTTAGATAGAAAAAATAAAGATGGTTTCTAGACAAACGGGAGCATTCTTCATTAAAGAAACAGCCATGGATTAGTCTGAAGATTTCAAAATAGAATAGAATTACTATTCTGTATCCGTTGATTAATCAAGTTTATTTTGGTGAAGATATTCAAAATAAAGTGATCTCTATTTTGTCCCTTTTTTTTTTTTTTTCCAATAATCTCAGATTGGATGAAAAATATCAATAATCTCAGACTGGATGGAAAAACTATCGATTGATCCAATATACAAAGTTAAAGGTGTGTTTAGTCTTTAAAATATTTTTTGGTATATTGTATTATTTTCTGAATTCCAAATCATAATATTATTACTGGATTAATCATTCAGAGCAGAAATATTTTGTGTTAATGCAGAATACACATGAGTTATTTTTCTCACTCGGATTTTTTGTCTGATGAAATTTATCCATTGTTAAATAAATAAAAGAAAAATAATTAAATGTTTTATTGCTTAGAATTCATAGGAAGTTTAAACACAAAAAGTAACAGAGAGCTGAAGCCATGATTTTAAAACTTCTCATTTTATGATTGCAGGATTTTTTTTTTTATAACACAATTTTTTAATTAACTTAATACACTGTACAGGCTTACACACACCTATACATATATATGTAAGGATTCAAACTCAGACTTTCACACGACTCTTAACACTCCATGCACATGTTGAAAAGATAAATAATCACCAATATAAGTATTCTGTGCTAAACTAGCACTCATCAGTTGGTCCAGATTACCATCTTCACACACATATACAATCAGTTCTTAGCTTTATATTAAGATAGCCAATCTTCATATTTTAATGGATATGCTTCAAACCATTCCAACCCACAACTCTTCAGCCATTCATTTCATTGAAAGTCTGATGATAGAATGTTTAAAGCCCATGTTAATACCAAGATTTAAGAATTTGTCAAAAATTTAGGAGCTAAAGCCAAAGTATGAAAACTTTGACCGAAAAAGCTATAGCCGTCTTAAAACCAACACACCAATACCCAATATCATTATTATGTGTTTTCTACAAGCTTTTTTTTAAAAAAAAATCATATCAACAAGAATTTTGCAGTAATTGAAAATCATATCTCTAAACACACTATAACTTTAGGCCAGAAAGAAGCTGCTAAGAATAAGTTTTATATTAAACAACTTGTATTGAAAAAGCTTTTCAAAATAAATTAAGGATTAGTGTAACTTCACTGATCTAACCATAGCTTATAATCCTGTTTGAAACAATGGTCATCTTTGAAAAGTTAGTGAAATTTTTAAATGCAGAAAAAAACATTAATTTATTTGATAAAATGCTCTCAAATAAAAAAATTTAAATGACAATAATAATTATAATAGATTCAGAAATTTTACAAAATGGTCTTCCATAGGGTTGAACTCTCTTATTTAATATATTCAACAATAATCTTCCTAAAGCAGAAATTAGAAAATTCATCTATGCTAATAATATTGTTTTGATCTCTCAGAAGAGATTATTTCCATAATGATATGAAAAGATTATAAATTTTTTAAAAAGACTGTGTCTAATTGCTGCTTTACTAAACATAGTCTGCTCAATTTTTTATCTAGACAACATTGAATCATCTCATAATTTGAATATAATCTTTGCAACAATAGACTGAAACACAATCTTATGCTATGCTATTTAGAAATTACTTTGGATCATAGTCATTTAAACTATAATAAGATCAAAATCATCTTCTAGAAATAACCTCCTTGAAAAACTAACTGGCATTACTTGAAGTTATGATGTGAATACTTTATATGTGCTTCCTTAGCATTAACACATCTGCTAGTGAATACTGTGTCCCTGCTTAAAAAGTTGTTATACTAAACTTCTGAATTCTCAATTAAATATTGTCATGAACAGTATTACTGGTATATGCAGGTCTATTCCTTTGCAATAACTTACTCTTCTTTCCTCCATAAATTGCTTCATAAAAAATATATTAAAAGCTGTTAAGCAAATAGGATTTGCCAATCACTCAAAATTTCACTACTAAGGCAAGTTTAAAATTTTTCCCATCCATATTTGCATATTTAATCTGTCCTATTTTGCATATTTGCATTTCGTGAAAATGAAGGAATATTGTACTTCTTGAAAATGAAGGTTATATCTTTGAAAGTGCTAGAAGAATCAATAAAAGTTTGTCATTTATTTATTTGATTTGATTTATTTATATATAGTCGAATTATATATGTATGTGTATTCTTAATATTAACACAAGTATTAAAGTTTTTACTAAGATTTATGTTATCAAGTTTTTCCTCTTGAATGTTTAAGCAAGTATTTACAATCAAAGAATTATGATGTAAAATATAAGTTTCTTTTTCCAGATACAGCAATAAAGCCAATTGGATTTTATCTTCCTAGATGCAATAGATTCAAGGCTATTAATGATCTTTGCATTATTCTATTTTATAAAAGAATTTATCAGGCATTGATCTATATAATTGTAGGCAAGTACAAACTGTAAACCATATAGTTAATGAAGATTACTTTATGGCTATGGTTGCAAAATTAAATTTAGTAAAGCCACTTGTGAATTTATCTTCTGATTGAAATCTATACAGGTTTCTTTATGATATTTTATTAATAGTTAAACTGTCAAAAAATCCATGTTCTAAATAATTAAAATAGTGGTAAAATTATATAATTATTTAAAACACAAAGGCTGCAAGTTTAGCAATATAATGAAGAGGATTATTATTATTAGGCTTTCCATCATCAGATTTTCAATGATATGGCTGGCTGAAAAGTTGGAGGTTGGAGTTGATTGAAGCCTGTCCATTAAAGTGTGAGGATTTGCTATCTTAATATAAACTGAGCACTGATTATATATATATGGAAGATGATAACCTGGACCAACTGATGAATGCTGGTTTAACATGAAATACATATATTGGTGATTATTTATCTTTTCTATATGTATGTGGTCATATATATCAGTTGTATAAAATAGCGTGGATAGTTGATGAGTGCTTGAAAGTCTGAGTTCAAATCCCCTATATTTATTATTAGGATTGCAATTTATTTTTTTTTAAATGATTGCATTTGGTCAATTAAGTATTGTGTTTTTTTTAAGTGCAACTCAGTTATAGATGAGATGGTAAATAATCCTATTTAAAAGTTTTGTATGAAAAAACATACTGAAATAATAATCTCTTACTAAGAAGAGAGACAGATATTTACAAGTATAATATCTTGGAAATAAATGGTGTTACCTAAAAACTGGTAGTACATATTCCTTTCTCATGTTTATTTTTTAATAGATTATGAAATATAGTAAACTAAGATGATACTTCTCTTCTATGGCTACTTTTAACATCTTTCTTGCTTACAATAAATATATATTAATAATACCAAAATTATTGTATAGTAGTTAGAATATCTACTTGCTGTAACTTTAAGCAGGGATTCGAATCTAGGCTAAATTTTGAACTTTTTAAAAATATCTAAAAATTCAAAAGTAGGTTTAGGATTTTTTTACACTTGTCCAGCCTAGTTAGCGAACTATTCATTGGTTAATAAATGATATCTAACAATTTTTTAGAAAAATTATACATTTTTTACTGTTTACTAATTTGGTGGATACAGTCTTCTCTTTATAATTTCTCAATAATTTTGAGAAATATTGGAAAGCCTTTTTTTTTTTGCTATGAATTATTCAAAGAAGTTTTATTTTATTATCTATCATATACGTAATTGTAATAGTAATAAAAACAATGATCTAGCAAAATTATATACACAAACATACGAATAAATAAATTAATCATTACGTCATTTCATTCTATTTTATTTTTAGATTTTCTTTAGATCTACATACATCAATTTACCTTCCGCAATATCCTATTACAACATTATTTACTACGATTTCTTTCATTTTTTATTTTCATTCTATTTATATTTTTCGAAATCATTAATTCTGCAAATAATAAAACAAATTTACAACAAACACACATATAAATTAAATATTAAAAAGTTTATCACATATTGATCTAATTATTTAAAAGAATAAAAAGAAAAGAAAATAGCATATTCAGAGATAAACTTTTTTTTTTCAGTTTTAGTTAGATGTTATCAAAATTGAAACTATACTAACCTTTGATTATTATTGTTGCTTAAAATTGGTATTTTGAATAATCCTAATGTATCATTTCTAATATATCCTAAGTATTTAATAGATAATATATATTCCTCATTTTTTTCCATATATCGTTCCGTTCTGAGCGTAATGTATTCATCATAATTTATGCCTGACACTAAGACTACTAGTCCAGTAGTATATGGATAATGTCTTAATCGATAAGCAAATGAATTTGGAAAAAATATTAATTCTTTAGCGTGCAGTTTGATTATGTTAGTTGGTTCGTGCACTCTTAAGAGAATATCAATTGTACCATTAAAAGAATACAGCTGTAAAAAAGGTTGGATTTCTAGATGATAATTAACAACATCAATATTAGGCGAAAAATCACTTTTTCTTCGATTCGGCTCGGATTTAAATGGAATAAATTGTAAATAATCCCACTTAGAAGTTTTATCTGATAAAATAGTAGAATAATTTGATAAATACGAGTTGCACTTAACCCAAGTTAGAACAAGAGATATAAATATAATTATTCGCATCTTTCTTTTAGGAATGACTGAAGAATAATATTTTACATTAATAAAAGAAAAAATAAATTAAGCAGAAAAAATGAGGAAGAAGGAAAAGGTAATGCTCTTTTATATTTTAAATACAGAAAATTGGCTTTTTAAAATTGTTAAGTTTCTATATTTTATTATTATTTTCCCGCAAGGTTTTCTTCGAAGGTCATAATTATGATTTGGCAAGAATAAAAAACAATGACATCGGAAGTGATAAAATTAGCTAAATCAATGAAAGAAATTAAAGTTTTTTAAATATTATTTGTTGCTTTATTAAATTTAGACAAAGCTTTAACTGTAAGAAACAGGTGAAAAGTCACAAAAACTTTTTAGTTTAAGCATTGTTTTAGAAATTTTTTTTCAAACTATTTAATTTAAAAACAATGCCAATAATTATATATGTGTTAAACAATTTTTAAAATATTTTTAGCTTATATTTATCTATTCATTTAACGCTAAGATTTATTTTAAATATAAGATTCAATTTTTGAAGACTGAACTAAAATTATTCTCTGATGAAAGATATTTTTCTTATATGTTTGTTAATTAAAATGTAAAATACCCGCAAGCTCACATCCATATATATTGAAACAATGTGTGTTTTTAATTTATGATGCTATATATTTCAGATTAACAAATTTGAGAGATTAAAGATTTAATATTCAAATGACAAGTTTATAATGTGTATACTTTTAATATCAATATTTTAATACCAAGACAGGACAAATACAAGCATATTAATCACACAAATAATTATTTCTATGATAGTAGTAATCTGAAGGCTTATACAAATAATATTAAGATCTGTATAATCTGTAATGATATTTTTTTCTGACTTTCTTCACCTACAAACAAAGATATCCTGGAACTTCGTGTTCTCTGTAAAATTGTATAGCCCTCACTCTACAATTATCCTTGTTTTTTTCATATGTCATAGCATCTGCCAGGAGGTGAACCCGCAACAACCATCTGCAAACAACTGCTTGCTTGCAAGGCAGCTGTGCTGACCTCTTGGCTAACAATGCTTGCCATTATCCTTGCTTTATTTACACATTTTCAAATATCTAGAATAACTGTAGTGAATCTATGGAGTGCATGCCAGAGATGGCACATAAAAAAAATTTTGATGACATGAACAAAATTATTTTCTGTGAAAGAAATGAACAAAAACTGAATTTCATTACTGTATTGCAGTGCTATTCTATAGTAGATACATATTTCTTTATCATTCTGAATCAAGCATATCTTTATATATGTATCAGTGACCACATACATTGTGTGGCATACTAACAATATGACAAGAAAGTGGCAAGTACATCTTTTCTGTGTAAGTATACTGAATATAGTTCAGAAACAGGTTCTATGATATGAATATATTTCAAAGTAATTATTTTATTTATATATATAAAAAAGTAAACAGATTTTTCTGAATTTTTTTTTTTTTAAAAAAAAATTTGCTATTCTGCTTAACATGGCCAGTGTAAGTAAAAAAAAATTATTTGAATCAAATAGCATAGATTTCCAAAGGTGGTGGACAGGAGAATATGGCAGGATTACTAAGGACGATAAAGCTGTTTGTGTTTTATGTCCTGGGACAATGCTACTCATAAATAAAATGGCATTATAAAACAAACCTTACATCTGTTCCTGATAAAATTAAAAAAAAAATACAATAAATTTATTGTATTGGCTGTTAAGATTAGAAATGTTCTGGTAACATCCTTAATTAAATATGTTAGCAGTTAGTCAAATATAATTGCTGCTAGTTATATTGCTTCAAATATCATTTCTAAAACATGGCAAACCATTTGTCAGTTGTGAATATCTAAAAGAAGCATGGTTAAAATGTGCACTATATTCTTTTTGAAGATTTTGAAACTAAGAAAATAAAATATTCAAAGAATAAAAGATAAGACTTTGATTAAAAATAAAAGATAGAACCTAGGAAATGATTAAAAATATAACCCATGAGTAAAAAGTAAATATAAAATCTTTCAGTTTCATTTACTTTATTGAGATTACTGAGATAAGAGCATCAGCTCATTTAGTTAGTTTTGCTTCTTATTGCTGCAAAAACAATATCAAAATAATAATAATAATAATCAATTTATCAGCAGCAGCAACAACAACAATAAAAATAAAGAAATATTCGCAATACAGTTATAGATGCATTTGCCAAAAAAAAACTTTCCAAAATTCTATAAGTAACAACTGATGGTGTCAAAATATGATCAGACAGAAAAATGAATTCTAAGTTTTTATTGTATTATATACATCAGCTGGTCTTATATCCAAGACTAGTTTCAAAATACTGAAAAAAAATTATGAGCTCTGTAATTAGTCACTTCTATATTTGCACATGCTTTAAATAAATAAAAATTTCTCAAATTATCAATTGAGGTAAACTCATCATACAATGGTTTATTATGTACATAAATACATTATTAAGAGTATAGAACAATATTGACATTGCAATTAGAAAGTGTCAAAAGAACTTGAATAAAATTATCCTTTGGTTCTCTGCGAAGAAATTTATACAAATTGAGAAAAAAGAAAATGTTGATATGTTTTATTTACATGAACATATAAATATTTATATACAATTATATTCACATGATTGTATATAACCTAAATGTAATTAAAGCAATATGAACCCAGAATTTCAAGCTCCCTACAGTCAACCATTCTATCCAATATAGCCAATACATATGATCACATAATGTGAAAAAGATAAATGATCTCCAATATATCTATTTTATGCTGAACCAGCACTCATCAGTTGGTTTATATCATCATCTCTCACACATATATATAACCAGTGTTAGATTTATATTAAGATGGCAAATCTACACACTTTAATGGACAGGACTCAACCTTCTCTATACCTCCCACTCTTCAGTCATCTATATTACTGAAAATCTGATGATGAAATGCTAAAAGCCCTTGATGATGCCAATATTATAGCTATATCCATGTTGGCTTTAAATCAATCAGATTCTTCATATGTAGGACCTTAATATACCCATTTAAATATACAGAAGAGAATGGGCAAAATACAGGCTGAATATGTAATATTGAAATACAAATATAATTATGGAATTTGAATCCAGACTTTTAAGCTCCCTATGGTCAATCACTCTATGCAATATAATCAATACACATGACCACATACATGTGAAAAATATAAATAATCTCCAATATGCATATTTCATGCTGAACCAGAACTCATCAACTGGTATGGATCATCATCTAGTCAGTGCTCAGTTTATATTAAGATAACAAATCTATATACTTTAATGGGAAAATTTCAATCCTCTCCAATAACAATAATAATAATAACAATAACAACAAGCATCACCACCCAAACCCTTTTTTCAACAAGTTGAACAATTGAGATCCAGAAATAGTAAACTTGCACATCCAGATCCATATGTCATTATATGGTCACTCCTGAAATGCCAATCCAATCTCTAACCATATGTCATAACATCCTGGCAACATAATCATATGATTGTCTCATCCTTTGAACCTAATTATAATGAACTATTCACAAGATAGAGCAAATATTACCTGAATGTTCATTGATATACCAATGATAACCTTTCCACTTTATATATGTATAAACAATGTCAACTTTTGCAAAAACTAAAGTATAGATTACTAATTTCCTAGACTATTTAGCAAAAGTACATTTAATAATGGTTTTCCAAATCTGAATCTATGTTTACAATCACAGACCATGAATTTTCTGACAACTTACCTGAACATTTAATCGCTTCTCACATTGATTTTTTAAAATTATATATATGTAGCTATTGATTCATCTCTAAATTTCATTTGCTACATATTAGAAAGAGAACTACATTCATCTGTAAATGCTGCTGCAAAACTTATACTTGAACAATTTTTTTTTTTTGTATATGTAAGTACACTAATGTAACATTTGTTTAATGAATAAAGTTGCTTTGAAACATAATAATAAAATAAAGAAGACAAATAATAATAACAACAACAATAATAATAATAAGAGAAATATAATGAAACAAAAAAGACAAATAATAATAATAACAACAACAACAACAACAACAATAATAATAATAATAATAATAATAACAACAACATACAAATAATAATAATAATAATAATAATAATAATAATAATAATAATAATAATAATAACAACAACAACAACATACAAAAACTAAGAAACCTGGTAATCATTATAATAGACAATTCCAAAAATTGAAATGTCTAATACAAATTACTCCAACAGACAGGCAACCTCCAAAACATTTAAACATATCATCAATCATATAATTAATAATACGCTGATGTATTGCAGTAAAATTTTCTATATAATAATTTCTGTAGGTTTTCTATATCATAATTTCTGCAGACATAGTGCTTTCATGGTTTTGTTACTCCATAATCACATACAATATAGGACAACACACAAAATACCCGAGCAATATACAAACAAATACCCCTATTGGGAAATTTACACACACACACCAGGAACAAAACAATAATGACACCCCAAACAATAAAAAATTACTCCATGATTACAAAAGATGGGCACTAGAACCTAAATTTTTTGATTTCATTCCAAAAATCGATCTGTATGCGATGCCAACAACCTATTTTCTCTACCACAAAAGAATGTATATCACAATAGAACCATTCTGTGGACTCTGTTACTATATAGAAGAAACACTACAAATCTGATCTACCAATGCACAACATTAGAGGAAGTAGGAAAAGTAACGTGGAATACATACAGGCAACCGAATACCACAATCAAAGAAATCATGAGTGCATACCAAGGCAAATAACATCAAAGATAAGAACAATAACTTTTGTCCTATATGCCTTCTGGTAACAAGATGTACTTTTCTGATAAGTAACAACCCAGAAGGCATAACTCTAATAAGAAATAGTAATAAAATCATAGCAAATCCACATATATATGCAGCCATGTGGTCAATATTATGGCAACAATCAATGCTATAGCTAGACAAATAAACACTCATCTTAATTACCAAGTACAGAACTATACTTTAAACAAGGAAAAACAAAAAATTGATACAAATCAGGAATTCTGACTTATATTTCTTAAATGTACTCATTAAAACTAATATTAAATGAACTACATATTAAATTAAACTGCAAGGTGTTAATAAACAGTCATTTTCATGTTTGATATTTTCAAAGCATTCAAATCTAAATTAGAAAATTTTAATCAAAATGGTATCATTTCAAATCATATAAATATTTTTCAAATACAAAAAACTTTAGTGCATATAGACTCTTATGAAAAACAAAATCAGGATAAATTGGTGCAAGAGTTTTTTCATTGTAATTTAATCAGTCATAAACAACTTTTCTTTAAGATTTAAGCAGTTTAGGCAATTTGATGAAACATCAACATTCGATTTGAAATTTTCAATTGTTTGACTTTGGATGGTGTAGAATTGCAATTAGTTAATTTTCAATTCAGTCGAAAACAAAAGTTCGTTGATTTAAGAAATGATTTGGAAATAAATGAAAACAATTGATTATTGATGTAATAAAATAAAATGCTGAAGAGGAAATATTAAAAACATTAAATGCAATTCCTAGAACCTTCAGTTGTTTAAAATCATTAACACGGCTACATTATCTCATCTCCCCCATCATCTGTACTTATGCATGTGAATCATTATTTTCGGAAAATAATTTTATAAAAATGTATTCAGAAATGCAATAATTGATAAATCTAGTTTAGCGTGCGTACTATTAAAAGGAATAAAATATGATTTTAATTTACAGCATTTAGTATCTAACTGTATAGCAGCAAATATATAATTCGAAAATTTATGTTATAAAATTTGTACAATTCTATGCTAGTTTTAAAAATTACATCAATAAAATTTGGTAATAATTAATTTTTCACTATTTTTTTCTCTATTAAAAATCTGCTCAGCATATCAATAATTTGATAAATATTGTTTATAAATTTTTGGCATGTACATTTAAAAAGATTGTTTCCTACTGATTTAAAGTAATCAGTTAGAATATGGGTTTAGCAACTATAATGAATACAGATCTGGCTTATATTTTAATTATTTATTTACCAAATGTCATTGTATGCAGAGATTAACCTATTCCTTTGAATTAGGCTACATTTTTATAAGTCACTCTAATTTCTTTTTTATTGCAAACTAATCAATTTTATATTTTACAAAAATAGATAGTGTTATGAGATAGAATGGAGAGTGGTGGGTCGTATGAAAGTCTGTGCTCATATACCCTATATATTAAAAATAGACAGTGTAAAATATAACAGTATTTTAATAACACTTCAGTATGTGTCATTATATCTAAATGGATACAATGTGTTTACTTTTCTTTACTTCAAAACTTGGATTGTTTTTTTTTCTTTTTTGTTTGTTTATTTTTAACTTCATATAAAATCTTAGAGGTGTGTGGATGGTTTTCTTTCTCTCTGGTTAAATCAGTTTGATGTTGCAATATCATTTTGTTGACTATTTACAAGGATATCTGTTGAGATTTCATTTCTTGAGTCTCTATCTATGTTGTTTGATAACTTTCTTTCATAGTTGGATTCTTTTTCTTCATGCTCATTACTTACTTTCTATTTCATCTTCATATATTACTGCAATTTTAAAAGACTTTGCCTTTTGAAGGCACAATCATCTTCAATGTTTACTTTTACTATTTATTTAGAAAATATTTCTGCAATAGCTACCCTTTGCATATTTATTCATTAAACTATATTAAATCCAAATCTTTTCATTTAATGGATATTTTGCTTTGTCCTTAGAATGATATTTTGGGTGATAGTGTGGTCTCATCAACAATTCAACTGGTAATCATTTTATTGCAGTAGATTCTTTTACATGTTGATGTAATGTGGCTATATAACACATTTCATATATGTCAGACTGATTTGACTTTTCAAAGTTCTGTTTAGCTGCTGAATTGATTTTAAAGCTAGCCATACATTTCTGATGAAATAAAAATGTTTTTACAGGAATTAAAGCTTTTTTCATAAATTTATCAAACTTACTAGGCACAAAAATAATTCCATTATCCTACCATAATTATTTTGTAAAATCCACAATACATAAATATTTCTCTTAGCTTCTTTGACTATTCCTGTATTTTTTATGACTTGCATTTTGAAATTTTATATAGAGTAAAAAGTAAAAAAACAAAAGAGAAAAAACACTATGTTGTAGGATAGGAGGGGGTATATAGAGTAGTACTTATAGAGACACATCAAGAGATGATATTAAAATATTGCCATGTTAAATTTAAATTAAATTTGAATTTGGGATTAAAACTTGGAAATCAAAATGCTAATAATTTAATCAAACTAAAAATTAATATATGCTGAAATAATTGCATAAAAAGTTATTTTTTTATATAACTTATGTAGAGATACTATTTTTTACTTCATTTAATTTAGCCAATTTTTTATTCTGTTTTATCTATGACTATCTGCAGCTGAAAACCCCATCATGATCATGATTTTTGTTCATTTATCAGAGTTCAAAGAACAAACCGCCTCCACTTTTCTTATTGTCATATCATATTGTACTAATTCCATTTTAAAAAATGTCTGCAAGCTTGCCATCTTGGCTTCTACTAATAAAGAATTTCTGGATTAATCATCATTTTTTACTTAGAAAATATAAATATATAAAGTATACCAAATCAAAAAAACAACAACTTATTTCTGAAATTAAAAAGCAAAAATGACAAAGCAAAAGTTATCTTTAAATATGATGCCTTCATTTTAAAATTCTTTTCAGATTATCAAAAATCTTTTAAAATATCACACATTCAGTTATTATTACTTTGAACTTTTTTATCATTTACAAGAAATTGTACTAAAAATAAATTCTTTAATTATGCTTTAAAACAAAAATCACTTTAACAAATGATAATATTAATGTCATCTTGACTAAGACAATGCTAATGAAATTATAAGTAGTTGTTGCAACATCACGATTGACTCCTCATCTAAGTGCTTAAATTTTACTTCCCTTAATATTCTGGATTAACTGAAGTTGAAAAAAGATAAATCAAAGAGTATATATCTAATGAGAGAAAGACTTTTCCAAAATTAATTACACATCAATTGAATTCTTATTACCTAACAATTGACAAGTCCAGTAAGTAATGTCTTTTTCATAGTTTGTCTTAGAAAGGCTGTTGAAAAAATCTGCATATCCTATTTAAGACTGTTTAACTTTATCAAAATAGAACAAATGGGGAAATAAATTATGTTGAATATAAATCAATTTTTATAAAGAAAATATTTATGCAGATGACTCTATCTTCTTTAGTCAATGTACTGTAAATAGAGTATTTAAATTGGATTCATCATTCTTATTTTAGATTTGCCAATTAAAATGTTACAAAAATTGCATTATTTATTTGAGTGAGTGTTTATTTCCATCTGATAATTTTTCAGGAAAACACTTCTGAATAAATAGATGGACTGAGTGACATTTATTTCTAAACAAATATTAAATCTCATACAACTTTTATTATATTGATCTCACTTTCAAAAATATTATAAATATAACATTGCATGACTGGGGCAGCTATATCTGAAGAGATGATGCAGGAAAAAATTGATCAACTCTTAAAAAAAAGATATAATGCATCCAAGAAATCTCTGAAATGAGAAATTCAGAGAAATTTGATGCATCTTAAAATAAATATGATTAATTTTATGTAAAAAATTTGAGCCAAAGATAAGGAATTAATGAAAGTATTCTAAGAATCTTATTATTCCAAAAAGATAACATAATTTCTACTTATGAATCTCAAGATGAGTTAGAAGTCAAATTATAGTAACTCCAAGATAAAATACATTTAAAAAAATCAAAAAACAAAGTGTCATACTGGAAAAGATAAAAATGTTGGATCCAATAGGAAAACATAAAAGAATAAAAAGAGAAATTCAAGATAAGTTTCAACAATGTGTTATGGAGTTTACAAACCAAATCTATATATTTAAAACTGATATAAAAATTTACAGCACTTTTATTATTAAATAAAGCAAATCTATTGTCTTTGATATAAATAAAAGTCAGTCAGTCATTAATAAAATTATGGAAATGTCACCTTTACTTAAAGGTAGAATTACAAAATAAACAAATCAGAAAAATAAACTCATATTTTATAAGAATAACAAAAAGTAACTAAGAATTTAACAAAAAGTTCCTTCTATTTATTAAAGTTTAGAGGTCCATTTGAGAGAGTATATTAACAGTTGCATTTTTTTTTTTTTTGAAAAGAGATATATATAATTATGAAGAATGGGGGGTGGCATAAATATAAATGCAAAATTGATAATATATTTAACTGATAAAAGAATGTAGTAGGACAAAATATAATTTAAAAAGTTACAAAAATTTAAATACGAATGTGTTCATTTAAATGTTCTAATTAGTAATAATAGATTGTTAGTTAACATATGGTCACTTCCATGAATTTTATATGGGAGTAATGTTAAATAAAACAATATTTCTTTTTATTAGAACACATTGAGATAATCAAGGTATTTTAAAATCATTTTTTATAAAAAAAAATTACACAATGGAAAGGAGCTAATAAATTGAAACTATGTAATTATTGCAAAATTTTATTTTCATTATTTTTATTGCCGTTATTGTTATATTTAAAAATGCCAATGATATTTTATTCAAAAGACTCCATGGGTGATGAAAATTTATGAATAATAATAAAAGATATCTATATATTGTACTAAGTAATATATATATAAAGAGAGTATTACGCACATAATGCGTTTTAATTTTAAAATAAACACTATATGCACTAAGTTATCAACAAAAATATTTAATAACAATACAATATCTAGATACAGATTTATTTAAACATTCCATTTTTTTTCATTTATTGTAGTGTACTCTGAATTTTTTCAAAGATAAATTTATATTAATTCTACTAATTCACTTGTCATAAGAAAAAGACTTTCGATAGAATGGGAATCCATCATATATTACTGTAGTGGGTTCCAAAATCCTTATAATCCTTATAATACTCTGTTTGCAAAAAAATATTATTCATTATATTGTTCTTTGTGTATATAGTACTTAAACACACACACATATATAGAAAAGTTACTTTTTAATACCTATATATACATATGCATCGTCAACTAATTTAAAATTACAATACATATTCAAATTAATATATACAAATGCAGTGTTATATAAGGATATATTCCTGTCAGTAATCATGTGATAATATCTCAAAAGAAAAAAAACTTGCTATATTTTTCTTTATTCCTGCTTTCTAATACTATTCATATATTAAAAGATTTTTCTGCTTTAATAATTTCTTTAAAATTCTTTCAAAGAAGTGTAGCAATAACTATCTGGCATCTAGGGAAACATTATTTTGGTTCATATACAGTATTTCATTAAAAGTTCAAAGCCTTTTCAGTTTTAACCCAAAATTATTTAATATATGGATAAAAACTTTACTCTTTTTACAAACATGAGCAATGAATTTATTTTTTATTTTTATTATTTCACAAATGGGCTATTCCTTTTTGACAAACAGTAGATTTCAGTAATAAGATTCTTTTCAGTTATTTTTTTCTCCAATTAATAATTTGTATTTAATCAAAGCATTCTGGAGTGGGGGGGGGTCTTCTCAATCTTGGCGAATAGCTATAATCATTAACTGTATATTTTAATGCCATTTAAAATAAAGTTATAAATGACTTTAAAAAGCAATATATATAATTTTTTCTTTAAATTATAAAAACTATGATTTAGTGATAATATATAATAGAGTATGATTTACAGAGAACAGTGCAAGACAAAAAAATTGCAGAAGCTTGCTGCTAAGTAATGCCTATATCTAAAATGTACATTTTTTTCTAATTAATTTACAAATTTTAATTATTATTACTTTTTTTGTATGATTACTATTTTTGGGGTACAGATAATAATATGGAAAATGTAATGGCTTTATTGTGTGCATATGTAAATTAAAATTATAACATTTTTTTAAATAAATAATAATATAATTATTAATTACAAATTGAGGGGATAGTAGGTATTTATTCATTCATTCCCTAAAAAATAATTAAAAAAAAACTTACTGTATTGTATTTTTATTTTTTAAATAAATAGCAGAAATGTCCGATTTTTATCACAATTAAACATGCTCTGGGTAATTTTTTTTTTTCAACAACTTTTTATTTTTTGTATAAATGTAATTAATAATAGTTTTATTATTAAAAAATCTATGAGATCTCTAATTGTTTTGATGCTTTTAAATATTTTCTAGCATTATTTTGTAAAATTTTTAGTATTATGAAGTGATTTGGATAAATTGGATTTTTTAACATTATACTTAGAAAACATTTTATTATGCTAATCATTCCATATCAAATTCAGAAGAAAGAATGTTGAAGAAAGAATAAAATGTATGAACTTTAGTGATTTCTGGTGCATGGTAAAATCTATTTACAAATTTTAATTTATTTTTTTAGCATGATTGTGTACCGCACTTTGATGGAAAAATGGACATTTAAGAATTATAAAATGTATTAAATTTATAAATTTGTATGTTTTTTTTTTGTTTCTTTATTTTCATATTTGTTTGTTTACAGTTCTGTTTGTGATCGTGTATAATTGAAGTTATATATATTGATATGGCATAATTTGTGAGACCACTGTACCTAATGCATGGATAAAATCATTATTATTACCAATATATTGAAAATAAAAAAATGAAAATAAGAAAAAATGTGAGAATTATAAAACCAATACAATAATTAAATTTATAAGAAAATTATTAAAAACCATCTTGAATGAAATTTAAATGATAAGGCAGAAAAAAACTTTTATTAGTATTTTATAGATTTTCCGAAGATATTTTAGAGTGATAACCAAAAATGATTTGCACTGTTATAGATTAGGAAGTAAACTAATTTTTGAAAAATATTAATGATACTTCAAAAACAACTGGAGAATATATAAGAAAAAGAAAGCTGAATTAAAGTTGGAAAAATTAAAGGAAAGAAAATCTAATCTCATATGTTTATTCATGGATATTGGGGAGTGTGCACAAATAAACATCAATGCATGGAATGAGAATAAATAATTTAAGATGTGGAAATGACATAATGACATAGTAATTATTTAGTAAGATAAAAAACATGCTAAATAATGCAGCAAAGTATACACATTAGCCATAATGATATCCCAAATGAAAATAATGGTGTTTAAAAAACTGGAATGACTATAAAATTAAAGTTGATGAAGACTGCCAAAAAGAAAATATAAGTAAGAAAAAGTAAAAGCATATTTACAAATCATTAATAGAATTTGAAAAATCAAAGACATCAGATTAAAAGCCATAGAAATTTGGATATTTACTAAAAAATTTGGATATTTATTGCTGTATTATATAATTCTACATATGAATAATAATAAAACCTTGTCTGAAAAAATATTGGAATTTGAAAGAATATGCTACAGAATATTAATAAAAATTAAATGGATGCAAAAAGTATTCAATAAAGAAATTTTAGTGAAAATTATAAAAAGGAGATTAAAATTATTTTACTATAGAGTGTTTCTACTATACCTGATAATTCAAGATTTACAACTTACTTATT
Organism: Epiperipatus broadwayi; assembly: GCA_028023455.1. Lineage (NCBI taxonomy): Eukaryota > Metazoa > Onychophora > Udeonychophora > Euonychophora > Peripatidae > Epiperipatus > Epiperipatus broadwayi. The sequence continues at coordinate 2,012,119 of JAQFVV010000127.1, read as the reverse complement.
TAAATATATCAAATTTATTAAACACAAGCAAATAATATTATAATAACATGTAAGGCTTAAACCTTCAAAACATGTGCCTTAAACATGCTATATATAAATTGAGGCATAAAAGAAGATGGGCCCATCTCTTTCTGATAGTTTTTACTTGTGTTTCAGAATTAAGAGGTCCACGTGTAGTTATTATTACATCTGATTGGTGCAGGTTTTGAAACTTACTTATTTACAGTTTTTTTTTAAAAATGAATAAGAAATAAAAAATAATAAATAACTTTCTATATTTTAATTCTCACGTATTCATCAAAAATAATAACATATCAAACGAAACTGAAAAAAAAACTAAGCTTTTTCAATATCATATATATTGTTTATAACACTTCTTTCATATACACTTTAATGCAATAAATTTTCTTAAAAACTTCTTTATTTTCCTTACAGTTTCAATATCCTAAATGTAACATATAATTCATTCTTATTATTTTTAAGAATAACTTCAGAATTCCATTTAAGGTTTTAAAAGTAACTCATGACTAGCCATATGAAATATGGTTGGAAGTAATTATTTACCTTCAGCTTATGTTATAATAAAACAAAGCTAAGAATAAACTGTAATTAGACAATACTGGTTTTTAAAATATTTTATCTTAGAATTCTATCTTTAAAAATTCTTTTTTTTTTTTTGTAGATGCAATATTGCTTTTTGATTTATTTAAAAATTGATCTAAAAAGAGATATTTAAATAAATAAATAGCTGGTTTCTTAGGAATAAGTTAATCTTTATTACTTGTATACTCTAATAGAACTATTTCTAGTAAAAAAAAAATGTATAAACACAAAAATTTTGAATCCAGTATAAGCAAAATAATTGTTCAATTTAATTCTTCCTAAGTTCATTACTGATAATATCTGGAATAGCGCAGGTAGTTGTATTTTCTTACAGTGGTCCTGTTCCTATCTGATATTATTGGAATTTAGAAGTTGAATTTAGGAGATATGAGTTCTGAAAAAGATTGCTGGGGCAATCGAATCTGTAAATTGTAAAAGAGGGTGGTAAATAAAGCATTGTGTAACAGTAATAAAGTGCAATGATGATTTAGTATTATATAGCTGATATTATACTTTTTTGATATGATTTTAAGCTGTTTAATGGTTTATTATTAATAATAATGAATCTATAATTTAATTTTTATTTCTAGATTATAGGTGTGGTCAATAGATTAAAAAAAAAAATTCTAAATTCAGTCATCTTTGCACAGTGTGATAGAAATTTTTTATATTATGTTTGTTGAAATAAAAGACCTTTGTATTCATTTGTATTTTTATTTAGTTCAATAATATTTTTAATAATACATATAAAATACATTTTGTCTCTTTGATTACTAATGTTTTTATTTAGGAATTAAAAACACATGTAGTGGGATAGAAGAAAATTTTGATTTTAACATTAGTGAAAACGATAATTATTTTTTATTTATCAATATAATTTTAATATCTTAATACTTTAAAAACAATGCTGTTTTTATTGGTTTTAAAATGTTTTAAGTAATAATTATTTTAAAATAATTTAATTCTATTACAAAGTCTATTGAAACTGAGGTCTATATGTATGAAAAATTAAGCTTATATTTTAAGCGTTGACTTAATTATGTTTAATCTTCTATGATAGGATTAAAATTAAAAATTAAAAATATTAATTATTCTTTTTATTTTAATGATTTTGATTAAATTAATTATAGCATTGATCATAGATAAAATAGAATCATTCAAAGAAGAAAATATTAAACATGCAGTTCATTAAATTTATAGTCATTATTTGAATTTTTAATTTTATTTTTAAATATTTATCTGTGTACATTATGTGAATATATGTTGTAATGCATACATATACAAGTATATTTAAAATTGCAAATTTTATACAGTTTGCGATTATCTATATATTTTGGTATCAACATCTTCACTTGAAAATAAATGTCAAGAATATTGAAAAACTATTAAATTTGTTAAATAAATGATGCTACATAAAGTTTAGCTATCAGACATGATCAAACAATAAAAAAAACTTCAAGTAATATTGATAGGTGATGTTAAACAAATGAGTGAATATGCACTAATTTAATCATGTTCCAAAGAATAGACAAAAGTGAAGAGGATGACGAAGAATGCATCTTGAAGTTACTAAACTCATTGTTTAATAATAATAATTTACTCTTGGTGTGAACATCTTTGAAAATGTACAGTTTATACATATATATATATATATTACTATCTAGTGTGATTTATCTCACAGGTAAAGAGAGAATGATTTAAAAGTTAAAGATTTCTATCACTTCCCCGGTCAAATGTCACATAACCTGTCTGGCAATAAACCATTCAACTTAATTTTGAAATCTTACGCTTAATAAAAATCACACGATCGAATTTAGTTCCTTAACCTAATTTATTAATAATTTTATTAATTAACATTACTATATTGTGGGATGGTGAGGAGGGCGGATATTACTTCTGGGTTATAATAAATTAAGATAAAAATATTATTTACAGATATTTAAGGCTAAATTTATAATTTATTTCCCAAACAAAATTCGTCCTAGAAAGTCCTGATATTTTAAATTATATCAACATTATGTTAAATAGTATGAATTATGTTATTTTATTCATAAACATTATTTGTTTATAATTAATTCATTTTAATATTATTTAGTTAACGTTTAAATCTGATTGATGTCTAAGGCATAAAAAAATTGGTTCAAACTCTTTTTTACAAGCTTAGATTGATAGGCCTTTTAAATAATGAATCAAAGAGGAATGCTTTTGTCCTTTCTTCTTCTTTCTGTAATATGCCCTATCATCTTCACATTTTTCCTGTTATAATATTGAAACAAAAATATTGAAAACGATATACTTAATGGTAGTATATATTTTACTTTTGTTTTATGTTGTTATGACTGAAGTGAACATATAAATAAAAAAACTAAAAAAAAACTCGTTGATGTGTGAACAAATGAATTTATTTAAATTTTGCTATTGAAAAGTGTTTAATTTAAGGTCAGAATACTAATTAAGTTTCTCATTTATTTGCTGCTTTTATACAATTAGTAATTAGGAATGGGAAAGTGAATTGTCAATAATTTTACAAAAAACAGCAACTAGGAAATTAATCGCTGAATATTGATTTAATAGAGCGGAACTATTCACTATTTTAACTTTTTTCCTTTTTATTAATCTTAATTACTTTGAAAGAAATTACTGTATTAAGAAAGTTCAAGAATAAATAAATAAACAGTGCGCACCACACACACACTTTTTATCAGTTTCGATACTTTATTGATTTTATTTATAGTTTATACTTGTCTTGATTTATTATCATCATCATCAGTAGTCATTTGCCAAATAAGATCACTGGATTGATATTTCTGGAAGCAGACATAGTTTTTGGCTAAATTCTTTCTTCATTCTATCATTCACAGATTTATTCTTCAAAACTCTGTAGTTATGATTTTTCCCTTAAGGGTCACCTGTCCTTTTTTTTTCTATTTCTCTCAATGTGTACTTCTTAATTTTTCTATTTCTAAATACACATCCAATCTTAATTTTTATTAATCTGTTTTTGATTTACTTTTTTAATACTTATACATTTCTTATTCAAGTATTTATCTCAATGACTTCAAAATTCAATCTACACAGCCTTAAATCTTTTTCAAATACTCAGAAGCAATAATTTCCTCTTTCTGACTTTCTCCTATCCAATAAATTGAAAGTCAATCTGTCATTTTTGGTACTTGAACACCATATGTCTTTTGATTCAACTAATCATTTAATTATTTTTATTAAATAGATTAATCATTTAATTATACACAAAATGTACAAGCAGAACAAATTACATTGTCTTAATTACTATAATAATCATCATTATATGAACATAAAAATATAGCATAGATTCATAGTAAATTATGTTAAATTACCAAATTGCAGCCTTTTGTAGTGTGATGCCATGGTAGGGGGTCAAACTCTGGAATGTAAAATCCTCAGACCAAATTCAGTTTTAATGGGTGAACTTCTTAAAAACTTTCAAGCAGCATCACATGATCAGCATTTCCTATGCTTATACAAGCAGTTCAAATAGTTATGATGTGAGGTGATATGGCTACTCCTTTATCAAAGTCAAGAATCTCTCGGCCATTATGCCAAAAGAAATTTGTTCGCTATCTTACTTTTCCTTTCCATTCCCACTGTACATTTTCTCCATATTCTTTTCTATCCTGCTCCATGCCATTTCCACAATATTATCTTTGTCCACTTTATGGCCTTTATATCTAGATCCCTCTTTATATTTTTTCAAACCCAGCATAATGACCAAGAAGCCATTTTCTGTATAATCACTTTGTTTATATTTATTCTCCTACACTTTTATTATTTCCACCCTTTCTATTTGTAAGCATTTATATTTAATTAGCAAATGCCTCATATTTTCTTTGCCTTCCTTACATAACATGAAGACTAAATCACTCACATTTCTCCATTTGTGTTTATATTTCCTTGTTGCTAACAATCCTGTTGGAACCTTAAATAGTAAACTACTTTTCTTACTGTATTATAAATTAAAAATACACACCCAACAATCTATTTACTTTTATATATATTTAAACTTTTTAATCACCATACTAGTTCTCCATCTCTCCAGCTTTTTATTTTTTTTAATGCATCCATTCTTCTATCCCATTATTTGCCACTATAACACTCAAAAATCCTCCTAACACAATCATCCCACCTTTTATACAAGTATACTGACATAAAGACATTATCTAAATCTTCTGCATATCATACTATCTTTCTCACTCAGGTTGTTGCCCATCCTTTACTGTTAACCCAATTAAATACTGTTTTAGCTATTCTCTTACTATTCATAAATAGAAATCTACCAAACATATTTATTTCTTATATAAAACATTGACCATCCCATTTCTTCTTGCATTGCCTCCTTTACCATGCACATATCTGCACCTAATGCATGTCTTCCTACATCTTTTTGTATTTTTTCTAAGTAATCTAACACCCTTTTACTGATATATAATGCATCATTACCAAGTTAATTATTCTACTGCCATTCCCTTCCAAACACTGAAATACTAGTCTTACTGTAAATAATATTACAAATACATGTAATGTCTTGTAATCATCTGGATAAATTAGATACAAAATGTAAACATTTTTTGGTGCAAAAAAACTCAGTATAGATTATCAAATGTCAATCTTTAATACCTGCCTGGTACCAATAATTGTGTAATAATCTTAAATCTTTAAATATAAATAAAGAGTAACAAATCCAAATAAAAATTGAAATATTATTTTTTCTTTTCTTTATTAATATTCTTCTTGCATTCTGTTAAAGATTTCTTTTTTTAAAGCATTTTTAATATTCATTTTTCTCTTTTTATAATCATATTTCGAGTGTGGAGGTAATATAGAAGAATAAAGGTAGTTATGTGTATGTTTTTATGAAATAGATGGATGATAGCATGTCCTATCTTGTAAACAATATGCATTAGCATATGAAATAAATAGTCTCTACATAAAAACCAGATTTTGTCTTAATGAACTCCTAGATAGAAAATTATGAAATTACATTGTTAAAACTATTAATGTGATCTCTGGAAGTATTATTGGAGATAGCCATGCCAGATTAAAAAGATAACAATCCTAGGCTCTTGAAATAAAACATGACTATATGATGTTCACAATCTGGTAACACTTCATGTCAAGTATTACCTTTCATGGAACAACCTTCTCTTCACTAGAATATACAATAAAATTTCTTCAATGCTGTGAGTATATTCAGAATCAAAAATTGAGATTCTTGACAAATTAATTGTTCAACACAATGTTGAAATGTTAATGTAATTGTACTTTAAGAGACTGAACATTCTTCTAATAATGCATATGTTATTAAAATTACTAGATTTATTTTGATTATTAATCTAATACATATACCTGACAATTTTTATTTCAAAGCATTTTGTAAATCATACTATCTCCACTGACCATAGTTTTAATAATATTATAATCACAAGTTAGATAATATGTATGCAAATAAACATATTTCTTCAGATTTTCCTTAACCTTTCAATTCTCATAATAATATTTGGGGGTATGTAAATGAGGATTAAGAAGGTTGTCAATTTTTAGAGTGTATGGTTTTAAGCAATATGCATTTACTTTATGATGACAGGCAAAAAAATATTTTTCATTTATGCAGATGGAGACCAGAAACAACTTTTTGTTTTGTTTTGACTATTGATATTGGATTATTTGTTTTATAGTTAATATAAACCACGTGCATCCACTCTTGGAATCCATACTTCTATGGTTGAATGTTATCCTTATCTGAGATGAAAATTATGGAAAACTAACTGAAATTAATATAGTGGATATTTTGAAAAGAATATTAATAGAATTTCTTCCATTTAACTTTGTAATTTAACAAACCCATAAAAAGTCATATCTCATAGATATATAGAACAAAACTAGTAGTAATCTTTATAGCTAATGATTGTGTGCAAATAATCCAGAAATTAGTGACAAACTTGTAAAATTATTGGACAACCCTTCCCCCCAAGTAGATAAAATTTATGTAGAAACAAAACTTCACAAAATCTAATGTTAAATCTTGTCACCTGTTACAACAGCTCGTCGAATGTAAAACAATTTCTAATAAAACAACTACTGTTACTACTAATGAGGTTGGAATCTTAAATGCCACACTTCAATCCTACATTAAAGAGATGGAAATATTAGTATTAGAGTAGAATTGCAGGTTTCCCTTTTATAATGTTTCAATAATGTCTATCTGATAAAACCCACAGATGTTAATATACTTTCATGTCCTTTGAACTATCTTAACTCAGAAAAGGCTTCAGGAGCAGATAATATATTGTAAGAGTTTTTAAAAATATTTAGGACCTAAAGAAAAATCATAGTTGGCAAACTAATTATTCATACAAAAATTATTTTAAAAATTTAGCATAAAATCAAAACTTTAGTATTTTAAAATGAAATAAACCTAGCAATGATTCAACAATTATCACCCCAAATCATTATTGTATATTCTCTACAAGAATTTTGAAATAATCATATTAACAAGAATTTTTCAAAAGTTAAAAACCATCAACTTACATGGCAAGCTGAGTTTCAATCAGTATGAAGCTGCTGTGAATAAGTTTTGTATTTAACATCTCACATTGGTAAATATTTTCAAAATAAATTAAACACTGGTGTGATCTTTATTAAGTTTCTAAAAATTTTAAATGCAAAAAATCCATTAATTTACTTTATAAAAAATGCTCTCCAATAGAAAACTTTAAATGATACTAAATAATAATCATAGTAGATTCAAAATTTTACAGAAAGATATTCCGCAAAGTTTAGTTATCTTACTTATTTTATTTAACAGTAGCAATTCTCTCTAGACAATGTGCCATCTAGTGCAAGACATATTAATAAATGAATGCTAAAAGATTTGTGCATCAAAATCCCTAGTTAGTGCCTATTCATCAAACATCCCAGATTAGTATCTAACTTGTAGCCTTCATCAATTAAAATCTTTGAATCTGAGAGCACTGTGCCTAAATCTTTGAATCTAATTCAGCAACCATATTCTATCTTTTTAGTTAACTATAAAGCTATGAGCCCAACTGAAGTCAGGATGTTTTCAATTCAAACTAACTCATTTACATAGTAATGCACATCTGAATGCAGTTCAGTATTTATACATTTTGGTATCTTTGGTTTTTTAATAACCATAGTCACTAACATTTTTTGGTCAGGATTGGTATTAGATCACTAAAGTACCACATGATCATATCTTATGCTTACACAATCTGTTAAACAGTATCAATTTTCTCCATACAATATTGGCATTCACTGCAAGCCATAGTAAACTAGAAACTAATCTGGGGATATTGGATGAGGAGATATGAGATAGGAATTTTGATGCACAAACCTTCTAGCATTCATTGATTACTATGACTTGCATTGTTTTGTCACTGCTGTTTAAAGGCAGTTACTACTGTTTTAACAGATTGTGTCAGCATACAAAATGGTGATTTTTACTACTTTATTTAAAATATTCATCAGTGATCTTCTTGAAACAGAATTTTAAAAAAATCATCTATACTTATAATATTGCTTTGACTTTTCAAAAGAGCTCTAATCCTGAAATAGAAAAATATTTTAATAAGGATGTGAAAAGGTTGAAATTCTTTTTCAAAGATTGGATCTTTTTGCTGATGTATCAGTCTGCTCAATTTTTCAGTTAAAGAAAAATGAATCATCTCAAAATCTGAATATAATCTTTGGTAATAATAGACTGAAGCAGAATTCTATTCATGCTATTTAGAAATTATTCTGGATTATAGTCTAACTTATTTTTCTTATTTTAGCTAATATTAGATCAAAATTAATTTCTAGGAATAACTTCCTTAAATAACTACTGCCACTATTTGGTATTGTAAAAAAAACATACATTAAGGATAGGTTATTTAACATTAGAATATTCTTTTGATAGTGAATAATGTGTTTGCATTTGAAGGAAAAGTTTCAAAACTAAACTTCAGGATACTTAATTAAATATTATCATGAATTATATTATTGATACTTTTTAAGTCTATTCCTTTGAAGTGGCTTCCCATTTTCCACATATTCTACAACAGATATTAGAAAATTTATACAAAATAAACAAATCATATTTATGAATAATTCGAGAAAAATTTTTACCACCTAAAATGTATCTTAAATCAAGATCCCTATTTAAATTTAAACCAAAAATCCATAATGGAAGAATTATAGTGAAAAATGAAATTCTTATGATGTTTCAAACAATTTTTTTTTCAGATCCAACAATAAAAATCTTCACAACTGGAGTCTCATCAATAGATTCAGGACAATCTATAGTTGTTGTATTCATCTGCTTCATAAATGGAATTTATCTACCACTGAATAAATGTGAGCAATACTAAATATGAACTACATAGTTAATGACTGTTGAATTTATGGCTACAATGGGAGATTTAAAGCAGTGATAATTTTATCACCTGGTTGGAATCTCAACCTTTGTAATATTTTGCTAATGGATAAGCTATTTAAAAATCCATATTCTAAATAAATAAATATATTTTAATTTGAATAGAATATATTTACAAATACATTGCTATTTAGTGTTAAATAATAATCACAAATAAATTATTCTAATCATTGAATTAATAAAATAGATGGCAAATAAACTATGTGTGATTATATTTATTCTTCATCCCCATATTATGTTTATGTAGTTTTGTAATCAATGCCTTGTTACTGAATTTATTTTTGTATAAACTTAGCAACATACTTAAACATATCCTATTTCTAATGTATATGTATTGTAACATTATAGTATCACTGTAAATTGGTTACTAAAAAAAATTTTTATTGGCTTTAATTTTTATAGTTAAACAAATATAGTCATCACTGTTGTTGGTTGTATAGCATAGAATATAATCATTATCATATTTAATAGTCTCTCATACTAATATTTATGAGAAATATATAGTTTTATAAAACATTTTTGAATAGCTTTCCAAGTAGATTTTTTTGATCAACTTCTATATTTGTATAAAGAAAATATATATGCTCATATTTCATTGTTAAAAGCCAAGTAGATTTTTTTGATCAACTTCTATATTTGTATAAAGAAAATATATATGCTTATATTTCATTGTTATTCTTATTAAGGAATAAAGTTATCAAATTATGTAAATCAAAAGAAGTGCACACATAAAACAAATAATTAAAAAACTAAAATTATAACATAGAATTGTAAATCCATCATTACAATACTAAAATACTTTAATAAGGAATAGAACAAGCAATTCTTACATTTTATATTTTGTGTGTATGTGTGGAAGCTTAGCAAACATTGATTTAGTTTGCTAGAATATTTCTTTAATGATATTCATTAAAAGGTTAATTAAAATTTAATTGAATAAATATCTGAGAATTTTATGGTTTTATGACATATTTATTTTTAAAAAATGCTTGAAAAATGAAGTGATTAAAAAAGACTGAAAATTTTTTTTCTTCACTTTTAGATGGTGTTTCTAAAGTTTTACCACTTTGATTCAAAAATTTTAACTCTAACATTTTGCCTGGCAGTAACCATGGTAGTATCTTCCAATATTTCATGGATGAAGGGGAAAAAAACAATGCTTGATGGAGAATATTCTGTAATCTGAACATCATGTAGTAACTGGTATAAAAACTGAAGTTTAGAAAATCCAGAAATTCTTCACAAATTCTTATTGCAGTCAGGACCTAAACAGGTTGAAATTTTTAAATAGCCATTTCATTTGCTATCTACATGACTTGTTACATTAACTAGTTTAGGCATTTGTCTTCACAATGCTAATGGCTTTTTCTCATTGTCCTAGGAGAAAAATGGATAAAAAATAAACTAGAAACCATAATTAATTCATTCATTAATTCTTTATTTCAAAAAACCTTAATTATTTTCAACTGTTTGTAGAAAAATGAACAAATTGATTTATGGAATGCTATGTCACTACTTCAACAATAAATTATTAGATTTCCTCAATTGAAAGTAATGGTAAATAGCTGATATATTTTGAAAAATTATATTTATTAATTTCAAATAAGTTACTTATGTTTATTTTTCAAATTATTATAAAAAATAATTATTTTCTTCACTACACTGTCTCAATATTGTGAATTGTCGTCCTTAATTATTAAGGAAAAACTGTAGTAAAAATTGCTTGTTGTGGATGATAAACTATTTGCTTTATCAGAGGTGCAATTAGAATTACTGACATCATGGATTAAAGATCTATAAATGAACAGATTAATTATATATCTCAAAATATAGAAGTAAAGAATGCTAATCTTTTGGATAAAATTATAGCATCTGTTCAAATCAATTAAATTGTTGTGTGGAATAAGCTGGAATAAATTATGAATTGGCATCCAGTGCTTAAGGAATTGCATTATGAATTATCAATACTAAATATTTAAATAACATTCAATGGATAATGGATTAGGAAAGCTAACTATTTAAATGCCATTCCTGCATTGTGGAGTATCAAAGCAAATATTAGATATAATAAATGCCCAAGTGATAACCAATCTTAAAATGGATTAATGTGTTGAATGTAACTTACCTCAAGTCAACAAATATTATAAAGAGAATTTATGAATCTTATGCTGTGTCCAGAAAGAATTATATGACAATGTGGAATTATTTGTACTTTACCTCATCAGTGATGCTATTATTTTCAAAATGCTTTTAATTCCCAAGAACTCTGAAATATTTTGCAAGTAGCAATATTACATTGGGTAATTTCTTTTATTGTTATAACCATTGGAGAATTACTTAATGCATTTTTATAAAATTGTTTCTTTCTTAGTTAGTTAATATTATGGCTGTTATTAATGTAATAAAGTTTTCTCATATATTACTATGCTCGGACCCAGCTAATATTTTTATTTAATATTATTATTGTTGATACTGAATGGGATTAAATATAATTTACCTTAGGGTAGCATTGCATAAATGTAAGTAATTATTAAACATCTAAAACTGTGCCTTATTGCAAATATTATATGTTTTATGGGTTGTTAAGTTCAACCTCAAAGTTAAAAGAGAGTTAATCATTCTTACATAGGTGAATAAATGTGCAAGAAATGCATCACATTTACATGTTAGTATTAATTTTTTGTATTTTGTTAGTAGGGTGGCACTCCTAACATTTAAACCTGCAATATTGAATACAGTAAAGGATCTCGAGGCAAAATAAATAAGCCCAATGTGGTAAATATCATCTAGATATGGTAGACAATGATTTGTAATTGCTTCTCTTAAAAGAATGAAAACTTCTCCAGCATTATTAAGAGGTTAATTAATAATTGATTGGTTAGTAAAACAAACTAATTAAAAATGACTATAAAACATTTATCATTTATGATGATGATAATTATTATCCTCCGTTATTTAAACTGAGAATTATTTTGAAGCATTCATACTTAATATTAGTGTTACCACAATACTGTTTGATAACACACTTTACATATCCCAAATTCAAATTAGATTTTAGGAAACAAATAGTAATATTTATTAGATAATTTATTGTTAAACCACTAAACATCACATGATCACTATCTCATACTAGCACATAATTGTTATTAAACAAGGCAAAAATCTCTATACTGTAGTGCCACCCTGCACCAACCAGATTAATCAATGGATGCCAGAAGGCTTGTGCATAAAATCCCTATCTAGTGCCTACTCATCCAGTATCCCCAGACTAGTTTCTGGCTTGTGGCCTTCGTCAGTGAGGAGTCTTGGATCTGAGAGCACTGCATTAGATCTTAGGCTCTAATGCAACCCTCCATCAGCCACCTTTTAACTCTATTTAACTACAAAACTATGAGAATGAAATTGAAAACACAATATTTTCAATCTAAGCTCAATAGTTTATATAGTCATATGGGTCTGAACTCAGTTCAGCACCCATACATTTTGGTGTCTTTGGCTCTTTAACAACCATAGACACCACTATAGTATTAGGCAGGATTGGTGTTAAACCACTAAACATCACATGATCACTATCTCATACTAGCACATAATTGTTATGAGTATGCACTAGATAGGAATTTTATGCACAAGCCTTCTGGCATCCATTGATTACTCTGATTGGCACAAGATGGCACTACTATATGGAGAATTTTGCCTTGTTTAATAACAATTATGGGCTAGTATTAGATAGTGATCATGTGATGTTTAGTGGCTTAACACCAATCCTGCCTAATAGGATAGTGATGGCTATGGTTGTTAAAGAGCCAAAAACACCAAAATGTATGGGTGCTGAACTGAATTCAGACCCATATGACTATATAAGCTATTGAGCTTAGATTGAAAATATTATTGCATTTTCAATTTCATTCTCATAGTTTTGTAGTTAAATAGAGTTAAAAGGTGGCAGCTGGAGGGTTGCATTAGATCCTAAGATCTAGTGCAGTGCTCTCAGATCCAAGACTCCTCACTGATGAAGGCCACAAGCCAGAAACTAGTCTGGGGATATTGGATGAGTAGGCATTAGATAGGGATTTTATGCACAAGCCTTCTGGCATCCATTGATTACTCGGGTTGGCACAGGATGGCACTACTGTATGGAGAGTATTGCCTTGTTTAATAATTTATTGTTATTATTCATTTTGATTATTTATTTTATATTGTGTAATAAAGTAATTGTTAATTTTTAATATTTCTCTTTTGTCGTTATTAAAGAAACATCATCACTGCATATTCAAGATATTAGCTGACATAAAATCTAACTGGATTAAGAATATCATTATTGTATCAATGCTATCTGAAATATAAAAGTATTGAGTAAGATAGTGCATATAAAATCCGTTTACACTGTCATATCTTAAAATGCATAAACACACTTTATATCCATGCATTTATTTTCTTATTTTATATAAACCTGAGATAAATCATTAATCAACTTTATATTTAAAATTGCTAGTCTTAGCTATAAAACACAGATTGAATTACTTTTAATTAGGTCTTCTAGTAAGAAACAATATTCTTTCAAAGATTTTTATTATCAAAATAGAATAAGATTAAGAATGCACATATTATTAATCACCCTGAGAAATTTATTTTTTATTTTATTGAATATAAATTTATTATCAACATATAGACTAGTTTTAGCTCATATAGAAATTTATAGAAACTTGTATGCATAGCAAATTGCAAGTCAAGTGAGGGTTAATAGTTGCACTTCTTCCACATTATCGATCTTAGCCATCTCAATCGAGATTGCAACGTCTTAATTGCACTGTTCTACATTCTTACAATCGAGATCACAACCGGTTATGGTTTCAATATATATGTCATTTTCAGATTGCATGCATCATCATTACTAATATAATCTGACTATTTATCTCTTTATTAGTAAAACTATTTATGATTAGTAATATAATTGAGATAATTTTAATATTTGGTGATATTCTAAAAAAAAGCAGCTTTGTTAGGAAACTGTTTGTGTCTATGGTTAGGTTTTAATTTAATCTAAAATAAAAATGTGTTTACCAAATAAATTATTCATGAGTTATTACTCAAATGGTTGATGATGGAATGATAGATTAATATACTTCATAATTCAATGTATTATATAAACTTGATAAATCAGCATGTGGTCAGGAATTACAGTACTAAATATATATTACACTAAGGATTAAATTTTCTGAAATGATTTTTATTTTTAATAATTGATCCCATAGCATTAAAAGAGTGGCCATTTTTTTCATTGTGACTCACATTTGTTACAAAAGAGAATGTCTTAAATAAAAATTTATTATGTTTTACTTTGCTAAGTAGAAAATAAATCAGTTTAACTTGCAATATGTTTCATGACTGATTCAAAATTTATTCCTCTAACTGAAGTTATTTAAGATATTCTTCTATGTAAAAAGCATAAGATACAACTTGTGTTATGCTATGGCTAGAGAACAGATCAATTACTACTATTAATAGTCATTTCAAAAGATTTCATTTTGAATATTATATATATGAACATTTTAATGCTATAAATTATGTATTTAACCATGAATATGGTACTATAAGGGATATAGCATATTTAGATTACATTAGAATTTATTTCTGCTTTGAAGATTTTTTAATTACATATTTATTGCAGGAAAATAAATTATTTTCTTCCAGGTTGTTGACCCATAGCTAACACAGATATCAAACATTAATCAGTAAATGGCTATCTACTTATCTTTAGCTAGGGAATAAAATTAAAATGGAAAATTGATCAAATCCTGCCTATATAAAAATTAATAAGCATAGTGAATACTGCTCTCTTTTTTACTTCTTCTCAACCAGGGTTTGTTAGTGTTGTTTTTGCCCTGCAATGGCTATTTTAAAACACTGTTGTTTATCATTTACTTATACATACCTGTTTCCAAGTGTACATTAAATAATCATTGAAGAATCACTTCACATTTTAAAAGGAGCTATCATAATCGAAAAAAACTTAACAATAAATGGACTGGCTATTAAATATTACATATATTACCTTTGGTCTGTGAAATTAAAATTAAGTCCAAGATTATGAGTAAAAGCAGCATGCAGTGTTGACGACTGTCCCCAACTGACCTGACTTATACATATGATGAAACATTAAAACAGCCTCAAATTCTCTTTATGCAAAACTGAAGACATTCATTATTATTACTCTAGAAGGAAAAAAAAAACATATCCTTTTAAAAAATGTATTTTAAACTTTAAACGATTGCTAAAGATATGGTACTTATAAAATAAACTTACAAAATGTACATTAATAAGTACAAAAAAACTGTATTTAGTGAGATATGAAAGGTTTGAACATTAACTGAGAAAATTTGGTTGGTTTTTTCATTTACTTTGTTATCGATTCAAATGATTTTATTAATGAATTTAAACATACACATTTTATTATTTTTTCTTTTATATTTTTTTTCCTTATTTTAATTTATATTAAATTTTAAAATCTCATTGTAAAGTTATTTGAAATGTAACAATTTATATCTTATTAACAATCATTTATGTATTTAATGGAAACTATTGTTATAAATAAAAGCTTTTATATAATATGCATCAATAATTATAAAACAATGAAATAAGTATTTGAGAATTATAGAAGATTTACTTAGTTGAAAAGACTTAGTTGCATATTAGAAGTTATTAGAATGTTTTTATGTTCTCCAACTATGTTTAAAATATAACAGCATTAACTTTAGTTTTTGAAAATTTTAAACCATCTATTATACAATTGGAATAATGTCAGAATTCTCAGTGTGATTTAGCAAAGCGAAAATATGATGGATCCAAGAGCTGAGTGTTCCACAATTAAATCTTCACTTACCACTTTTGTGCTTAGATTTCACATGACTTCTCAAAAAATAAGCAATAATAAATACTTTAATGCTACAAATTAAAACATTTACAATACTAAGATATTCATTTGAAAAACCCATTAATTTTATAATAAATATAATAATTTATAAGAAATATTTTATAAAAAAAATACTTTTCTTTAATTTGAGAAGTAATGCACTAAAATCAACAATTACTTTTTTTCTTCAAATACAGTTAGTACTGTTACATTTAACTGGAAAGAAAAGCATGAGATATCCATAAATAAATTAATTCAATCACTAGTTTTTAAAATAATGTTGAATTAAGTCATTTACATTTACTCCATGCTTTTATTTCAAATTAAATATAACAAACAAAATTGTGCCTGAAGAAAATATTTTTTTAAATTTTTTTTTAAAATTTAGTGTATTATTTTTTAAAATGGTGTTGAAGAAAAAAAAATATTTTTAATTTTAGTGCATTACTTCTTAAATTAAATATAAAATATTTATAAAGTATTATATATATATATATATTAGTCTGCATATTTAGCAATGGTCTTTTTATAACTATTCATATTCAAATTTAAAAATAAAGAATGTAATCAATATCACTTTATTTTTAGCATTTAAAATAAAATTCATGTGTTGATAATCCATTTATATATATATTTTATAAAGGCAGCATTTTTTTAAAAAAATAATTTTTAGTAAAACAATCAAGAGATATTAAGATTTTATTCTTCATTTCTTTTTTTTTTTTTCTATTTTAATTAATTGCAAATGCTAATAAATGCCTAACTAGCAATCAGTAACAAGTGAATAAAAACTAAATGCATGTTCTTAAATGATCTACTTATGAAGCTCATTTAGAGTATTCAAATGTACATTAATCTTTAAAATTTTTTCATTATGATGTTGTACATCATGTTTATTCTCTGTTTTCCATTCTCCCTTTTTTGCCATTTCTTTTATATCCATCTTCTTTTCTTTTATTCTTCTCTCTTCTTCTCTTTTTGTCATAGATTTCCAACCTGGTTTGTTTTTAGAAAATTCAAATATTTTATTTTTAGTAAGCACAGTGATCATAGTTAGTAGTGTAGCAGTTTTGAATTCTAATTCCCTAGAAAATTATCACTTTGAATTTTTCTAAACTCAGACTAAACTACTTTTTTTTTCACAAATTTATAAAGTGAACAGCCACTTCTTGTTAAACACTTCTTAATATCATCTACTTTGATTTTCACTGGTAAAAAAATACATTTGGGCAAGGCTTACTTCTTAAAACTTAACATATGGAAGCTCTTGTACATATGTTTGTTAGACTTTCTATTTGAAGAATGTAATTAAGCAACAGAGTGCCATAACCAAAGTATTAAACACTTGGTCATCATTAATAGCAGAGGGAATATTGTTTGCCAATTATTATACCTCAATTTTACAACTACATCATAATATTTACATTAAGATGCATATAAAAATAATTTAACTAATGTATTATATACAATATTCAGACAAAATTAACTTAACAAACCAATAATAAAATCAGTTATGTTTATAACCAATATCCTGCATTAAAAAAATCTTAACATAATTAACTATTTATGAAAATGGATAATTTCTTAAAATATTTTTTTTCTTTCATTTCTATAGTAAAATTATTTTAACAACTATTTTTTAAGCAATTCCTCAGGATTAGAATAACTGCTACACCATAGCATAAGGCCAGTTTATTTCTCTTTTTCTGTTAACAGAATTTATAATATTATATTTAATGTAGGGGATTTGAACTCAGACTTTCAACTCCCTTCAGCTATAGAAATTCTGAAAAAGATTTCTGGGGCAATTAAAATTGTCAATAGTGGATTGTAATTCTCTACATGTATTGCCACTCAGTGCAAGCCAGAGTAATCATTTGATGCCAAAAGGCTTGTGCATAAAATTCCCATCTAGTGCCTACTCATGCAATATCCACAGACTAGTTTCTGGCTTGTGGCCTTTATCAGTGAGGAGCCTTAAATCTGAGAGCACTGCACCTAGATCTTAGGATCTAATGCAACACTCCAGAAGCCACCTTTTATCTCTACTTAACTACAAAACTATGAGTCTTAAATTGAAAATACTATAATATTTTCAATACAAGCTCAGTAGCACAAGCCTTCTTGCATCCATTGATTATTCTGGCTTGCACTGAGTGGCAATACATATAGAGTTTTGCCTGTTTTAATAACAGTTAAGAGCAAGCATAAGAAATGGTGGTCATGTGATGTTTATTGGATTAAAACCAATCTTGCATAATAGGATAGTGATGACTAAGACTATTAAAAAATCAAAGACACCAAAATGTATACGTACTGAACTGAGTTCAGACCTAATAACTATATAAGCTACTGAACTTGTCTGGGGATATAGGATGAATAAGCACTAAATGGGGATTTTATGCACAAGCCTTCTGGCATCCACTGATTACTCTGGCTTGCACTGAGTGGCAATACATATAGACAGTTTTGCCTGTTTTAATAACAATTAAAAGCAAGCATAAGAAATGGTGATCTTGTGATGTTTATTGGATTGTAATTATATGAAACATTGTAAAAGTAATAAAAAAAAGTAAATAGTATTAATATTATATGGATTTGGCAATGCAATAAGAAAAGAAGATTGCTGGGGCAATCGAAATTGTCAATAGTGGGTTGGAATTATATGAAGCATTGTAAAAATAATAAAGAAAGTAAATGATATTAATATTAAACTTTCTCATACAACCACGTGTATATCTGTTGTATGAGAAAGAGTGGATGGCTGAAGGGAGATTGAAAGTCTTATGTTCACATCCCCTATTTTACATTTAGACTCCAGATATATAAAATATACTTTGTATTTAAGATATTATATTTAAAAATTCAGAATTACATAATTATTTATCTTTTCAACATGTGTGTGATCAGGTGGGTCAGCAATATATGCTGGCATTGAGGTTGTGGGTCGTGTAAAAGTCTGAGTGAGAATCCCGCATATATTACATATATAGATGCAGGTGTTAAGCCTGTATAATGTAATAATAATGTTAAATAAACTCAATACATCATTAAAGAAGGACATATTAATAAAAAGGAACGTATTGTCTGATCAATATTTACAAAAGAAAACGTCGTTCTGCTTACAGTCAAAGAAAGGTTAAATTAAAATAAAAAATACTAAAACAAGTCCCATTTTAATCGAGGTCAAAAGGCGATTATTTTCAAAACTTTCAATAGTCGACTGATTACTAGATTTTCTTTTGCCAAGTGTAATGAAATTTAAACAAATTCTCTTTGATTGAAACAATCAGAAAACGCAATTTAAACAAAAATTAAAATGTCAAGTTCTTAAAGTGTAAATAAATTAATACAACAGAAGAAGAGAAGTTTAAAAAAAAAAACCTAATGACTTATTTAAAAATACAGTGATGAACGATAGAAACATTTTCTTTAGTAAAAAAAATTAAACAGACTTTTTGTTAAATTTTGATATTTAAGAAATCGGGATTTTGATTAGATCTATATATATATTCACGAAAACAATACGGATAATAACAAAAATACAATAATAATAATATTCGTAATTATTAAATTTCTAACAGCCATATTTGTAAATGAATGTCTTTGCATGTGTCTACGCAACCAATTCGTAAAACATAAATATATTGGCATAAATCTCAATTTTGATTCTTTATTTATTTGACAACTGGCAAAGTTGATTTTTAACTTCTGCATTGAACTTCACTTTAAAAATAATTATCCTACCTAATAGTAATTTTTTTAGTGTTTTCTGTCCTCATTAATTATTTTCGTAATGAAACAATATTGCACTTGTCAAGCGTTGGTGGCCTAACGGTTAGCATAGCTGTCTTCCAAGCAGCTGGCCCGGGTTCGCTTCCCGGTCAATGCTTTGACATAAAAAAAACAATGTTGCACTTCTTTCATGTCTCTATGAGATAAACTTTATAATGTAAGTCCGATCTGAGCAGTGTCTCAGAAGCAATAAAAAGACATCAAATATTAATTAATTTACTAAATATATTATATAATACTAAATCATCCATGCACTTTACTACTGTTGCACAATACTTTATTTACCACCATCTTTTAGAGTTTACAGTTTCGATTGTCCCAACAATCTAATTTAGTAGTTGAAGTTAGGTGATATAAGAGTTCTGAAGAAGATTTCTGGGGCAATCGATACTGTAAACTGTAAAAGAGGGTGGTAAATAAAGCACTGTGTAACAGTAGTAAAGTGCATAGATGATTTAGTATTATATGGTATACATTTGGCAATGCAATAAGAAAGAGTAGTTATTTACTAAATATACTAAGATACAAAGTTATTAATATTATATTCAATCAAATAAATGGTCATAGCAGTAGTAGTGAGTTTTTTAATTATATATATTACATTAAAGTACATGCTTATATATAAAGATGCAATTTTTTTAAGTATTTTATAATTGCAAAAAAAAAACAAAAACATGAACAATGATTTGAAACAAGCAAAGAGAAAATCAAAAAAGCATGATTTATTGCGCCAAAAAAATGTGATAAATCAGAGAACCAATAAGTATTTAAATAAATAAACATTACATTTTTCAAATACTATTTAACATCTAAGAATTATAATTTTGATAACTATCAATAGGTTACAAATATATTAAAAATATACATTGTTTACTAAAATAAGTATTAAAGCACATATATTTTCATAGTGTTTTTTATATTATACATATATTAATACATTCTTTTTACATAATGTAGTCTATTTTTATATAAATCTCATCATAATAATTAAGTATTGTCTATTAGTTCATTGTGAAAATAAAATGTTATTATATACAACAGCCAAATTCTGAATTGTAAAGAGTGACTCTACAAACCTCATAGGGCCAGTTTTTCTTTCCTGTATCTATTTTTATAAACTTTACTTGAATATCACTTACATTACTATATGTTTATATTTGTTCAAATCACATTGTCTCTCTACTTTTAGTATACAGTCATTCATTAAAACATAACTTATTCATCTTTATAGTGCTAATCTTTTTGTAAATAATCTAACATGACTATTATTAATAACTACAGTAATGGTATAATAAATGTGAAGAAACTATATGTATCTAAATAATTAACTATGAAATTTTACTTACAATAAAGAATATCATAATTCAAAATTTTTATATTTTAAAATTAAAATAAATCAAAATGCAGTATAATCACCTTATTCATGTCATTTGGTTCCAAGCTTTTTAATCAGATGTCAAAAATCATGGAGTACATTGTATCTGAAACAATTTATATTTTGGGTACATGCACATATATATAAATAAAAATGTGTCATAAATTTATTGATGAACTTAAGAAAATATTTGTAACCAATCAGATTACAGCCCTATAACAAATTAATTATACGCCAGAATAGAAATCTACAGATTAACTTTTTTTGCTATATATGTCCTTCATGAAATAAACTTCTATTATCAGGTGAACTAGAAGTTTGAAATACTTGAATCCTCAAATACCATCTAGTATAAGCTCTAGTAATCAAATGCTAGAAGATTGTGAACTTTAATCCCTGTCCAGTGTCTTCACTTCCAATTCTATCTTTTGATCTTTATCAGTGAGAAGTCTTGAATTTAGGAGCACATGAATCTTTGAATTCAATACATCCTTCCAGTATTTACCTTTTACTTTTTTGATTAATTATGAAACTATCAGTCCAAATTAAAAACACAATAAGGTTTTTAATCAAATTATTTTGCCAGTATTGATCAATTTTAAGATGAGAAATGTTCTGTTATGGATATAGAAACTGATTGGTCACAAATATTTTGTAATCACATTAGTCAATTTATCACATATACTTTTTACAATATGCTGTGTAATATTCTATTGGATTCTTCAATGTGAATATAAACCATGTCCTCCCTAAGTGAGAAATGTATGTGCTTATATATCAATAATAATAATAATAATAATAATAATAATAATAATAATAATAATAATAATAATAATAATAATAATAATAATAATAATAATAATAATAATAATAATAATAATAATAATAATAATAATAATAATAATAATAATAATAATAATAATAATAATAATAATAATAATAATAATAATAATAATAATAATAATAATAATAATAATAATAATACAGCTTTGAAAAGAAGTGCTGCCTGTCCTGTAGATGATTGCTTTCTTGCAAACTGATATGGTGAAATCAATGGGAGCAGATATGATTCAATCCTGTCTTTAATGACTTTCTCAATGATCTTGATGGCTATTGGGCACATGGAGATAGGCCTAATATTATTAAGGGTGGTTATTGGAGCTGGTTTCTTATTAAATGGTACTATTGCAATTGGATAAAGATTTTCAATGTTGTATATTTTTTGAGAGATAGTTTGCAAGATTACATAATACTTGATTAGTTGTATGGCTAAGGTGTTCGTACACAAATTTTGGTATCCATGAGTGCCTGGATGACAGGCATTGGGCAGAGGGCAAGCTTCAAAGCAAATTCATTAATGGTAAATGGGTATTTGTTTCAGGTATCCAAAATAATCGGAGTGGGTTGAAGAGTTGATCTCTGAAGATTCTGTTTGAAATGCTTATAAATAGGTTCAATCATGTTATGTGCTGCATGTATAGTTGTTCCAATTTGAAGTGCCATAGGTACTCTAATGGTGGAGGAAACTGGCCACTGATAGCCTCTAGTCCATGTATGTTGTTGACTAGGCAGATTTCTTTTTATCGCAAATAGTCTTAAGTGTGCAATGTGCTGTATATGCTGGGTGAGCTTATATATATGCTGATACAGCCCAGTTGCAGTTCAAATAGACATTGAATCAGCTTTGATCTGTGCAATCGAGATATTAATTAAAATGTTGGCTGCCACTGCAATACCTGCACTATTTTATATTTATAACCAACTTTTGTAAATCGGATATACATATTACACTCAGTGGAAAAAATTCTGAATCTTTTACTCCAACACAATCAATCTCACAAGGATCCCCCCTGAGCTTACTTTTCACCTTTTACATCAACCCTCTATTAATAAAAATCCAGCAAACATTCATTGGCATCCAAATACCAAACACATCTCAGCAGGTAACATGTATCGCTTATATGGATGATATAACTGTCTTCCTCCCATCTAAAAAACACCTACCAGCCTTGCATACAATACTACAAGAATTTGCAGCTACACACAAACTCAGGGTCAATCTAAATAAGACGGCAGTTTGGTCTCTTTATAATGCAAAGCAGTACACGGGCATGTATGGGGGAAAGCCATCTGCTTTCTTGGGATTTCCCTTTTATATGAGTGCAAGTGCAATGAGGGTCAAGATCCAGAACAAACTCAAAGAAGAAACAGAGTGAATTACTACTTCTCTCTCAAAGGCATATCTTCAATATACTCCAAGATCAGCTATTTAACCAGCTAGCATAACAAAAATCACCTATTACTCACCCATTATCACATTTTCTAAAGGTTTTATTAACAAAATCTCTTTCTCTGTAATAAGCTCTTGTGGCAGAGGAAGACTGTGTCAATATCTGCAAAACAACTTACCAGACCACCTATTCACAATGGACTAGGACTTCATAGTATTTATATTTTCCATCTACAGAAGGCCACAAACTTAATAACATCCACAGTCAAACACTTTCCAATGCTTGAATGCCTACTTCAAATAACACCAACAGATAGACCACCCCCTGCTTATGACCAACTAGCATCAATGATCAATCATATAAAAACCACAGCTCCACAGATATCTCTTCAGACAATATACAAGCATTCATACTGGCAAATTTATTCATTAATCCATCCAAATCCAACCCATGACACCAATCTGACAATGCTGAAAATCAATAATCTACAATTACTCCGTCGGAAGAGCACACGTCACTGGAGCCAAAGTATTTTGATTTTTTGCTGAGACTAAACCTACAAGCACTGCCCACAACATATTTTCTGAGATATCGGAGACTATACACTAACATTGATCCTTTTTGTCCCCTGTGTCACAGGGCTGAAGAAACACAGGAACATCTATTCTATCTTTGTCCGCTCTAGACAGAATTCGAGTTATTATGATAGGAGCATATAGACAATCTAACACAACCCTTCAAACAATCATTAATTCATATTGCAAAGGCTCTATTCCATCAGTCCGTGCAGCCACTTTTATGCTTTATGCATACTGGTGCACTAGATGCACATTCACTCTAGGTAACAACACAAGGCGACATCCATCAACTTTCAATATCAAACTGGCAAAACCTACGAGCCAGAGACAATAAAATTGCACATCCAGACATCTATGCAGCAACCTGGTCACTGATAACACAACAATCAAACCTCTAAGATGGCTCCCAATAACCAAAATCTATGCCCTCAACCAATATATATATATAAAAAAAATGTGGCAATTATCTACAAATAAAAACAGAATGTTGTCTTTGATTGCATAATATTAATATAAAGGACAGTAACAACAAAATCAGACCTCAAATACTGGAAAGCAAACTAAACCCAGCATGGCAATATACATCAAAGTTGAAGTTTTGCAAATTGAACAATGATAACCCAAGACTTTGGAGAACTATGATTACAGCAAGCAGCACTCATAAATGTAACGTATACATATGTATTTTCACCCCCCCCTAACAATGTTTAAATATCTTTCCCTCCTAAGTTAAGTTCCTTTTTTGTACATCACAGATACCAACTTAAACTTGGTTTACTCACTAGCAATGTAAATATATGTATACGGAGTGTCTTATAGCAAATGTAACTCTATGGTTATCAATAAAGTTCTTTTCTTTGAAACATAATAATAATAATAATAATAATAATAATAATAATAATAATAATAATAATAATAATAATAATAATAATAATAATAATAATAATAATAATAATAATAATAATAATAATAATAATAATAATAATAATAATAATAATAATAATAATAATAATAATAATAATAATAATAATAATAATAATAATAATAATAATAATAATAATAATAATAATAATAATAATTCTTTACAACAGCTATATAATCAAATAATAATTTTATACATAAAAAACTTTTTTCTATTTTGATATTAGTAAAGTTTATAAATATGCTTATATATGTATAATTGACTGCAATTGTATTCAAGCTTAATAATCAAATAGATTGTAATCGTTATTTATAACTAGGTATTCAGACAATCATTTGTTATTTGAAGATTGAAATATTTCAAGCCTCTAGATCATATAAAAAATGAATGTTGTCTTATGTATAGTAAGAAAGGTTAGTCTGTAAACTTTTATACTTGTGAATAAGTGATTTGTTATAGATCTCAGATCTAGTTGGCTACATATCTTTCTTAGATTTATTGGTCCATTTATTACAAACATATACTTATGTATGTGTCGTATGTGTCTGTGCTCAAAATACAAATCATTTTGGATGCACTTTGTTCCATGTTTTTCAGTACCTGCACAAAAGCTTAGAACCAAATCGCATAAATATGGTAATTGTATTGCATATTTTAAAGTGTAGAATTTTTGAATTTTTGTTAAAATATATTTTTATTACTTTTTGTTTTATATTTTCATTTTTTATTAACACTCGTAAAAAGCGTATGCACAATAGCTTGACAGTCTGATCTTTAATGTATTATAATTTATAAACACGCGCTATATAAAATAAATGCTTATTCTTTATTATAAGTAAAATCTCATCTATGTGTATGTATATGTTAATAATTATTTAAATACACACGATCTCTTCACATTTGTTATATTATTGTAATTATTAATATGAATCATACTAGTTTATTTTTAATCAAAAATAATATAAATAAAAAAAAATATTACCAATATAAGGAGTAATTAGTTATGCTTTAGTGACTGTTTACATAATAAAAGTGAAAAGGCAATGGAGGTTGAACAAATATAAACATATAATAGATATAGAGAATCTTCAATTTATAACAAATGAATAAATAATACAAAAACTCTGTCAGATAATGAAAATTATTCTTAACGTATAAAGTGTGATAAACAGAGTAGCTAAAATTCAAAAAACAGCTTGGCAATATGTCGCCATGATTCTGGTATACGGTACCAAAAGCGCTTGGCAAATAGTTTTTTGTGATTAATGTTTTTTGAATTTTAGCTACTCTATTTATCACACTTTATACGCGAAGAATAATTTTTATAACAAATGATAAAGTTTATAAAAACAAACATGAAAAACAATAAACTGGCTCTATGAGGTTTGTAGAATAATAAATAACTCTTTATAATTCAGAATTTAGGTATTATATACATAACATATCTTAGTTTCTCAATGAGTTAATAGTTTACACTTAATTGTTTTGATTTATAAAATTGTAAATTACAGCTTTGGTTTTATCTAAAAATGACACAATTTATGTAAAACCAGCACGTTAACAAATATGAATTTTATCTGCATTTTCAAATAAAATAAATATTAGCTTCTTAACAAACATAAACTCAGACACACGCATATATATTATAACGATCCAGAGAAAGTGACTTAACGTAATCTTCACTACAAGGGCGCCATCTAGGCATTTGAACCTAGAAAAATTTATATAGTAGGCAGATACGTAAGTTTAAAAAAAAATTATTTTGGTTGATTCCGGTCATTAGCCCATTGTCACTAGCTCAATGGAACAGCAGAGATTTATATTTTACCATAAATTCTTATCTAAGAATATTTTAAAAAAAGAATAAAATAAGCCACTGCCAGTAATTATACTCACAAACATTTATTAACGCACATATAAATTTTGAATCATTTTAATATTACTTTTACTTTATAATTTTAACTTGCTTTTAGAATTTGATTTTACATTTTAATTTTTATAAGTTTACATTTTAATTTTTATAAGTTCGCACAGATGGATTTATAAAATGTGTTTTTAATGTTGAGTATAGATCGGTTACATAGATTGCACGGTCAAAAACATTTCAAAATAAACATAAATGATCAAAATATAAAATCATTGGTGGAATTTCAGAGGGAAATTTATAAGAAACCCGATAGCATTCATCATAAGATGCCGCAGAGACACCAATAACTTAAAAGACATCCTACATAAATACATCTTAGATACTCACCGTAAGGTATCAGTATTTACCGAATGTCTATATATTTTGATCAAATATGAAAACCAAAAACATAATTAACCGGTAACAAACCTATGCAAGCATCTATACCCAACTTAAATTTAATGCATTTTTATTTAGAGTGTCAAGTATGAATAGACTACATAGATTGCATTTGAAAAGAAAATATTCTATCCTTGTTTAACCTTAGGCCAAAAGTTCGCAGTCAAATCAACTTCAATCCATCTGATATATCGATGTATTCAATGTAATACGACTATGACAGCACAAATAGGTTAAGAGAAGAAATTGCCTTTTGTCAGATAGGAATACTACATCTATCTGACGATAAGAGCAATAAAAAAAAAACTCCATAGGAAAAGACTGCGGTCATTTTGCCGACTTACGATCGCATTCCATAGGCAAAAAGAAAGTGTGCGGTGTGAAAAGCGATTCTCCCGAGCCAATCTCGTACTACATCTACTAATTACACCAATATATCCAATTCATTGACATAATTCAACTACGAAACAAATAACCTAAGATTACCCTCCCCTAATATAACTTTACAAATCTATATAGCCATTCACGCCCGACTTAAGTTTAACATTTATGCGATTCTATATATATACGAGTTTAAGATGATTTTTTAATTTTTAATTCTTAAAAAAGAAGTTTTATTTGCGAACTTTTATTTTTTCATGTTTAATAAAAATAAATAAATAATGTAACGTCGTATGTGCCCGTTACAATATATATATACTTAAAGTAAGCTTTCTAAAAGTGATTATAATTTAATCCTATCCCAAATTTAATTATATATGTATTGGCTATAAAAAATCTCACATTTAATAAAATGTAATATTTTAAAATAAAGCAATTAAAATCTGAATAATATAAATTTTATTAATCTTTTCTAATTTGTGGTTAATAATATTAGAAGGCTTAGTATAGGTGACGAAAGGCATTTCTTTGAATGTGATTGTTTATAATTCAAAATTTTCTATTAACTAATAACATCTAATATTTAATTACCACAATGAATTAATAGATAGAGGATAAATAATTGATTCTATTTACAGTAGAATTTACATATAAATACATCATCTGTTTTTTAAATTGTCCCATAAAATCCAATATTTTATATTGAATTTCAAAAGAGAAATAAACGAAAATATTACAATAATATAATGCAAATAATGCTTCCAATTGAAGATAGGCGTTGTTACAAAGTATATCAATAGCTATTTGACACCGTCTTTTGTTATAGATGATTTTTTAATGAGAACTATGAAGTAGATTGATATCAAAATACTTAAATAATTAAAAGGTTGTGTTATTAGTTTTATGAAATGTTACTATAAACTATGCAATAAAATATTTTCATTTTTAAAATGGAAGAAAAATATTTTAAATTATAAAAAAATATTACTTAAATGACTCAAATGAGTCTATATATTTACTATAAACATATGCTACAAATTTATATATAGAAAATGGCTATACATAACTATTTTAATTTAGTATAGTGATGGGAATGTCACTCACATACAAAATGTTTTTGGATTTATTTCTGAAGAAAGTAAAAAGAAACTTCTCAGTTTGATACTAAATTAAATTGCTACTTGAGTATTCAAATATAAATTAATTCTAAAACAACTAACTAACCGTATTAATACATTGCATTGCTAATATATTCAATGCTTTTAAAATTAACAAAATAATTGCAAATAAATGATGATACAATGCTATGACACATGGAAATAAATAAATAAATAATATTCAAATAGTTTTATTGTTAAAAGCATAGCACAGCCTTAAAAAAGCTTACTGTAGGTGATGACGTTTTACTAGAATTACTAATTGATGTATGATGATAATGAAGATT
Source organism: Epiperipatus broadwayi (assembly GCA_028023455.1). NCBI lineage: Eukaryota > Metazoa > Onychophora > Udeonychophora > Euonychophora > Peripatidae > Epiperipatus > Epiperipatus broadwayi. The sequence continues at coordinate 1,983,105 of JAQFVV010000127.1, read as the reverse complement.
TAAACATTTTTTATCCCTTTACCGTTCAGATAAAAATATCTAAATGTCTATATAACGAAGTTCTAAAATTATTATTTTTAATCTGATATCATTTTTGAAATTAAAATTAATAAAAAAATTATCTTTAAAGCACCATGGCTGGAAAACAGTTAGTCATTTTATCAAGAGCAAACCAAAAATTAAATACAAGATTTATTATATAAGAATTTGCTGCAAATAAAAACAAAAATAAAATAATATTATTATTCAATATGTATGTCTGTATCCAGCCTCATATAATCAATTATTCCATCTAGTTGATAGATTAATTACACTCTGAATTACCAACATTATTGACAAAGATATGCTTATATATATCAGAGCTACCAAGAATAGGTAGATTCATTCTATTTTTGATTTTTTGTTCAACATTTAGAGTGCTTTTAATTTATAGCCTGGTGGGAGGGTGATTTATTCTGTTTGTTTACACATTGAGATATGTTTAATTTAAAGTTTACATATTAAATATTGTTTAAAACAAGTTTAGTATGACAGGAAAGACATAAAAAATGAGTTTGATAAAGAACTAAAGTAAAAAAAAATGTCATTATTTTACATCTGTCTAGAAGTATTTTAATATAACTCTGTAGATCAGAGTTTATTACAGTTTTGATAAAGCTTTAATCATGAGATGCTAACATAAATTATAGTTAAAAAAATCAGATAAGTGAGATAAAATATTACTGATAGTAATCTGCATCAGGGACAGTAACGATAAAAGCATTTTTTAATAATTCTATTTGCAAAACAAACTCAAAACTCTCAAGGGAGACTGAAAAAGATAGCAGTTTTTACCAAGCTTGTCCATTATTCAGGTTAAGAATCTGATTATTTTTTCATCTTTGTTTTATCATCTAGATAGAAAAAAGCTAAACATTCATATATTGTTTGATATTAGATGGTTAGTGATGTGTTTATACTGTAGTATGAACAGGAATTCCATTTCTGGTCATTTAATAATAGCACACATTTTAGAAAATAAAGTATTATACAATGTTTATATGCAATAATTCACCTATATTATAACAGAAAAATTATAAAAGTTTAGCTGTATAGCTAATGTTTGACAATAAAGGCAATCGTTTCTCTGTTAGGGTCTGACATTTCCAGCCTACAGGTGACTTACCCCAAGTGCAGGTACAATGATGATTGTATCTACTAGTTTCTAGCTTCAGGCTTGAGCTTGTCTCATTGTCACCTGTAGTATTGATGAAAATATAGTACTGCCTTTCAACATCTAACAGTTTTTTGTTTGTTGCCTGATTTCTCTCTCAGAAGGACTTCCATATATATCTCAAGATCCCTATCCTTATATGGAAATGAATAGATTCCTTGATCTAACTTTCCAACTGGTCTGTTTATATCACTGCTTGTTTATTTTATTATTATTCCATTAGTCACTTTTATTGTAAATTAAACCCATTTCTGATAAACACCAAATAGAGACATATCTATTATTTGAGACTAAGCTTCTGAGAAGTTTCTTATCCCTGGAAAAGTTAGCTTTAAAGAATGTAGACCTCAGGATAGTTTGGTGAATGGCTAGATCATCTTACTGCTTTCTATTTTGTCTGGTTTCATTATAAAATCTGGTTTGTTCATTTGAACTAGATCCATCTGGTCTGCATTATTCATGAAATTGATTTCTTCACCAGATCTGGTGAACTCTTCATTATTTTATGGGATTTATAGTCTGACTTTAATTGATCTCTGTGACTGTGGTAATGTTGTCTATCAATAGTCTGGACAAATTGTTTCTGATATTCATTTGATACCCTAAATATGCAGCATAGAACTTGAGTATCTATCTGCATTTCAGCAATTTTATTTTTGTTCTGCTAATTAGCACTAACAGCTTACAGGTTTGTCCTAAGATACAGACTTAATTTTTATCAATCACCTTCTCCAGCTAATCTCTTTTTAATGTTTTTTTATTTATCTGTTAGTTTACTCTAATCACTATATAGTCTGTATTATTGAGTGAATCATGATCTAATAATATGTGTGTACTACCATTCACTGTTTTACAGTTGTTTTGTTGTTATCTGATTTTCCTCTCAAATGGACTTCTATGTATATCAAATTTCATTTTTACTAAACATAAACAGTTTCATTGACAAAACATTCCAATTGGTTTGTTTATACCATTGGCTGTTTATTTCCTTTTATTATTATCTCATTGATTAGTTTTATTATAATTTAAATCCATTTCTGATAATCTTGTAGTAACATCCATTATTTGATGGAGGGTTTAGGACCAATTCACAACAGTTAGATATATGAGTGAAGAATTCTAAATCTAATTGTATCATGAATTTTTTTTTAAAGTTTTATATGCACAAGTCATAGTCAAGCCAGAAATATATACCATAAGATCCTATGTTGAGGAGTAGTAATATAACCTTCCTACTTCAGAAACATCTAATGTAAGTTTGAGTAATTGATAGACACTCCATGACAATGCTATATCCAAATTTTTAGATTTTTGTCTGGTTATTGATATTCTTCAGTGAAGAAATTGTCAATGGATATGCTTTGAAGAGATGCTTTGTTTGACTCTAACAATAATAAGATTATAGTATTTGGCAATAATCTTATATAAAAACATACATGATTTACTCTCCATAAATAAGTAGTATAAAATACTAATAGAGAACATAGGGCTCAAAAGTAAAAAAAAAAAATTATATTTGAACAGAGAAGAAATTTCAATTAGAAAACAGTGGTTAATATTTTTTTTCAAATTTTGATGAATATTGTGTTTTTGACATTGAGGGACACTTTGCTTATATTCTCATCATCTAATGGAAATAAAAAGACTCAAATGGTATATGCAAAGCAAATCATTTCCTGCAAAATAAAGCAATTTATTCTTTTGAAGTAAATCTATAATAATGTTAAGAGAACAAATTTGGTCACAGTAGTATATTTTTCTGTTTGGAACAAAATTTAGACTTGTAAATATGTACCTAATTTATATGTGAAAGGCAGTCTAAATCAAATTAGTTAATTTTATAGTGTCAAAATGTATAATGAAGTGTTACTTTTTTAAATGGTATTTTTATTAATTTACGCCAGTGCTCTGTTCATTTGAATGTTTTATTATGCTGTGAATCTTTTTATTATCACTCTTCTTTCTGCTGCATAGGTTTTGAATTAACTTCAAATCATAAAACTTTATCGGTTTAAAAATTGCTATGAGTTTTGTAATAAATACAAGAGAAGGTATTTTTGTACAACATATTGAACACTGTTTGCAGTATCATTAACGTTGCAATAATGTTGCAATAATATATTATTTTTTATTACAAGGATCAAAAACAAAGTTGTCATTTAAAGTATTCTAATGTATTATCTTTAATGCGTCCATTTTTCATCAGTGTTGAATTTTTAACATCTATCTTTTAGAGAATTAATTTTGAATAATGATAATTAAACAAAACCAAAGCATACCATGAGGCAAAAAAAAGATCTAATGCTGTAGATTAACTTTCACTTAAATGAACCATATTTTCTATCACAAAAAAAAACTTGTTCATGATTTATATTTATCTAAAAAGAAAATTCAACATTTATATTTAAATTAAAGGTTGAAATCTATTATGACATAATAGTAATGCTTATATTTCCCTAATCACCATACTACAATGAATACTCCATCCCAGAAGTTCTTGGGTTTGATAAGTTAATTCAATCATAAAGCTGTTGATGTAGATATGTGATAATTGTTTATTGACTTTTTAAAAATAAACTGAAATTTGTCAAGCGTTGGTAGCCAAGAGATCAGCGCAGCTGCCTTGCAACCAAGCAGTTGTTTGCAGACAGTTGTCGTGGGTTCACTTCCCGGCCAATGCTCTGACATATGGAAAAAAAAAAGCTTGAAGGCAGCCCTTCTTTATAACTGAAAAAAAATTCACATTCTGCCTATTATTCATGCTGCAATCATAAAAGTCATTGGACAATAAAAAGTTGCCTTTAAAAAAATGCTATAGGAACATAAAGATTATTGTATTTCAGTGAGCTGTAAATTAATTGCAAGCATTATTTTTTATTTGAGAAAGTGCAGATGAACTAACAGCCAAATCTTATTTCACTCTTTTACACAAGAAAAATGTTATAAAATGTTCACTTATTAATATTAAGATATGTATGCACCTTTCTTTTTTATTGATTAAACTAAGATTTACAAAAACTTTTAAAGTGATTAATAAAATGCAAACTGGTTTTACCAACTTAAAATTTGTTTACCTGATCAAGATTAAGTCAAATCTTTCTGCATGTCTTCACCTAAAGAATTATTAAAAGATAAGATTTGAAGTAGATTTGAATCAGGCTAAATAGAAGAACTTAAAAATGTAAGCAAATATCAAGATTAAAATTACCCTGAAATTATGGCTAGCTTATGTCAGGGAATAGGGGCAAAATGTGATTAATGATTCATTTTCTGGACTATTTCTAATATTTGTTTCATCAGAAAACTGATTATAGCAAGCAATGAACATGGAGAGCATTTTTATCAAGTCATTTCCGACAAAGACAGGGTATTTTCATTATGTTAGACTCTTAAAATAGATATTCCTGAAAAAAGTACAACAACAAAACCAAACAAACTATTTTTTAAAGTATATGGGGAAGAATAGTGATAAAAATTATTAATTATCCTCTGACTTCTTTTCCAGCCTACATTACGTAGCACTAGTAACATTTCTCTCCATTCAAAAACACTATCACTAATGTGTAGCTTTCTAATAATCAACAACTGTGGCATAATATATACATTTTCTACATTAAAACCTGAGACTTTCAGCTTTCTTTAAAATTAACATTAAAAAACTCAAGAAATACTATAGCTCATGATACACATGCAAATATATTTTAAATATTTTTATCTGAAAAAGCATGATGGAAAAGTATTCAAGCTCTCATCAGCAAGCAATTGAACATAAACTATCTTCCATACAGATTGGAGAAACTTTTAAAAAAAATTGTACTCTTTTAAATTGTTTTTTATCTTTTATCTCACATGCAAATGACTCATGCAATATCTTGAAACCAAGAGGTTGAATAATATTCAAAATACATGTTTTAAATGTACTGTGTGAATAAAAAAGCAAGGTAAAAGAAAATAACCTAATTTGAAATATGATGGCATTATGATATTTTCTATAATATTTTTTTCTAAAATATTTGATTAAATATTAAGAAAAAGTATGGACTTTATATAATCATAGCAAGAATGATTTATAATGCATTCAATGTATTTGGATTATACAAATTATAAAGAAAACAATTAAATAATTAGTATATACAGAGTTGCAATATATAATATTATGAATGAGTGCACTTTAAATATCCTTTATTAGCTTATTATTTAACTAAATAGATTTAGTTAAACAATAATTAGAGAATGCATAAAATGTACTCATCCCTAATAAATTAAAAACAGGATGAAACAGAAATATAATGAATGTGATAAACAGAAATATAATGAATGTGATAAACAGAAATATAATGAATGTGATAAACAGAAATATAATGAATGTGATAAACATGTATTATATTTCAAATCCATAAATTATTTATATAAAAAAACTTTTTACTCTGCAGTGACTTTTTTGAGTTTGATTACATATATTATATTTCAGAGATATAAATTATTTATATAAAAAACTTTTTATTCTACAGAGAATCTTTTGAGTTTGATTACATGTATTATATTTCAGAGATATAAATTATTTATATAAAAAAACTTTTTATTCTACAGAGAATCTTTTGAGTTTGATTTGAAGAGTTAACACAACCCATAATAATCTAAACAGAAAGAATTAAATCTTAAAAATCTACTCATAGAAAATCAAAATTACTTAATTAACTATAGATTGTATTTAGGCTAACTACTAATAAAATATCATAAAGGAATATGAAAAATTCCATACAGGAGAAGGAATTACTAATGAGTTTATTAAGTCTTTTCATTCTGCCACTGTAGCTGTAGATTTGATGATATAACTATGTGGTTCATAGATTTTTGTTAAATTACATTTATGAAGCAGATAAGCACACGGTATACTATGATTGTCTGGAATCTGTTGATGAAATTCCAATAACATTTAGGAAATATCAAATCCAGTAGGTATTACTATTGAATTTAGAAAACAAAATGTTTGGAACTCTATAAAAAGTCCATTTTTATGTCATAATCCTTTGTTTATAAATTTTTGGTTAAGTATCAAAAAGAGGGATTTTGATGTGAAATGTTTTTTTAGGTGATAAAATTATATGTTGAATTATTGACATCTGATTTCATTAATAAGTTTTTATATATTTTCTGTGATTCTCTTCTGTTATCAAATGGAAGAATATGTATAATAACAAGAAGCCATTAAAAAAAATAAACTTGATTGTGTTAGAAATATTTTTTGATATTTATTTAGGTATCCAAAAATTTAATATGAAAAAGACACAGTATTTACTAGTAGAATATGCTAATGCTTTGGAAGCTACTCATAAATATTTTTTATCAAAACAGCAAATATCATTTTTCTAAGAAGGATATTTTTAGAAATTACATGAGATATAAACTAGATAAATGGGAAGAATAAGTTATGCTACAATTCAGCATTATTCCTAAAAAACAGAGATAGGAATTATGTTGTCTATTATAGAAAATGGTTACATTCATATTATAAAGTATTTCCTATTGTTCAGTGAAAAGTTGAGTATATTGTCTCTATTAAATCAAAGGGAAATTACTAAGAAATTTCAGGTTTAGAACATAAATCATGTGACTAGATTTGTTTCAAAAAATCATTAAACAGCCTCTGTGTTTTATTCCATATAAATTGGAAGATTAAAATTTAACTGTAAAAGTAAGAAACTTATTGATTTTCACCCAAAAATGAGAATATGAAAAAAACAAGACTCATTGTAAAATACAGTAGAGTTTTAAAGAAATTAACTGATATAAGGCAGATCAAGTTATCAAATATCATAAGCACAAAAATAAAAAATAATTTTAAAGTAAAATTTTAATCATATAAATTATTTTTAATACAGTTTCCTTTATTATATATAAAATACATTTAATTATTTTACTTTAACCCTAACTTTACATTATAAAAAACACCAAATGGCTTTAAATCTCATATTATCACCAAGTAAAAATGTAATTATTCATTGAAAAGCAACTAACATATTGTTGCTTTATGCAGCGGTTTTATTTTTGGCATTTCATTCAAAAGACACTAAAATGCCACTATAAGTTCAATTATAGAGTCTTTTCCAAATGCCTGCTTCACATAAATAAGAAGTACAACATTTATACTATATGCATTCTGGTGCAAAAGGTGCACTTATCTTTATAATAGTAATACAAGAATTTTAATATTTTTAAAAACAAATTAGAGACATTACAACAAAAAGATAAACAAATCACTCCATCAGACGTTTTCGCAGCCACTTAATCACTTGTCCATCAGTGCTCTAACTTCTAGTGAGATGTATTTTCCATTTCCTATTTTATTGTAAATGTTTTTAATAATAGTATAATTCACTGAATGCTTTTGAAAATACTTGTGGTATTCTTTGATTAGATTTGTATTTAAAAAAAAAAAAAACTAATATATTTGTATATATATATTTTCTTTAAACTGAAATATCTGTAGATATGTATTACCTTGACTAAAGTTCTTCTAAAGTTAAAATTCACAATTGTAAAAATAGGACATTTATTATTTTTATTCAAAGACTGGTTCTTGGAAAATCAAAGATCCCATTGTAGCCATCTTCTCTTAAAATAAGATACTTGATAATTCATCTTAAGAAATACTTTTTCATATTCAATAAAGATTTTAAATTATCGAAAATGTTTCGACTGATATTATTTTAAAAATTTATTTTTCTTTTTTTTCACCCCCTACCCTTCACCAATATAAATTTATCTTTAATGCTTTCTTATTGCGTTATTTTGTCCCAACATATCAACTCGCATTGTTTTACTTTTTAAATTATTGAGAGACCTTTGATACAAATACAAAGATAATTTGCTTTAAAAAAACAAAATTATAATACGATTATGAAAAAAATATTTTTATTAAAACATTTTATTTCAAAGTCTATTTTATATTTATTTAAAAGAAATAACTTTCTAATGTGTTGATCTTTGAAGTCAAATCAAGATACGTCTTTTTAAATAAAAAGTTCACGGATGAAGTTAATGCAGTGTTAATAAAACTCATATCGGTTTGCAATATTTTAAAAGACCAATTTAAAAAAAAAAAAATTGTTTTCAAAATTACTTTTTTTTTTTTTTTTACAATATATATATCGTTTACTTGTGTAAATATTTTCTTTATTAATCCAACGTACATATATGTTTTTTAATTATAAAATTTCTTCTGATGAGGCTTTTTTATTCTTTCTTCTAAATTTTTATAACTAAGTTCCATTTCTCTTGATCATGATATATATCTAAATTGTAATTAACTTCTGGTGGATATTTTAATGATTCTATATGTGCTTTGAAAATAGCAGCCACTCACAAATGAGTACGGCCATTGCATATTGCTTTAATTATACAAACCAAACCATGGTCGCAAATTTGATATGTTGAATTGACATATTTTAAAGCAAGCATTATTGGACCTGCTTTATTACATCTTTGAGATAATTTTATTATGTAAATAGAGGCTACTTTCCCACGAAATCATGCTCAAATTCATTATAAAATACTTTTCTAGTAAGCTTGTTATATTTGTGAATATCATAACTGGAACAAAAGGGGGAAGTCTGTATGTTCCATCTACCAACACCCGAGGAGGATTTAAAAAAAAAAAATAATTAAAAAAAAAAACAATTTCAAAGGTATCCTGTAGGAACAATCACACCTGTTGTTCCCTATTCTTTAAAAAAATTTTTTTTTCCATATGTCATAGCATTGGCCATGAGGCGAACCCGCAACAACCGTCTGCAACCAACTGCTTGTTTGCAAGGCAGCTGCGCTGCCCTCTCGGCTAACAACGCTTGATATCCTTTTTAAATTTATAGTTAACCCACGAGCAAGAAGGCAAACAAAGATACAAAATTGATGCGTTCAATAAAAAGATAATACTACCAATCATTATAAACTTGAATTTTACACTAACAAATAAATTATAAATACCAAACTAGAAATTTATACAAATATCACAAATTAAATATATAGAAAATGACATACACATGTGTGATGGCTTCCTGGTTTTGTCAACACTGTAATGAAATAATCAGCAACTTAAAAGAACAGTTGACATCTAGCTATCATACTCAACTAACTGAAGTTTTATTAATACAATATTAATAGTATTTAGTTAGATTTAGTTTAACAATTTATAATTACTAATATCAAAACAGCAAAGTGAAATTTTTAGGATTTTTTACTACTAGTTTGGAGGAATCAGAATATTTAACAATCCTGAAATCTCTTATCAGAATACAGTAATTTGAGATCCCTGATTAGAACAATTTCAGAAAGCTAGAATTATATCATAATAATTTTTCAGGTTAAGTCTAATGGTGCATTGATTTACATATTCAAATGCATTAAAGATGTGATTGTACAAATGTGACTCCATAGTTTATTTAGCAAGCTGAAGAAAATATTGAATGATCTTATGGTCTTGCCATTATAGTTTTAGGATTTTGCAGAACATCCTTAAATGAAATTTTTCTTATACCTTTGAATTATATTAATAGGGAATATAAGTTTCACTTTTTTAAATAAATTAGTTTAAAATTATAATTCTTTAGTTTTTAACTTGTTAAAAGTAGCATATTAGAAACTGTGCCATATTTCAACATTTATGTTTTAAAAAGCTAATGAGATATTTAAAGTATCTTACAATCTCAAATTGATAATTATCTAAACCATAACTTGTTGAAGATTTTTTTATATTATTCACTAATAAAGGACTTCGGGTTTTTCAACATTAATTATTAAATCAATATGCATACTTTAAATTCAGAAAAGAAGAAGTTGAAGTTCTTGTTTTCAATTCTAACTATTTAATTTTAAAATTTTCACCATCAAATCTACATTTTAAAATCTCATATAACCTATCATATGACTTCAGCTTACATCCTGTTCTTATACCAGCATATTTTTCTCACCATTTCTATTTTATTTACTATAAGCTTTAGCAAGTAATAATATATTCCAGATTATGATGCTTATTAAAACCCTCTCCTGTGCTGTCCTAACCAATATCACCAGACTGGTTCATGTTTATAATTTTCATCAGTGAAGAGCTTTAGATCCTAGTATCTTAAATACACCTGGGATATCTAGGTGCACTGTTCCATGATCCAAAGTTACTCACTGATGATGTCCATAAGCCAGAAACTTGTTTGGGTAAATTGGATAAAACAGCACAAAGAGGAATTGATAAGCAGTATCATCTGCAATCTATTAGTACTTACTAATGCTTATAGTAAGTGGGATTGAGATGGTGGTATTGGCGATCTGTAGTTTGTTATGATCTCTGATTTACTACTCAATAATTATAAATAGTATCAAAGATAACTGTCACAAAATTTAAAAATAAAGTTGCAGCTAGAACTTCATTGTTTCACACCGGTTTTTATTTCAAATGCCTCCAGATTTTTCACTTTTAGTAGTAACACTTTTTTCATTCTATTATAAGTAAGCTGTAAAATATCAATAAACTTTGATGATTAATCAATTAATTTCAAATATTACCACATATCTATTTTATTAAGTGAGACAAAAGTCTTAACCAAGTCAATAAAAGCAATTAAAGACTAATTTTGTTTCCAGTGATTTTCTTGCCACTGAAGATCATGTCTATAGTGCTTCTTTATTCACTAAAATTACAATCAGCTTTTGGTAACCATTCTTCTATAAGTGAAAACAGTATATTCAGTAATTGCCCTGGAAGTACTTTGCTGTAATAAACAACAATGTTATTCTACAATTACAAAAAAATTATTTATCTTTTTAATTTTTATAAATTAGAACAATAGCAATATTCTTAAAATCAAGTGGCACAATTCAAGAGTAATTTTTCAGATAACATATCATCTTCTCCAGATATCTCATCAGAATCTGAAGTCTTTCCATTTTTAATATTACTAAGAGTTTTTTGACATTACTAAATTGTATATCTTTGTCCACATCTAAATGAGTAGATAGAATGAACCTATTATTAAAAATATTACTTTCAATCATCTGTTTTAAATATTATCATCATATTAAAGAATCCTATCAATGGATTTAATAAAATTTTGACATTATTTTTAGATCTATATGTTATTTGCATTACTTTAATAAAGATCTAAAGTGACTACAATTTGTGAATGTCTGTATCTTCTTTATAATTTTGCTCCCTGAATCAATTTTATATCTTATCAGTTATTGAACTGCTATCATTATATTTCTTTATTAGACATGATGCTCCACATTATTATTATGCTTAGTAGAAAATGCATCATTGAGACAATCATAATTTTTTATAGTGAATTCAATAATAAATTTGTTTGTATCTATAACTCAATTCACTCCTTAAAAGAGTCCCATGCTTCTAAAGAACATACATCAAATTTTTTATGATTATGATTAAAATAAAACCTATCTTTGAAAGCAATTATCATTTAAACTTTAGACAATCTAAGGTATGGTTTATTCAGCAATTAACACTTGTAGAGGTGTACATAATGTGAATTTCTTTTATGTATATATTAAGAAATTCTAAGAGTAGAAGATATTAATTTGGAATTCACAGCAAATTCCGTGCCATTCATTCCTTTTTTGCTAATTGATCTATCTTTTCAAAAAACTTGCAGCCCATATATTTGTTCTGTTAAAATTTCTTTCTTGAAAAAGTGAGATTCATTAAAATAAGCTATATCAATCTTAAATCTAGGCAACTTCTTAACTCCAAGTATAGTCTTCCATTCAGACAGTGAAGATACATTCCACTTCTAATAAGAACAATGTTATTACTACTATTATGTCTTACTTTATCACCATACTTGTTTTTGCTTCTTTAATAAGGGATCTTCTAGACAAGGCAATTTATTCAGATTGTATAAGACTAGCCATTTTTAAAACCAGTTTTATAGATTTACTAGGTCACTTTCAATTTCTATGTAGAACCTAGGTTCACAAATATAGTTGCACAAACATCATTAGTGATTATAATAACACAAGAAAAGATCACAGCTAAGAACTTTTAATTTAATAAACCTGCTCCTATCATTTCTATTTTGGCAAAAATTTATGCTGCAAAACATGAAAAAAGAAAGTCAAATTAGAATTACTGCAATAAATAGTAAAAAGATGGATATATGATTGAACAAACACTAGATTCTATTGTCACAATTAGTAGTGAGGTATGTCCATTAACCTGAAAGACTTTTGATGATTGTGTTCTACACTAATTTAAATTGCAATCATTGTTAATATTGCAAACTTTATTTAGGCTTGAATCAACCATCAACTAATCTTACAAGACAACAAGAAGTATTTTTGATCAGGCACTGATTATTTGTCATTCAAAATTAACTTTCATAATGAAGTGGTCAATCTGAGAATCATATTTCACTTCACAGCTCCATCTAACTTTCCACCACCAAATCAAATTCAAAACCCATCCTCTACACAAGTATACACACTCATCTCACTGAAAAGTTTTTTGTTTTCTTTAAAAATAATAATATCACATAAATAAATAATAATAATTGTATAAATATAATCAAAAGTCATGTGTGTGCATAAATGACATGTATATATAATAGGTGATGGGAGATGATATATAAATTAACAGTTATTTCAATTTATATATTATACTGTATATTTAAAATATTATTCAATGTTGTTTATTTTCTATAATGGCAGTCAGAAGGGCTGATGCAATTCTGTCGAATATTCTCAAATGCAATTACAATAATCAATACCAAAATCTATTAGTCAAATTTAAAAAAATTGTATGATTTTTATAAATACAATATAGCAATCACTAATGGAAAATTTATCCATTTTAAAGTTGGTTTTAAAATCTAAGATTAGATATTGCAACAATCCACTAAGAAATTATTGGCTGGTTTGCATTATTTTTTTGACTAACAAAACAAAAGTGGTCATCCGGTCCACAATTACACAGGTTAATGGTATGTAAATTGTCTCAGGTCATAGTAACTAAAAGCATTCCATCAAAACTAATAAAAACTATAAATAGGGCAAAAATTGAAGGCAAGAGAGCTCAGTGTCTTATTTGAAAGGCAATGGCTAACTTACTCCATGCTGGTCAAAATTTTAATCCAATGTGCATTTAGAGAAAAAATTCACCTTTCTCAATTGTTACAATGCCATTTCCTGAAAAAATACTGCCCTGGACTTGTCAACCCATGAACTATGATACTATGCTTGAAAACTAAATAATGGAAATGCTATCTACCTGGCAAAGAAGAGAGATAACTAGATCTAGTACAGATATGAATTGCCTAAGAAATGCTTCAATCAGTCGAATACCACCAGTTAATAACTAAGGTAATAAAACTATACCATCATCCAAGATCTATAAACTTTCTTACAATAATATAAATCTTAGTCTAACTGCCCTATGTAAAGAATTTGTAATTGTAGTTATTTTTTTAGCTGATTTTGAGATCAATGATTAATTCTTAATAATATTTGTATTTTTTTTCTTTTTAAATCTGTACTTAGCTCTCTATAAAACTCTTATTATAATATTTTTCCTATCATTAAGCCTGTTATTTGGTGTGGCAATAATATTTTATTATTACTATCTAGATTACTATGTTTTGTATTTTAATTGAATTAATATGCCGATAACCTCCCAAACTCCCAAATATGTGCACTTTTTTTTAAACCCCATCTTTTTCAAGGGGAAGCTAATTAATCATCAGTTAAAAATATATTTTGTTATTTTTCTCTTTTTACTGTGGACACTTTCCAAATTGGGAGAAACCTTATAATTATGTTTTCAATATTTTACCAAAGGCAGAGCAGAAATCTGTTTTCAAAGTAAATAACTTCATGAAATTTATTTTATCAATTAGAAAAATTAATAGCATTAATTTTTAAATCATAAATGTACTCATATGAAATTAAATGATTATTTGTACTTTACTAAATAAATCTCAGTGACCACTGCCCATTATTTGTATATGAGTATTATTATCTCCTAAGTTATTACTTGCTCACTTACAATTGCAAATTTGTATTTTCTCTAATGTCTGTGAGAAGTTGCTATGATAATTAATAAATAGGAAAAAAGGATCTCAGTTCAATTTAGGTCAGATTATCCACCATGTAAATTAAATTATACAATGCTGTTCAGTGATTCGGTCATACCATTATGCAGGATATTCCAAAATATAAGTATTAGTCCAAATAACTTTGATTTATAAATTTATATTATTTTTCCAAGCATTGCCAACATAGGCCATCTCACTTCCTTCAAATTTGCTTTATCCCACTGAGTATATCAGAAAAACAAGCCTCATCTCTTCATATCCTAATCCTTGAACAAAGGTGTGATTCACCCTTGGGACTTACTTTCCCTGTGAGTGGTTGCTCTGCTTGGGATAATTCCGGGATAACCAGCCCATCGCATCTCCCACTGAGACACTCTTGTCAAATGAAGCATTTCTTCAGATCCATAGCCTGGATCACAAATAAAGTTGCCATCATGCTCATACCACTGTTAATTATTAGTTTAAGGAAAAGCCTATAAATATCTCTTAGCCATAATCTTGTGACTTTATCAAACATATCTCTTTCTAAACGGTTAGTGTTCTTGTGTGTACACCATTCTGTTATATATTTTACCTATGTAAAAAATGAACTCTCCCACATACGTTTATGGCTCAGTATAAACTGAGGTAAATTATTTTCATTTTATTAAAGTCAACAGCATTTTTGTAATCTTATAATACAACCATACAATATTTACTGTTTTAAAGTTGATCTAGTGCTGCTATTTGTCACTAGGGGTAGTTAAAGAATCTGATTTCTACCTTATATTATAGCATTAACTGGGTTATATTCGCATCATATAATCAATCCGTTATTGGCATATCAATCTGCTCGCACCAAAGTAACACGTTAATAAATACATATGTATAATTTACCAATGTGTAAAATAAAGTTCTCTGCCAATTAACAAACTGTAAAATGGAGACTAATGAGAAATAACAGGAGAATTACTGTATAAATATTAAGAATCATTTTGTATATAATCATGTTGATTAAAATAGATATATATCATTCAAGCAGTCATATCAAATCATTGTTCTTTATTTATTAAATACAGTTGTATTTAAGTATGCAAACTATATTGCCTTGACTAGGTGATAAGATCCTGCTAATATTTATATGTTAAACAATGTAAAAGGTCATGAGCTTTAAATACATTCAAATTTGTGTGGTTATGAGTATGCTAATAGCTTCAGCATGATTTCAGTTTCTAAATAGAGTCCCCTTGCTTCTTCATTGTGTCTCTGGCCATGAAAAATAAAAATAGATTGGGTATCATTGGTATTGTTGTTCATAAGTTGATAGATCTGGTAAATAGGCAAACAGGGCAGAGTTCATGAGTGCTCCAGACATATGTATCTCAAGCATGATTGGACTTGAAGTACTAATGCTTAGATTCTAGATCTTGTATGATCATACAAATCCAACCGGTACAATATCTAAAGATCATTACCCTATTTGCCATTTGTGAATCCTGTCAGAAGGCTAAGTTCAGCAGTTAAAAACTTATACATAACTGTTTATTAATTGTAAAAAATTCAGAGTGTCATCACCTCATTGGTCCAATGTTCTTCATGATTTAGTGTCAGACTCTGTGGTGTAAATTCTCAGTTCAATTTCAGCTCTGGCACTTCTGTATTCCAACTTCTGGTGAACTCCTGATCAGTAAAGCCATTCAGTTATTTATATGTTCTAATAGAACATTTCAACTTCAATCTGTTTTCAATCATGAATCAGAATCTTCCACATGGATTGAATATGTTTCTCCAGACTTTTTAGTTAAAAGTTTCTATCATATAATTATTGTTTTGTGATTTTTGTCTGAATCCACAATCATGATGGAAAAAACCCCACATGATGTAAAAATTTCATTTGATAGTTTTTTTTTAAAAATAACCCTAACTGAGATGCTTAGTAAGAAAATAATTCCATTATTGATTTTTTAAAACTTTTTTACATTAACCAATAAATGTATAAATAAATAAATAAAAAACCTATTGCAGAATAAAGGCTTTTCCAATAGTCTCTAATAGAGAACAGTAAAGAAAAAAGCATTACTAAAACTGGAGTAGTATATGAAAAAAATTAGTAGAATCACAAACTAAAAATAAAAATCAAAAAATCGTAATCATGCCGGTGGATCAAACAATCATATTTAGAAATGAATAAGTTTCATTGAGTACTGGGTATATTATATTTTTTTGACACAGTAATATTGTAAAAGATATATAGGCTTGTTATTTATAAATTCAATTTTCAGACATAAGAGTGATAGATATTCAAGAATTGATTGTTTAATTGGGAGAACCACATTATTCATCAAATTTCTGTGAATTTTGCTGTTATAATAATGAATTAGTGTATGATTACTTTTTTTTTTTTTTTACAATTTATTCATGTTATTATTTCATAATTTATTAAACATGATAATGTAGCTAATAAATGTATTTTTCAAATTAGGAATTTTAAATTAAAAACAGTAATTCACTTTATTTATTATATTTTAAAGCCATCAGTTGTTGTTTTTTTTAAGTGTCATAGCATCGGTCGGGACGCGAACCCGCAACCCGGGCAACTGCCTGCAAGTGAAAGGCAGTCACGCTGACCTCTCGACCACCAATGCAAGACAAGCAAGACAAGCCATCAGTTGTTAACATGAATAACCAAGAAACACTAGATAAAAATGGTTTATTCAAATAGCATTTACTAGTTATTCAATTTTATAATAGATGGCTCTGTAAAAAAATAATTTTGAGGGAACTATTATTTCTAATTAAATAAAAATTCATGTATAGCTTAGTTTGGTAACAGTAATTAGGGGTATTTAATATTTAATAACTATGTATCTGATCTAATGATATTATTTTTAAAAATTTTAAAACTATTCCCATGCCCTGATAAATTTTAAAAAGTACAACATGAATGTAAAAGAAATAACTGTTTGCAGACATGGATTACTAGTAAGAATCTGCAGAAAAGTTAAAAAAAGAATATTCAAGCAAGAAGAAAAATTAAAAATATTGAAATCACTATAATAAATGAAATCAGACCAAAACAATTGAAATAGTATGCAAATTAGAAAGGATGCCTTAATTAAGAAAGATTGTCGAATTAAATATTAAATTGAATGCAACCATAAAACCAAAGAAGATAATGTCCAAAAAAGAAAAGTTGATGAGGAAAAATAAATAAATAAAATTCTTAAGAAGGTTTTTGATCTAATGAAAATGTATGAATGGCAATTGAGAAACAGAACAAATCATAGAATATTAGAGAGCAATAAAAGAAAGACAGTATGATGATCCATATTAACTGATGAGTACTGGTTCAGCACAAAGTACATATATTAGAGATCATTTATATTTTTCACATGTATGTAGTCATGTGTATCAGTTATAAAATGTAGTGGGTAACTAAAGGAAGCTTGGAAGTCTAGGTTCAAATCTCCACTAATAAATCTTTTTATAACTTTTGCATAATTTGTTATTTCTAATTGAATATTATTTTTTATAACTGATAAAATATGAAGAATTTTACTATAAAGTGAGTTATAAAGCAAAATTATTATAATAGTCAATAGAAACAAAATTATAAGTTGGGAAAAAAAATCTCATTATTCTAGTGATTAAAGTAAGTGAAGTAAAACATGAAAAAAAAAAAAAAAGAATACAGACAATTAATGTTATCCCATGTGGTTAAAAGTGATATAATTTATTCCCTAACAAATGTTGGCAATTGAAAGAAAAACTATAATTGAATAAGATAATATAAAGGTAGCTAAGTGTTTTTGAGGACTTTCTATGTCCTCATATTCATAGCATTAGAATAATCATGAAGTGTAGGTGTATATATAAATAGTCCAAAGATATTCAAGCCTTATGCAAATTAGAGAATCCATTTCTTAGAAAAGGGAAACAAAGTTTCTTTTGATTGATAGATTTGATTTTTCACTTAGAGTCATTCCTTTTAATGTATAAGATGATGGCCAATGAGGGCTCAAATGGTATGGCCAGTGATGTTCTGGTGCTACAAGAAAATTGACTTATACTTGGATTTGTCTGAGGTTCTTTTATATAAATATCAGTATTATAAAAGCCAAGAGGTGAGGGATGCACATGACTCTCTGTAATATATGAAATTGCACCCTGTGTGTGGCATATAATTTTGTGTATGGTGTTTGGGATTTGATCTGTATCAAATCTACACTTGGATTTGTTAATTAATATATTAATTAAAGAAGGAATGTGGTAACTTATGCAGTATGTTAGGAATTTTGTGACGCATCAAACTTATGCAAGAGATGGTTTCTTTAAAGGAAAAAAGGTAGATTGGCAAATTTATGAGAGTATGGAGTGATTGATTTGGGATGTGTAAAGCTTCTAATTTCTAGTGATTTAAGGCACATCTTATAGTTGAAATGAGGAATATCTATAACTAGATATCAAGTTACCTCAATTCTTTGTGATCATCTTCCCTTTCTATAGTCCATGATAATTGAGATTTTACTTTGAAGTTTGATTTAATGTCAATAATTAAAGATTCAGAATCCTCTATAAAAATATCATCAACATATTGAAGGTAAATGTGGTTGGAGATACATGTGAAGTATCTAGGGAGGAACATATATTTGAAGTGATTAAGATATATACTAGACATGATTCTGCTAAAAGAGAGACCCATAGGCCAATCATCAAATCATATAGTAGTGTTGTCCAAACTTGTTCAAAGGACACACACTCTGAATTCTATTATCATATATTTCTTCAATCATCAAAAATATTTAAAAAACTTTCTCACCAATGCATTGGATAAGTTACCACTCCCCACCTTCAACTAATAGATTCATAAAGAACTCTGAAGATAGACTTGATACAGAGTGCAATACCATATATTATGGTGAGTTACATGCATCCATCTCCATTTTGTTTTTACAACACTAATATCTATATAAAAGAGCCTCAGACAAGCCTGAGCAGTGAGAACAGGTTAATAACCCATGCTTTGAGTAGGTATATTTATGAGCATCAGACATGTCCGACCTCAAATGCCAATCTTATCAATTAATAAGAATTATACCCATCAAAAACAAAAAAAAAAAGGTTCCAGTGGACCTTATCAGGTGCCTTATCCTGACTTGGTCAGTCTCAAGGTCTGGGAGACAATGTCTATTGGGAGAATGGAGCCTAAGTTATCTTAGAAAAAATGACATTTATACATTTTTATAATTTTCCCATCCGCCCTAAGAATCTTATTGTTTTTTTTTAGAGATATACGGCCATGGATATCAGTAAGCTTTCATAAATAATAACCCAGAAGTTATAAGAATCTCGTAATTCAAATAAATACACAAGTTATAGCTTAAAATTCTAATATTTATTAATACACATATATACTAATATCTCAAACATACGACTCATTCATTCCGATACATATATATAATATCAGTATACACATTCACGAAAGAGTGCAACTATATGTCAGAGTTGTATTTATTAAATGATTTAATCTATTTCTATAATTCCTTGCTTTAAGTTGGGATAAAGCGCTTTTATCTCTACTTAACTACAAAACTATGAGAATGAAATTGAAAACACAATATTTTCAATATAAGCTCAATAGCTTATATAGTAATATGGGTCTGAACTCAGTTCAGTACCCAGGCTCCTCACTGACGAAGACCACAAGCCAGAAACTAGTCTGGAGATATTGGATGAGTTGGCACTAGATGGGGATTTTATGCACAAGTCTTCTGGCATCCATTGATTACTCTGGCTGGCACTGAGTGCTATATGGAGAGTTTTGCCTGTTTTAATAATAGTTATGTGCAAGCATAAGGAATGGTTATCATATCATGTATTTCATTTCATATTTATTTTGACTTATTTTAAAAAATTATAAACAACATTTAAATATAAAATTATCAAAATATAATTATCTTTTTATGTTTTATATATATATATTCATATATGTATGTGTGTATACATAAAATCAATAAAAACATTTTCCCGTCAGTAATATTGTTTTAAAATATTACTTTTTAAATTGGATTTTTTTGAAGAAAAAAAAATTAATACAATAATTATTAAGTAAAATTT
Organism: Epiperipatus broadwayi; assembly: GCA_028023455.1. Taxonomy (NCBI): domain Eukaryota; kingdom Metazoa; phylum Onychophora; class Udeonychophora; order Euonychophora; family Peripatidae; genus Epiperipatus; species Epiperipatus broadwayi. The sequence goes on along the minus strand of JAQFVV010000127.1, from coordinate 1,962,699 downwards.
ATGAACCACTGTTTCTTGATTGTGTCAACTTTTCCTACAATAATATTTTGATTTAAATCAATGAAAACAATAATAAAAATATACCAATAAATGATTTAATTCGTTTTGCCAGGTATAAAAATCTCTTTTCTTCAGACCCAATTTCCGATCTGATAGAGAAGCTCTGAATGACATTAATTGTTGACTAAAGTAATCTTTATTTGGATTAGTGTCCCCAATTATATTTTACGTTTTGTTTCCGTCATACAATTATTGTAAAATGAGCTATTAGATGAGATAGATATATAAATTTAAATTAATCCATTAATAATTAAACTAGCTCTCTAGAAATCCAGCCGGTGGGAGAAATAAATATTTCCCTATATCTATTATTTAACCTTTCATTTTGCTATCTGCTCCAAAGTAATAATTAAATAAACAATTTCTTATTTTATTATAAGTTTTTCCTCCATTTCTATTCAGTTCAAAAGTCTACATTATTTTTTTGCTTTCCCGCTTAATCTTTTTTTTTTAAAATTTCCCGCAATCAACGTCATTCTGTTAAATAAAACCAATTATAATAAATTTTAAAAAAAGGTTTACACATGAAGATTTTTTTTCTATTAATATAATAATTAATCAGAAAGATTTGTTTCCTTTATTTTAATATTTATTATCAAGAAGAATCACCAAAAATATTAATATAGGCCTCAGGGTGGCCTTTGAGCATTCCATCATCAGATTTTCAATTGGATAGATGGTTGAAGAGTTGGAGTGTGGAGGAGATTGAAGCCTGTCTATTAAAGTATGAGGATTGGCTATCTTAATATATATCTGAGCACTTATAGCATATATGTGTAGAGATGGTAATCTGGACCAATTGATGATTGCTGGTTTAGCATGAAATACTGATATTGGTGATTATTTATCTTTTCAACATATATGTGTTCAAGTGTATTAGTGTTATGAGATTGTGTGGAGAGTGATGGGTTGTGTGAAAGTCTGTGCTCATATATCCTATATATTACATATATAGACACATGTATAAAATAAGCCTGTGTGTTTCAGTTATACTTAATAAAATAATAAATCAAATGAATAAATGAGTTTGTGTTTATTTATTTCACATACACAGGCTTACCCCCACACTTTGTTCATAATTAGAATAAAAATATACTTTGTTTCCTTTTTATTGTTCGCCCTTTTAACATATTGTCACAAAATATATTATATATAAAGAATTATAAAAAACAAATGCACAGAAAAAGTTATATTTTTTTCGTATGGCAAACGCAAATTGTTTACGGTATTGTTATGTTTAATGGAATTTTTTAGAATATATAGAGTAGAGAAGATTGAAACTTGCCATTAAAGTTTAAAGATTTGTTATCTTAATATAAACTGAACACTGATTGTAAATATGTGTGGGAAATGATGATCTGGACCAACTGAAGAGTGCTGGTTTAGCATGAAATAGGTGCATTGAAGATCATTTCTCTTTTTCACATGTATGTGGTCTGTGTATCAGTTGTATAAGATAGATTGGATAGATGTAGAGAGTTTGAAAGTTTGAGTTCAAATCCCTTATAAATATATAGATCCATAAAATTATGCTGCCTGATTTTTAAGAATGCTTTTATTGTTTTATTTCTTAACAATAATGGATATAGACAAGATTGTAATAATTATCATGGAATATCATTATTATCCATTATAATAAAGATACTTCAATGATTTTATTGAATAGAGATGAATAGTTACTAAAGACTCAATACAGTTTAGATAATCAAAAAACATTATAGATATAGTTTTTGTTACCAGGCAAATACAATAAAATTATCAGGAACAAAAAGAGTAATTTATATATTTCTATTGTCAATTTTATTAAGACATTTGATACAATTCATTACACAAATCTACTAGCAATATTTAAAATTAGTTATCCACCAAAGCTTTTATATATATTATACAATGTCCATATAATGGAATGAGAGGATGTTTATTATTTTAATGGGCAATCTAAAGCATTTAAAATGAAAACTAGTGGTAAATAAGATTGCATACAAGAATTATTTATAGGCAACTTAATGAAATAAGGGATCAAGATGTGTTATAGATTTGATTGTGGAATTTTTAATTTAAATTGATTAAAAGTTAAAACAAGAACTTCATCATTTTAGATCCTGGATTTACATTATACTGATGATTGGGTTATTTCTGCCAGTTCAAAAGTCAATCTAACAGTGGATTGGAAGTTAAATCTAAGCTAATATTACCTTCCACAGGTGCAATCAGACTTCATCTGTTGAAAATTATTTTCAAACTATTATATAAAATAAGAAAGCTAATAAAAAAGTAAAGACAACAAAACTATCACACCCAGTCAAAACACTAGCTTAGAAATACAAATGCTAGCAACAACAGTTAAACCTAGATCTACAGTGCCTTCTTCCACACCAGCAGAAAAGAAATGAAAGCCTCAATTAGCACTTCAATGATCACAGATACTAATATAAACAATGATAAACACTTAATTAGGCAAAGACTAAACAATATATTAAACACATCTCTAGTATAGCATAAATCTCCTCAAAAATTTGATATCCATAAAGGTGTCCATAACTCTAAAAAAGAACCAGTGAATTATAAAAATCAACCTGATAATCAGCTCTGAAGAACAATATTTTAATCCAAGCAATGAAACTTAAAAATAAATGGCTAAACTCATACTTCTTAATCAATATTAGTATTAAATTTATCAAAGTGGACTTTAATAAAGTAAATTTAAACAATTTCATCATTAAGATAAGTCCAGTAGGTTACAGAAATAAATCACTTATAGTCCAATTTAGCCATTTCAAAAAGAAAACATAAAATAGGCATCAAACCACACACATACTTTATTAAACTTTCTATATTTATGGTCAATCTATTTCCCTTCCTACCCTATTATTTAAAATGCCTTTCAATTCTCAATCTCCAATACATCTACTACAAGGTTAAGAATTGTAATCCACCACACATCATCTTTCATATTTTTTAAAATCATATACCCAAAACATGGTCATCTCTTCCTTTCATTACTCTGACCTCAACATAAATAAGCATTATCAACCAATTTATTTACAATCAACCCTTACTTATTTAGCAAATAATCTCTCAGATCAATGTAACTCTAAACTTACACATCTACCCTACCATACTTATGGGAGATTTCAAGATGCCACATTCTGAATTTGTTTCTAAATATTTTTATCTCATCAATAAAACTTAATATTTGCTGATTCCCCCCTCCCTAACAATGCCTTTTCATTTTATATTCAAAATATCCAATACTTATTGACTTGATCTTTTATTTGCTGGATTCATTATTAATCCTCCTCTTCAACTCATCTTCTTCAAAAAAATAATATTCTTTCATTACACCCAATGGGGCTTGGCTTATTTACATCAATTTTATTAACTTAGTTATTAAACATTATACAAATAAAATAAAATAAGCCATAGCCTTAATCAAAGAGCTTGACATACTTTACCAAAAACTGAAAATTATTTCATGGTGTACTGTCTCCATCCTTTACTTGCTGAATATCTCACAACTAAAAAAGCAAAAAATTATTTGGTTTAGTCCCATAATTGATCCAGAGAATACATATACTGGGTTGTCACATGCAAAGAAAAAATATTCCTTTAGCTGTCATAAAAAAATAATCAGTTGCACATGAATTAACAGATGTTTATCCTATTATTTTATTATTTCAATCTTTCCTTTCCATATATTGATTCCCATCCTTTTGGATTTATTTAACACTAATCACAAAATTACAAATAATGATATGTTACTCAAGCTCAACTCATTTCCAGATATCATACCCTCTGATCTTTATACAATCACCAAATTCATACTTACTTACCTATGCTTCTTTTTTATCCTCATAGTATTAAATCTACTCAACCATCTCTCTAAGCAGGACTATCAAATCAAACAACTATATGCTGTCTTTTAGTTCTTTTCTAAAAAAACAACATTCTTTTATCTTTTTAAAATAATTTACACCCAATCTCCATTACTCCAATTTTAATCAAAATCATTGAATTCTTTATAAAGATAAAATAAGACCCATAATTCTGCCACATACCTCAGCCATTCAATTCACACATAAAAAAAGGATATTCAACACTCTAACTATTACTCCAATTTAAAATAGTTATAGACCAAGATACTTCAAAAAAATTAGACTACTTGCTGTTCAGTTAGACCTTGCATATGCCTTTAACTCTGGTTCAAATGAAAATATGATCCGGGTTCTAAAACCAAACAATATACATGCACCTATATTATATATTCTCATCAATCTCCTCATAAGTAGAAAAATCTATATTACTTTTAATGGAAAAGTTTACCTTAATTCAATCCTCACAATTCCACCCCCCAAGATTCTTCTCTTAATGCTTTACTATTTATAACTTATAATAATTCTTTGCTATAAGAAATTAACAACAATACTTAGCATCTATATTTCACTCATCAATATAAACATTAAGAACATTTTTTATATAAATGATTTCATCATCTTTATCCCTTCTATAAAAATGTCTTCCCATATTAATAATGATCCTTGTAAGACTATACAATTCCAATCTAAATAAATCATCTCTATGGAACATCTTAACAGGAAACAGTATACCCACCACTTTTACAGAAGCTCCTCATAACTTTCTAGGTTTTCCCATTTACAAATCCATAAATGCTATGAGAATATTAATTCAAGACATGCTACTTATATCTATTGAAACCATAATAAATTTTTCTTCTAAAGCCTATCTATTATTGCAAGCCAAAGTCACTGTCACTTTCATTAATAACCTAATACCCCCCCCCCCACAGCATATTATATACCCACTGTTAATTACACCATCTTTTTTAAAAAGAAACTTTATATATCAAACCAGTATGGGGAAGAAAATTCTAGTAGTGGATATTGCAATTATGCAAAAACATGCCAATAACAATGGATCCTCACTTTAGTTTACTTTTGTAATCCACTTCCAAATAACAGTAAATGTAATAGTCAAATTTTTAACACTTTTTCCAAATATATATCAAAGCACATGGGACTTTAATAACATAACCTATACAATTTTAACCACTGGTCATTAAAATTAGGATGGCTTTAATCTCTAATACTTATCATTAAACTATATAGTTTACTCATTTAAAAATGAAATACTAACCCATAAAACCATTTAGATCTAAGAGTACATTTCATATCTTAATTAATTCTTTACCAATTGTATAGAATTTCTTTTATAACTGACTTTAATAACAAACATTTAAATGTATATAGATACACACTGTTACCCATCTTAATACCAACTAAAGTATAATGTATGTATATAATAGGTATTACACATCTAAACTCTATATACCCCATAGAATCACAAGCATTATCAATAAAGTTTATGTTAAAAGTTACAAAAAAAGGACAATATAGAAAATGTGCTTAATATTTTGAAATCAACATACAAATATCTTGGTTTAATAATTACTGTTCAAAAAACTCAAATTCCTTATGGTGGGGAAAAAATCTTCAGCAATTTTTAGCTTGTAGTTATCAATGTTAGAATATAAACCAATTTAAATAGTGCAAATTCTAATGAACAGCTGCTTTTTATAAATTAAAAGATAAAATGCTTTAGCACAGAAAAATATATAGCCATTATTTTACTAATTTATAGTATGGAAATGTGATTTGGACAATCTGTTGATGTATTATAAATGTATGAGAAAAGTTTTACTATTTTAAAAATACAATGGTAAAATCATAAAACTAATCAATATTTTCATTATTATAAAATCACATTTTCAGTGGATTGGATATATAAAATGTATAAACAGCATAACCGTTCCTAAAATAGTGTTTTATGGTTAACTTGAGTATAGCTTTCATTGAAAAAATAGACCTTGTTTATGTTATAAGTATTATCTCAAGAATATTTTAATGAGATATGATGTTGATTGATTTCATTAAGATGAAATGGCAGAAATGGAATATATTAGAGAGCTACAATTCTACAATTAGACATGATATTGAAATATTTCAGAAAGAGACTTTTCTACAGAAATCACAAAATGTCAAATGAATAGAAAAATGTTCCAGCTCATTCTATATATTGGATGTATTTGAGACTCACATATTAATTTGAATAGATATTACAAAATTTCATGATTAGCTGCTGTATGCTTGTGTGTATATATATAATTCTTTGCATGGTTTCCCAAACAACATTAGTATTTTCTTTATTGTAAATAAATAAATAGTCAGACAGATAGTTGCATAGATAAACAAATAGATAAACAAATAAATATAGAGATGAAAGATAAGTAGATAGATAGGAATATAAATATATATAGATAGGTAGGTAGGAAGATAGATAAAATATAATAATAGATAGATAAAGAGGTATGTAAAAAAGTAGATAGTTAAATAAATAGCAATAAGTTTGATAGGCAGAATGATAAATAGATAGAAAATAAATAAATTGATAGATATGTAAAAAAATAAATGGATTGATAAATAAATAATTAGAAAGTTAAACTGATCAAAAGAAAGATAGATGGACAAGTAAAAAAATCAAGTGCAAAAAGGTAAAAAGATAAATAGATCGATGCAACAACAGTTTAAGCACTACATATTCATGACTAATTGCTAAAAATATTCAACTTTAAAATCAAATATGATCTAATCAAAATTTACGATTAAAAAATTAGTCTATCATTTATGTGAGTGAATATTTAACTGCTTCACACATTTGTTCACCTGAAGAAGAAATATTGTTTTCATAAAATATATGTATAGCAAGAAAAATTGATCTGGAAACTTTTTTATGCTGGACAAACTGTTCATAATTTAATAGTAAGCTTATAGGAGGACTTTATTATAAATCTAAAAGATGTTTGTTATTGGTTACAAATATATTTTAGGTATATTAATTAATTTATTACTTATTCAATGGAATCACAATATTTGCCCTATTTTTTTTCCAAATTCTCCCTCACATATTATGTATAGCACATATAATAGCTCAAGTTTTGTAGACTAACTTTGATTAGAATAGAATATATATTGTTTACTTAATTGTATGTGTACAGTAGTTTTTAACATCCAAATATATATAGCAGGTGCTTTTTTTTATATGTGTAAAATGCAAATATAAACTAAAATTATAGTACAAACAAAATGTTTAAAATAATAAAGATAGTATGGTATTAATAATTAATTGAGGGGACACATTTACATATATTTTACTGATTGTATATTCACACATTCATTCACTGCAAAAATTTAAAAAAATTACTGTACCATATTTTATGTATTGAAATGTCTGACTTTCATTGCAATTAACTTGTTAAATAACTTTTTCCACTTATCAAAATATAATAGTATCCTTGTTATCAAGAAACTACATTTCTTTAATTGTTTTAATGTTTTAAGTCAATATCCACATTAATATGTTCTAAAATTTTATAGAACTTTTAACATTATGCTTAGAAAACATTTTATATGTAATACTACTCATTACATTTGGAAATAATAATAAACAAATTTATGCTTAAAAAACATTTTGTTATGCAAAAATACTTCTCATCACATTTGGAAAGATATAATAAAATATTTGAGTTTTCAACATAAACTGGTGAAATTTTATTAATAAACATGAACTGTACAGTGCTCCAAGTCAAAAAAATGGCCACTGATATTTTGTAAAAGGTAATAAATTTATGATTTTTATATTTTTATTTATTTACATTTTTGTTTAATTTTTTGTTAAATAGTATATAATGAATGTCATATATATTGATACAGCATAGTTCATGGCTTTACTGTATATATAGTAAAATAGATTTTAAATATCTCAGTACAGAACAACAACCTTTTGAATGATCTCACAGGCTTGCCAAATTACAAATAGTTTTTTCCGATCCTTGCTTTAAAATCTAGCTGTGAATGGCTAAACATCCATTTACCAATGAGAATATTTAGCTACGCTGCATATATATGCCTAAATTGAAATAAAAAATTAGCCTTTTTGAAATCTAAAATATTTTCAAATTTTGCCCAACCTGGATTCAAATTCTAGATTAAGAGCATGACAAATGATTGTATTACTATTATGTTGTAATACTTTTCTACATATATATACAGTATGCAAAGAGAAAAGAAAAGTTTTAATTAAAAAAGCCACTGCTATTAATGACATCATACTTCAGGTATTTAGAGATGGTCTTGCCTTTAGTTAATAAGTTTTGGACACATTTTTTGGGAGAGAGGAGAGCAAATGCTGAAAGTTGTAAACAAAATCATTTAAATTAATATTACTTGTTTTATTTTTATATTGTATAATTTTTGTTGTTGTTTAATTGATTCTAGAGATTACTTATTTTCATATATGTAAACTTTTTATGATATAAAGTTATTTTTTTTTACATTCGCAAAGTTAATAGTTTATTAAAACAATTACTTATTTTAAAATAAAATATTTATTTTAATAACAGTAAAAAAAAAAAAAAGATTATAGAAGAAAGAAATAAAAATTTTAATAAAAAACAAATCAAATTCTTTGTTCTTTTTTTTATTACTTGATGAAATGAACATTTTATGTAATTTATTATAAAAACAATAACTGATAAAATTCTAAGACTGAAAGTGCAAACTTTAGAATTATTTAAAGATTTAAAATATTTGTTGAATTATTTTTATTTTAAAGTTAAAATATATAATAATTTTAAGGTGATTATTTTTTGATACTTTTTTAAAAAAATCTTCTATGAGATATGAAATAACTTTTGAAATGATGTAGACTTTATAATGTCCAGGAAGTTTCTGTTCATAAAAAATTATTAATAGGAATTTCACACCGTGATTGACTTTTATTATGAAGATAAATATACAAGATGATGAAATACAAAGGGTTAACATCTGAGACAGATTTTGGTGAATTTCAAAATATGAGACAACATTCATATAACAGATCTGTATTAACTGATCAATATGAGGAAAGTTTATTTTTTGCTAAAGCCATTTGGCAAAAAATAAGTAATTGCTGCTCTTGAAATAATTGCCCTATAAATTACCAACTAATTAGAAGGTATTAATAATATAAACTGGATGGCATAGTAATAGAAGGAATCCCAGCCATATTTATACACTGTGCAAACACATTTTGAATGTGATACTGAGTTCTGATATCTAATGAAGCAAAATCTTTATAGTGCATTGCTTTTGCTAATGTTGTGGGCATAAGCAGAACATTAATACCTTTATCAAATACTCACCTGAAATCATCTACTATTAATCTATGGATTTTTATAGCTTGGCTAAAATATTTACTATGATTTCTCTTTAAAAAAATTATTTCAGTCTAAAAATTCTACTCTTTACAACATCTCCAAAACCTTCATGCCATGTAGCTGCAAATTGGATTTCTGTTCCATGATGAGTACTACTTCTTTGCTCATATTTGACCCCATTATATCTAGCCATACTAGAAACAACATTTCAGGCACATAAAACAGAATAACATATTATAGAATGATGTGTGTAAGGAAGAAAAACTTGACTAATTTTGACTTCAGCATTATCCAGAAGATCTGCAGTCATAAGACAAGCCCCTAATCTTTTCAGTTTCAAACAGGAGCATTATATTTCTTAGATACACCTGTATACATAACCTTATAGAAACCTTATCTGGTTGGATATAAAGGATTGAACTTTTTTGGAGGTGGAAGTGGTCACAGCCAAGGCAAAGGTGGATTTGGTAATGTTGGCCCTAGTTATAGAAATCAAAATGATGGCTAGAATTAAGACAGTGGTTATAGTGAATCTGGAGATGGATATAACCTAGGATATAATCAAGGGGGGGTAATGATTTTGGCAATAACTATGGCATCAGTTACAGTGGTGGGTCAAAGAAAATATAATTTTACTTAAAGAAAAATTGTCCCCTATAGAGAAGGCTGTAGATCTGAGGTAGTGGAGAAAGATAAGTTAGCATCAAGATGAAATTTTAAGCAGTCTTTTCCATTGATTTTTATGCTATTATAGTCTTAACTATATATATATATATTATTAGTGGGTTATAAAAATGGTTTCTTTGTTTTTCATTTCCTGAGAAAAAATAAAAAATTTCCTGGAAAACAATTTTGAAATGACTAAATCCCCTACAAATTTATGTATTTTTATATAAACAGCAATATGTCTTAACAAAATATAATGTCTTAATAAAAAATAAAATAATATTATTTTACCAAACTATTAATCTGCTTGATTATGAAATGGGTTTATGTGCTTCTTTCTAAATGTCCCCAAAATCTTTTTATTTGAGCCACTACTCTGTAATATACTCAGGTGTATGTGTTATGTGTAGTTTAAATTGATAACATTTCATTAGTGGGTTATTCTGAAGAATTTCTGTCCTATTCTCAGTTCACAGTTATAGTAATATAATTAAAAAAAAAGTTAGGTCAGTGCATTTAGCTTTACAATTGGTCAGGCTTTCTTCTAGTTATAAAGGTAAGTTATACTATAGGTTTAATTTATATTTAGATATATCATACATACAATGGGGTTGATATTTTCTTTTCATTTTGAAAGTGAAAAATCAAAAATACTTAATACATATTTAAATGGTTAACTATTATTATAAAAATTATTTCATAAAATTAACAATAAAGTTCTCAAACAAATGATAATAAAATAACAATATGCATCTGTAAAAAATATAAAAATTATTTTATTAGATAGAGACTAATAAAATTAATATTTTAATACTGGGCTGCAAATTTTCAAAAATTTTAACCTTTTAATTTATGATATATCTAATATTTTATATCATAGTAGTTAATAATATTTTAAACGTTTTTTTATTTTAAAAATATTTTTTGTAGAGAATAAATTTAATAAGCAACTAAAAAATACCCAATACAATTTGGATTACAGAGATGTCAAATCCCTGAATCTATATAGTAATACAATTATTAAACATTGTATAAAAACATTAAAACAAATTGTAACATTAAATTAAATTTTAGTGCAGTGAAATAATTTTATTTTCTCCAATCATTTACCCCTTCCTCCAAATTCAAATATTTATTTTAATTTTGGATTCATTATTCCAATACAACTTGGAAACGATTAAAAAGAAACTGTTTACCAGAGATAGCTAATTGTGAAATACATATATATTGTATGTTTTTGCATTTATTATATATATATTTTAAATTTTTGAATTAAATTTGATTTTTTAAAACCATTTTTATTTTACCTTTTCTCTAAATTTTTATAATTTCTCCTTATAATTTAACTTTTTTAAATTTCCCATAATTTCCAAGATTTCCAGGAATATTAATTTTAAATTTTTTATTTTCCAGGAATAAAAAATTTATGGGAAATGTTAAGCATTATCTTTTATGCTTATGACATTAAACATTACAAACCTTTCTCTTAGCAATGACATATTTTTTTATATCCCATTTTAATAAGAAAACTATTTTTTTTTTTTAAAATAAAAGTAAAAACATCTCCAAATTTTTTATAATTTTTATTTCTTACATTTAATCCATTTTATTCATGATATAATTAATTATTCTGTTCCTCTATAAACATCCTGCATTTAAAAAAACATAAGAACTTTAGATTCTGCCTTCCCTATGTACATAAACCCTTCAGTCCTTGATTTTCACAACTTTTTCGTAACATTCACAAGCACTTGCCTTATCCTAAATAGCAATAAATTCTCTTTAATATATTATATACATTCTTGCAATGTCATTGCATATCTTTTCCAGTTTACATATATACTTCCAGAAGCAATTCTCTTCACCTTATTCTAAAGCCTCCTACTATGATCTCGAACAAACAATGGGTGGTATATAATATAGTGATACAATCTTTACAACATCACACTAATTTCTGACTCTGCCTTCATCAGTGTGGACCTAAGATTCAATATATTTATACATGTAGTAGCCATCTTTTAATACTTTACTATTCAAGCCAATAGTTTTTAATTCTAATAAAACATTAACGATTTTAAACTCAAGCAAACTCTTTGCACAGTTATAAGTATCTGAAACCAGGACTGTGTCTATATATTAGTACCTTCAGTTTTATCCAAACTATAGATTTTTTCTACCCTTTGACTAAAAAAAATTTAATTGTAGAAAATATTTAAATTATTCATAGACTTTCAAAGAGCCACCTATTGTAATCCTTAATAAATAATGAACATCTTTGTTAAAATTCAAAGTTGTTAACTGTTATGTAAATGTGGATATTATAACATTATATAGTCTGGTATCTATTGATTATTCAAGCTTAAATCAGATGACTTTAAAGTCTGATGAATAAAATTGCTCTTAGAATCATATATCCTTTTATGCTCAATATACTGTATATATATATAATTTTAAACTGTTTCTTGCTATATTCATTTTCCATAATTACACCTTTTTTCTTCACGTTATAATTCTCATGGTGCTTAGAGTTATTTAGAATTATTTAGAATTTGTTAATTTTTTTTATATAAAAATGAATAAAATTAACAAGCAATTTTTTTGTAAATGAAAGTACTCACTCAAAATTAGTAATTTTGTTGACTCTTGAAAGGCAAACCACAATGAATTAATAACTAAAACTAAATTTAGTACTAAGATTTATTACGAGTTATACAACACAAAACTAGAATATATTTATAAGCTTAAATATCTACAGACAAATACATGATCACAAAGTTCTTAAAATCTTTAAACACTTTAAATATTGTCCGACAATTACTATCCTATTTAGTGGATCGAGTCCTTCCACAACTATGCTAAATATGTACCAGTTCTCCAATTTAAAATCTTAAGAGCCTTTACAAAACAGAAAGTAGGATCAGGATGGTCTGCTTTAAATACCAGTCAGATTTTTATACCTTCAGATTCTGAAACCTCTGAGTTTATTCCCTCACAGATGTCTGGTTACTGACAATAATCTTGCACATGAAAAACTCTTCACTAACATAACAGAGAAAAAAAAGCACTTACTTCTACAATCCTGAGTTTTTATAGTCTTCAATTTAATTATTTTTTTATCAGTAATTTTCCATTATTTAAAATTCCTTTACTTAATTTCACTTTCCAGATCTACTATTTTTGTAAGATTTTATCTTTATACTAATCAGTTCAAATTTTGCTCTTCTGTTCTTTTTCTTCAATCCATAGGAATTTATTGCTAAAAGTTTTCTTTGTCATTAATTAGTATTTTTAACTTTAACTTCTGGAGTATTCTTATGAATCTTTTTTATATTAAAATATTTCTTGAACTTTATTCTACAATTCCTTCCCTCACTCCAAAAGTTGCAACTGTTTCTTAAACATAATCCTTACATCTTTCTGGCTTTCTTTTTTATGCGCACAGATCTGAACAATTTATTTATTTTTGGTTTTGCTTGAATTTCTTCATTGTTTTTCTCAATTATCTGGTTTTCTTCTCTTTTTCTTTCTGTGTTGCATCTTTTATCACTCTCTGCCTCCTGCATATTTGCATCTTGCCATATTTTCAGTTTCAATTCCTCTGGCTCTCTTTTCTTTATATGATTCATGTGGCATCTGTACTTTAAACCATTAATTTCATTAACCACATATATTTGATTTGACCATATTTTATCTATTGTTCCCTTGATCCATTTTTTCCACATCACATCTCTCATCCATACAGGTTCACCAATTCTAAATGATTTACCTGGCTTCACATTTGGAACATAAATCTTTTTATTAGGAAGCAAGACTGCTTATTTAGTTCTTAGTTTCTGTTCACACAATAATTCTGGAAGAGATTTCCTGTTGTTGTAGATGGTGTTGAATGTTGGTATAGCATAAATATCTGTAAAGCATCTTATATTTTTTACCGTACTCATTTTTTAAAACTTCTCTTTAACTGCTGTACTGCGTTTTCTGCTAATTCATTTGACTGAGGATGATATGGAAGTGTGCAAATGTGATTAATCCAAAAGGTACTAAAAACTGTTGTAATTCCTCTCCAGTAAATACTTGCTCCATTATCTGATACAACCACTTCTGGAAAACCATAAATCAAGGATATCATCTTTAAACACTTAATTGCTTCTAGGACACTAGTATCTCTTACAATATGGAATTCTATCTATCTTGAGAATACATATGTCATTATCAGAAGAATTTTTCTATTCACTGGTTTTGTGTGAGCAATATGAATTCTCTACTATGTTTTTGTTGCCTTAGGCCAGGATGCAAAACATTTCACCAGTAATGCACTTTTTGACTGACATGCAGTATAACCCTTAATGAAATTTTCTATATCTGCATTAATTTGTGGCCACCAAACATAGCTATGAGCCAAAGCTTTTACACATACAGGGCCCATCCCTCCCTGTATGTGCCCATCCCTCCCTGTATGTGGTATAATTACTCTAGCTCCCATTACTATTCACCCCCTACAATCAGATAACTGCTCTCTATTAACCCAAAACCCATTGCCACATAACTAGGTCTAGTTTTGGGCTAATTCTTCTTAATCCAATTCATCAGAATATTGTATCTTTTTTCTTACCTAGTCCACTTTTGGACTGTATTAGTATTTAACACCTGTGAGTCCATGCTGTCAATATAATTAACTTCAAACTCACTATTGCATGCCCCTTGACTATCTGGGAACTTTAACATTGTGTCTGCATGTGAGATTTTTTTTCCTTGTTTATATTTTAATGAATAATCATATGCAGCTAACACATTCCACCATTGTAACATACACAGACTTAAATGTCCAGATGCTGCATGATCATTTTCAAAAATCCCCAACCTAAAGACTTATGATCGGAAATAATTTTAAAACTACACCTGAAAACAAACTGATATTTTTTCACCGCAAAAATGATCACCAAAGCATCTTTGTCAATTTCACTGTAATTACACTCCACTTTTGACACTGTTCTCAATGCATATGCAACAGGCCACTTATTATTATCCATAGTGTGAGCTAACACAGATCTCCCCCCCCCCACTCTAATGCATCAGTAGAAATTTTCACTTCATACTGACTGTCAAAATGTACCAACAACATGTCAGATGATAAAAGATCTTTTGTTTTTTCAAAAGCCTTGTCTTGAGTTTCTGACCAGACCCAACTTTGTCCATTGTGCAATAACTCATGCAATGATTTTGCCACCATTGCCTTATTCTTTAAAAACAACTAAAAAAACTTAATTAGCTCTAAAAACGCCTGAAGTTGTTTTACAAAGCTTTTCTATGTTTCTAACAGCCCTGACTTTGTCCATCAAAGGACATTTTCCTTTATCTGAAATGCTGTGATTCAGAAACTTTAACTCTTGTGTCTTTCATACACAGTTTTCCCAGTTTAACTTAACACCCACCTGACTTAATTTATCACAAACTTTCAAAATTCTCTCTCTTAACAATTCACTAGATGTCACTGTTATCAAAATGTCATAATATGGCATTATCCCATTTAACCCTTGTAACATTGAGCTTAACTTGGCCTGAAAAATGTTTGGTGCTGTGGTAATTCCAAATGTTAAACAATTACATTTCAACAGCCCAAATGCTGTGATTAGCATTAATATTCTTCCTCATTTGTCTGTATCTTTAATCTGATGATAAGCAGAGTTAAGGTCCAATTTGAAAAAAAAAATGTTGCATTTGACAAACTCACTAAAACTTCTCTAACATTAAATGGGATAAGCATCTTTATTAAGATATTTATTCACTGTCACATGATAATCACATATTCAGATTTTTCCATTGGGTTTAGATATCACCACTATGGGGATGGCCCATTGTGCCTCTTCTACAGAGGTTAACATGCCTTTAGCCACCAACATCTTTGTTTTTTCTTTGACCAAACAAAACCTTCCATGGTTTACTGACCCCAGGCCATGCATTTTCATTTAATTTTAAATCTACCAGGTTTGCTTTTATTAAGCCTAAATCTTCAGAAAATAATTCAGGGTACCTATTTAACATTTCCTGTTCTATGGAAATGTTTTTAACAATTGATACCTTAATGCCTAACTCCTTAAATCACTGATTATTGGAGTTATTTGTCTAACAATATATACCAGAAATAGCATACCTTATTTCTATATGAAATTGGAGCTTCAGCCATTCCAACTAATACTCGCAAGTTTCCACATACATCTTTAACTTTTATCTTGGACTTTTTAATTTTAACCTCCTTATAACCTTTTATTGGCTTTAAGACACCAATGAAATACCCAAGCCACTATCAATCTCCATTTCCAGTTCTGTGCTACATATTTTAAATGTTAGCATATATTGATTTTGTCAGAGCAAAAATATACTCTTTTTTAACATTAACTTCATCTTGCTTGCCTTTCCTCCATTTAATTATTTCACCTTTATCATTTGGCTTGGCTTTTGCAAAATTCTGTTAATTCCCTCTGTTGCTGTAATTAAAATGACTTTTTCTAAACCATTTACCATTCTTAGTGAAATGACCTGTTTTTCCACAGCAAAACATTTCCCTACAGATATTGGTTCACTACTTAATTTATCATTTCTCTGCAACCTACTTTTATTCATTTTATAAACTGCTGGTCTGCCCTCTTTATCCACTTTACTTCTAAAAGTGAGAGCTTGCTCAATAATTAACCTATACACAATCCCTTTTTTGATTGCTACTTCATAAGACAATTTAGTTTCAGTCAATAAAGTTTGTCTTAACCTTTCATCTGCCATCCTCCATAGGAATTGGTCCAACAAGACTTCACCAAATTCTCCATATTGACAGTGTTTTACTAACTGATTTAACAGTATGTCAAAATCCTTTATTTTTCACTTTTCACCTGTCTTCTATTATGAAGTGTCAATCTCATGATATGCCTAGATAGCTGCAGGCTAAAATATTCCTTTAACTTATTAACTCTTACTGCCTCAATTATAGGTCCATCAAATAACTTATTAATGATTTCAATTGCCTTCCTTCCTGCCAAGCACAACAAGGCTGCTATTATCACTTATGCCATTAAGCATGAAAATTTTTTCCAGCTGTGTCATGTATAATGGCTATTCTACTGTATTTCTTACATTGAATTCAGAGATACTATCTTCATCTATTGGCATTTTACTCATTTATTAAGCTATAAATCTATATAATTACTTGACAATTCTAATCCTGATTGTACTATTGATTTCCCTGTACTAGATCTGAATTTGTGACTGCAGCATTTTGTTGTACATTTGCCCATAACTATTGAAAGGCAAACCCCAATTAATTAATAACTAAAACTAAATTTAGTACTAAGATTTATTATGAGTTATACAACACCCAACTAGAATATATATACAAGCCTAAGCTTAAATATCTACAGACAAATACATGATCATGGAGTTCTTAAAGCTTTAAACACTTTAAATATTGTGCAACAATTAATGTTTTACTTAATGGATTGACTTTTTCCACAACTATGCTAAATAAGTACCAGTTCTCCAAGTTAAAACCCTAAGAGCCCTTTAGGTTTACAAAACACAAAATAAGATTGGGGCGATCTACTTTAAATACTAATCAGATTTTTATACTTTAGATTCGGAAACATTGTGGTTTATTCCCTCATCAAATGCTTACCAATAATACTTGTGCACAAAAAACACTTCACCAATACAATGGAGAAAAGAAAGACACTTAACGCTATAATCCCGAGTTTTTATATTCTTCAATTTAATTGTTTTCTTATCAGCAATTTTCCATTACTTAAAATTGTTTTGCGAAAGCCTTTACTTAATTTCACTTTCCGGATCTACTATTTTCATGATTTTATCTTTACACTAATCACTTCAAATTTTGCTTTTTCATTCTTTTCATTCAGTCTGTAGAAACCTTTTAATTATGTAAATATCATTTTCATTCCTAAAAGTTTCCATTGTCATTAATTATTACTTTTAACTTTAACTTCTGGAGTATTAATTATGGATCTTTTTTATACTAAAATATTTATTGAACTTAAAATATTACAGTATATACGATTAAAAAAAAGTAAAAAGATTAAATATTGTCTGTATAAATAAATGTTTTCATAAACTGAGAACAGTTCTGAAGATAGCATAAAGTCTGAAGATAATAATTTAGTAGTAAAACCTGAACATAATTGTAAGTTTGAAATAGTGTCTAATAAGGTATTAAAATATAGAAATAAATTGATAACATTCTTTTGGTTATAAAAGTGTTAAATATAAACTTCTGAAATGAAAACTAAAAGTACATAATCTAAGATCTCCAAAATAAAAATGGAAGTTGAAGAATAAAAAAATATGTAAGCTATAATATAAAGATAAAAATCATGTGCTCTTAATAACTATAACAATGATAAGGGCTATATTATACTATAAACATATTTCTATTTTTACCATTACCATTTAAAAATAGCTAAATGCCCATTTATCAATAACTTTTGCATAACTTGCTCATTTAGCAATGGACCATTTATTTGGAGAAACTCCTAAGCTTTTTTCTAATCAGAAAAAAATACAAAAAATGTTAAGGTTCATATAATACGATTTGAACTTTTAAGATTTGAACTTTAGATTATGGACATAACAAGTGGATATGCTGACCATCCTGCTTTAAGGCCATCACAACTGATTATATAATGCTTTTCTTACTATAATCTTTTCTTACTATAATCATTTTCTTACTATACCAATGAAATATTTTTTAAACATGACCAAGTTAGAAAATATAATTGATAAAAGAAAGAAATCATGATTGTTTTATTAAGAAAGTAATAAAATCTATTTAGAATGAATGTACATCTCACTCCAATGGATTCTAATATTAAAAAAAAAAATTCTTGATTGTAGTGATATCATTTCCCTGGCATGACCACTATTTGGTTTTGAATTCTCATCACATGAAACATAAAAAAATTCTTCTGGTTAGATTGAGGAGTTTTTTTTTTCAGATAGTGAGTTCATTGTTAATGATGTCCCATGCAAATGAGACTAGTATTTTTATTGATTTTTCCCCATATATCATAGCATCGGCCGGGACGCAAACCCATAACCGTCTGCAACCAACTACTTGCTTGTAAGGCTGTTGCGATGATCTCTCGGCTAACAACGCTTGACAACTTTAATAATATAACTGATGTATATAATAGAAAGAGACCCGGTTGTTATCTAGTAAGCATGATCGCATATATTCATTAAGAGTTTTAAGTAGCCTGATCCACCAAATCCAATATTATAAGTGTAACTTATCTCTTATTCATTGTTTTTTGCAGACAGATCACTGATAAGGTGGCAGTCCTTTATTTTAATTATAGATGTGTAGCCGCATTTTATAAAATCCATTAGTAAATCTCAAAAATAAAAGTCCCTGTGGCGATATTTTTTCTTACAGATTTTCAAACAATTTTATTAGCAGTATAGTTTTTTGTTCATTTTATTTTTGACTTCTGTTTGTCCAGATTGTTAAAAGTACTAGAGCTTATATATACATAAAAGATCTATTTATTTAAGTAACTAGTGATAAATTTATATTTTATATCAATATTATCATTAAAATTAATAATGGAAAAGTATGATATTTTAAAAATATTTTTGATCCTTTGAATAAGTTTGAAATGGAATACATATATAATAGTTTTTTTCCCCAGTATTTTTTCATTTTAGAATGTTTTAGATATTAATTCGATACTTACATATTATCCTGACTCCTAAGTTTTGCAGTCATTTTTCTTTTTAATTATACTGTTTCAAGGACATACAATTATTTGCTTATGATTTTTTTTTTTTTCAGTTTTATTTTACCGAATATGTGTTAGTTGTTAAGTTTAAAAAAAATAATAAATCGATTATAAATTTCTTTTTTAAATATTTTATGTGTAAACACCAACATGCTCCAAACATTGAACATTGTCATAGTTTGTTTACATTCAGCATCTTAATTTTGGTCACTAGTTGGGGATCTTCCTTTGACAGAATAGTACGTTTACTTCCAAAGGGATCATGCCTTCATGAAAAGTCTGCTTTAACTGGCACACTATAACACTACATTTTTATATATATTTTTTATTTTTATATTAATAAGTTGATTTAATACAAAAAAATAGTAATAATTAATTTTTGCAGACTTTTTTTTTAAATAAAAAAATCCCACTGTAAATATTAAATACAAAGCTTCTTGTCAGATATTTTGTTTTAAATATTTATTATATGATCCTGAAACTATATAATTAAAAAAATTTCTACCAACTTTGGGAGTCAGGATAATACATAAATACCATTAATTCTTTCCACATGGACATTGATGAATATAGAAATATATATTCAAAATCTGGATATAAGCCAATAATTTTGAACATTTCACTAATAGAAGCTACAATACGAATATTTTGCTTAAATCATAAAACACCAATCATTTAATTTACACAATTATTTTTACAAAGGTATATTTTTTATACAAAAAAAATATTTTTTTTTCAGAGTTTTAATATTCAATTAGTTGTTATAATTCAATTAAAAAGAGTTATTAAAGTGATGATTTGCATCAGAAACTCAGTATCTTGGAGACAATCCTGGTTATTATTGGTAAACTTTTTTTCTACATGCTACATATTTTGAGCAGATGAATTAAACACTACCCAACACACACATTTATTCATTCATAGTATGAACAGGTGCAATATTTATATTTTTCTAAAGTTTCTAGAATTTTTTAAAAAATAACAATTCACTTTTTTTTTTGTACAAGTTATGATCATAAAGTATTTGTTATTAAAAATTACATAGCTGCCTTCCAAGCAGTCGGCTCGGGTTCACTTCCCAGTCAACGCATTTGACAAATGAAAAATTTAAAGAAAGTTTATTTATTCTGCAATAAACTAAAAAATAATTATTCAAAAGTAGGAATGTCCTTTTAAATCATGTTATTAACTTACAAAACCATTTTTTATTATAAAAAAATTATTTATAGCATAGACATAATTAAATCGAACTGTCATTATCATACTTAGACCCAGGGTTTGAATACAGGTTTGGTGAACTGTAAATTTTTTAAAATCACAAACAGATTTAGAATTTTTTCAGATTTATTTCAATAAAATATCTATCTATCTTGCAGTTGAATGTTTACAATTTTTTTATATAATTGTAATATTTTGTGGTGGTTTTAAAATTATTTCTTAAATTAATTCTTTTTATAGCTCTGACATATAATTTTTCAACACTCTTAGATTCTAAACAATTTACGTTATATCTTTATCACTGTGTTTCGTTCATTATTTTGCAAATCTGATTTTATTTTTGATGAAAACAATATCTCAATTTTAAAAAAAATTGATCAATATCATGTGATAGTCTTCTATACACTCTTACATCGAGAACTTAGTTTAAAAGTTGTTGAGACGTGGATAAATAAATAAATCCATGTCATAACAACTTTTAAATCATCACTCCACAGCAGAATAAAAGCGTCTTTAGATTGATGCAGTAGTTTGAGTTCATACTTTTTTTTCACATTATTTCAACAAACATTCATCTGAAGTCAAACATTAGTTTTCTTCTATATATCTCCCCACCCGCCTTCTTATTCTGTCTTCAAAATCATATTTTTGTTTTTTAAAAAAATGGCAAAATGTTTTTTTTTTCACAATGCAAATTTTTACAGGATAACATAGTACTATAGATATAAAACAACACCATGGATGTTTTGACTTTTGTAAAAAGTGAATCAGTTTATGATACCCACTATCCATTTAGTCTTAACAAATTCATTTCTTTTCTCTCTATTTTTTTTGTATTCTCAGTTAACTTTTTCCTAATGACTACTATGGACACAATTATGATTTTTAAATGGCAACTGAAAGTAAATGGGGACACAATAGCTAACTATTTTGTTTCATTTTGTTAGATGACAATCTTTTTATAAAGGTATTTATTTCATTTGAAAATGGCTTTTTAAAAAAAAAAAAAAAACAAGAAACAAAAACATCTCCCACCCTGGCAAGAATTTGTTGGTAGGGGGGTGGGGGGGGGGGGCGCCCCCCGACCTTTCTGAGATTTGAGAAAAAAACAAAACATATTTATATATTTTAACAGTGTACCGACTTCATTAAAATTTATAATGCAGCTCTAAATATTGAGATATTAATATAATTTATGTTAAGAGGCAAAAGCCAGTGATATAAACACTACCATTATCAATCAAGTTACATACATTTTGCTTGGTATTTAACATAGGTAAAACAATATTTAAATAGTCTACTGCAGACAAATATCTTTTCAACAATCCTCTATGAAAATAGTAATAGAGATAGCAACTTTCATTTTCCAACTGATAGGTAGCAAAATTTTGAGAGATTTTATATTTGCTTTAGACTCTAGCTAACATTAGTTTGATATTTATTGAGAACTAATATTAGAATTATCAATTGGATTGATTGTGAGGAAGATACTTGAAAAATTCTAAGTCAGAATATTGGTATTCCAATCTATATCATAGATATAAAAGTTTTTTTTTTTTTCAAGTGTCATAGCATCGGTCGGGATGCGAACCCGCAACCTGGGCAACTGCCTGTAAGGCAGTCGCGCTGACCTCTTGACCACCAATGCAAGACCTGGATAGATATAAAAGTTGGATATACTATTACTACACCATGACATTCTTTGTGCTGAAAATATAACTTATATAAAACTATCTTAACAATCATACAATTTTCTTATTAAATATAATTAAGGTTCTCAGATTATGCAGAAACTATATGCATTGAAAAACTGTAAGCTCAGAGATTAAATACAAAAAATAAGCAAAAGTTACCCAATATTTTATATGTAATAAAAAAAAAAAAAGCTATCTCTAGTAGCACGTAAGCAGTGACAGGTACTAACACATGGGGGTGCTTCCTCAGGCAATTATACTTTTTCATATTTAAAATGTTTTATATTCCATTGAGTTAATTATTTGAAATATATTTTACTAACGAAATTTAAATTAATGAATGTCCTATCTCTTATTAGCAGTTAAATTATTACTTACATTTAATTAGTTAAGTTTAAATAATTAAGTTTAATAATTAGTTGAAATTTAATGAGCTCAAGAACTAAAAGTTTCTGGACTAAAATTCAATTTGTCATTCTGGTGCCTGTTTAGCACATGATCTCTTGAGCGACCATCTATTTAATTATTTTTAGTTAGTACGGTTTAGTGCACTGACTCGCTAAGTAACAAATCATTAGAATATTTAATTACTTATAATTCTCTACAGACAACTAACTGCTGTGTAGTAGTTAAGTCTAAATTCTTGCTAATGAATTAAAGAGAAATATATATATTTTTTTTTTTCAAAATAAAATAATAAAGAGAGAAAAGGCATCTTTCTTGAATGACTTAAAAACAGATAGTGTAATGAGCTTATTTTATATCTATCATTTTTTAAAAAAAAAATTTTATATTTAATAATTTTTTTAATTTTATTTTATAAAACTTCACCGTTGAAAATTCACTGAACATGCTGTAAATCATTTACTGAAAGGAAAATGTGAAACTGTCCAATTTCCAAAACAATTTTATTTGATTTGTTCAGATAAAAAAAAAAGTATATTATATATGTAGGTAATAAAATAAACATAACCATGTGACCAGCTCTCTTAAGAGCGCAATACTTCTAACATTCGTTTTGAACAATTAGTATTTTTTTTACATACAGTTCTTTAATAGTCATTTGACCAACCCAGATTAATCTGGAACTTTTATCTTCTAGTTAGAGTATATAGATATTAAAATCTTCCCAAGAGTGTTGAATATAGATCTTCTATTCAAAAAAAATTTAAACCTAATTTTATCCCGAAAAGTTTTAAGATTCATGAAGTTGGACATGAACTTCACATATGGTTATGGCAAGCAGATATGATAACTATTGCACCTCAAGGCTATATGCAAAAATTGTGTTATATATTTAGATGCAAAAAATGGCAGCGTTGCAGATTCAAAATAGCTACCATCAAGATGAGCTGCTGTTAAAATTTTAGAAAAAAAAATCTTACATTTCCAACATAAAATATATATTTTTTGAATACAAGTATAATGTATATATTGAACATAGATGTAATTAGAGGGGATTTGAACACAGACTTTCAAGATCCCTGTAGCCATCTACTCTATTCTATATAATCTAATCATATACATGACCACATACATATAAAAATATAAATGTTCTCCAATATACATATTTTATGCGGAACTAGCACTCATCAGTTGGTACAGATCATCATCTCCCACACACACACACACACACACATATATATATATATATATATATATATATAATCAGTGATCAGTGTATATTAAGATAGCAAATCTTTATACTGAATGAACAGGCTTCAATTCTCTCCACCCTCCAACTCTTCAGGCATTCATATTATTGAAAATCTGATGATGGAATGCTCAAAGCACTTGTTATTGCCAATATTGAATTCATATTCATGTTGACTTTAAATCACTGTAACTCTTTATATGTGGGACCTTAATATGTCCATTTAAATACACAGAAGAAAGATGAGTGGAGAGGATTGAAGCCTATCCATTAAATCATTTAAGATTTACTATCCTAATATAAACTGAGCAGTTATATATATATATATATATATATATATATATATATATATATATATATATATATATATATATATATATATATATATATATATATATATGTGTTGGAGATGATGATCTGGATCAACTGGTGAAGGCTGGTTCAGCATGAAATATGTTTATTGGAGATTATATATCTTTGCCACATGTGTATCAGTTATATAGGATAAAGTATATAGCTGAAGGTAATTTGAAAGTCTGTGTTAAAATCCCCTCTAATATATTCTTTTATATATAATTTTTTGAAATTATCAAAATATATATAATTACTCATAAAAATACCTCAGTGACAATGTTTATCCAAATTCTCTAATGAAAACCAAGCCTAAGTTCACTCAAAATATTTATTTAGGAAAATGTAGTATTCATTCATTTCACATACCTAATCTAAGAAAGATATGGTTTTACATTTAGTATCATATCCAGCAGGTGAACGAACACAGTTTGGCCTTATGTTCTTGCCATTGTATTTTTAAAATTTTACATTTGTAAAGAAAACTTTATTAATGCTTTTATATTACATTCCAAAGTACTTAAGCCTTAGTTGGAGTAGTTATTTCACTGTGGTGAAATATTGGATTTTTTAACTTATTAAAAAGAACTGCAGCACATCATCTAAGTTCACCTTTCTATTTAAAAAGCAAGCTTATATTTTGCAAATTGATATCCATCCAAATTAAAAAAATTTTAAAGACTCTTCTTTCCTCACTCAATAATAAAGAACATGAGATTTTTGAACATTAATTATTAAACCAGTAATATTTCTATAGTTTAATTTTCACTACTCCATTCTCGGGAAAAGTAGAAGTTGGTTTCTATCCACTATTAATATTTCATGGATGAGTGTAATCATAAATATATGACCAAAAATATACAAAAAGATGTATGATCCTCAAGTTCCACATTTTATGTAGGATCAGCACTCATCATTTGGGGCAGATCACAATCTATTACACATATTTTTATCATTGTTCAGTATAATAGATAGTCAATTACTACAGTTTAATTACTAAATTTCAAACTTATTGCCAACACAACTTTGACACCATCAGTTGATAAAAGTATACTAATAATTTTTGTTAATGATTCAGTAGACTAGAGATTATCCACTTAATAAATAATATTTCTGTAATGAAATTTTCACTACACCACTCTCAAGCAAGGTACAAAGGGTTTCTATCTATTTTTAACAAGTTATGGATGGGTGTAATTATAAATATTTGGCCAAAGACATATGAAGAAGATATAAGATTAGAAAGATGCATATTTTATGCTGAAACAGCATGCCATGGTCCAGATTACAAATTTTTACCCATATCTTTATTACAGTTCAGTATATATAGATAGTCAATTACTACAGTTTAATTGATAAGGGTCAAATTTATTTCTCTCCCAACTTTGACAGTAACCACTTAACAGACATAAATTAATACATTTTTTAGCCATTTATTAGACTAAAGATTATTACTTAATGAATATTCCTGTAGTACAATTTTTACTACACCACTCTCATGCAAGGTAGGGACTATTTTCAGATAAAGACATGTGCAAGAGATTGTGTATCTTGGGATTATACTTTTTCCCATATCTTTGACCATATGTTTATGATTACACAATAAAAATTAGTTCCAACTTTGCATGTGAGTGATTTAGTGAAAATTTCACTATAAAAACATTATTCATTAAGTGAATAATCTTTAGTCTAATGAATGACTAATAAAATTACTAATATACTTTCATTAAGTGGTATATGGCAACAAAAAAGATTGATACTTATCAAATAAACTGTAGTAATTCTCTATCTATATATACTGAATAATGATAAATATGTAAGTAAGAGATTATAATTTGGACAACTGATGAGTGCTGGTTTGGCATGGAATATGTATCTTTGAGATCATACATGTTTAATGTCTTTTGGCATATGTTTATAATTACACTCCTTCACAAGATGTTAAAAAATGAATCAAAACCAGCCTCTATCTTGTGTGAGGGTGATATTGTGAAAATTACACTATAGAAATATAATTCATTAAGTGTCTAATCTAATGAATAACTAATGAAAATTATTAAAATTTTTCTATATTTCATTTGAAATATGAAATACATTATGTGGATTGTCTTTTGAACAAGCAAAGATAGCACACACATCAGTTTATTGTAAATTCAGAATCCAAAAACAGAACAGTTCTTGCTATCCAAATTAAAAATTCCACTATCAAATTTGTATTGATGTTTGAATTCTCTATCATACAACCACTTATAATCAGTCCTAAAGATCACAGTCATAAAAACTGAAAACAACATTGGAACATATACAGATCTTTGTTTAATATCAGATTTCATTTAATATGCTCCATATTTATTACCTGTAATAATAATTTTGCTTTCATTCTGTCATTGTAAAAGCTGAATAAAAGTTCAGTAAACATCTAACTAATTTCAAACAATACATAGACCTGCTTGATTAACTGAGTCAAATATCTTGGTCAAATCAATAAAATAAAAATATAAATCAATCTTTTTATTTCAAATATTTTTTTTTTGTACTTGTCTGGCAAAAAAATTCATCGAATGACAGTGAGTCTCTAAAACTACTTATCTATGACTGGAGGCAACTTACTTAACTTTGTTGATGGAGTAATGGTCATATTTCTCGATTATTATTGTAATCTTATTTATTTTATTTGTGTATAGGTAAATATATAATAATACAAAAAAAAACGATTGTTTTATAATAAAAATTTTAATGAAAAAAGAGGTACCATAAAAAAATTTGGGGAAAAATAAATGAAATATTACTAAGAAAATCAAGTTCTATAAATGGTGAAGATTTTTTTATTTTTTAAAAAATATAAATGATAATTTTCTTTTAGCAAATACTTTTAATACTATATTTGTAGAAAGAATTAACAAACTAAATAAAATTAATCACGATATTAATATTTCAAAAACACAATAGTCAACCTCATTCAATATTGATATCAAATTTAAATAAAGAAGATATATAAGAAATAATGAAAGAATGTGTACAGTTAATAGAAGCCCAGGCATAGATATAATCAGAATGACAGACATAAAAAATAATATTGATATTCTATCAGATGTTTTAATTTACATAATTAATAAAATAATGGAAAGTAAAGAATTTGTTATATTATTTAAAACATCTAGATCAGTCTATAAATCTGATACTAAAAGTAATTTTGATAACTATACAGATATATCTATTCTTCCTTTAATTGTTAAAATAATAAAAATTTTATATTTTTAAAATAATTTAAAATTTTTTAAATAAGAATAATCTTTTTTAATAAAACCAATATGGATTATACATAATGATTATTAAAAAAATGTTTGCTGATAAAATAATTTTAAAACCATTAAATGTAAGAGACACCATACCCCCTTAGTTTAATACTCCCTTCTTCCATAAATACACTGGTGTAAAAGGCTTTCTCCATAGAAACTTAAAGCTGTGTAAATTCGAGGCTGATTGCAGAAGAAACATTAATATATACACTAAAGACCTAATAAGCATTGGGTACAATTCTAAAAAAATACCTGCAATTATCATGAATTTTGATAACAAAATCTTGCACCCTACAAGTAAACCTGATAATAAAAATGATCTAGTTTCTCTTATATAAAAACTCACACACAAATTTAAAAAACATTTGTATTAATAAATACAATATTAGTTTTTGTTCACCTCCATCTGTAAATAAATTATTAAATAATTCAAAAGATAAAACACATAGAGAGGCTTCAGATTAAATTGTGTACAAAATTAATTGCAAAGATCCTAATTGCTTGAAGTCTTACTTTGGTGAAACCCAAGCTAACTTCTCTACAAGATTTTCCCCAACAACTGGACCAAAAAAAGCAATGAATACTCTTCCATTTTATTGGATCATGAATTGCAATTAAGCCATAACTTTGATATCTCTGTCTTGCATTGGTGGTCGAGATGTCAGCGCGACTGCTTTGCACTTGCAGGCAGTTGTCCGGGTTGCGGGTTCACATCCCGGCCGATGCTATGACACTTAAAAAAAAAAAAACTTTGATATCTCTATGGCTGACATTGTTTGTTCTGAGAGAGATGACAGAAAGAGAAAGATGAAGAAGGTGAGATCAATAGCTAAAAGTCATCACACCAACAATAAAAAGGACTCTAGTACCTCTCTTTCTAAAAATGGCACTTGTAACAACCACTTTCATCATTAGTATGTAAATCTACTCCTAAAATTTAATTTTATGATAATCTATTATTTAGTATTCAAAAGTAGATCTCAACTTCCTTTAGGCATATAATTCTATGATTATGATACTATTCAGTATTGAAAGTGCTCAGCTTTAAATAAATTTTATTTATTACAAATTCAAACCAGTTGTGTTGTTTAAAATGTTTTAACAATTTCTTGAACAATTAAAATATGTAATTGTAATTTTTTTAGATTTTTATAAAGCTTTTTGACATTATTGAGCATAAACAATTGATTCACAGGTTAAAAAATATTGCAATTAGAGGAAAATGGCTCCATTTTATTAAACATTGCTTAAATGACAGAAGTGTTGTATCAAAAATATCAAATGTATTGTGCAATGAGGAAAAAAAAATTAAATGGAATTTTTCAAGGTTTTATACTTAGTACATTATTGTTTCTGATTTTCATAAAAGATCTAGAAAATATTAATATTGAAGAATGCACACATCAATGTGCAGATGTTATTGTTATTATGAGTGTAAATAACAATATTAATATTTCAATTAAAAAATGTCAAGAAATTCTAAACAAAATTGTCTTCCGGCTTTGAGAGAAGAATTTATATAAATAAAAAACAAAACAAAATTATGTTAATGTGTTCTCCTTACATGAAATATAAAAATATTGCATCTACATTCACATGAGGGTATATGTGATAGTATTATAATATGTAATAATAATAAATATATAAAAGTAGATTAATATATAGGGTATATGAGCACAGACTTTCACATGACCCACCACTCTCCATCCTATCTCATAACACTGATACACTTGAACACATATATGTTAAAAAGATAAATAATCACCAATATATGTATTTTATGCTAAACCAGCAATCATCACTTGGTCCAGATTATCATCTCCACACATATATGCAATAAGTGCTCAGATATATATTAAGATAGACAATCTTCATACTTTAATGGACAGGCTTCAATTCCCTCCACACTCCAACTTTTTAAATATCCATCCAATTGAAAATATGAAGATGGAATACTCAAAGGCCAATATTAAATATCATGGAATGATGACAGCTGAAAAAATGTCTTGGAAATATTATATTAACATACTAATTAATAAATTTAAATATTTTCTGTTTTACAAAGATATTTTTTCTTTAGATATTCTTATTGTTATATTTTTATGTGAATCTTTATTGAGATATGCAATAACACTTTTTGGTTTTGCAAGCTTTTCTAATATTAATAGGTTAGCATTACTGCAAAAAACAATAATTGATCTTATAGAAAAAAATTATATATATATATATTGTAATGGTAAGAATTGTACCTCCACGTAACAAAATCTAGAACACAGGCAAAATACACTAAAGCTGATCAAATCCGGATGCTGGGATCCAGAATCCAACCAATATTCAATCCTTTCACTTCTGCTCAATGATTTAATACCCTATGGATGACATTCCTCAATGTACACAGACAATTAATTTAACCTCAGTCCGGCAGTCACTCAGGGTAAAACAAAAGACTCGTAAATTAACTAATTTTAATACTGATTTGGTCAGATATACACACATATGACTAAGTGATTAATTAAAATATCAATGATTGACCTATATATATTGTACCGAGATATATCAGGAAGGAGTGTGCTTTCTTCGGAGGTACACATAATTTAAAAAAAAAAATATAAATTGATAAACGATTTGTGTAAATATTAATAAAAATAAAAGATCTCGTAGGGTAAAATAAGAATAAAGATTTTTTCTCATAGACAGGTTATCGTTAAAACATAAAATAAATAGTTTTATAATATATAATTTTAATCTATTTAAATAAAACCTAAAGAATTAAAAATTATTTAACTAAATTTATTTAATTAAAATTTATTTAACTAAATTGAAATTATTTAAGATTGCTTTAAAAAAAAAAAAAAAGCAAGTGAATTGTTTTGTCTTATAATCATAATAAAAAAAAGAAAAAATATATGTAATTAAAGGAATGTAGGAACATGGAGCTAATGACAACCATAAGAAATTTCCATTAAACGGCTAATTAGTGAAAATAACTTTAACAAAGAAATTGAAAATAACTTTAACAAAGAAATTGAAATAACTATAACAAAGAAAGTAAAGAAAGTGAAATAACTCTAGCAGAGAATACAAAGAAATTAAATGACCAATGCGAACACCAGAAAGTCAGCACGGACCATAACTGAAACACCAGAGGATTAGTTACATATTGTAGATTGAATCCGCAAGATAAGGACCAAAATATAAAAAGGGCGAATTTCTATTCATTCCAGTTTTACTTATTATTATTCATTCATTAATTATATATTTTCATAGATAGAGAGTAAGTCTAAAGCAAAGCTGCATTGTTAAACCCATCGTGTGAACAACGGCCGAACCTTCCATGCAAACCAACAGCACGTTCAAATTTCGATCATGGCGTGTAAAACAAGAAGGAGACGAGTGTCCAGGGAGCCCACAGGACCCAAAGACATCGGGAAAGGTTGCAAAGGTTAGCGCTACTGACCGAATGAAATACTATCGGAAGCAACTCTCAGAACCTGCATAAGGGAGAAACTAGGTAAGTTTATTTCAATTCTAATTCACTAATAAAAGCGTAATAATAAACCTGAACTTTACTTACGAACAATAAGTACTAATGCTTTAGCTCATTACCCAGAGTTTTGTGTGTCAAATATAGTGTATGGTATATATTTCCAAAATATTTATAATATGAGATTTTAGTGTTTCAAGTATAAGTGTTGTATATTTTTTCAAAGTTTTATATGGTTTAGTGTGATCAACTATGGGCGTAAATTATTTGATTTAAATAGAATTTTACGTATAAATTTTATCTGAACTTGAAAGAAAGTGTAATTAATTATATTATAAGACCAAACGAAGGTAATAGCGTAATAGAGTTCATGGATTAGTATTACTAAATAGATTTAAATAATATTAATAAAGAAAAGGGAGAAAATTAGCGCAGAGAAAGACTAAAATTGATTTTAAGTAGGCGAGTAATTTTGTTGATTATTGTAGCTGAGCTAGCGGGAGCGGGACTAGATCGTATTGGTCAAGCAGACTTGTCGACAAGGTCGGCTGGCGCCAGGATTCTTAAAAAAAAAAGTTGATTGGCTAATATGTAGCTAGTAAACGAGTAAAAGTTATGGCAAGTTTCCAAGAAGATTACCTACCCGAAGACTGACGCTGTGATAGGATTTGTGAAGAGGGGGACAAAATTCTGATCGAGCGTAAAAAAATAAAACATTGTTATTGATTAAAAAGATGAAAAAAACAACGACGGAAAAGGGTTTAGGAAATATATATATATAAAATGATGTACATGCAATTAAATCTAGAGCTGGATAAAATGAGCTCACGGACAATAAAAATTATGAAAATGAGTTATAATTTTAAATATTATTAATTTAATAAAACAATAACAAATTATAAATCAAAACATACAAAATTATATGATGGGAACATGAGACATTACGCTCACAGGTGTTAAATGACTAATGAGATTAATGTTACCTATCTCATTATAAGCATTTAATAAAGTGTAGTGCGGTATTGGAGTTTATGCCTATATTAATATGCCAAATTTCTAGCTCTTTTGTAGTCTGCTAGATTATATGGAACTTTATAGCCAAAGTTATATAACTAACTATAATAGTGCTTCTATAGTGTCTATCTATACAAAGTTAAATCGAGCATGTAATTAGGCTCAGAGATATGCAGGTTAGCATGTTAACCTAGATTAAGATATACTCTAATGCTAGATAAGCATTTAATATAAAAGGAGAGAAAACTGGTTTATGATAGGTTTACCTATATCCTCTATGGCACATATTAAAATATTAATAAAGCAAAAAGGTGCGAATGGGTCATTATTCACGAGCTTCAGCATCAAATGCTTGGTTTGCCCTAAAACCGCTCAACTTGCCACGAATAGGAACATTAATAGTTCAGGGAGTCAGATAAGCATTATGAATAATCTAGGTCCTTGTGCCCTAGTTTTAAAAGTGTGTGCTTTAACCTGAACTAAAGTGGATGAGAGTGACCTCCACCAGCAACTCATCAATAATCATGCAGCAAGCAGATAATTGTACATTGTGTACTTTGTAAGGACACATCTACAACTTATACATATATAACGCAAATGCGTAAACTTATATTATCATGCCTTAAAATTAGATAGCATCTATTTGCATATCTATACAATACAGTTCTCAAATTTATTACTTTAAATATACTATTTAGGGACTAAATTAATTAGTAACCTAGTTTAATATTATCACCTGCATCTCAACATATATAAGTCTAAGGAGGACAAAGCATATTTGCAGGGTAATTACGATTAAAACATTAAAATATGCTTTGAGAATATCTCTGTGGCTAGTCCTTATGATGTACAAGTTATATATATAAATAGTTATAATTCATAACTAGAATTTAGAAAACGACAATCTTAACTAGATAACTGATTATTGTAATATTAATATCCAAAACTTAATCAGTAAAATAATAATATGATCTTGAAACAGCGAGTGAAAATGAAAAATAATAATTCAATAATTTAATTTTTATTATAGTGAAGATTTGAAATTATCTTCGCAGATCGATAAGCTAAAATTATATTTATAAATACTTGCAGTTTCGAGTCATTTGGCATATTAAATACATATAATATTAAAATGATAAAATCATAGAATATTTTTAGAAATAGCCATAAACAGACCGCAGAAAATTATACATTTAAAATAGATTATTAGAGTTTTACATTTTAAAAGAGAATTCGAGTTTTACATTTTAAAAGAGAATTCAAGTTTTACAATCAGGCAAGATTTAGCATTTAATGGTCTTCTTTGTAGATTTTAGTAAAGGTATTTGGGAAAGGCAGATTTAATAAATAGCTAGCTTTTAAAAGAAAGAATCAAAAGTCACAGTTTATAAACAGAGCTCTGAGAGAAAATGTACCATTCAGTTGTTTCCATTGCAGTTAATTCTGAAGCATGTGGGAGGATATTAAGTTGACACTTTTGATGATGATTTAAGGTTAATAGAGATTTTCTATGGGCTGCTTCGCTTTGCTGGTGTACAGATTAGGTTTTATTGGACCACAGTTCTTCTCCATTCCCTGGCTAAGGAGAACAGTGATTTATCACTGTCCTACTCGATCATTTTGAAGGTAAAATGGGCATAGGTTCTGCTTATGACTCACTTATTATATATATGATCCATCCTTGGCAATAAAACTTTAAGTATTTATACTTTTTAAACTCTGTCCACCTGTTAATTTTTACGAGCTTGTACGTAGCTGAAAGGTCCACTTATTTATTTTAGCAAAACATATTTAATAGTTACAACCAGTAGAAAAACCCATTTATTTATTTTAGAAACACATTTTTAATTATAACCAGTAATTGAGATTTTGTTTTCCTGTGTTATTTTGTTATTAACATTTTATATTTACAAATCAAGCCTACACTATTTTAGGACTAATGCATGACCTACTTTAAAATCTGTTTACAAGATCAAATGTTATTTTGACAAAGTTACTTTCATAATTAGTAGAAGACTAATTTTATAACCATACATGCAGAATAACAGGAAATATATGTATGCAATTTCAATAATAAAGCAATAAAGTTGGCTAAATAATTTAATAACTGAAACACAGGCTTATTATATACCTGTGTCTATATATGTAATATAGTGTATCACAGACTTTCAGATGACCCATCACTCTCCACTCTATCTAATAACACTGATATACTCAAGCACATATATGCTGAAAAGATAAATAATCACCAATATACGTATTTCATGCTAAACCAGCAATCATCAGTTGGTCCAGATTATCATCTCCCACACATATATACTATAGGTGCTCAAATATATATTAAGATAGACAATCTTCATACTTTAATGGACAGGCTCCAA
Organism: Epiperipatus broadwayi; assembly: GCA_028023455.1. Taxonomy (NCBI): domain Eukaryota; kingdom Metazoa; phylum Onychophora; class Udeonychophora; order Euonychophora; family Peripatidae; genus Epiperipatus; species Epiperipatus broadwayi. The sequence goes on along the minus strand of JAQFVV010000127.1, from coordinate 1,927,825 downwards.
TCTACTACACACTCCAACTCTTCAACCATCCATCCAATTGAAAATCTGTTGATGAAATGCTCGAAGGCCACCCTGAGGCCAAGATTTTTGTCACACCCATGTTGAACACTTATAGTATATATGTGTGGGAGATGATAATCTGGACCAACTGATGATTGCTGGTTTAGCATGAAATACGTATATTGGTGATTATTTATCATTTCAGCATATATGTGCTTGAGTGTATCAGTGTTATTAGATAGAGTGGAGAGTGATGGGTCATCTGAAAGTCTGTGCTCATATACCCTAAATAATTTAACTAAAATATTTCTTAAACTAGAAATATTTATAAAATGAATATACATATCTGTAATATATACCAATATTATAACAATAATTTAAACTAAAATATTTCTTAAATTTGAAATATTTATAAAATGAATACATATCTGTAATTTATACATATACTATTAAATTACAGACATACCGCTCGCATATATATATATATACATGATTCTGCATATATAATAATTTAATGGTAATGTTATTTAAATGGGTACTCTGAGAGGGTTTAAACCTGACATATGGATGGATGTGTGGGTAAAATAAGTGAAATGGGCAGATGGATGAAACTGACCATTTCAATATATATATATATATATAAAAGTGGATACAAAAATAAATTTTATTATTCATTGACTTCTTGAATATACAATTACAGAGGATACAAATTTTGATAGTACTTTCAAAAAACCTTGCATAAAACACTTTGAAATGTGTCTAAGAAAAACAGATATTGTAATAAATATGGAATTAAAAGTAAGAAATCACAATGTTCCTAAATTATTCGATAAATTATCTACTGAAATAAAAAGGTTGCAATATTATATGGAAATAAAAATCAAATTAAAAAATATATTAAAGAGAAAAAAAAGGAAAAAATTAACTATATAGAAATTTTATGAGTATATCATATTATATAACCAATATTTTTATTATATAATTAAGATATTATTGAAATATATTTTATTGTTATTATTATCATTAGCATGTTTTATATTATGTTTAAAATTTAAAAATGTTCAACTGTTATAAAAATTTTCTTATACATAAAAGTGCAACTATGGATTAATAAGAGAATGGCATTTGTATTGGTTTAAATATATTTTGATCTGTATTTCAATGAATGAATAAAGGATAATAGAGATTATATTAAAATATCTTTAAATATATATAATAAATGTATGATAAATTATTATAAAGTGTGTGATGCAGAATTGAATTTATTTTTTATATCACACAAATTACATACATTGAAAAAATTTATCCATCATCAATTTATTATGTCATGCTTCAGTGTATAGAAAGAAAACACCAGATTACCTGGAATTAAACATCAGATGTTCTACTTGTACAATGTATATATATATATTATGCCTAACCCTTAATATATGATATATCTCTGTACAATATATATATATATATATATATATATATATATATATAAGGATGTATATATAGTCAGTATATAGAAGAACATGAATAATGCTCCAACATGCAAATAAAATATTTTATTTCTTGTACAATGCTATTATTATGTCTTTGTAATTGTTAATTTGAGATAGCGAGCTCTAGGGTTCTCATGAAGAAGAAACATTACTGTGTCAGAGATTACTGCTAGTAAAATTGTATGATTATATATAAACATCTAATCCTAATGCAACCACTACCTTAAAATTGATTCTCTTATTCCCTATCTTGTCAAAATTTCAGGTTCATGACAAACATGTTTCTGCTTATGATTTGACAAAAAAATCAATTGTTCTTACATGAGATCGCAACGTTATTATCTTGAACAAATTTCGACTTTCACAAAACAATACTTTTTTAAAGATAAATATCTTGATCTCAATTATTCAGCGATACACTAGAATGAAGAACCAGACAGTTAAAATCTGAATCGCATTTCTGGAGTTATAAGATTATCCAAGTAACTAACTATGCGATTATTATTATGAGAATCCAATATTTTCAGGGAAAAAGATTAAAAGCTGGATATAGGTCAATCAGAATGCCTATCAGGCATCTGGTGACACCAATTAATAAAATTTCAGAAATGGGCCATGTATAGAGCATTAGGTATAAAATAAAAAGACTATAATGCATTAGTATAAAATCAATAACAATATGAGATATCTGGATATAAAAAATGAAATTTTTAAAACTAATTTTGATATCAATTATGAATGATTTCAAATTACATAACATGAAATAACATAAAATTGAAATCATGAATATGTATATATTCATATTACAGTCAATTTTCAAATGATGAAACAAGATTTTATGCACACATAAACTTTTGCATAGAAATCTATAGGTAGCATTCTAAACACAGGTGTAAAAGTGACTGCTTTTATATATAAATGTGATGTAAATCTAAAAGCTAAAAAGACAAACTTTTATTTTGGCATTTGATTAGTAATGCTTGCATAAAGTTATTCCAAAAATCAGTTATAAAAATAGAAAACAAAATCAGAGCTAAAACATATATACTAATATATATAAAATATAGTTCTAATTATGAGCATCAATGGCAGAGTAATCATTCTTCATTTAGCATAATTGGGTTATGAATAAAGGGCAGGTAACATGATGGGTGAGAAAGGTAATGTGGTATGCAGAAGATTTGGATAAAGAATTTATGTCAGTATACTTGTACAAAAGGTGAGATGATTGTGTTAGGAGAATTGTTGAGTGTTATAGTGGTAAGGAATGGGACAGAAGAATAGATGCATTAATAAAAAATAGGGAGTTGGAGAGATGGAAAACTAGTATAGAGAGTAAAAAGAGTTTAAATATATATAGAAGTAAACAGAATATTGGGTGTGAGTTAATTTGTAATAATAGCAAGGAAAGTAGTTTACTGTTTAAGGCTTGAATGGGATCTTTAGAATCTGGGGATTATAAATGTAAATGGTAAAATGTGGGTGATTTAGTCTGTAAGTTGTATAAGGAAGGCATAGAAAATATTAGGCATCTTTTAATTGAATGTAAATGCCTGAGAGCAGAAAGAGTACAAATAATAAAGTTATGGAAGAATAAATATAAGCAAAGTGATTATACAGAAAGTGGGTTATTGATTTTTATGCTGGGTTTGGAAAAAGATAAAGGGGATTTAAATATAAAGGCCATGGAATTGACAAAGATTATGTTGTGAAAATGGAACGGAGAAGCATATGGGGAAACATAGAGCAGGGAATGGAAAAGGTAAAGTGGCTAACAGATTTCTCTGGGCATAGTTGCTGAGAGTTTTATGATTCTGTATAAGGAGAAGTCACAGTGCATCACATCCCAATGTATCAACATAAACAATCTTTGACCTCATACCATGATAGAATTATTTTATATCCACCTTTCAAGATTTGAAATGAACCACTAAACATCACATGATCACTATTTCTTATGCTAGCACATTACTGTTATTAAAACAGGCAAAACTCTTCCTACAGTAGTGCCCCTCAGTGCCAACCAGAGTAATCAATGGATTCCAGAAGGCCTGTGCATAAAATCCCTATCTAGTGCCTACTTATCCAATATCCCCAGACTAGTTCAGACCCATATGACTATATATAAGCTATTGAGCTTAGATTGAAAATATTATTGTGTTTTCAATTTTATTCTCATAGTTTTGTAGTTAAGTAGAGATAAAAGGTGGCTGCTGGAGGGTTTCATTAGATCCTAAGATCTAGGTGCAATGCTCTCAGATCCAAAGTTTTTCACTGACAAAGACCACAAGCCAGAAACTAGTCTGGGGATATTGGATGAGTAGGCATTAGATAGGGGTTTTATGCACAAGCCTTCTGGCATCCATTGATTACTCTGGTTGGCACAGGTGGCTCTACTATATGGAGAGTTTTGCCTGATTTGAAATGAACTCAATATTGAATTAGTCTTAGCAAGTTTAACCTCATTAGGCTTCAGTATGGTTTGCAGTAATTAATGTTCAAAACCATTCTGATTCTCTATCAGCCACTATTATGAGAAAAACTTCATTAATTTTTAAAATGGATAGTTATTATCTTGAGAATTGGAATCAATTTAATATCTTGGTAATATTTTATGTAGAAAAATTAATTATATGTTGAAATGCTGCATATACTCCTGTGCATTTAGTGAATTAAAAATACTGCTGTAACTATAAATAGCTGTTATTCTATAAAATTTATTGTATGATGGTAAGATGTGGATCTTTTGTTGTTACATTTAAATACAAGTATAATATATATATATATATATATATATATATAGCTACTTGTATATATATATATATATATATATATATATATATATATATATATTTAAGCTAGATGTAATTAGAGGGAATTTGAACCCAGACCTTCAAGTTTCCTTTAATCATCTACTCCATTTTAGTCATTCATTAGACTAGAGATTATCCAATTTCTTTTTAATTCAATAAAAATAATAAGAATGTGAAATTAATGGCATACAAAGAGTTATGCACAACCAGAAATATCTATAATATAACCTAATGACAAATTTGAATAACTTGTTTTTTTAATATTTATGCTTATTTTTATTACAAATATTTATTTATTAGATTGGTTACTCTTTTACATATTACACTTTATATCCATACATACTTTTCCTATATTCTGAATTATCTCCAAATTTTCATGCTGCTTTTCCCTTTAAGTATCATAACAATTTGGTCTTTTTTTTAAATGAACAAGAACAATTAGAATAAAAATAAAAGAGTAGTAATAAAATTTATAAATTAACAATTATTTTTTATGACCACAACTGTAATGTATTACAGAGAATATAAAATCTTTTGTAGCCTTGTAAGAAACTATACACACAAAAAACACATTCTACTTGAGATGAATTTTGTAAGATGTTAAGAATATTTAACAGATATCATAGTACAATAAAATTATCAATATATTCCTCAACACTATTGGGCTAATACAAATAAATATAACTTTCACTAGACGAATGCATTATTATTATTAATAACACTGAAATATTTTTTCCGAAAGATGGTTAATTATTATTAAGATTGTGCAAGAGTTGTACTCATGTAGAATGAAGTTGTAATAAAATAAAACTATAGTATTTATTTTTATATTTTGATTTAATATATTCAAACAATGTATATACATTAATATTTTACTATTTTGTATATATATATATTTTAAAATATATAAAAGTATGGATTAAATAGGTAAAAAAGTTAGTTTTACGTGAAATAAAATTTACAATTTCCTTTTTTCTAGTACTGTATTTACTTCTCTCTCTCTCTTTTTTTTCGAGGAAAAAAAAAAGAAAAAGACAGCTAAATGTCTTTCTCTTTATTTCTATATAAATTTGCTGCTAGCAATTTTACTTTTAAATTTAAATCAAAATACAACAACAAAAAAGTTTTTTTTATTTTTTTATCTTAAGGTTAGGTTAATATTAAAATTTATTTTTGAATATTAATGTTTTATTTGGCATTTTTTTAGTTGAATTATTACAATTTCAAATATTTCTTTTACTTTCAATTGACCATTGACTATTTAATACTCTTAAATCCTAATGGCAAACATAGGTATTTCAAATGCCAAATGATATTTACATTCTATTTGCTATTTTTTTTTGGTCATTTAGTTTTAAGCTATAAGTTTTGTTTATTAAAGAATTAATAATATTGAAGACTTACTGAAATTTAAAAAAAAAGGAATTGACAAAAATCAATAGAACTGTGTTGAATGGTTATACATTATAACCTCTCAATCTAACTTTATTTGGAAGAGACTCGTAAGAAAGAGGCTAACTATTCTAAAACAAAAATCAGAGGGGGGGGAAACTATTAAGGCACTTCCACTTGCATTTGTGTGCACCGAAATAGCATTTGCATATAATTAAGTTTTTATGTACAATGCAACGTGATTCACTATGGCTTCTGCTTTCTCGGAGTCATGAATCTCTTAGCCACTATGCCCATAGAGACCTATTAAACATCTTACCTTTTCTTTTCATTCCTCACCCTAAGTTTTCCCTATATTCTTCTCTATCTTGCTCCATCTCATTTCCACAGCTTTATCTTTGTCCATTCTATGACCTTTATATCTAAATTCCCCATATCTTTATCCAAACCCAGCATAAAAAACAAGAACCCACTTTCTGTATAATCACTTTCTTTATATTTATTTTTCCACAATTTCATTATTTGCATCCTTTCTGCTCTCAGGCATTTACATTCAATTAACAGATGCGTAATATTTTCTATGCTTCCTTACATAACTTTCAGAATAAATCACCCACATTTTTCCATTTATGTGTGTATTTCTTGTTGCTAAAGATCTTGTTCAAGCCTTAAACAGTAAACTACTTTCCTTGCTATTATCATAAATTAACACACACTCAATATTCTGTTTACTTCTATATATATTTAAACTTTTTTTACTCTCCATACTAGTTCTCCATATCTCCAATTCTCTATTTTTTATTAATGCATCTATTCTTCTAGCCCATTCCATGCCACAATAACACTCAATAATTCTTCTAACATAATCATCTCATCTTTGGTATAAGAATACTGACATAAAGACTTTATTTAAATATTCTGCATTACATACTTCCTTTTTCACAATCTTGTTGCCTGTTCTTTACACATAATTTATTTAAATACTATTTTGGATATTCTCTTATTATCCATAAATTGCAGTCTACTGAACATTTTAATTTTACTTTTTGAATCTGTCATATAAAAACTTGACCATCCCATTTCTTTTTGAATTGCCTCCTGCATCCCATGCTTGTTTTCCTACTTCTCTTTATACTTTTTCTAAGTAATCTAACACCTCTTTACTAATACATAATGAATTGTTACCATAAGTTAACTCTGTTACTGCCATTCCCTTCCATACAATTCTAGCTACATCATGTTTTATTATATGAAAACACAATTAATTTCTTTATCAGTCCCTTTCTTTTCTTTGCTTCATTTATCAATTTTTTCTCCCATTCATCCAAACAATTCCTCTGATTACTTAAGACAATTCCCATATAGTTATACCTATTTACCACATTTAAGTTTATACCCCTCCCCCCAATGAAAATTCTTTCTCTTTTCTTTCCATAGCATTTATCATCATTACTTTTGATTTTACTTCACAAAATTTAATCCCCATCTCTTTACCCACCATTGTGCACATCTTAAGCATAATTTCCATATCTTCTCTACTTTCTGTGCACAAGAAGATATCATCAGAAAATAAATGATCTGATAATATGTATACTCCCTTGTCATCTGTTAATGGTATCTCTACTCATCTTCCTACTTTTTTTATTGCTGTCTCCCTTTCTCTCAAATATAATAAAAACACAATAGTTGATATAGGGCACCCTTGTCTTAGTCTCACTTCACTTTTAACTCTGATTCTATAATTGCTAATGATATGTGTAGTAGTTATTTTCATACAATCTCTTAATAAGATTCACTAAAGTCCCATTCATTCCCAAATTTACTAAACTTACCCATAATTTATTTTACTTTATTCTACCATCTATCTTTTCTATATCTATAAAGACCATATATAACTATCTATTTGTATTCCTACTCATATCTATAAGGTGTGTGACTACAAATAAACTGTCTCCTATATGCCTATCTGATTGAAAATATCCTTGCATTTCTTCTGATATATTATTTTTTTCATCCATTTTATCACTCTTCCAGCTACCACATATGGAAAAACTTTATTCAACACTGCTGTTATCACTATTGGTCTATATTCTATGATCCTTACCCTTTCCTTTAATTACTAACCTTACTCTTGTATTATTCCAACTATCTTGAAATTTGCTCTGTGCCACCCTATTAAAACATGATAATAGATTTAATTTTGTCCTATTTCCAAAATCCATCACCATCTCTGCTGCCCATCCATTTAAACATCCTGCCTTTCCACTTTTCAATTTCTTCTCAGACTCATTCAATTCATTTTCTGTAAACCTAATATTTTTATTACTATATGTTTGTTGTCACTCTGTCCTTTACATCTAACATCTTTTCTATATCTATTACTTATTTATTTAAGATTATCTCAAATTCTTCTCTAGAGCTACACTTTTTTCCTCATCATCTAATAATACTATTTTTTTCTGCCCTACATTTTTTTTTATATATATTTCCAAATTTTTGTATTCTCAACTCTTTCCAGTTTTATTAATATTTTCCAATAATTTACTATTTAATTTCATTCCCTCTATATAATTATCTATTTTAACCAATTTCTTTTTTACAAATATTTTTCTTATTTAATATTCTTTTTCACTTTCTTTGTTTTTAGTAGCACATTTATATTCCTTCATACTTTTTTCTCTCTTTTATACTTTTACTAATTCTCACTTTTTTGTTACTTTTATTCTTCTAAATATTCTTACCTAAATCATTATTTGCAATTTTATCTACTTCATCACAACAGTCCTTATATTCACCCCCAACAAACTCTTCCATGATTTCTTCTATCTTTATTTTATATTTTTCTAACTTATTTTTTTCATTATTTCTCTATCCACATCTTTCACTATCCTTTCTACTTTTATTACTATTTTCTATCACATTACTAACCATTTCCATTATAAAGAAATTATGATAACTGTTACATACTCTCTCTTCATTATCAAACACTTTAATTTTCCATACCTTATTTATGCCCTTTTTCTCTAACTGATACATAATATATTGTGTGAAATATATTATTTCTAGACCATGTGTATTGTCCCTCATAAATATTTGAATTGTCAATGCTCAAATTTACTTTTTGACTAAATTTTTTTCAAAAGCTGTCCCTTCTTGTTATCCACATCATTAATTTCTTCAATATGCCCATTCATATTCCCTATAACCATTATTTTCTTCCCTCTTTTTTAAAAACTTTGTATATCCTTAACTAAGTATTCGTATATGCTACTGTTTCACTCCATTATAATTTGACTATCCCCAATAGTCACATGAACTATAGCCACCATCAATTCATGTCTTCCTAACTTTATCTCAAATCACAAATGTAACAGTATTTAAATATTTTTTTGATTATAATTTCTATACCACCACCCTTTTTTCTTTTCTACTTATACCCTGTCATACTAAGTCTTCTAGTATAGGTTCTTTTTCTTTTCTTAGATGTGTTTTCACTACTGCTAATATATCAAGCTCTTCATTTTTAGGTGCTTTGTTTAATTCCAGCAAATTTTCTGGACTTTTAGCACTTTGCATATTCAAATATCCAATTTTAACAATTTCTTCTTTTCTTGCTGCCCTTTTATAAATTCTTTTGCCTCTTTCTTCTCTATTACATTTGTAATTAACTTGTTTATTATTAATTTTACAGACCCATTTTCTTTCCAAATCTACATTTATATCTAAATTAGCTACCCTTTATTTATGTCTTACATGACCTACATTCTTCTTCTCTGTGATAATACTGTAATTTTAAACCCTACCCCTATTTATAAGTAATCTGAATTATAATATTTTTTATAAATCAAACCCCTACTTTGTTTTGCTAAGTGCAATCTATATTTACTACATAACTCCCTCTTACTAATAAAAAAATCCCACACATCCACAAATATGATATTTCTCTTGCATAATTTTCTCAATCTCATTTATAGAACATGCCTTATCTAACATATACCTATTTTTGAATCTTGATATTAATCCATCTATTTTTACTTTTTTTAATCTTATTCAAATTACTAATCAATTCCTTGTACTTATCCATTACTTGCTTCAATGACTTTGACAGATAATTTGTCCCTACCATAACATAAACATTTCTACTCTCTTGTTTTTTATCTTATCTGTAACATCCCTAATTCTAACTCCAGGCAAACATACTCTTACATACCTATTTCTATTTTCCCTTACAATTACATCTCCACATCCTCTATTTAGTGAGCCTCCTATCAATACTGTCTCATAGCTTACTTTCCCTACTTCATTTGTAACATTCTCTTCCACCTTCTGGACTTCCTTATCTAGTTTTTCCTTATTGTTTTTTTTTCATTAATTCCTTGATCTGCTCACTCTTCAACTTTAATTATTTTACTTTTACATCCTTTACTTTTTCTTCTAACTTATTTATTCTCTGGCTAACTATCTCCATTGCACTACTTATTTCATCATCCATATCTCTTGTCACTCCACTAAATACATACTCTATTCTGTCTTCCTTAACAAGATTTTTCTCCATTTCTCCTGACTTTTTATTTAAACTATCTGTACTTAGAAAACATTTTTCACCTCTTTTATAACATTTATACATGATCTACATAATCATACACCTATTGCAGCCTTCCTAGTCATATTTAGGCATTTCAAATGTAAAAGCTTATCACATATGGTACCTTCTATAACAGCATGCCTAATATCCTTCTGACCAATATATTTGCATTGCGGGATACAAGTGCAATCCATACTTCCTTATTTTTCATTTCTGCTACTCTATATTTAAATTTATGATCTTTCTGCTACTCTTCAAATCTTTTTTTACAAAAGGAAAAAACTTTTTTTTTAAATGGCGATTGATAAAAACATCTGCTTCCTAACATTATCATCTTTCTCAAATAAATCACTTTCTTCCTTAAATTAAATTTTTTAAAAAAAGAAAACCTACTAAAGTAAACTAATCTTATGTACGACTTAGTTTTAAAACCTCCTTGCAATAAACACAGAAGAACACACTTACTCCAGATTTCCAAACAAAATAAATAATCAAATTTCTCAGGGATTTAAATCTTGACTACTAAAGTTTTTAAAATATAATATATAATTTATATAATATTTCAACAATCACTGGGTTATTACTAAATGATTTAGTACTTATATAATTTTCTTTTATCTATTCATTAACTATATATTCTCAGGGTTTTTATTAATAAATATTCATTAAGACTTATCATAATTATTTCAGAACTTTTCTTTAATAAGCATTTATTACTATCAAGATGAATATGCATATCAAGGTGTTTTACATAGCATTTTATTTTTAACTTATTTGATTCAAATAGGAAATATAATAAAAATATTTAAGTAACCTTAAATGAATCAGCAGTGTGATAGCTTGTCCTGAATTAAATGGTATCAAAATGACGATTAAAGAATAATACCATATACTTTAACAAAAATAGCAAAATTAGTTATTTCCTGTAAATAATAAAATAATATAATAATAAATACAAATCAGCACTATATGACAGCAAATAATAAAAATAAATATTTATAATGTGAATTATTTCCATATAACAACAAATATTAAAGACAAATGTTTTCAACTCTTTTCATAAGTGTATGTGGTGTATTGATTATATCTACATTTGATGTATAAGCTCATGGCATGTGTAGTAATACAATATAAATATTATAGGAGACGAATTGTAATATTTTATCCCATTTTTATTTTGAACATATAATCAAATTAAGTATCTCAAAACTATACATTTAATACTTACACATTTGTCACTTTCTGTATCCACTCGAGTTTGAATTCAAATTTTATTATTGTAAGCTTTATTTTACAAACACCTATGCAATAGAGTATTTTAAATTAATACTTCTTCACAATTGTAGTGGAAGTAGTATATAAATTATATCACAGCAGCAAATTTTAACTCCTATTTTTAATTTAATTATAGCATATATTTTAAAATATAATATCTGGTAAACCATATATAAACAACTTTTATTCTGAAAAATGTATTATTTCTTCTCGATAGTTTTATTCAAAGATGGATTGAGAAAGGAATTTTAAAAGAAAAGTCGCAAACGATAAAATATAATTTATTACTTATATTTTAAATAAATTTAAAATGATGGTCTAAAAAAATGCAATCTCTTTCCATTAGCAAAGATTTAATCTGTACTCATTCTCACTTATCTATCACATTATACCCTTAAATATTGAATATAAAATATACTATTCTGGATTTTCAATAGAACTTTATGTTTAGATTTGGTATATTTATTACTCTAATACTTTATTAAACTATTCATAAAAATATTACTAACTAATACATCGTTCATATAAAGTTTATATAGCAATCCAATATCGAACATTCCCATATTTGTTGATGATAGGATTCGCAGACGAAAATACATTTAACGATTTGTAGCACTATTATTCAAGTTTACTGAAGATTAAAATTATCACAGTTAAATTAATCCATTTTGGAAAATATCTTTCTCAAATATTAAATGTATATTTTGAATTCCTTTAATCTACTTAATTCCTTAGATGGTCGCACATATAAACACAAAATTTTTAAGTAACTCTTTATCAAAACAAGAACTCCAATTACTATGTCGCTTTTAAGCTTATGATGTTTTTAAAAAATATATTTCAATCGTTTGTATTCAAAAACAATATATTATTTATTCCTTTATATATGAGGGACTTCCAATATCCTTTGCTAAATGCTCTCTTTACTGGATAAGATTCTGGGATAATCACTCAAAATTTATTGGAACACATTTTAAAAGCATATTCATTTGAATTCGGAGAAAGGCAATTTAGCCATTTAATCCTTTAAACAAATTTTATGAAGTTATTCTAAATTTTCAATTCGTAAATTTCAAATTTTTTTAAATTAAATTTTTAAAAAAAGTGTTGTTTTCTTTTATATTTTAGTTTAACATATATTCATCACTGCTATTGAAATGGACTAGAGACCTGACCCTATCTAGAATAGACTCTAAGATGTTTTAGATGTTTTTCTTACTCTGTCATTCTCAGGTAGATATGTACAAAAATGACAATTTTGGATAAAAACATGATGATCTTGCACTACACTGAAAATTTTATAGATTGATCTCTCATTTAATTTACTGGTATTTATAGGTTTTCTTTTATGATATCTAAATTTTCCATAATGCATCTCTCTTTGTAGTTGATTTCTGGGGCATTTCCATAGTATTATAAATGATTAAATGAGATCTTATAGTTTTTTTCTTTCAATGGGCAAAAAAGTGTATTCATTTTATAATATAAAACAATAAAATAATAATATTAAAAAAAATTAACATCAATTTATCATAAACAAATAAATGAAAATGCATTTATCCATTTATTAACAAATCTTATTAGAGCAATAAATATTTGTCAGTAAACATTATGAAATCAATAAAAATTTATTAATATTTTAATATCAATAATTTTATTAGGTTTTATATTCTGTTATTTATAAATATCTAAATATTTAATTATCTAAGATTTCAGTAATTGTTTTCTTAGTCTTTCTAAAACATTTTTCCGATTTTGTGAATATTATTTATATACGCGCCTGCACATTTATATATAGATATAACAAATTTTTTTTATATTTTTAATTACTAGCACTTCTGCTTATGTAATTGATAATTTATTCATTTTGAATTTGTTGTAAATATTTCAATTTAGCAAAGGTTGATTTTGTGATCTCATTTACTGTTTATTCACAAACATTATTCTATGAGTACCTGGAATAGCCATTGCTAAAACAATCCATTAATTGCTTGTTAAATTGTTATAATGAAATGCAATATTTAATATTTGAAAATATTCAAAAACTAATATTTGAGGTCTAAAAAAAAATAAAAACGATTATCTCTTTGCACATTGCATTTATGGAAGACCTGGGTTTTAAACCTATAACTTGATCTTCCTATCTATTGTGAAATATATAATCAAGAAAAATTTTGAACAATTCATATTCTGTAGAAGTAAATAGTTTTTATATTTGATGTTATGCAGTTCAGACACGTATTTTCTAATATTGTTCTTCATATCTAATTCAAACTTGTATAAATGAAGGTTATGATGTAGGAAGGTTTTAAGACATGCAAATTTGTGAGAGCATGGTGTTAAAATCAGGATGGATGAAAACCCCAACCTATATTGGTTTAATAACCGTTTTGTAATTTAATGTGGGAAAATTGTATTGTATACAGAGATCCAAGTATTTGTTAAGTCTATTTTCATTTTCATGAGTTAATGTGAAAGACATAGCCTTGGAGATAACTTACTGGATTTGAGAAATTACTGTATTGGGTACACAGATTAGCATGTTATTGGCATAATGAATATATAGTAATGGTGGGTGAGAGGCATCATGTATTATGATGATTCTTTTTTTTCAATATTCAGAAAAATGCTAAAGATGACACTGCTAATTGACAATCCCATGAACTATCTGTCTTCCATTTTGTAAAATATATTGTTAAATGTAACCCCAATGTCATTGTGATTCCATGTCTGACAATCTGGAATAAAATCTATTTTGAGGGGTTGTAAAGTGTGCATTGTAATGTTTGTTTGAGTAATTAAATGAAAGTGGCAGGAGGGATTGATCCATATAATTTGGAAATGTTGAATGAAGCGATGCAGTCATGTTGATTCAGCCATGCATTCTTAATTATAATAAAGATCTAATAGTTTATTAGCCAAAGCAAAGGAGTCCACACATCTCACATTCTAGACATGAGACCATTTAGCAATTATTATATATGATAAGCATATATAAAAGTAATAGACATATTCTAGACCGACAGAAATTTAATGAATTTCATTTTTTTAAAATGAATCTCACCAACTGAAATAAATATATTTTTAAAATAATTAGCATTTTATAATTTACTTCATTAAAGTTGAAATTTATAATACATGAATCAAAACATCAAAGTATCACCTTCTAAAATATTAGTTGATATAAATTGTATTATTACTTGGTTGTAATAGCTTGTTGAATAATTGATTAATTTGCTTTGGGGCAAATAACTTAACATACAGATACAATAATCAACTTCTGAATTCTAAAAAAATATACTTTTTGTTCATTAATTATATTAAATTAATTAATTAATAATAATAAAGATAAAAATGATCCCAGAAAATATTCTTACCTTGTTTACATGATTAGAAGCCGCCATCAAATTTTTATGTGTTCTACAGTGAATCAAAAACAAACATTAATATAATTTTAAAGCAGCAATGGCATATAGACTCTACTATTCATCATTTTTGAAACATGAAAGAATATTTGATCATGTTTTTAAGCCTGAAGAAGTGCAGACAGTTTGCACAGAATGTAGTGATAAGAAATATAAAATTAAAGAAGCAAGTTTCATTAATAAAATGAACAAAAAATCTAGCAATATTCAATTGAGTGTGAATTGGAATTTTTACATTTAATTTATATGTCAATCTTTGTTTTGAATATAATAATTATTATTGACAAGAGTATTCAGCACCAAAAATGAATTAAAGTTATATTTAATGTTTTCAATATTTTCTTCATATATAAAGTAGTATTGGTATTACTTTTAACTTCAGAATTTTAAACTGTGATAATATAAGTTTTATATGATTGGTTTATTAAATTTGTTTTTAATCAGTTACAGAATGCAATTCAGTGTTCTTTCATTTATTAAATTTTAGCTTATTAATATGATAAATTATATATTTAATTATGTTATATACATATCATACTTAACTATTTGAATTAATAAAAAAATGTAATTGAGTTTTTACTTGATTAGAATATATTTAATGATGAGGTTATTAACTATATAAAAAACAAATAAACATTAATTTTAAATTGTGAATTTTATCTCTCACTTTCAAATAAAGTATGTTTAATATAGTTGATAAAGAAGGAATTTTTATAAAGCAAATTCTAAAAATTTTGCACTAATTCAGTAGTTTTTATAAATACATAAAGTAGTTTATTCTAATAAAAGATATTCTAAGACTCATATGACATTTCATCGCTTTAATATAATATCTGTATAATTGATTAAATATATAAAAATATAAAAAAAATATTTTTTAAAATGTATGTATAAAACCAAATATATATTAGTATATATAACCAATAAAATCATTCAGATTTGCATCACTCAGTAATTTCATGGACAAATCTATCTTTAAGTAAAATTGCATTTCACAAAAAAACTTCATTTATCAATGACTAAACATCTACAAAAAAATGTTAGCCTTAACTAATTTGATTATTAATATGATGCACATATATATTTGCAAATTGAATGTTATAAATTAATATTAAACTATCATAACTTATACAATAAGTAACTAAATGTTTAATAAGTTATATAACATTAGCAAATTTATTTTTTCACCTTCAGTTCAATCCTATCATAACCATCTATCAATCCAAAAGTCAGATCAACCTCTAAAGATACATTACAAATATACACTTTTTCAAGTAATCCATATAGCATATGGTACAACTGAATTTTATGTACACATTTTTTTAGAGCTACTTTAAACATAACTTTATATAACTTGTATTTAAATATATTTTAAAGTGTGGATCATTTATATGTCTTTTTTACATGTTTTTGATTATAAGTTTTAGTAATGTGTAATGAGCAAAACTCTCCATACAGTGATGAATGTGTAATAAGATAACAGTTTGAAACATATTTAAATTTTATATTATATAAAATTTAACACATCTCTAAAAAAGAAAGAATAATATGTATATAAAGTTAAATTGTAATGTGCTATATGGATTTCTTAACAAAGTGTATGTTTTTAATGTAAGTGTAAAGTGAGTAGTGGTGCTACTATATGGACAGTTTTGCCTTTGTTAATTTGAGAGGTTGGTCTGGCTTCTGGATTCATAGATGGTTGATAGAATTCAGCTAAAGATGAAAAAAAACTTGCAAACATTATTTAACTCATTGAAAGTTTCAGTTATTTCCTGTTCAAGTTATATATAATTTGAATTATTTATTATTATCAAACTAATATAGTACATGATTATAAATAGAAATGTCTTCATTAAATACCTAATACATAAAGAAACAATTGATATAACTATTATGACCAGTGAAGAGAGTGCTAATTCTGTGTCCAAGGTTTTAATAATAACCATTCAGATTGTGAATATAATTGACACAAAGAAAACTTTATTAGTTACACTTATTTATATATAATATAATAATCAATCTAAATTATCAAAGTAATATACAACAGTGAAGGAAGTATATTAAACTATTAATTAGCTCTTAGTCTGAACAACAGTAACTTAATAGACCACTCACTTAATAAAGCATTAATAACTTATTTGCTATTGACGGCACAATTAAGGACTATCTCCTTTCGCATTATTTCTTGACTGCTTTGACTACAGGTGCATTTGAGGAGACCTACTTTTTCTCTAAATTTTTTACACTGTTTTTTCATTTACATCTATGCAAATGAGAGTCTATAAGCAGCACACTCTTTTGTTCCAACTTTAGAGTACTTCAGCACTCAATCCATGCAATTAGGGAAGGCTCTTTGCCTATAAACATAAACATTGGTTTGAGAAACTGGTAAATCAAGAGTGGATAAAAGTATTAGAATTGTAATTTTACAAAATACATACAAAAATGAGTTTCAGTAATATTTTCATAGTTTAGCAACAAAATTTATTTTTAATAAGAAAAATTCAATAGCTACCGCAAGAACAAAAAAGAAGTCAACAAAATTATACTAAACATAATTCTAGGAGCACTTTATTAGAATGTAATATACAAAATTAACAAAGCGTATGACACCCTTGAATGAGAAGCTATAAAGATACACAGAAATTATTACACACTAAGCACTTTCAAGGCCTTTTGCCTCATATTCATAGCGATACTGTGAGCTGCAGAACAAGGAAATAGGGCAAGGAAACAAAACAGTATGCAAAGCATATGCAAATGAACTAGATAGTCCAACATTTGGAGATGTCAAAGCAGGTATCTTGTCTATTGATGGAGTTATTATTGTCATTAATAAAATATGCTTCTCTGATTTTTCCGCTTGATGTCATTTTTCTCAATACAGACTATTATAGGGTTGGAAGGTTCAAACAAATGTCCTGTCTTCTTGGAATGCTCTAAAAATGTTGATGAATTATCATTGTTTTTCATAGCTCTATTATATGTATATCTGTGTTGTGCTGTTCTGTTCATTATGCCTGCTTTGGTTTCTCCAAAATAAATGGCCCGGCAACCAGGTTGTGGGCGAGATATGCTGTAAACGACATGGGGAGTCTGAGAAGGTTCAATTTTGTCCTTAGAGTTATTGATTAGATGATTAGTGCATGGGGGTGTATGAAAGCTAATTTTAAATTTATTGGACAAAACCTTGATTAATTGATAGGTGATTTTAGGTATGTGGGGAAGAGTAATATATGTAAGTTTAATATTGTTTTTATTGTCTGTGATTTTTCTATAAAATTGTTTGATTTTATTGTTAATAGTGTTGAGTTTATAGCCTGATTGTAGTAGGTCTTTGGTGTAAAGATGTATATTATTCTTTCTATCCACCTCAAACTTGCACAGCAGCATATTTCTATATAAAAATGCTTGCAGGCCTGCCAATTTGTGAGAGCTTGGAGAGTTGGAGTGTGGGTGTATAAAGCCTCTGATTTCAAAGGGCTTTATTATCATTGAATAATTTATACCTCTCTCATCGCGTCTTCTGCTGTGGAATTGATATTTAGATTAGTATTATGTGTTAACTCTTGTGTAATACTATTTATAGTGTGCTGGTTGGCTAAAATAAATATATCATCTACATACCGCATGTATATAGTGTGAGGGCTGTCAGCTTGATATTTGGACACAATTAGTCTTTCGTAGTGATTAAGGAAAATGCTGGTTACGATTCCACTGAGGGGGAGGCCCATAGGCCAACCACTTTTCATATTGTACCAAATGTGCTCAAATGTTGTATATATATGTTTATCCATCCATGTTAAAAATGTAACGATGAAATTAATGCGTTCAGCTGACATCGTGTTGGTAAGTTCTTGTTGGATGATTTGAATAGATTGTTTTCTGTCCACCGATCCATATAATTCTTTGACGTCAAGGGTAGTCTTATAGAAGTTGTTCTCGATCGTGGCTTTTTTGATTTTTTTCCCCCCACAATTTGAAAGGACGAATTAACAGAATAATTTCCAAAGCCCAAGCTGTCTATTAATAGTTGATTAACCATTTTCGCAGTTTGAAAATAATGGACTCCCCCAAAATCCATCATTAAATGCAGCGGTTCATCAGGCTTATGGAGTATTTACTAATAAAATGCTTAGATAAAATATAATTTTTTTAATGTCTACATAGTGAAAGTCAAAAGCTTTGTCTAATACATCAGCATATTAGTTATGGTTGTGTTTATAAGGAGACTTTTTAAATGCATTATCAAAGATATGTTAAGAAATTATCAGAGAAAATAAAGTTGAAATAAAATGCTAATCACAGATTAAATTTTTTCTTCTATTTCACCAATAAAGTTTATTTTCACAAATTATAGAAAATAGCAAAATGAATGACTATCAATTCAGGATAGCGTCAAGCTATTTACATATACTTTTCTGTATAGTTTTGATATATATATATATATATATATATATATATATATATATATATATATATATATATATATATATATATATATATATATATATATATATATATATGTATAGTGTTCTTAATGAAAAAATGACTGATGACTTATTTTTTCTCCAATATGCCTGAAATATTATCTCTGAAAACTGCTACTAAAATGTCTGAAATGATTCAAATAGTATCTGGCAATAAATACATGAATTCCAAGAATATTTTCAAGCAATTTGTAATATTTTTTTAATGTAAAGAGATCATTGAAGATAATCCATGAAGGTATAAAACACATTATTACATTTTATGTCATAATTCATTATCCAAGTATGCTAATACTTTAAACTTTTTATTATAAATAGATAATCTATTTGCCAATGTAACACATTCATTGTTGTAAAGATAATGCCGAAGGCTGAAGAGAAAACTCAATCAGCTTTTCTCTGGAACCCAAAATCATTTATTTAAATAATTTATTATTTTTAATAATGATAGATATTGAATCAAACAGAATCAGAATAATTGTAAAAATATTTATTGAATTTAAAAATTTTTAATTATGAAAGGTAAAAGAGTATTAGGTATTATTTTCTATTAGGAAGTCTAAAATACCAAGAGATGTTTACACAAGGTTGGATAAAACATAGACCTAATAATAAATAATTAGTCAGGTCATAAAATATAATTATTTATGAAGCAATGCTCTTAAATCTGAGTTGATGCTAGAAAATTTTAATATAGTTTAAATATGAGCATAGATAAACTCACATTACAATAAAAATATGAATTTAGATAACTTCTTATTATTACTTAATATAATATATTGGTATCTGTATGTATTTAAATAGGTATTTTCAGTATGTAAAAACGATGAAAGTTATTAATATTTATCTAAATATTTAAATATATGTATATTGTCTATACCATACTTAATGTAATTATAAGGGGCTTGAGCAATGATTGTATATATGTGTGGGAGATGATGATCTGGACCAATGGATGAATGCTAATTCAGCACAAAATACGTATATTGGAGATCATTTATTTTTTACACATCTATGTGATCATATGTATCAGCTGTATAAGATAGATTGGATAGATGTAGGGAGTTTGAAAGTTAGTGTTCAAGTTTCATATAATAATATTTATCTAAAATAAATAGTAATCATGATATATACATGTACAGGTTCTACCCACATAATTTATAAATCATGAATAAATATGTTTGTAAAATTCTCAATACTGTAAAGACACATACTGAGGGCTTTATCAAGTTATCAATAAAGAAAATTCTATTTAAATTCAATCTAGATATATAAAATGAAAAAACTAAGGTGGTCTACTTATTAGAGACATTTTGAAGAATAGAAATATTACAGTAAAAAGCAACTGATAGTATTGTCTTTAGACATATTTTCATTTAAAGCAAATTATATCACATTTTATTTTCAAAAATTTAAATTAATTGATGTAGAAAAAGATAATATTCTCTCAGTCTTTAGGAGTATAATTATTGGCAAATTAGAAAGAGATTTATTAAATATCTCTCATTGTGTTTAAGCCCAAAGAAAAAATAAAAGACAGATATCTTTGAATGATGGAAATATAATTATTCAATAGATTAAAAAATATAATGTAATTAGATATGTTATAATAAGCAAACTATTGTTAACAGCGCACGTAAAGTGTTTCAGTTAAAGCAGTAAGTAATAATCTTATTATAGCTCATTACAGATATTTAAAATATTGTTATGTATGGTATCTACAGCTATTATATATATAAATAAACTATGAAACAATGAATGTAATACATACTACAAAACTCACAATATTGTAAATCATTTTGTCTCTCTAATAAATCTTCACAAAATCTCAATAAATAATTTGTACTTTTATGGATTACAAACTCCAATAATTTTACAAATAAAATAGGAAAGATTGTTTATATAATAGACTTCCAGAATTCATGAATATATATATATTCATATGTCATAGCATTGGCTGGGAGGCGAACACGCAATAAATATTGCTGGTTAAAATATATTTTAGAATTAAAAATCAAAATAACATCAATGGTCTTAATATATATATATATATATTGTTAAATTCATTATCATTACAATTGATTATAAAATTTAACTAAATATTTTAATTTAATTTAAACTTAGTCTTTGCTTAAGCATTTATTTTGAATTGATTCAGTGATTAATTTTGCTTGAATAGTAAAATTGCATGTGCTTGGTTATAATAGGAGAATGGAGCATAGCAGATGAAGTTTATAAAAAAGTTTATAGATTTTTAAAGTAAAATTTTTTCTTCTTTAATGACTATTAGCATGAAATAAATATTGCTGTTTAAAATATCAAGAGAGGTAAGTGCATAAACAGATGTATTAGAAGCTTGAGTATTAAATGAGAGCAGACATATGATCTTTTCTAAGTCCAAATTTAGACACTCTAGTACTTGGTGGGTCAACAGTAGTAAAAACTTTTAAAATTATCCAGATCAAATTCAATATTCAAATACAGTATATTTAATTTATTCAAATATTTGCAGTCTGTATTTGGAATAATTTCATTATTGCATGAAGATAAAGAAAAATTATATCATTATCTTGTAATATAAAGATATAATCAGAATATTTTTTAATCTCTAGTTTAATTTATTTTATAAGCAATGAAAATGATATACTAAGCTACACATTATACATCTGATATAATTGTTTCTATCTTTCCATTTTAATTGTAATTGTTTTCTTTCAGCCCCCTTTCTCTTATATTTTATCCACTCTTCTCTTTTGCAATATAAAAAAAGATATATCAATGAATATTTGTATTCGTAACATTCTCTTTAAAATGATTATATATCTCATAAAGATGGCAATTTTAAAAATCCAAATTAATGTATTTTTTAACAATTAATAATTATTGAAATATAGAAAAGTTAATAGATGCGTCTAAAGAATGAACATGTTTCTTGCAAATATAATTGGAATAAGATCTGTTTATAGTGCAACTGTTGTTTTAGTCTTAAAGCACTCTAATTTATGATTTCTCAAACAATCATAGTCTGTATTTGTAAACTTTTGTATAATATGACTTCTCTTCAGTAAAAGTACTTTTAAGAGTTTTATTAAATAGTTTTTTCCCCCAAACATTCATTGTGAATTTAGAGAATTAAATATTATAGATATGGTTTTGTTGTTAGGCAAGTGCAAGAAGAATGATCCAAACCAGATAGTTGATACAATTAATTAAACAGATCTTTTTCAATAATGAAGAATATTTCTGTAACATATTTTTCACTACACAATGCTAAATATAAATATAAGAGATTGTGGTTTGGGCTAACTGTTGAGTTTTAGTTCAGCATTAAATGTGTATTTCACAGAATATAGAACTTTTTCACATGTCTTTTGGTTATATGATTATGATTACATCTTTCGACAAGGTGTTAAAAGTCAATTACATAAGAGTGGTGTAGTGAAAATAATACTATAATAATATTTATTATTGGATAATCTTTGGTCTAATGAATGACTAATAAAACTATTAATATATTTTCATTAAATAATTTTTGTCAAAGTTGTGAGATACATATCAATTAAATTGTAGTTATTTACTATCTATCTATATATAATCATTAAAAACCAATGCTAAAGATTGTAGTCTGGTCAACTGATGAGTTCTGGGTCAGCATGAAATGTGCATCTTTGGGAACTTAGATCTCTTTCACATGTCTTTGGTCACATGTTTAGATTAAATTTTTCCATAAAGTGATAAAAGTGAATAGAAATCAGCCCTTAACTTATGTGAGAGTGTTGCAGTAAAAATTATATTACAAAATATTATTCATTATTGGATAATCTCTAGTTTAATGAATGACTAATAAAAATTATTAATAGACCTTTGCCAATGTTAAAATTAGTTGGTTGTCCATTAAAGTTTATTCATATATATATATATATATATATATGAATAAACTTTCTGTAGACGAGTTATAATATATATATATATATATATATATATAATTATAACTCGTCTACAGAGAACATTGGATTTCCACCAACCAAGAGAATAAGCTGGATTTAAAAGTGGTTTTAGTACAGTAGATCATATTCAGGTATTGAGAGAAGTTATAGAAAGGACAAATGAATATGAGTTGTCATTATGTTTTGGATTTGTAGATTATGAAAAGGCATTTGATTCTATAAACATTTCTTCAGTGATTAAAGCATTGGATCATCAAAGTATAGATCCAGGATATTGTCATATTTTAAAGAATATTTATAAAAATGCAACAGCAACAATTAGATTACATAATGATACTGGGAAAGTTAACATTGAGAAAGGTGTATGACAAGGTGACTCCATATCTCCAAAACTTTTTACAGCAGTGCTGCAAGAAGTATTTTGTGGATTAAAATGGGAAACTAAAGGAGTGAAAGTAAATGGAGATTATTTAAGTCATTTAGATTTTGCAGATGATGTAGTTGTTTTTGCAAATAATGCTTCAAAGCTGCAGGAAATGTTGCAGAAGTTATCAGATGAAAGTAGGAAAGTAGGACTAAAGATAAATGTTAAAAAGACTAAAGTAATGTTTAATCGATTTGCTCAAAATATGAAAATAAAGATTGATTATGATGAATTAGAAGAAGTTAACAGTTACAAATACCTTGGTCAGATTATTAATACAGATGGAAACATAATGGAAGAAATTAATCATAAAATTAAACTTGGTTGGAGTGCTTTTGGTAGAAATAACTTGATACTAAAAGAAAATATGCCTATGTGTTTGAAAAGGAAGGTTTTTAACAAATGTGTTTTACCAGTTCTTACTTATGGATCTGAGACTTGGACACTTAATAGAAGAGCAATACAGAGACTTCAGACCACTCAAAGAAGTATGGAGAGATGCATGTTGAGAGTAAAAAGAAGAGATTGAAAATGCAATGTATGGGTAAGAGAACAAACAGGTGTTACTGACCTCATTGAAAAAATTAAAAGATTGAAGTGGAGTTGGGCTGGACATATTGCTAGAAGAGATGATAATAGATGGACAATTGAAATTTTAAACTGGATTCCAAGAGATTGTAAAAGACCCAGAAAGAGACCACATGTGAGAGGGATGGATAAAATAAGAAAGTGTGCAGGGGTGTTGTGGAAAAGAGAAGCTAAAGATTGGAAAAGATGGATTAAACTTGGAGAGACCTTCATCCTTCAGTGGATTGATAATGGTTGATGATATATATATATATATATATATATATAGTTTCTATATATTAGAATGAGAGGATTAATATATATATATATATATATATATATATATATAGTTTCTATATATTAGAATGAGAGGATTAACTATCACTTTATAATGCATAATAGAAGACCTAAAACCCACTATGAATGTTATAATATAAATTTGTAATTATCCTAATTTATTAAATGGAAATGAAACTCATATGCATTAAATAAATGTCATATGGGGATGTTCCAAATGATTTAAAAAATACAATGGAAAATTCTTTTTAGGATTGGATGTAAAAAATAAATGAATGATATAAGGCATTGAAAATATTTCATAGAGAATTAAAGCATGGTTTTCACAGAAGAGACAAATTTTATTAATATTATAAAGATTATTTCAACAACATTATAAAAAAATGCAATCTTGATTGTTTTCATTGGTAAAATATGGCAGCTGATAAAATATAATGGAGAGCTATAATTAGACATACTTAGTTTTTTAAAAAAGAAAAATTTGCTACAAAAGAATTTAAATAATAGCATTACATCATATAAATAAAACAAAAGACTAGCATGTTCTGTTGGTAATTGTATTTATTTTTCCTAAATTGGTTTGTATAGACATTACAAAAATAAACTACCGTAGTTATACTCAGTGGTTGTCTCATAATGATTTTTACAGTTAAAAGATAAAATTAAAAAAAAAAACTGACATACACTGTAGTAGATTTTTATAATGACTTAATCTGTTTAGCAGCTATATATGTTTAATGTTAAAAAATTCACATCCACAGACACATAAACCTTTTTTACAAAAGAAGATTGCCATTGCTTCACTAAAATCTCATTTATCTTTATTAAAACTATGGTTCTGTGTCTCAAATAGTAATAAAATAGTTTATGAATTAAAGTTTTTTTTATTAGATATTATTTTAGAATAAAAATTAAAGGTTATTTTCCATGAAAACAGAGATAATTTTACCTTTTTGATATTGCCAGAAAATCATCAATTATTATTTAATGGTCCTATTGTTAAACAAGTTCTCTTTATTAACCTACATAATAGTCCTTCATCTTATATTTAGATAAAGTAAAATAAAATCATGTTCTTCAAATCCAAGATATAAGGATTTATATCAAAACAGCTATATTTATAGATATGACAATGCCAAAGATTAACATCTTCCTTTCTTTGTCATCCTACAAATAATAAATAATCTTCTGTCAGAGAGTTGTCTTACTAAATTAATTTTTAATTTGACAAAAAATGAAATTTAAGAGAATATATCTATGTGAACATAGATGATTTTACTCTTTTGATGTTGCCAAAAAAATCCATGAAAACATTTAATTTATATTTCAAAAGGTTTTTAATAATTGCATAAGTGATTACTGAATTGTTTACATATAATGAGAGAGTAATGGCAAGTACAAACATTTTGGTTATATAATTGACAATATATCATGTCATAGATTTGAATAAATTTATATCAGGAACAATGTGTTAATCTTTGTAATTTATGTTATTTTTTCACTTCTTTGTTGAATGTTTGTAGTTTATGTATTATTGTGTTTTTATGACTTTTGGTATTATTTATACTACAGCTATATCTAATGCACCAGAAGGTGTAGATAATGGAGCAAATAAGTTCTCTATACTCTTAATAGCTATTTAATTATTGCTTTTATTGTGTGTTGTGATACTAGATATATTTTTTTATATGTATTACAGGCTTTTACAAATAAATAGAAAATGAAATATTGTTTCTAATTCTTTGTGACAGAGGGAACATGAATTGTGTATGTTTTAATATTTTTTGTATTTAAAATATTTAGAATTAGAGGGCTTTGAGATTAATTTTTATTAAAAAATAAAATACTTTGATTCCATGAAATATTTCTATTTTTGGTTTAGTTGTTATTTATTGAAAAATACATATCTGTTTTAGTTTATATAAGTTTAAATGCTTCACAGTATTTGTTGGTTAAATAAGTAACTTATTTATGTTATTTAAAGGATTTAATAGTGTTTCCAGTAACATTTGAGCAGCGACAATATATCACTTGGTAATGTATATATTGATATTCAATATATTTTTGAACATGCTGATATTTATAATTTTTTGTATTCTGAAATTATGTATATTGCAGAGATTTAGTTCATTTAATCATAATTGTAATTTTTTAATTGAAACAGCTATGGTTTCTTTCCACCCTATCTTTCAACAAAGAGTGTAATTGTACTTAATGAAACTATTAAAAATATTATAATGGGAGAATATGCTATTATTATTATTATTATTATTATTATTATTATTATTATTATTATTATTATTATTATTATTATTATTATTATTATTATTATTATTATTATTATTATTATTATTATTATTATTATTATTATTATTATTACAATAGAATGACAGCCTGTTAAGCTAATTGCGCAGACGCTGTGAGAATGTTATTAATAAATGAATACCTTTGAACAACCACATACTATATCATGTGGTTGTTCGAAGGTATTCATTTATTAATAACATTCTCACAGCGTCTGCGCAATTAGCTTAACAGGCTGTCATTCTATTGTAATTATAATCGCACGCAAGACGTTATAAAATAAATGCTTATTATTATTATTATTATTATTATTATTATTATTATTATTATTATTATTATTATTATTATTATTATTATTATTATTATTATTATTATTATTATTATTATTATTATTATTATTATTATTATTATTATTATTATTATTATTATTATTATTATAGATGTGGGTAAGATAATTTCTTCTTCTCAACATGGTTTTAGTCCTAATAGATCAATTGATAGTAATCTACTAACAATTTATGATCATATAGCTCATGCTATTGAAGATTGTCAAAGACTAGATGTTATTTATTTTGATTTGTCAAAAGCCTTTGATAAAGTTGATCACAGTGTCTTACTTCATAAATTACATAAAATAGGTTTCTCTAATAAACTTGTATATTGGTTTCAATCATTTCTATGTAGTCGTACAGCATATATTAAATTCAATAATAAAGTTTGATTTAATTTTGAATGCAATTTAGGTGTTCCACAGGGTAGTATTTTAGCACCCATGCTGTTTAATGTTTATGTTAATGATCTTAATGATTGCTTGAAATATTCTTTTCTGTTAAGCTATGCTGATGACTGTAAAATTTTTAGAAGAATTGTATCAGTGAACGATTGTGTTCTCCTTCAGAAGGATATTGATAACTTTAGTGCTTGGTGTCAGTCAAATAATATGACAGTTAATTTTGATAAATGTTCCTTTATTTCTTATTCCAAAAAATCTGAAGTTTTACAGTTTTATTATTATATCAATTCTCATAAAATTATTTCAGTTAAATGCCAAAAAGATCTTGGAATTATGTTTTCTTGTAATGGATCTTTTATTCCTCATCTTGAAATGATTGTTGGTAAAGCTTTTAAGGTTATGGGTGCCATTCTTAGACATGGTTATCAGTTCAGTAATGATACTAAACGGAAATTGTTTTTTTCATTGGTTCTTCCTATTATTGAATATGGTTCAATAATTTGGAACCCTAGTTCTTTGCAAGGATGTAACTTGTTGCAATCTATTTCAAAGAAGTTTTTCAAATATGTTTCTTGGGAGGGTAAAATGATTAATCTTTCATCTAGACGAAAGTATAGGGATTTGAAATATTTTTATAAAATTGTTAATAAACAGGTTATTTTATCAGATATAGTTTCAACTATCTCAGTTAGGTCTTTGAGTTATGATACTAGGTCTACTTGTGTATATCAGATTCAAACATGCCGTTCTAATATTCTTAAATTTTCTTCTTTATTTAGGTTACCCTCTTTATATAATCAAATTGGGAGTAACCTTAATCTGTGTGACATTGATTATAAGAAATTTTGTAATCTTGTTAAACTGAAATGTGAAGTTTGATTTTGTCTTTTAAATTTTACTTTATTATGTATACATTTATATTTTCATTTTATGTTATATGTTTTATTTCACTTTTATTGTATGTGCAAGCTGTAATTGGCTTTATGCTGTTGTTTAGCACTTAAATAAATGAATTGAATTGAATTATTATTATTATTATTATTATTATTATTATTATTATTATTATTATTATTATTATTATTATTATTATTATTATTATTATTATTATTATTATTATTATTATTAATTAGCGAGTTTCATGAAATTTATTTTTTTAATTTTTTATTTTAATTTGTTATGAATTTGAATTATCATGGTACAAAAATGAAAAGAACATAAGAATGTGCTAGATTTTTTTGAAATAATTGTGTTATTTGCTTTTTTAACTTTTCCAAGCACATGATTTTTTCAAGATAATTTAAGTTTTTAATATTATCATATAATCCTAATTTTTTTTTTCATTTGGTAAATTTTTGTAATAACATTTTTTGAAACTCTGAAGCTGTTGATATTTCAACCAAACTGTTAGCATATTAAGTTTAGTTATAAAAATGTTTTCTACAATAAAAACCATGTGTTACATTTAACTAAAAGCTAACATCATCTTTCTCCATGTAACTTGCTTCTCTAGAAAAATGTAAAGAAGTTACTTCTGAAGTAATCTGCAATCTTGTCTACAACCAAAAAAATGAGTGTTTTAGGTGTTAATTTCACCTGGAAGTTTTAATGAAAAGAAAATAAATAAATTCTTGCTATTTCTTAACATGAAAAGGGAACAAATTAACCATGTATATTGTATAGAAGCCTTTAAGAAGAAAACTTACCTGGAAAAACTGAAAATTATAACTGCAAAGAAGGAAGCCAATAAAGAATAAAACTATGGTTAATGGAATTTTTATGCATACATTGTATTTCCATTTATAGGTAAAAAAAAATTTTATAAAAGTAATTTTATAAAATTAATAATTGATAATTTTGAATAATTTTGTTAATTTAATAGTTTGTTGTGAAACATGTTTTTTTAATCTATTTAATTTTTTCTTCAAAATTATAAAGAGTTTTTTCAAAAATTTAATTTTATTAAATTAAAAATTTTTTGAAACATTTTTTTTTCAGTCATTTATTCCCCCCCCCCCTACAATTATGTACAAAGGATTAAACAAATTTAACTTCTTATATCTGATTGAAAATATATTTTTTGTCTTTTGTTATTTAAAGAAATAACTTAATGAAAGCAAAAGTTAATTAATTTAATGAAAAAAATGAACTGGGTAATTATATTTTTTATTGAAACTATATTTTTTTGATAAAATATATAAATTGGAAATATTGTAGTATCATGCCATTTTTTAATTTTTGTTTATTGTTAATCAATTAGTTTATTAAATAATTATTTTAAAATGTTTTAGTGTTAGTCTTTATTTATACAGCTATCTATTCTATGAATTGACTTTGAGAGGTTGTTTTCAAATTATTCCAGTAAAGTTATTTTAAAATAAATTAAATAAGCTGTTATATTTATTTATCTCTTGTTCACAATAAAAGTTCCTAGAGTTCTTGCTTCCTGATTTAGAATAGAGCATAACAGAAAGTTTTACAAATATAGTAAGTAATTTATGATTGTGTTTGGATAACTAAATGATAACTCTGAATGGTTTAAAGTTATCACATTTAATGTCCATTCACTGCATTGTTTTTCATTAGAAATTAATTTTATTGTTGGCCAGTATCTTATCAGCACTATTTGATCAGAACAATGACAATGAGAAGAATGTTTAGGTATCCTGATAAGTTTTTATTATTATGAGTGATGGATTGGCACTTAAGAATGTACATCCAAGGTTTTGTGCTGTATTTCTGTCATAATGCTGATTTTCTTTTTTTATTTACTAGATCTCATTTATCCTGTATATTTTTTATATATTCCTTGTTAATTCATATTAATTCTATATCCCTTTTATATTGAATTTGACAAGTTAATTTATGGGGACGATGATGATTTCCCATCTGCCCTCTGAGAGTTACATTTTATATTAACTCCTAAACTTTTTGTACTATTACAATATATATTGTAACTGTCAGAACACATGTGACTCATAAACATAGTGCAGAATTTAACCACCACACAGAACAGCAGCACCATCGAGGTAGCAAAGCCACCCATGGTACTGAGTTCGAACATAGTTTATCGGTTCCACAATACAATCCACGAAACAACGCATCTGATGTGACATTAGTAAATATTTCTTTAGGCACGGTGGTCAGGGATATGCAAGAGATTTATGATTTTATTTTTGAGTTAGCCAATAATCAAACTAATATTAATTAAACATTCATATTTATATAATCGAGGAAATATTATATAGAATGAATATCAAATAAATGAAACGTAACTGCAGACGTATAGTTTAAAATTATTTATTAACACATTTTAATAAGATCATTTCCTAACAATATTTTATGGATTAAAAGCTTCAGTAGTGGGATTTGCAACATGATTATATTTTAAAGAATACATTTATTTATTTGTTTACAAAAGGAATTCATTTATTTGAAGGCATAATCTAGCTACCTAAAATTCTCGAGTAAGTATTTCTAATGCATGCCTGGAGGGATTTATACCTTTGCAATGCAAGAGTCTAAAGTAAGATTTAAGAGTAGTGGCGGACATATATTTATTTAATTAAAATATTTATTTTATGACTAAGGGCAAACATTTATTTGAGAGTGAATTATGAAGATAATGCAGAGGCAGAGTGATATATAGAATAATAAAATTAAGTAAAGGAACACATGGTACGCTTTAGAAAGGCGATATGGAATGGCAGTATATCGAAACTGCAATGCCGTGAATGAGTTTATAAGAATGTCGGGCTGGTCTCTGCCATTGGCCCGATAAAGTAAGGTGTCACATAAGCATAAGCAAGGACAAGCGGTCCATGTCACAGTTTGCCGGCTGGCTGCATGACATCGTCAAGTCCGACGAGAGCACCCATTATGACCCATTATGTCCGCTTGTGTAGGATAACTGGGGTTAATTTCAACCCTGAAGAATCCGGAAATTTCATGGCAGAATGGATCAAAACGTCTCTAAAACGTAACACATGTATAATATATAAATGATTATGATAAGATTTAAATAGATTTCTAACTCGGCCCTACATTATCAACATTTACTAAAAGAACATTGGCGACTCTCAAAGAAATGTAAATTTCTAGAATTATTTATTAAGATTTAATAACTACAAAACAGATATAAACTGGGAATTATTACAACTAATATGCCAGCCATTTGCAAAGTAGTAGACCCTGCATTACAATAAATGATGCATTGAATGCGTGTCGATTTATATGAAAGTTAAGTGATTTATGAAAGTAAATATTAATGAAAATTTGACACGCATTCACTGTTTCAAGCTATCATAGATTTAGACTTTGAAAATTGAGACAATTATGAGCATGCAATAATTAAATAATAAATATAAATAAAATGTAGATTTTAGAAATACACACCCAAGAAAGATAGAATGAGGTAAGCTAGATTATTAGAGAAATTTACACATTAAGTTAATTATTCATTTTAGTTATACAAATAGTAGTTTTTACATTTTACAATTTAGATAAGTAAGATGAAGAGCTATAGCATGTTATTAGAGTACTCTAGAGTTTGAACACAGACAGGTACCTGTTTTATAAGAAGTTTTCCAAGTCCATTGGTTTAGTGGCAAATAGTTCACGAGTGGCAATTCTTTTTTGTATTTAGATATTTCATTTACTTTAGCAGCAGCAGCTTTCTCATTTATTTCAGGCAGCAGATCTTCATGGTGAATTTATGATGGGCAATGGAAAGTTCAGCATCCGATAGGCCATCTCCCGATGGAGAATAATCTAGGTGCTTTTACTAGGTCATACCTTGGCAGGAACAATTTATTTTTATATTTTGGAGACTCTCAGTGATTGAGAGCAAAGCTAAAGTTTTTGTGAATGTCTCCAGCAAGTCTATGATGGCCTCTTTTCTTATCTTGATCTCTCACATTTTTGTTAAGGTATTTTTAGGTTCTACTTAATCTGCCCTGAGGATAATCAATGCATTTTATTGGTTTTAATTATAAAGAAAGCTGCCGTTCTACTGTTTACATTTTACATTTACTAATTACATTTTGGGGAATTTTTCTTTAATTAATCTATTATCTAACACTGACCGATGCTTTTAAATTTCAAAGACAAAAAGGGAACATAAGATTATTTTAACTTTTAATTAAATATTACATCAGATTTTTTTTTTAGAATTATTATTAAACGAAATTTAAACAAAGCAATAAATACGAACTTTATAATCCAAAATAAATGATTAAAATTATACAAAATTATCTAACTAAAAGAAATCTAAATTATATTATTTTATCCCTATTTATTGCCTTTAATTTGAGATTGAAATGTGTGCATGTTTATGCTGAATTCTACATATATTTATACATTTTTAATATTGCTACACACACAATTCGATACCAAAAAGTTTAAATTTGGGCGGGATAGACCGGTCAATGAGAGACGACAGAAAAAGGTGAAACTTAAGATTCGAATACGAATCTTACTGTTTCATTATATATATATGTTTTGTGTAACTTTGCCTTAACATTGATGAGTCATAATGAACTAGGATTTTAAAAATAAAACCTTTAATTAAATATTCATACATTAACATCAAATATATTGAATTAATGGTGTTTAAATAATAACAAAATTGAATAGGATAGTGGTCTTTGACATGTTTTTCAAATATTGTTAGACTTTTTACTGTATTATGAATGGTAATAAAATAATGTATTTCAGGGATCTCCAAACTATAGTTTGAAAACAATATGCAGCTCAAAATGGCTATAAATATGACCCAACACAAAATAATAAATTTATTAAAAATATTATTGGGCTTTTTTGGGATTATGTGTGCAATGTGATTAAAATAAATATAGATACAGACTTAAAAACAATGTCAAATATCCAAATAGTTTCATTTTCTTCTTTTACTTTTATATGAACAAAATATATAAAAACATCAATGGTATTTTGTTATTTAGATGTGTACATTTTCTATATGTACTTGGTAGACAATTTTAAAAAAATTCCGAAATGGATCATTGCATAGTTAGAACTATTATTTGAAAACTTTTTTGTTTATTTACTGTGATGGATATCACCAAAATTATGCACAGATCTTTTTAAGTGTGTCAGCTTTCATTAAAGTTTGTATTTAATGTGTGCCCCATGACATCTCTTCTTTTCCAATGTGGCCCAAAGATGCCAAAAGGTTGAGTACCCTTAATGTTCATAATGCTTTGAACTTTTAAATATCTCTTCAATTTATTTCATCTTCAGTTTATTTTATATATATATAATCAAAATATTTTAGAATAAATATTAAAAAATTCCATATGCGTATATAAAATAAAAATAAAATATTTTCTATAGCCAGCTTATGGCATTTGCCACCATCTTGAATAAGTATGACAATTATTAATGTTCAAAGTATTTTAAACAAAAACTATTCATCAATGCAACTTCAGCAAAATTACATGAAAAACAATGAGAAAGAAATTTATAACAAAGAACATACAGTTTTTTCTAAATTTTTAAAGATTTAAATATATATCTTTTAGACTCAAGATAAAAAATAATAATTATAGTAATTTTGAATCATTATTTTAAGAAGAGCCTCAGCTTTCAGTGAATTTAAGAGGATTAGATTGGAATCTATCAATTT
Source organism: Epiperipatus broadwayi (assembly GCA_028023455.1). Classification (NCBI taxonomy): domain Eukaryota; kingdom Metazoa; phylum Onychophora; class Udeonychophora; order Euonychophora; family Peripatidae; genus Epiperipatus; species Epiperipatus broadwayi. The sequence goes on along the minus strand of JAQFVV010000127.1, from coordinate 1,893,443 downwards.
AAAAAAAATGTTGATTATTAAACTTATCTAAGATATATGATTCACATCATTACACTATAAATTATAGGTATGATTTATATTTAAAAAATTTTGTAGTATATTTAGCATGTGAGATAGTCTTCACAAAAATCACTGCTATCATAAGATTTCATCACATGATCACCATCTCTTATACTAACACATAATTGTTTATAAGCAAGGCAAAACTCTCCATAAAGTAGTGCTACCCTGTGCCAACCAGAGTAATCATTGGATGCCAACCTTGTACATAAAATTTCCATCTAATGCCTACTCATCGAATATCCCCAGACTAGTTTCTGGCTTGTGGCCTTCATCAGTGAGGAGCTTTGGATCTGAGAGCACTATTGTATGGAGAGTTTTGCCTTGTTTATAAAGAATTATGTGCTAGTATAAGAGATAGTGATCATGTGATACTTAATGATTTAACACCAATTCTGCCTAATAGGATAGTGATGGCTATGATCGTTAAAGAGCCAAAGACACCAAAATGTATGGGTGCTGAACTGAATTCAGGTCCATATGACTATATAAACTATTGAGCTTAGATTGAAAATATTTTTGTGTTTTTAATTTCATTCTCATAGTTTTATAGTTAAGTAGAGATAAAAGGTATTTGCTGGAGGGTTGCATTAGAGCCTAAGATTTAAGTGCAGTGCTCTCAGATCCAAAGCTCCTCACCAATGAAGGCCACAAGCCAGAAACTAGTCTGGGGATATTGGATGAGTAGGCATTAGATAGGGATTTTATGCACAAGCCTTCTGGCATCCATTGATTACTCTGATTGACACAGGGTGGAACTACTGTATGGAGATTTTTGCCTTGTTTATAAAAGATTTCATCACTTTGAATATTAGTTATAATTAATTGGATAAAAGTAGTCCACTTTTCAAAAGATTAGCATTTATATAAGGAAAGGCAATTTTTACAAGATTATTAAAATAATTCTAAAAAGTCTGACTTAAGAATTATTTTTATAAAGAGATTCAGAGCTTATTCTGATGTTCCATAAATATTAAATGTAGATAATGAGAATGATCATCTTATAGCAATAACACAATAAATACATAACATTAATAACATACAATGAATATCTTTAAAGTTTGTTAAAGAAATAAAGGAATAATTATAGAGAAAAAATAATTATATAAATGTTGGAATAAGTATAGAGTTGTTTAAGTGTTAATTAAATAATACTATTTTTTTATATTTTAAAATACTATAAATTATTTGAAATTAAATATATAAAGGTCTCTACTTGATATAAATATTTTATTTGATTTATATTTGATTTTGATAAAAATTTAAATATTTAACAAAAAGAAAACAATTTTTTCTGAACAAATATATTTATTTTAATGAATACAGCAATTGCAAAAATTGCTTTCATTATATTTATACATATATAATTAAAAAATAAATGTTAATTAAGAAGCTATTTTGACCCTATTTGGTTTTGAAGTATGTAAGTTAAAAGCAATATCTACTGTTCTTATAGTTATAACTTGTTTTTGTTAATTAAAAAAGAAAATATTTGCTTTAATCCTGTTGCTTATCAATTGGTACCTTTTTCATATCTTGGTATAAATAGTGAAATAAGTCTAATTAGAAAAATAGATTTTTAAAAAATGCAATTTTTGCAATCTCTTTGGCTATTGAGTTTGAAGTTTCTAGACAAGTATATAATAGTTTTTTTCTGTGGTGATCTATTGTCATGCAGCCATTATCTGTTACATTTAGATAAAAAAAATTAAAAATAAAGTCAAGTGCTAGCAATTCTCATGCTGGAAAAGTTTTAAAGCTTCTATAAATTAGGCCAAGGGTTCTCTATTGAAGCAGTCAGTCTGATACTCAGATCAAACTTCACAGCCCACTCAGAATCTCTCACCACCAAACCATTTTCGAACTCTAGCCTTACACACATATATATATATATATATATTTATTAATACATATTTTTTTTGCTTAACTTTTTAAACAATAACTGAAGTAGATATATATCTTAATGTAATTACCTTTAATAAATAAATATTTGATTTTATTTTAATTCGTATACATGCGTAATGGATGTGTACATATTATAGGTGAGGGGAGATTACTTTTAAAACATATGTAAAAGCAAAATGTATTATATTAATGTATATTTTACAATTATATTTATAATTTATTATTTTTTTTAGTAATGGCGATCAGAAAAAGTTTGATGCAATTATGTGGAATATTCTCAAATGTAATTAAGACAATTTACTGGAAACCCATTAGTCCATCTAAAACATATGATAATTTTATAGAGTAATGTGAAAATCCATTAGTGGAAATTTTATCCACTTCAAAATTTGTTTTAAAATTTTAGTTTATATTTTAAAACAATTGTTGAAGAAATTCTTAACAGGATTGCATTGTCTTTAAAACTTACTTGAACAAAAGGTGCATATGGTCAGAAAATTCTGGGTCCACTAAGTTCATAAAGTGCCTCAGATCTAGCAACTAAAGTGTATTACAAAATAAACTGAAAATAGTATAAATACTGCTAGATTTGAATCCCAAAAAAGAGACTCGTAATTATTAAACAGAAATGGTAAATATAATCCATGCTTGTCATTATAGTAATTCAATGTGTCATAAGTAGTGGAAATTTTCACCTTTCTCTCCATTCAACATACTCTTTCCCATACTCATCATGCAGTATCCTGCTACCCATAAACTTTAATGTACTTAAAGACTGAATAATGAAAATGCTACCTTCCTGACTGACCAAATCTAACTAGATCTAGTTCACTAATTCCAATGGACACTGAAATCACCAAGAGTCGCTACTAATTACCAAGATAAAAAAAACTCTAGCCACTGCATAATGTTTAAATTCTTAAGTTCAGCCTTCTGTAACTATTTCTCATAACCCTGTCTGTAATTTCAAATGATATCATTCTATTAGCTGGTCTTTCGACCAGAAATTAAATATTTCGTTTAAATAATTTGTAATTTACTTACCTGATATTAGCATGTACATAACCCTATATAACTTTCTTTAATTTTCTTTTATCATTGAGCCTTTATTAAATAAGTGTAATATTTTCTTTCACCTTCATGTGGCAATTATATTTTAAAACTTTTATTATTGTTTTATATATTTAAATATGCCAATAATTTTTCAAATTCGCCAGTATGTCATTTATCTTTTTATTTTTCCCCTCTCTACTTTATGGGGTGACTAGATTTAACTTTAATTAAAACAAGTCTCATTATTTTTATCTTAGCGAACGCTTGCGAATTTGGGGAAAACAAATTAATTATCTCATAATGTCGTTGTAGAAAAACAGAGTAGAAATATATTTTTCTAAGAAATGTTTTTTTTATTTTATTTAAATATTAAGCACTAATCTTAAAAATTCAAATTTATTATATGAAATTAAATCTGTTCTGAAATAAATAACCACTACCCCATTCATATATATTTAATGTATGTTTATTATAATATAAAAGCACTTATAACTGAATTCTCATATTCATTAATGTTGTGGGGAGTTCATATATAAATTAATGTGGGAGGGAAGTCTCAATTCCATTGGTTTGTGTATTTTATATATTAATTAATTTGGTCTTTCCCATACTGTTTAGTAATCTAATCATACCCTTATGTTGGACATTCCCAATATATATATAGGTTATCAGTCATTCATCCTTAGTTTTAAAATATTAAGTCTTTCATTCCAAGCGTTGTATGCAAACAGGCCTCCATGTTCAAATACACATATGTGTATCTTCATTCTTCGTTCCTTGGGATTTTTGGTAATCCAAATCCTATATATTCATTCCAAGTCCAAGAATATGTCTGGCAACAACCCCTCCCCCTCCATGTGGGACTTATTTCATCATATGAGCTATTGAGATAGAGTTGCTCCAGGAAAGATCCGGCCTATCATTGTTAATAGCTGACACCTTTGTTTTGTGAACTGAATCTGCCAAAGTAGCAGGCAGAATTCGGTCACCATTCTTCATCCTTAAATTTGGAAGCACCTTTCTGGATCCAAGTTTGGATCACCTAATTATGCCACCATGCATACACTGCCCTCATAAAGTTGTCACCATAAATCAAACCTATGTATGTCCATAAACTATAATGTTATAATTTTACTAAGCAGATTTCTTTATTATATTTATAAATATTTCCATATGTGCATCTTTTTGCAATGCAATTATATATATGTTAATGAACTATTCTCACTATTTTTCACTCAGTATAAACTGAGAGTAGTTTACTTATTTCTGTAAAGTATATTCTTGTACTAAAATTAATCATTCTAAATATTTGGTCAAGTGCTATATTTTGTTCTTTCTGGGGATGGATGGTATCTTGCAAAAGATATTTACTCTCATAGCACTAAATCTATGTTCATCAGTGTATTTATTAATTATTGACATATGAGCTAGCCACAATAAAATAAAGTAATAAATAAAATTTGTCATAAACAAATTTCATGTGATTTATCTGTTGTTACCATATAAATATATATCAAATTATATGTACGTCAAGAGACCAATGATGATCAATGAAATAATATAAACCTAGTATTTATGCATATTTTATTTCAATTAATAAATCTTATATATATATATATCATAACTTGCAAAATCTTTGTTTCTTTTAGTTAAAATATTAATATTTTAGTTATTAAATTTTGCTTGCTCTGACTAGATGATCTCCTGCTAATCTATGTATTAAGGTGAAAGGTCATGATCTTTAAATGGGTCAAACTTATATTTTATACTAAAATTTTCCATTATATGATTTCAAATTAGAGTATTTTTGTGTCCCCATTTTGCGATGCTGGCAGAGAGAGATAAATTTGATCGGTATCATTGGGATTGTTGCTCATAAGTTGGTAGATCTGGAAAATAGATAAATAGGGCAGAGTTTATGGGTGTTCCTGACTTATGTATTTTGCGCATGATTGGACTCAAGGTACTTTTGCCTAGATCTTGCTGTGTGAACAGACAAAACTGACCGATACACTATAGATGCTTATAACCCAATATATGTGTAATTGCAACTACACACAATACTTGAAATTTAAAAATCTGAATGTTGTCTATCTGCTAACGAGAATTGTCATGTAGGTAGTTTGTAAGAGAATAAGTTAATAAAGAAAAAATAGTTCTGAGAGAGTCTAAGATTACACATTAAGTTATGGTGTATGTATATATATATATATATATATTGAAGCAGTCGGATCTGAGTTCGATCCTAGCTTCATGTTATTTACCCTAATACTAACCTTAAATTTCCGATGCAATGGGGCTTTATACGTTCAATCCACGCTAATTTCCATAATGAATAACTTGTTTCAAATACGTAGTAAAAACCATGTACCGGTCGAAACCCACCACCACCGCACGTCAAATCGGATTCAAACTCAGCTTAACCAAAACTGAATTCAAACCCAACTCAACAGCTCAGATAGCAGAAATCGACGGCACAGTGCTATGCGCCAAGAACTAGCTCCACGGTTGGTGAGGACTAGAGACCCTTTTACTGACATGAATATCAATTAACTTTGACTACTTTTAAATCGAATCATATGTATGTTCGGGTTGCCAACACAGATAGCGGGTATGAACATTTAAATAATTATAAAAGGAATGATGAACTAAGAAACCAAGTATGTTAGAAAATATTTAATAATAATAATAATTTGTTTTGTTCAATAAAATATAGATTGCATTAGTTACCTCTAGTCTTTAAAAGAATTTATAAATATAATAAGAGTGGCGGTCCTTATCATATGCCAACAAGTATTACACAACATGGGATTCTATGTCTATGCCCCCAACGAGATATATAAAGGCAGATAAAGGTATTCATTAAGAACGGAAATGATTGTTCTAATTTTATTACGGTGGAATGTGAGATTTATTTTCACATTCGGAAATCTATTCATGAAGAGCAAAACGTATTTTAAGGCATAACTTTAATCTTTATTTGAAAACTTATTTAATTAAACATATTTGAGAATTGGTTCGACTTTAATTTAAATCACTTCATCACGAATTACGAGCACGGAGCGGGTTTTACCGGAACAAAGATGCAATGGTACTGACGAATTACAAGGCAGAGAGTAAAATTGAAAGATGATCGCTAGTCGATGATCGAAGTCCTATGGCGGCTTGCATTTGGCAAGTCTTACGCCCTTTGACTAATGAATCGGAAAGGAAGTACTTTCTTCCTCGAGAAATTTAAATAAGAGAATATGATCACCGACCAGCCTAACGGAGCGGAAGATGGCCCTACGTCAGCAACATTTGATGATGATGACTTGATAGTCATCGTTGAAAAATAAAACCCATGTAGAATGCTCTACGTGATGACTTGACCAATTAATTAAAGTCAAACGAGCTTTTATCGAACTATTTTAAAACATTTATAAACTATATTAATTATGCCCTAATATCGTGCCCTTCCTGAATATTAATATAAAATAACAAAAGTGGAATTAAAATACATTTAACCCTTTATCGACCCTTTTTGCAATAAAAACATTTAAGGTTATATTCGAATAAATATATATTAGTAGAACAAGAAATCAATATTTTAACATTATTTGAATACATATATATATACTTATAACGTAGATAGGAGCTGGGGACATAGGTGAAACATTGAGCTAATAATTTATTAATAGCTAAAGGTAAGAAAAAAAAATAGTAAACATGTAATATTTTCTTTCGACTCGATGATTAATAGAACTTATAAATTTAGTTCTAATGGGCGAGAATAACTATTTAAAATTTATATTATATTATTTGTGTGAGGCAAATAGAACCAAGGAGCTCATCGAGTCGAAAAATTATTGGCATATAATTTTAAATACGACATTAATAAAGCACACAAATATATATATATAAATGAACCGCCAAGTAAGAAAAGAAAAAGTTTAAAGACTAGAGATTTAAAGAATTACGAGATAGATTTACAGTAGCATGAATAAAAGGTTTTATAAAAATTGTTACATTAAAGAATAAAGAGCTCTTAAATAGGAGGAGTGTAAAATAAAGTTCGAACTGGCCAGAAAGTTTAACGTCCATTATAGAAACATATATTACCCCTTCCGTGCTGGTCCTTAAGTTACACCTCCAGGTTGTTAAAAACGTAGGCACCATTGATTGATTATTGGAACAGCATTTTAGTAGCCTCCATAATTTTAGCAGAATGATCGATCCGGAAAAGGTTCAACAGCTCCAGTGAAGATTTCTCGGGACTTTAGGAACCGTAGCCAGATTCCTGATGTTCTAGCCCTCTATCATGATGAAATACAATTTTTATACGCACAGAGTTCACTGCACTACTCTACAACAAAGCTAGCCTTTTTTCCTTTACTTTTCAGGGCTATATATCTACTGTTCACTGATGCCTCCGGCTAGCGCTCATTTTATTATCAATCTGTTTTTTTTTTTATAATTAGTTGTTTTCAGAAACATTCCTTCGATAAGGCTTTCAAACTAATTTTTGAATTCCTTTCCTAATTAGAAAATGAATTCTTAAAGTCTGAAATGATTTTAATTAAAAATTGAATTCTTATCTTTTTTTTTATTAATAAAACTTTACTGTTGTTTTTGAGAATTTGAAAGCCTTTGGAAGGAATGTAGCTTTTAATCGCAAAACTTTACAAATTATTTAAAAGTAAAAAAAAACAAGTATTCCCGACGCAATGAAACTTTCGAACAATTATATATATTTAATATTTACAAACATATATACGCACAATCCAGGCAATTTAATATATGTAAATTCATGAACATTTTATCATGAATTTATTTAGAGAATTGATCAAATTTAAACTAAACTAATTAATTTTACTACGTATTTGAAACAAGTTATTCATTATGGAGATTAGCGTGGATTGAACGTATAAAGCCCCATTGCATCGGAAATTTAAGGTTAGTATTAGGGTAAATAACATGAAGCTAGGATCGAACTCAGATCCGACTGCTTCATTTCTTTTCACTTCAAAAAAAAACAATGAAAAAAAAATGACTTTACTTACGCAGGATATAGTTGCATAAGTGTATAGACTCTGGGAGAACAGCCTGAGCATGAATAATATAACCTACCCAAGCTACAAAAATTATACCTGTCTCACTACGATCAATTTTTTGAATATTCCGCTTATAATAAGTTTAAAAAAAAATCGGTCCGTTTATCAAGTTCCATTTTCCTAGGGTCATGTCAGTTGGTCTTCTGTATATATATCTGTCTCTACAGTTTATCTTACTGTTTCCCTGGATCAGGTGGTACATATTGTTTTAACTGTCTGGCATTGTAATGGTCATAGTCCTGGTCTTCCCTGGTTGTCGTCAAGTTCCCATAGTCTATTGCTGTCATTTGTTCTATGGCCTTTTCTGCGACCGAATGCACAAAAAACAATTCTTTAACATTATCTCTATGAACGATGGGGTTCTCTCCTGGGTCTTCTTTGAAAGTTTGAGTCTGTATTGAGGCTCCAGGGAATGGCATCTGTAAAGTCCTCATGCTAAGTTGAGGATTCATCATCCGTCCCATTTCCACTTTTAGTTTCATTTGACCAGTGGTCTGAACATCTTTTTCTTTTCCTGTATCTATATCCGCTTCTTCCACTGTTTCGTATCTGGACTCAGCCAACACATCAACAAACCCAAACTCAAAGTAGGATTCAAACTCAGGTGGTTCAAACTGAATTCAAACCCAACTCACGAGCTCAGATCAAATCAATGGATGATATATATCGACGGTACATGACTATGCGCCAAGGAACTAGCTCAACGGATGATGATGATTAATGAGACTCCTGATCTAACTCTAATAAAGTATAATAAAATAACTAACAATCTTTATAAGTCAACTCATATATATATGTTCGGGTTGCCAATACAGACAGTGAGCATTAATATTAAAATAATTTGAATAAGAAAGAAAGTTTAAAAAAACCCAAATGTGTTAATAAAATGTTTAATAATAATTATAATTTTGTTCAACTTTTAGATTGTGATTATATAGATTACCTCTAGTCTTTAAACAGAATTTATATTTACAACAAGAATGGCAGTCCTTATTATATGCCAATACTATTACGCAATATTATATGATAAATATATGTCTATGCCCCCGACAAGAAAATAAAGGTAGATAAAGGTATTTGGCTATGACTGAAATTATTATTCTGATTCTAAAGGAAAGAATGTGAGATTTATTTTCACATTCGCAAATCAATTCACAAAGAACAAGATACGTATTTAGGGCATAACTTTAATATTTAATAAAAAACTTATTTAATTATAAATAAATATTAATTTGTTCGACTTTAATAAAATCAATTCATCACGATTTACGAGCATGAGAGCGGGCTTTACTGGAACTGAGAAATAAACGGTACTGACGACTTATGAGCTATAAGAATAAATGTGAAAAATAATGGCTTGTCGATGATTTGAGAAAATAGCAGGGCTGCTTGTATTTGACAAGTCTTCAATGCCCTATATGAAGGATCCATAGAACACAGGGAAAACCAGGTCGGGTCATAGCCTCGAACCTTTGGTGTTCCAAATATAAAACGAGCAAGTGGAGGAAGTGCTTTCTTCCTAGATAATTAAACTAATAGAAATATCACTGAGGACAAGCCTATGAAACAGGAGATGGCTCGCGTCAGCAACGTTCGGAAAATGATGACTTGGTAATCATCGTATTTAAATAATAATACCCAATTTATATAAAGAGTGCTCTACGTGATGACCTGATCAAGTTAAATTAAAGTCAAACGTGCTTTAATCAAAAAGTATTTAATGCAATTAGAAATTATATTAATTATGCCCTAAATCCCATGCCCTTCCTGAATATTACTAGAAAGTATAAAATTTGAATTAGAATATATATATTCATTTAATTCCTTTATCAACCTTTTTGTGAAACAATAAATTAATGTGAATAAATAACTATTATAAATTCAGTAAAGTGGCCGGGAGCATAGGTTAAAAATTGAGCTAATAATTTGTTGTTATTAGCCATTAATAAAATAGCAAAAATTGTACAAATCACTCAACTCGATAATTAATAGAACTGTATCAAAATAGTTCTAGTGGGTAAGAATTACTGTAAAAATAAATATATTATTTAACAAGGCAAATGCAACGAAGGAAATTATTATCGAGTTGAAGTTATTATTGGCATATAATAAAAAATAAACAATATTAATAAATCACACAATAAATATATATATATATAATATAATAAATGAACCGCCATCGTAAGAAATGAGAAAGTTAAATATTAAATTTAAAGACTAGAGATTAAGATAGAGAATTACTACATAATTTAAAATAACATTAACAAAAAGACAATTTTACAGTAGATAGCTTAAAGATGTTTTAACTTAAAGTTCAGAACTGGCCAGGTTCAAACGGAAAGATATTACCATTTCTTCATGGTTGACTTCTGCGTTTCCACAGGGCAGAGTCCAGTTGGATGAAACATATGCGCGCATTTTGAAAATTATGTGAATAGCATTTTGATAGATTTCTCTAAGGTTTCGGCAGCTTACGATTGGTATATGAATTTTTATATTGCAGCCACATTGAAGATTTTCAGGGGGCTTAAGGAACCGTAGTCAGACTCTTGAAGTTAAGCCCCCCCACCATGGTAGAAACACTATTTTACTTCATAATTTAACTGGGCAACTTCTCTAATGAAATATATATAGCTTCTCTTAATGAGGAATAATAGCTGCTTGGAAACTTTTATACTGTATCTGATGCCTTTAGGCTAAATCAATCTTACAAAAAATTTACTAGTTGTTGTTAGATACATTCCTTTGATAAGGCTTTCAAACTCATTAACTTGAATTCATTTTCTAATTAGAAAATGAATTTTTAATATCAAAAAATTTACTAGTTGTTGTTAGATACATTCCTTTGATAAGGCTTTCAAACTCATTAACTTGAATTCATTTTCTAATTAGAAAATGAATTTTTAATATCAGAAAATGATTTTAATTAGGACCATCCTAACATTTTAAAGACTTATCTATTTCTAATTAATAAAAACTTTAACCATTGTTTTGGAAAGAGAAAATCTGAAAGCTTATCGAAAGAATGTAGCTATTAATCACTAAAAATTTAACATATTATTTAAAAGTAAAATAAACATTCCCGACGCAATGAAACTTTCGAACAATTATATATATTTAAACATTTATAAATATATATACACGCACAATCCACGCAGTTATAATATATATAAATTCATGAATAATTCTAACATGAATTTATTAATAGAAATGATTAGTTTAAATCTCAAATGAGTTAATTTTAACACACATTTATAATAGTTTTTCTTTAAGGAAACTAGCGTGGACTGAACGCATAAAGCCCCATTGCATCGGAAATTCAAAGTTAGTACAAGGTTGTAGAGTAGTGCAGTGAACTCTGTGTGTATAAAAATTGTATTTCATCATGATAGAGGGCTAGAACATCAGGGATCTGGCTACGGTTCCTAAAGTCCCGAGGAATCTTTACTGGAGCTGCTGAACCGTTTTCCGGATCGATCATTCTGCTAAAATAATGAAAGCTACTAAAATACTACTCCAGTAGTTAACCAATGATGCCTACGTTTCAACAACTTGGAGGAGTAACTTAAGGACAAGCACGGAATGGTAATATGAACGTTAAACTTTCTGGCCAGTTCGAACTTTATTTTATACTCCTTCTATTTAAGAGCTCTTTATTATTTAATGTAAAAATCTTTATAAAATGCTACTATAAATTTATATTGTAATTCTTTCAATCTCTAGTCTTTAAACTTTTTCTTTTCTTACCTGGCGGTTCGTTTAACATATTATATATATATATATATATATGTATTTATCGTGTGATTTATTAATGCTATTTAAAAATTATATGCCAATAATCTTTCAACTCGATGAGCTCCTCTGTTCTATTTGCCTCATGCAAATATTATAATATTAATTTCAAATAGTAATTCTCACCCATTAGAACTAAATTTGAAAGTTCTATTAATCATCGAGTCGAAAGAAAATATTACATGTTTATTATTTTTATAATTAGCTAATAATAAACTATTAGCTCCGTTTTCACCTATGTCCCCAGCTCCTAAGTTACAAGTGTTTATATACTCACAAAATGTTAAAATATTGATTTCTTGTTCTACTAATATATATTTATTCGAATATAACCTTAAATGTTTTTATTGCAAAAGGGTCGATAAAGGGTTAAATGTATTTTAATTCCACTTTTGTTATTTTATATTAATATTCAGGAAGGGCACGATATTAGGGCATAATTAATATAGTTTATAAATGTTTTAAAATAGTTCGATAAAAGCTCGTTTGACTTTAATTAATTGGTCAAGTCATCACGTAGAGCATTCTACATGGGTTTTATTTTTCAACGATGACTATCAAGTCATCATCATCAAATGTTGCTGACGTAGGGCCATCTTCCGCTCCGGTAGGCTGGTCGGTGATCATATTCTCTTATTTAAATTTCTCGAGGAAGAAAGTACTTCCTTTCCGATTCATTAGTCAAAGGGCGTAAGACTTGCCAGATGCAAGCCGCCATAGGACTTCGATCATCGACTAGCGATCATCTTTCAATTTTACTCTCTGCCTTGTAATTCGTCAGTACCATTGCATCTTTGTTCCGGTAAAACCCGCTCCGTACTCGTAATTCGTGATGAAGTGATTTAAATTAAAGTCGAACCAATTCTCAAATATATTTAGTTTAAATCAGTTTTCAAATCAAGATTAAAGTTATGCCTTAAAATACATTTTGCTCTTCATGAATAGATTTCTGAATGTGAAAATAAATCTCACATTCCACCGTAATAAAATTAGAACAATCATTTCCGTTCTTAATGAATACCTTTATCTGCCTTTATATTTCTCATTGGGGGCATAGACATAGAATCCCATGTTGTGTAATACTTGTTGGCATATGATAAGGACCGCCACTCTTATTATATTTATAAATTCTTTTAAAGACTAGAGGTAACTAATGCAATCTATATTTTATTGAACAAAACAAATTATTATTATTATTAAATATTTTCTAACATACTTGGTTTCTTAGTTCATCATTCTTTTTATAATTATTTAAATGTTCATACCCGCTATCTGTGTTGGCAACCCGAACATACATATGATTTGATTTAAAAAGTATTCAAAGTAATTAATTATTAGATATTCGTGTCAGTGCAAGGGTCTCTAGTCCTCACCAACCGTTGAACTAGTTCTTGGCGCATAGCACTGTGCCGTCGATTTCTGCTATCTGAGCTGTTAAGTTGGGTTTGAATTCAGTTTTGGTTCAGTTGAGTTTGAATCCGATTTGACTTGCGGTGGTGGTGGATTTGACCGGTACATGGTTATGTTTTTGGCGCCAAAAACATAACCATGTACCGGTCGAAAACCACCACCACCGCAAGTCAAATCGGATTCAAACTCAGCTTAACCAAAACTGAATTCAAACCCAACTCAACAGCTCAGATAGCAGAAATCGACGGCACAGTGCTATGCGCCAAGAACTAGTTCAACGGTTGGTGAGGACTAGAGACCCTTGCACTGACACGAATATCTAATAATTAATTACTTTGAATACTTTTTAAATCAAATCATATGTATGTTCGGGTTGCCAACACAGACAGCGGGTATTAACATTTAAATAATTATAAAAAGAATGATGAACTAAGAAACCAAGTATGTTAGAAAATATTTAATAATAATAATAATTTGTTTTGTTCAATAAAATATAGATTGCATTAGTTACCTCTAGTCTTTAAAAGAATTTATAAATATAATAAGAGTGGCGGTCCTTATCATATGCCAACAAGTATTACACAACATGGGATTCTATGTCTATGCCCCCAACGAGAAATATAAAGGCAGATAAAGGTATTCATTAAGAACGGAAATGACTGTTCTAATTTTATTACGGTGGAATGTGAGATTTATTTTCACATTCGGAAATGTATTCATGAAGAGCAAAACGTATTTTAAGGCATAACTTTAATCTTGATTTGAAAACTGATTTAAACTAAATAATATTTGAGAATTGGTTCGACTTTAATTTAAATCACTTCATCACGAATTACGAGCATGGAGCGGGTTTTACCGGAACAAAGATGCAATGGTACTGACGAATTACAAGGCAGAGAGTAAAATTGAAAGATGATCGCTAGTCGATGATCGAAGTCCTATGGCGGCTTGCATTTGGCAAGTCTTACGCCCTTTGACTAATGAATCGGAAAGGAAGTACTTTCTTCCTCGAGAAATTTAAATAAGAGAATATGATCACCGACCAGCCTAACGGAGCGGAAGATGGCCCTACGTCAGCAACATTTGATGATGATGACTTGATAGTCATCGTTGAAAAATAAAACCCATGTAGAATGCTCTACGTGATGACTTGACCAATTAATTAAAGTCAAACGAGCTTTTATCGAACTATTTTAAAACATTTATAAACAATATTAATTATGCCCTAATATCTTGATCTTCCTGAATCTTAATACAAAATAACAAAAGTTGAATTAAAATATATTTTAACCCTTTATCGACCTTTTTGCAAAACATTTTAAATATATATATATGGATAAATAAATCAATATTAGTGAAGCAAGAAATAACATTTTAACATTACGTGAGTATATAAACACTTGTAACTTAGGAGCTGGGGACATAGGTGAAAAACGGAGCAAATAATTTATGATTAGCTAATTATAAAAATAGTAAACGTATAATATTTTCTTTCGACTCGATGATTAATAGAACTTATAAATTTAGTTCTAATGGGCGAGAATAACTATTTAAAATTTATATTATATTATTTGCGTGAGGCAAATAGAACCAAGGAGCTCATCGAGTCGAAAAATTATTGGCATATAATTTTAAATACGACATTAATAAAGCACACAAATATATATATATTAAATGAACCGCCAAGTAAGAAAAGAAAAAGTTTAAAGACTAGAGATTTAAAGAATTACGAGATAAATTTACAGTAGCATGAATAAAAGGTGTTACAAAGATTTACATTAAAGAATAAAAGAGCTCTTAAAAAGAAGGAGTATAAAATAAAGTTCGAACTGGCCAGAAAGTTTAACGTTCATATTACCATTCCGTGCTTGTCCTTAAGTTACTCCTCCAAGTTGTTGAAACGTAGGCATCATTGGTTAACTACTGGAGTAGTATTTTAGTAGCTTTCATTATTTTAGCAGAATGATCGATCCGGAAAACGGTTCAGCAGCTCCAGTGAAGATTCCTCGGGACTTTAGGAACCGTAGCCAGATCCCTGATGTTCTAGCCCTCTATCATGATGAAATACAATTTTTATACACACAGAGTTCACTGCACTACTCTACAACCAAAACTAGTCTTTTTCTTTACTTTTCAGGGCTATATATCTACTGTTCACTGATGCCTCCGGCTAGCGCTCATTTTATTATCAATCTCTTTTTTTTTTATAATTAGTTGTTTTCAGAAACATTCCTTCGATAAGGCTTTCAAACTAATTTTTGAATTCCTTTCCTAATTAGAAAATGAATTCTTAAAGTCTGAAATGATTTTAATTAAAAATTGAATTCTTATCTTTTTTTTTATTAATAAAACTTTACTGTTGTTTTTGAGAATTTGAAAGCCTTTGGAAGGAATGTAGCTTTTAATCGCAAAACTTTACAAATTATTTAAAAGTAAAAAAAACAAGTATTCCCGACGCAATGAAACTTTCGAACAATTATATATATTTAATATTTACAAACATATATACGCACAATCCAGGCAATTTAATATATGTAAATTCATGAACATTTTATCATGAATTTATTTAGAGAATTGATCCAATTTAAACTAAACTAATTAATTTTACTACGTATTTGAAACAAGTTATTCATTATGGAAATTAGCGTGGATTGAACGTATAAAGCCCCATTGCATCGGAAATTTAAGGTTAGTATTAGGGTAAATAACATGAAGCTAGGATCGAACTCAGATCCGACTGCTTCATTTCTTTTCACTTCAAAAAAAAAACAATGAAAAAAAATGACTTTACTTACGTAGGATATAGTTGCATAAGTGTATAGACTCTGGGAGAACAGCATGAGCGTGAATAATATAACCTGC